>OW203730.1:1301994-1901994 GCA_934045075.1 Yponomeuta sedellus | reverse complement strand
TCGTCGAGTTAGCACCTATACCACAAGTCATTAAGTTGTACTTAGTATAGGGCTAACGAGATCTATGTAATATGTCCATGAATATTTATATTTATGTGCGCATTAAATTGACAATCAAAAACATGATTATATTATTTGTAATGCACTAACCCGTGCTAAGGACAATTTTAAAAACCTATTTAGAGGCTATAAATTCCACCCATGCCGGGATTCGAACCGGTTATGTTACACGATTATGTTATAACAAGACCCCACAAAACCAATCACTTGGTTTGACTGTGGGAGCAGTCTCGTTTACAATAGTATTACCAGAGATTTTACATAGCAGTTTTACATAAAAATTGCACACTAGCACATAAAGTAATCAGCGAAAAATACTTTTTATAAACGTCCTACTACAGAGCACAGGCCTTCTCTCACAGAGAGAGAAAAATAATTATGAAAGATTATAAAACACGCTTATAAAAGCAGTGCAGGTATGCGTGAAATTATCTTAGGCATTCAACTGGGCGACCTATGTTGGCCGTTGTCAAGGCTTTTCTTTGAGCAAGGTGTAGTACGAAAATCTGTATACATATTTAATGTGTCAAGTAATATTTTATGTCCTCCGGCCAAGCCTTCTAATGAATACTCCTAGAATATTGCAAATTTAAAAACCTATTTTGAGACTTAAAATTCCAACCATGCCGGGATTCAAATCCGCGACCTCTGGCTGTCCGTGCCAGCGCTTTTTCCAACTCAGCGAAATTTCGAACCTCTACAATATTCTCTGTATTACGTACAGGCAGCGACATCTGGCTGAAGTAATTCCCATCAATTGCAGCCCCGAGTACCTACTTTGCAGTTAAGTTTTTACATCGGAATGACATCGCTGTACCCACATGATTATATTATTATTTTTAATGCACTAACCCGTACTAAGGACAATTTAAAAACCTATTTAGAGGCTAAAAATTCCACCCATGCCAGGATTCGAACCCGCGACCTCTGGCTATCAGATATAGCCCGGCATGGGTGGAATTTTTAGCCTCTACATAGGTTTTTCAATTCAACTGGGCGACCTTTGTTGACCGTTGTCAAGGCTTTTCTTTGAGCAAGGTGTAGTACGAAAATCTGTATACATATTTAATGTGTCAAATAATATTGTATGTCCTCCGGCCAAGTCTTCTAATGAATACTCCTAGAATAGTGCGAATGTTGCAGTTGGTTTGTCCTCACAACAAAGCATCGATGTATTTTTTTGAACTACGCATCGGAAAGCCCGGTAATGGAACAAAGCCGACCTATCCTACTCATATTATAAACGCGTTCCTCTTTCACATAAAAACTACTGAATGGATTTAAATGAAACTTAACAATAATATAGTTTATACATCAGAATAATACAAAGGCTACAATTTATAAAGATATTGTGTGAATTGTCTAAAATATGACGATAAGTGTCAATTAAGTACGAAATAAATTACATCTGCGAGCTATTCTGGCGTAATTAAAACTGTTTTTATACGGATTTATGCTCGTTTATTACACTTTCACAATTTTTCCGACGTTTTGGCACTTTTTCAGGTGCGTTTGGTTCTGGCGTGCGCTGCCAAAACTGCTAGAGTTATTTTAGTGCGATTGTAACATGTCAATATTGTCAGGCTGTTATATTCTAAAGATTATTTCTGTGATAATTTGCTACTCGAAATACTAATCCTCCGCAGACGAAGTCGCGGGCACTAGGTAGTCTGTTGTAAATTTTGCAATAAATCGCAATTTCTTCAAGTACAATTCAGTCCAGTTGAGGAAGACAGAAAGCAGTGGACGAGTCCACTAGGTTCTATTCCGCCACCCTCATCCAGCCTCTACCAACAATCTGCATCAGATGGTCGGACCGCGAGATGGCCTGCGTTGGCTGATTTATTTTTTCGCTTGAACGCTTCAGGCTACATAAAAAGCCTTAAGCGCTCGTGACCTAGTCGAACCGAGTGATTGGAATCAATCACTTCAGTTATGCAACAGACGCGGTCAGGTGCAGGACGGGTGACCGTCCCATGACTATCGCTAGTGGCATTTTTCCAAATTTTTCCGGCTGTCATCTAATGGCAAAGGAGCTATGTCAAAGGACTTACGAGCGGCTTGATAACTTCTGACAGTAAGGCCCGCCACTGCCTTACAATGCTCCACCAACCCGGACTTGGCCCCAGTGGTGGAGTATGGCCTAACCTTAACGCGATGCAGCATGAGACCCGTGCCCCAGCAATGGGACATACAAGGGTTGATTTAGCCTAGAAAATATCCACTCCAGGCCATAGGCCTTCTCTTAGAGAGAGTATGGGCTTAATTACCATACGTGCCCATCGCGGATTGGCAGTTTTAAGCGATGAGGTACGGTTAGCAAGTAGCATTCGTTTTCGTTATCAACCCTTGTATGTCCCCACTGCTGGGGCACGGGTCTCTTCCTGCATCGCAGAAAGGTTAGGCCATACTCCACCACGGGGGCCAAGTCCGGGTTGGTGGAGGATTGTAAGACAGTGGCGGGCCTTACTGTCAGAAGTCATCAAGCCGCCCATAAGGCCTCTGACATGGCTTAACGACTGCCATTATATGACAGCCGGCACCAACGGCTTAGCGTGCCTTGCGAAGCACGAAAGCGCTCGAAAAAATGCCACTAGCGGTAGTCACGGGACGCTCACCCATCCTGTACCTGACCGCGCCTGTTGTTGCTTAACCAAGTGATTGATTCCAATCACTCGGTTCGCCTAGGCCATGAGCGCTTCGCATTCGTTTATTGCTAGATAATTAAATTCATACATCATCGGCGGACGTACATCGACCAGATAGGGGATGTATTAGCAAAGGGAAAGATAAAAAGTACCCGGAACCGGCGTGCGTGCATGCAACGACTTATGAACGTTGATGAAGCGAAGGTGATCTGTCAGGATCGTGGCAAGTGGCCTGGTCTCTGCCTACCCCTCTGGGATACAGGCGTGAGGTTATGTATGTATGTATGTATGTATGTATGTATGTATGTATGTATGTATGTATGTATGTATGTATGTATGTATGTATGTATGTATGTATGTATGTATGTATGTATGTATGTATGTATGTATGTATGTATGTATGTATGTATGTATGTATGTATGTATGTATGTATGTATGTATGTATAATTAAATTCATAGTTATTTTCGCCTATGTTGGTCAAAGCGCTTTGCACGAAACCAAATTGCGAAACTAGTATTAAATTACCTCATCCAGCAGTACAGAATTAATAACGCTCTCTGAACGTAATTAATTACATGAAAGCAATTTTGCTCAAAATTTTGTACCGGCGTTTGATGGAGATTGTTTATCTAGGTGCTTAAAACCGCTTCTAATTAGCTCGGAAAGGTAAAATTACTGCCGAAAAACTAGACAAGTGCGAGTTGGTCTAAGGCCCTTAGGGTTCCGTACAAACTATTTCCGTGCAAACTTATGGCTGCTGTCAGATCGAGTGTCTCGCTCGCACAATCTAACATTTTATCCCATATCGTCGATCCCATAGTGCCAGTTGTGTAAAATCCGCCACAAATGACCAACTCTCGATCTCCAGTGCGAGCTTGTACTGCCGCTAACAAATAATGTAAAAAATAAATATTTGGTAAGTGTGATTGAGGGATTGATTATGGAAAATTATGGACATTCAAGACATTTTTTTGCGTGTATCTAGTTTTTGATTGAGAAACTTTGCCACATGGCCAGTACTCTGTGCTCCCTGCCGTGGGATATTGACCTGGGGCAAGTTTTATTAGTGGTAAATATAAAATTATAGGTATTTATTTGTATTAGTTTATATTAATTAGTTTTATTTTTACTTATAAATTGAATCTTTAGTTTAGTATTAGTTTATATATATTTAGTTAATATATTTCAGTTTGTTTTTATTAAAAACTTTATACAGAATGAAAAATAAAATTTTTGATACTAAAATTCATAGCTTTGAAAACTACTTTTCTGGTCCAAGTCCTTGCCTGGTTACCATAGCTAGGATATCCTAGGGCATCCTCCTAGTTTCCTATCCTAGCATCAGGATACGCTAGTAGTTAAATATTATACATAATTTTTTGTATATTTTAATTATGCGTCAATGAATTTTGAATGAATAAAAATTGCATATTGTGTACATTTTTCGATTGCGTTGGAACACAACTTTCACAGCACAGTGCGAATGTGTTGACCTTCATATTTGGTAAATCTGGATCCGTGACCGAGAAAAATGTCTTGACAAAGATACAGACGCACGGACATACAACAACGTGATCCTAAATAGTTTAAATTTTTCGATTTTGAGCTACGGAATCCCAATAACATCAGTGCAGAATAATTACGACTTTGTAATAAAAAATAATACATCGTCAGTTATTAACAGAGAGCTAAATTATGGATATCGTGAAAAAATGGATTACTTTGAGCTTAATGTAGAAATATAAAAAGGCCAGTTTCAGAATTAAGAATTTCGCTAAGTAAATAGTTGAATGTAGTTCTATCTCTTCGAATTTCTCTGAAAAGAGTATGACAGAACACTACCTAAGTATTTACTCAGTGTCATTATAAGTTTTTGTATTGAATATTAATGTCAAGCCTTCCTCTGATTACTACCGCACAGACTTACATGTAGCGTGGTAATCAACGTAAAACATGCTTGTAAAGTTTCTCTTATAAAACCTTTTGTATTTGTTTAATTAATGAAGTTGGTGCATTTCTTCCTTCGATCATAGATGCTTGTAATTGCAGTGTCGTGGTAATAATAGGGTATCTAGTTTAAAAGTCATGTTTTTGTAATACTCTGATGTAAACAGCCACTACGCGTCTCAGAGCAGGGCAGCTTGTCTCAAAGAGACAGCGTATGGACTTAATCATCACGCTTGCCCAACGCGGGTTGGCCATTACACCTTAGATACTCGGGTTTCCTCACGACGTTTTCCGTCACAGTTAGCGAGTTGTATTGCTATTATTATACATTCGCAAATGTTCGCAATGCGAAAAATTACCGCCAGATGCTGGATGCGGCAAGCTGAAGACAGAGCGCTATGGCGCTCATTAAGGGAGGGCTATGTCCAGCAGTGGACTAATATAACCTGAAGAAGAAGAAATGTTCGCACATAACATAACATAACATAACATAACATAAACTCAAGCCTCTGTCCCAGATGGGTAGATGACCAGGAACTGCCGCTTGTCACGAACCTGACAGATCACTTTCGCTTCAAAAATATTCTTTAAGCATTACTAGCGCACGCCAGTTTCGAGTACTTATCACCTTGCCCTTTGCAAATACGTTGCCTATTTGAACGAAGTATGTCCACCTGGAACGTCCCTTTCCGACCCTTACATCCACATTCGATCAAAATATTTGTTTCGTCAATCTATCTTCCTGCCTCTGCACATATCCAGACCAACAGAAGCAGAAAAGGTCATTGAGACGAATGTATGGTGCTAATTTGAATGACAGGATACGCAATTTGATTATAGAACCTTGTGCGCTGAAAATGTATGTTGTGATGAGAATTGAGAAAGGATTGCTATAAGTTTGGAGGTTTTTGTCCATTTTTTCTCTAAAATGATCTAGATTTTGAAATGGACACCTAGTTGGACCAGCAACGTTCATTAAGCCGCAGTTTCTGCCCTATTTTGAATAAAACCTTTTCCTTTCATAAACGGGCCTAGAACAATTAGAAAGATTTATGACCGCCCTGGGGCCACTTAGACAAGTCGAAAATCGTAAATAATATGTTTTATTTTCACGGACGCACGTATCCGTACTGCACCCTCGGGAGACGCAAAGCGGGTCGTGTTTTATGAGCCAGCGATAAAAAAGGGGATTGAAACACTTTTTTTATTGGCAGAATTGATTAGGAATCGCTAAGTGCTTAAGTTTTATTGTTTTCAGCTGTTTCATCTAGATTCTTGGGAATGACAGGTGTCGGCACTTTACCGTGAGACAGAGTATGGCGCTCGTTAAGTAACATATTGAGTTGGTTTCAGAATGTGAGATTTTCACCTCCTTATTTCGTGGCGAAGTTGTTAACTCCTCAGGCATTTCGCTCCCAATACCGAACCTCCTCGATAGCGCTGGAGATGTTTTGAAAATAATAAATGTGGAGTTTCTTTGTTACTATCTTCTCCACATAATCTATTAATGGTGAAACTAACAGTTTTGACGTTCATTGAGTAAACATTTTGTTTTTATATTGAATTAAGTTCTTTTGATTTTGACTTTGATATCTTGCAGGCTGCACTGAGGGTAGTTTCGGGACAGACACAAAAATGCGATGTTGTGTGTGCAGCTCCATATCTCTTCTCTTTAGATTCAGTCCCTGGATTGATCAACGCTCAATTTTCTCAATTCTCGCTATTGTTTTTTTTGTACGTCTTTTGAGTAGGTACAAGTTGAAGCAACGTATGTAATTGGGGCTAAATAGGAGAGGTGAGATAGAGAGAAAGATATGAAATGAAAAGTTTTTATTCAAAGTAACGCAGAAACTGCGGCTTAATGAACGTTACAATTCTAGCTAGGTTTCCATTTTAAAATCTAAATCATTTTGGAGAAAAAATGGGTAAACAAACTCTAAAGTTGTCTTAGATAGAGATAGAGAGCACTTTATTGTACATACAAAAAGGAAATTACACAAAAATAACGGAGCTTAACCGAAATTGATTAATTGTTTTTCTAAAGTCTCCCCACAAACTATGAGACATCTAACTCCATGTCCTTCGTGCCCAACTACCTGCACTCGTGAGGTCTTGCAAAAGGCCTTGGAAGCTGTGGTGCGCGTGGCCGAGTTCTGGGCCAATAAAATTTAATTGGGTGTTCAACGACACAGAAGAAGAATACTTGTGATTTTTTATCGAAGCACTACACATAGTCAAGTAAGTGTATTTCGACTAAAATCCATTTATTTCGGTAATAGAATAAAAGTGTGAATTTCGATAAAAAGACGTAACAAGATTGTCTACATTTTTTAAGTACCTTCTTCTCCTTCAGGCTATATATTAGTCTACTGTATGACATAGCCCTCCTCTAACGAGCGCCAGAGCGTCCTGTCTTCAGCTTGCCTCATCAAGCTTCTACCGGCAGATTTTCGCAATTCGTCATCCCACCTGGTCGGTGGGCGTAATACACTATGTTTGCCGAGTCACGGTCTCCACTCAAGAACACGTTTACTCCAACAGTTTTCGGTTCTTGGCATGATATGGCCAGAACACTGCCATTGCAGCTCGTTAATTCTTTCTTCCTGCTTGCTAGTTCTTTAAGTACCTAAACAAGTCGAATATGCAATTCGGAATTAAAAAAATTGTAAATTACGAATAACTTCGACGCCATCGATTCTTTCGGCTCAGAGAGGTTCTTATCGATCCCTTTTTAACTTAATAACGTGCCAATTTTTCCTGTTTACAGGTAAATTAAGGTTCAGCTGTGAAATCATCTAAACTCCACACCTATACTGAGGTAAGTAGGTATGACGTGTTTCCAACATTTGTCGGAAAGTTTACGAAATATGGCACAAAGGCTTTTCATATAATTCCACGGGTATTTTCCGAAGTTACTAACCGAATGGATGTCTGAAAGTTACCGACATAACTCCGGCCGACATTTATCTATCTTCTAATACTTTTCGTGTGGTATAGTACCCGGCAAATAACGGATTTCATTGATTTCGTTTGGACGGATTGTGGGTCGAGTTATCGAGGGAAGGAGTATCAATCAATTAGCCCGTACTCGTAAACTGATGAACTTAGGCATTCTCAAGGTACGTCACTTTCTCCAGTCCTCGGCCATCCTCATCTAGCCACTGCTAGCAATATACCTCACATCATCGGCTCAGCGAGCTGGGCCTCGATTCTGTTAGTGCATTGTAGTACCATGGCAGATACATGGTTATTATTGTTTGCGAGCTGTCGGCCTCATTTTATAGAATTAGGTATACTCACGCTACCGTCATTATATATTTTTGAGATGGCTCTATGTGCTCTATGGAATAACAAGCAACTTTTTAAGCAAACTCTTGATCTCCACAACATAAATATAAGATCAAAAAATAATCTTGTCCTTCCCTTTTCAAGACTCAAAAATAAAGCACTTATCCTCATTGTAATGCAGTTAAAATACAAAACAAATTACCTGATCAGTGTGAGACGAGCAACCGACGATGTCAGCTCCGTCTCTGCTCACCATGATTAAGCTCTGCGAATCGGAGCGAAATCTGGCCTCCGATATAACAACACCCATAAGAAGGGCCGGACTAAAAGTCTACAAATTACCTGATAATTTAAAAAACGAACAAATAGATAATTTATTTAAAAACAATTTAAAGTTACTGCTGATAGAAAACTGCTACTATGAAATCGAAGACTTCCTTAATGACAAATTACAATAAATAATACAGACAGAAACAATTAAATAAAATCATATATGTACAATATACGAGCAATACGTACTGTCTAGTTCCTAGAGAAGTTCCAAAGAACAGTAACGTAAGTATTGAAATGTCAAATGTATAAGTAATGTTTAGTACTTTACGTACATTATGTTTGTCAGAATAAAATTGTATGTTACCTTAAGCAATATAAATAAGTTTATCCTAGCAATGCCTTGACCAGGGCCCATAATGTGACACTTAAAACATGTGTAACATCATTATATTATTACACTATTTTTATTTCTAATGCACTAACTCGTGCCAAGGACAAATTTAAAAACCTATTTAGAGGCTAAAAAAATCATCCATGCCGGGATTCGAAACCCGCAACCCCTGGCACGGATAGCCAGAGGTTGCGGGTTCGATTCCCGGCATGGGTGAAATTTTTAGCCTCTAAATAGGTTTTTAAATCATTATGTTATACCATTATATATATATATTGGCCGTTTTGCATCTACGAGATGATTTATACAGCATCCAGTGGCATCTTCACTCACACTAGATGGGTGAAGGAACCACTCCGACGCTGTATTGCCTGTGACATGGGACCATAATTATACCATTATGATTGCGAATAAATTAATATGAATATTACAATTGTTTATTGCATAAAAATGCACATAGGCGAGTTTAATGCCACTTAGAATTTTGTTATCATGTTAGCATTATTTACCATATAACCTATGTTTGGAGACAAGATTAGCAATATAGATTTTTTTATTTATTTCTACACAAACTATATGTTTTCGAGTATAGTAATTGCCTGAACACTTCACTAGGTAAGCCCGTGCTTAGTGAAATTCTCAATTCATAAACCGGCCCTTAAAAAGACTTAGATGAGTTTTCATCAGGCGACATTTTTTATTCGGTTTCTTTGTTCTCTACCGCTTAGTTAATCATCAAGGACTTGTTTTAAATAGAAGTTGGTTTGTTTTTATTTCAGTCAGTTTTCTTCTATAATTATTTGTTACTACTAAATCTTGTAATCGACATCAACCCTTGTATGTACCCACTGCTGGGGCACGGGTCTCTTGCTGCATCGCAGGAAGGTTAGGCCATACTCCACTACGGAGGCCAAGACCGGGTTGGTGGAGTCAAGACCGGGTTGATGGAGAAACTTGGTAATACTATGATACTTACACGTATAAGTAGTTGCAAGTACTTGCACTGTAACTTAGATGAAACAGTTGAACAAGGTTTACATTCAGAAACAAAAACTTGTTCCACTGTTTCATCTAAGTTGGATTACTAAATCCTTCTCAGACGTGATTTACGTGCTGCTAACCAACTTTAGTCAGACTCTTTCAACGACCTAGATTTCGTTTTAACATGAAATAAAGTTTGCTTAAAAATTATTCATGGATTGTAATTTTATTTGAATCAAAAAAGGTCTAACTCTCTAATTATCTTGATACTTTTCTAAATATTTGACATTGACTTAGCAAGAAAGGAAGAAAAAGATTTGAAGAAAATTGAGGAACTACGTAAGTAGTTAGTAAGTAGTAGAAAAGTTCATTTCATGCCGCCATTTACTCGTAATAAATCATTTAAATATTTTTCATTTTTAGTAGCAATATCACCGGCTAAGATCGAAGAAAAATATCATATTCCTATATATTACCGTATTGATGGTAAACGATACGATAATATAACCTCTGTGTAAATATGTATTCATATTACAACAAAACTTAGATATGTGGAGCTTTTAACGTTTTTTTCTGGTGTGTATAGTAAAGAGTTATATTTCATACTAGCTGTATATAACCCGGCGACCTTCGTTGGCCACAGAACCCGAATCCGATTGTTGTTACCATGGCAACGCTATAAATAAAAATCTTAAAAAATTGCCTTAAAAAACGTTATGGTATCAATAAAATTTTATCTTTGGGAAACATTCTACCAGTTATCAAACTTCGCAAACATCATCCTATTACAAACCTATTTAGAGGCTAAATATTCCGCCCATGCCGGGATTCGAACCCGCGACCTCTTCCTCGAGTCGGGGCTCGAATAATAAATAAACTCTCCTTGCAATATTCCCTGTAAATAATGTAGAGAATTTTGTAAAGAGGTTCGAAATTTCGCTGATGCCGGTACTTGCCCATTACCTCAATTGGGAGAGCGCTGGCACGGCTAGCCAGAGGTCTCGGGTTCGAGTCCCGGCACGGGCGGAATTTTTAGGAATAGGTTTTTAAAATTGTCCTCAGCACGGGTTACTGCAACAGAAAGAACATTATCATCCTACGTCTTAATTCAGATCTTTGTCCATGTGTATGTATCTGTTTCATGTAACTCCAATCAGCCGTTATTGCGTGCCAGGCTGGCACGGATAGCCAGAGGTCGCGGGTTCGAATCCCGACATGGGTGGATTTTTGAGCCTCTAAACAGGTTTTTAAAATTATCCTTAGCACGGGTTAGTGCATTAAAAATTATATAATCCAAACATTTATTATATTCACATTTATAATATTAGTAGGAGCCATTGCGTGGTGTTTCAGCCAAGAAGGATTACTAATTCATTTTATAAGCCACGTTAAGAGAGACGTACACAAAGGAAGCGGATATAAGGGGGAAATCATGAAAGGAAATGCGTTCAAATGTTTGTTCGTCTTACACAACTGTATCGAAAAGCCAGGTACTCTCGAGAAATTGCGTGACAATCTTATTAAGTACCATTTAAAGTTTCTTCTTCTTCTTCTTCAGGCTATATAAGTCCACTGCTGGACATAGCCCTCCCCTAATGAGCGCCAGAGCGCAAGGTTGTGCCATCAGGGGGGTAATCCCCATAATCCCCACGCTGAGCATGCGGGTTGGGGATCGCAGTTTGGTGGAATTGTAGCAGGCACTGCAGAGGCGCTGCTGCCCACCCCCCGCTTTGTGTCCCTTAGTCGCCTAAAGTTTAGTAAAAGAATATTGTTGTTGGAGTCTATTATTAATGTGACGATCGTTTCGTGATAACTGAACATCTAGAGTATCGGTTGACACCTGTTTCGTGATAACTAAACATCTAGAGTATCGGTTTAAACCTGTTTCGTGATAACTAAACATCTAGAGTATCGGTTGACAACTGTTTCGTGATAACTGAACATCTAGAGTATCGGTTGACACCTGTTTCGTGATAACTAAACATCTAGAGTATCGGTTCAAACCTGTTTCGTGATAACTAAACATCTAGAGTATCGGTTGACAACTGTTTCGTGATAACTGAACATCTAGAGTATCGGTTGACACCAGTTTCTTGATAACTAAACATCTAGAGTATCGGTTGACAACTGTTTCGTGATAACTGAACATCTAGAGTATCGGTTGACACCTGTTTCGTGATAACTAAACATCTAGAGTATCGGTTCAAACCTGTTTCGTGATAACTAAACATCTAGAGTATCGGTTGACAACTGTTTCGTGATAACTGAAAATCTAGAGTATCGGTTGACACCTGTTTCGTGATAACTAAACATCTAGAGTATCGGTTCAAACCTGTTTCGTGATAACTAAACATCTAGAGTATCGGTTGACAACTGTTTCGTGATAACTGAACATCTAGAGTATCGGTTGACACCAGTTTCTTGATAACTAAACATCTAGAGTATCGGTTGACAACTGTTTCGTGATAACTGAACATCTAGAGTATCGGTTGACAACTGTTTCGTGATAACTGAACCCTTAGAGTATCGTGTGTCGAGTATCGTGTATCGTTGCGTGATAACTGAATCTTTAGAGTATCGGGTGACAGCCGTTTCTTGACAACTAAGCATTAAGAATACAACGGTTACAACGGTTCACTGTACAACGGACTGTTGTCTCTAAACTTTTCCTTAAACTGTTGCCTCTTAACAAGGGAAAGTTTAGAAACAACAGTTTATTGATATATTCCTTTCTTTTTTAGTTTCATTGGAGAAGCTTGACTTATAATCCATACGGACCGGTCTCATTCTTCAATTACATTAAAATTATAATAAATCATATAATCACATGTATGTATGTAACAATGATGGAACGGACAAATACTAAAAGTGTTACAACATAGTATGAAAGACCCGCATTTCATGTAAAGGTTATTAAATCATAGTTGTATTTTTTTCTTAGTGATATAATATGTTTTCTATCTCCATCCTTATAAAGAAGCACCAGTAAAAAGGCGCTTTTTATTGCAGAGAAATGCTTACCTTGTTTTATAGTACCAAGGAAGCAAAGAAAAATATTCTTAAGGGATCACCCAGATCAAACCACCAATGGAAACAAAAAAAATCTTACCAATTCCTGGAGGGTTGTTAGGATCGTGGCAAGTGGCTAACATTGGTCAAAGTCTGCTCCTTGGCCTGTGTGTGTTTATGTGTGTGTGTGTGTGTGTGTGTGTGTGAGAGAGAGAGAGAGAGAGTTTGTGTAAGTGTGTTTATGAGCGTGTGTGGGTGTGTGTATATGTGTGTTTGAGAGGGTGGGTGTATGTCATTAAGTGTGTATGAACGTATTTTTTTCCATTGATGGTGTAAGCTAGATTCGGGTAGTCCCTTAAACAATGTTGTAACGTGATAGGCTTTCAGAATGTGTCGCGACAGAAGAATATTTCGAGACAAAACAGAAAGGAATGTCTCCTACAATACGTTATTTGTTGACCTACACATACACGTGAATAGAAAAATGAACAAAAGGTTTGTGTTTCCTCAACAGTCTCAATAGATATATAAATTACACAATTTGACATATATTTATTCATAAGTATGTACAAGTAATCAAGTTACACGTCTATTCAATAAATTTGATGGTTGCACTTTAAGAAATTATCACTTAAAGGTACATTAATAAATAATAATCAAAAAAATAGGTCATACGCACCAAAAAAAAAAGAGATATAAAGCCAGCCTTTTTAATTATCAATTATTTACTTGATCAGCTACTTTTCAGCTTAATTTTGAAACGCTGTAAAGATAAAATTTCTGAACTCGATTGGTCTCTCAATGTCAAATAACGCTGTAAGAAGATATTTGCAGATAATTTCGACACTGGCGAATAACCAATTTTAAGTGGAGTCGGACACGTCATATGGTTAGGCGGTAGGATGGTCGGTTGACTAAAGTCACAGAGTGGTGGACAAAGTTGGGTAAGCGATCGGTAGGCAGAACAGCGTCTCGATGAATCGTGGAATGGGATTTTTTACTTTAAATAGTCGTCAAACGTACATAACAAGCTCGTTTGAAAAGAAAAGAAAATTTGTAATTTTATCGACTTCAACCCTGTATGTCCCCACTGCTAGGGCACGGGTCTCCTGGGAGGAACAATTTATAATTACTATAAATTAATTATTTAAGTTACATAATTTTATATTAACAAATTTATATTGGCAGCGCCCTAGCAGGGTTCTTGTTTCATACTTTAACTATATAAGACATGTCATACAGATAGAGCGATAGAGAACATTTATTTATTTATTTTATTAAGGACACCAACAGCGAAAACAAATCTTTATTGTAAAAACCTATTTAGAGGCTAAAAATTCCACCCACGCCGGGATTCGAACCCGCGACCTCTGGCTATCCGTGCCAGCGCTCTTTCCAACTGAGCTAATGGGCGACTCACCGGCACCAGTGAAATTTCGAACCTCTACACTATTCTCTATTACGTACAGGCAGCGACATCTGGCTGAAGTAGATTGCATCACTTACAGCCCCGACTACCTACTTTGCAGTTAGGTTTTTACATCGGAATGATATCGCTGTACCCACATGATTATACTATTTAAAAACAAAATATTCGAAATTTCACTGGTGCCGGTGAGTCGCCCATTAGCTCAGTTGGAAAGAGCGCTGGCACGGATAGCCAGAGGTCACGGGTTCGAATCCCGGCGTGCGTGGAATTTTTAGCCTCTAAATAGGTTTTTAAAATTGTCCTTAGCACGGGTTAGTGCATTAAAAATAAAAATAGTAAAATCTTTATTGTACACAAAAAGTAGGTACCTACAACGAGAAAACTCAATAAATATCTTATCTTATCTTAACCAGTAACTGCTTTGGCGGCTTCCAAAATAAAAGTAAGAAAGCGCTATACTGGATAAAACAGCGTTAAACCGGTTTTATCCAGTATAGTGCCATCTTACCTTTATTTTGGAGGCCGCCGAACTGGTTATATGGCTACGCTGAGAAGCAAAAAGCTCTAATTCAGCATATTGCTCTGAGACACGCCAGCTGAGCTCTCACAAGACCTAAGTACAATGTTTTGTTACGTTGGCCCGACTTTTTATACGTAACTGTTATGTATTCCTGTTACATGTGAGGTATTACTTTATTATGTGGCGTCGACACGCCAGTGGACTTTGAGAAAATTCTGTCAGCTTATGGCACTGTTCTACAAATAATTTTCAAATAATATAGCTTGCTATCAATGTTATAATGCTATACAATGTTAGCGTACCGTTAGGGTCGAGTTAATACTGGAGAAAGAAGCAGCTAAAAAAAATGTAGATAGATAAATAACTTTAGTTTACATAAAAAATATTATAAATTTCGGTGGTTACCCCCTACATACAAACTTTTTCTCTTTGTATGGATATACACTGCTAGGACACAAGTCTCGAATCCTGCTGCATCTCAGGAGCGTTAGGTTATACTTCACCACGGGGGCCAAGTCCGGGTTGGTGGAGGATTTTAAAACCATGGGGGCCTTACTTCTAGAAGTATTCAGGGCCACTAGATTTTCTGTGTTTCGTTTTTTATGTGTGCTACTGTTTTGCTTAAGCTTTGTTTGTGCTGTGACTTGTAATTAGATTTATATGACTTCACTTTGTAAACATGTGTGTGTGTCTTATGTTATCTACATATCTATAAATCTAAACTTATTTTAAAAACCTATTTAGAGGCTAAAAATTCCACCCATGCCGGGATCCGAACCCGCGACCTCTGGCTATCCGTGCTAGCGCTCTTACCAACTGAGCTAATGGGCGACTCACCGGCATCAAGGAAATTTCGAACCTCTTTACAACATTCTCTGTATTACGTACAGGCAGTGACATCTGGCTGAAGTAATTTGCATCACTTAGGTTTTTTAAAATTGTCCTTAGCACGGGTTAGTGCATTAAGAATAATATAATCTAAACTTGTTTTAAGAAAACTTGTTCAAATGTAAATGCGCCCTTAAAACACCCGAATGCGAACCTCATCTAAACTGTTCCTAAGTCCCAATTGTTTTGTACTGCAGTTCGAATTTTAAACGGACTGCCACATGCACGCCCGAATGGCATCGTACTGAAAACGCGCAGCCGGAGGCAAACTCGATCCGCGTCAGTTACTTTCCGTATGCAGTCAGGTCAGAGCAGGATAATCGAATGGCTATGTTGCTTCAACCGTTTTAGATACAGAGATCGGTTCTACCACTCTAACACTGCTTGCCATTAAATATGTTAAATCATTATAATATTTTTAATGCACTTTCCCGTGCTAAGGACAATATTAAAAACCTATTTAGGGGCTAAAAATTCCGAACGTGATGCAGAGAGTATTGTAAAGAGGTTCGAAATTTCACTGATGCTGGTACTTGCCCATTAGCTCAGTTGGGAGAGCGCTGGCACGGTTAGCCAGAGGTCGCGGGTTCGAGTCCCGGCATGGGTGGAATTTTTACCTCTAAATAGGTATTGTAAATCAATTATAATTTTTTGAACTAAAACTTTCGTAAGCAGACAATTTCGTATGCCGTGTGGTGCCGGCAGAGTAGAATAGTATCACCCCATGTCTCCCCGTGGGTATCGTAGAAGGCGATTAAGGGACCATCCGAGAGGTGGGCAGCAGCGCCTCTTGCGTAGACAACACTGTCCATATCAATACACTGCGGTCACCAACCCGTCTGCCCAGCGTGGTGACTACGGGCAAAACCCCCCATGATGAACCCCAAAAAGAAACGGCCCCCAGTTCCCGGCCGCCCTACTATTCCAGGTCACGGCAGCGGCCTTGGTTACGGTAGGGTAGGGGGTGCTAAGAATCCCCGGGCTACGGACGGCTGCCAACAATTGATCCTGGCTACATATAATGGACGCAGTCTGCGGCTGAGCGAAAGCCTCCAGATCCTTGAAGTAGAATTAGAGAAGATACGATGGCATATCCTCGGGTTATCGGAAGTTCGTAGAGAGGGAGAGGACACGGTAACTCTTGAGTCAGGCCATCTATTCTACTTCAGGGAAGGGAGCCAAAAATCTCAGGGTGGCGTGGGATTTCTCGTCAACAAAGCCCTCCGTGACAACGTGGTGGAGATCTGCAGCGTCTCGACCCGGGTAGCGTACCTTGTGCTGAAACTGACCGAGAGATACTCTCTCAAGGTCATACAGGTATATGCGCCGACGTCGAGCAGCTCAGACGAAGAGGTGGAGGCCGTTTACGACGATGTGTCAAAGGCCATGCATCGTACCACCAAAACCCACTATACAGTTGTCATGGGAGACTTCAACGCCAAAGTGGGAAAAGAATGCGGTGAATCTTGTTTGGGACTGCATAGCTATGGGCGCAGAAACCATAGGGGCCAAATGCTGGTCAACTTCCTTAGCATGCAGGGGCTGTTCTGTATGAACACCTTTTATCAGAAGAAGCCCCAACGGAAGTGGACCTGGAAGAGCCCCGACGGTGTGACGAAGAACGAGATTGACTTCATCATAGCCGACAAGAAGCACATATTTAGGGATGTCTCAGTGATCAGCAGGTTTAATACCGGTAGCGATCACCGGCTTGTACGAGGCACCCTAAATATCAATTTTAAGCTCGAACGTAGTCGCATGGTGAGGTCTGTTCTCCGTCCAAATGTGCCCCAAGCTGGACATGATGCGTTCCAATTGGAATTGCGAAATAGTTT
This sequence comes from Yponomeuta sedellus, assembly GCA_934045075.1. NCBI lineage: Eukaryota > Metazoa > Arthropoda > Insecta > Lepidoptera > Yponomeutidae > Yponomeuta > Yponomeuta sedellus. The sequence goes on along the minus strand of OW203730.1, from coordinate 1,884,723 downwards.
CGCCGCACTGGAGACCCCGGCAAATGTTGACGAGGATCTGGACGGCATAATTGGGGTAATACGCGAAGTGGGAATGAGGCACTTTCGGAAAAGGCGATCAAATAGGAAGTCCAAACTTTCTAGCGAGACCCTGGATCTGATGCGATTTAGACGTGAGACACCAGAGGAATCTTTGTCAGATCCCCGGTCACTCAACAAAAAAATCAGGAACTTGGTAAGACGCGACCTTCGCAGCTGGAACACTCGCCTCGTACATGAGGCGATCGAGCGAAATCGGGGGTCGAAGGTCTTCACCAAGACACTGGGGAGGAGTCATCTGACAAAGTTAGCTATCTCGAATGGTGAAACCGTCACATCAGTCCCGGGGATACTCGCTGAAATTGAGGACTTCTACGGACATCTGTATGCCTCGCACGCACCGAAGCCTCCACCTGACGCGAGAGACCCTAGAGCCTCACTTACCCGCCACTTCACTGACGATTTCCCAGATGTAGATGTCGACGAAATCGGGGCGGCTCTCAAACAGCTTAATAATGGGAAGGCTGCCGGTGAAGATGGAGTAGCCTCTGAGCTCCTCAAGGCTGGTGGTGAACCTGTTCTTGGGGAGTTGAGGAGGCTCTTCAACTCTGTAATAACCAATGGTACTACCCCGAGGGCGTGGAGCAGAGGTGTAGTGGCATTGTTTTTCAAGAAAGGAGACAAAACGCTCCTTAAAAACTATAGGCCGATCACGCTTCTGAGCCACGTCTATAAGCTGTTCTCAAGAGTCATCACGAATCGTCTAGCATCAAGATTTGACGCCTTTCAGCCACCGGAACAGGCTGGGTTTCGTAAAGGCTATAGCACCGTAGACCACATCCATACTGTTCGGCAGGTTATACAGAAGTCCGAAGAGTATAACCAACCGCTGTGTCTGGCGTTTGTGGACTACGAGAAGGCCTTCGACTCCATCGAAACCTGGGCTGTTCTGGAGTCTTTGCAGCGATGCCAAGTCGACTGGCGTTACGTGGAGGTGCTGAGGAGTCTCTACCAAGTGGCGACGATGTCCGTGCAAGTACAGAACCACCAAACAAGACCCATCCAGTTGCTCAGAGGTGTAAGACAGGGTGACGTTATTTCCCCGAAACTCTTCACCAATGCTCTGGAGGATGTTTTCAAGACCCTGTGGTGGAATGGCATGGGCATCAATGTTAATGGTGAATATCTCACACACCTCCGCTTTGCTGACGACATAGTCTTAATGGCAGAATCGCTGCAAGACCTACAGAAAATGCTGTCTGATCTTAATGCTGCCTCGAGACGCGTTGGGCTTGGGATGAACTTGGACAAGACTAAGGTCATGTTCAACGAGCACATCGTCCCTGAGCCCGTTCTCGTCGAAGGTGTAGCCCTTGAAGTTGTCCAAGAGTACGTCTACCTAGGACAAAAGATCCAGCTGGGTAGAGACAACTTGGAGGGTGAAATCACCAGAAGAGTGCAGCTTGGCTGGGCAGCGTTTGGAAAGTTGCGTCACATCTTCGAGTCATCCTTGCCACAATGCCTGAAGACCAAGGTATTCAATCAATGCGTCCTGCCGGTCATGACATACGGAGCCGAGACGTGGAACCTGACAGTGAAACTAGCCCACCGATTGCATGTCACTCAGCGAGCTATGGAAAGGTGTATGCTCGGAATCTCGTTAAGGGACAAAGTCCGGAACGAGATCATCCGACAAAAAACCAAAGTCACTGACGTAGTTCAGAAGTGTAGCAGGCTGAAGTGGCAGTGGGCTGGTCACATCTGTCGCAGAACCGATGATCGTTGGAGCAGACGGGTTCTCGAATGGAGACCACGACTCGGCAAGCGTAGTGTAGGACGCCCTCCGGCCAGATGGACCGACGACCTGAAAAAGGTGGCTGGTGTTGACTGGATGGCGAAAACGGGAGATCGGGTCTTGTGGCGCACCCTGGGGGAGGCTTATGTCCAGCAGACAATAAAAAAACATATATCGTTTATTTGTCTTTACTGCTACCTGTGACCCGCGGTGTTACCCGCGGTTTATTAGGGAAAATGATGAAGATGATTTTGTCGTTTGCCGTTGACAGCGACACCTTGACAATTTTAGACCCGAGCATGCGCACGGACATGAGATGCGAATCCGAATTTGGTTTTAAATGTACGGTTACAGCTGACGCAATAAAGTTGACCGGCTGAGTTAAATGTGTTAGCGCGTCATGCAGACCTCCGTTTGTTCCCTGTAGATATAGTGGCTAGATCCATAATGGATTCAACGAGATTTTACTTTCTCTGTAGATCTATTTTTTTAAATCTGGATCCTTGGATCCATTATGGATCTAGGCACTGGAGCTTAAATAGGTATTTTATTTTAAGTCACCGATCGTGAACTAGATAGATAAAATATAACAAAATCAAAGTTTTACTCCTGGATGTTTACTATTTAGTAAACCTTTTTATTTTCTAATATATTATGTATTGTATGTATATACCTACTACCGACAATTTCTTAATTATCTTAATTTTTCTAGAAAGTGACCAACACTGACTTCACCATTTATAAGCTGCATTTGGGTGTTTAAAATGCATTCGTCATTTTCAATGCTCTTTTTGCAGCGTTTTGCTGATGGTCCCTTTTGATGAGATTTCAGATTTCAAACTCGTCCTAAGCCCTCCTACAATTACACATTAGGGAAAATAAATTGTATATTAACAGTAAAATATATTTCCCGCAGTAAAGCATAGCTTATGTGTTAATCCAGGGTGTCAGCTAACTCCATACCAAATTTTACTAAAATGGCTCGAGCCGTTTAGACGTGAAGATGTAACAAACATACACATTCACAAACTTTCGCCTTTATACGTATTATATTAGTGTGATGTGATTATAAAGGAATATAAAAATGTCGTAAAAAAGTTTACACCGTTATACACTTGTTCTTATATTGATATGCAGCACATCAAGCTTCACTGTAGACTACTCGCTTACGTTACGGCGACTTTGCTACCAAGATGCAAGTGTGACCTGCTGTCAACTGTACCTTCCCAAGATAATTTTCAAAACGTGTCTATTATTACAAGCTACACTACTCTAATACGTCCAAAACGTTGTTCTAACAAAGTAAATTCAAGAATTCTCACGAACATGTTAATAAAAACTCAGAAATTCTAATTTTCGTAATTGGATTCACGGTGTAGTAGCTTTGTCTAATTTTCTAAAAATTAAATACCCAGCTCTGTCTTATAAGTAATCTAGTTTTCTAGTACCCTTAACTAATTGCTAGCTCCATTTCTAAGTGTTCAGAATACAGGGTGTTTAAAATCCTCTTACCACCAATAGGGAAGATATAGTACATACATACATAATCTCACGCTTGTATCCCAGAGGGGTAGGTAGAGACCAGGGACTGCCACTTGCCACGATCCCGACAGATCACCGTCGCTTCATCAACGTTCACAAGTTACATGCATGTACCCCGGTTCCGGGTACTTTTTGTCTTTTCCTTTGCTAACACATCCCCTATTTGGTCGAAGTATGTCCGCCTGGACGTCCCTACCAGCTCTGCCACTCACATTCGCAATATATATTTGTTTCGTCAATCTTTCTTCCTTCATCCTCTCCACACGTTCAAACCAACGCAACATTCCTTTCTCAATTCTAGTCACTACATCCTCTGTCAGCCCACAACGTTCTCTAATCCGATTATTGCGTATCCTATCATTCAATGTAACGCTACACATACTTCTCAAGGACCTCATTTCTACTGCAGACTCGGAGAGATAGTTTGCACTAGTATTACATGAGATAGAGATATAGAGATAGAGAACACTTTATTGTACATAAAAAAGGAAATTTAAAATGAGTTCAACTTTTACGACGCGGTTAAGCTTGAAGTCGCCGAAGCGATATTTGTTTTATCATAGAGACTTAAGGCTGGTGTTACGTATCTCGCTGGCACAATCTATATTGTTTATTAATAGAGATTTAAAAAAAAAAAGATAATTGTGGTCTGAGTTTCATTGATAGTAAAATTAAGGATACTTTACAAACATTTTCGTTTTTCTTTACATCTAAAATTGATAATTTTAGTATTATAAAACCATTATATTCTTTTTTAATGCACTAACCCGTGCTAAGGACAATTTTCCGTAATACAGAGAGTATTCATATTCATATTCATATTCATTTATTAGCGATCATAATGGTATAATACAATGATGTTTTAAGTCTCACATTATGGGCCCTGGTCAACGCATTGATAAGATAAACTTATTTATATACCTTAAGATAACAGAAAATTGTAAAGATAAAATTGTATTGTAAAGAGGTTCGAAATTTCACTGATAGCTCAGATGGAAGAGCGCTGGCACGGTTAGCCAGAGGTCGCGGGTTCGAATCCCGGCATGGGCGGAATTTTTAGCCTCTAAATAGGGTTCTTATTGTAAAATCAATAAAAAACTAGATTGCTGCAGGATAAGAAAACATAAGTCTTGAATGACCGCAATTTTTCTATCCGTCAAACCACATTTAAAAACAATAGTTAAAATACAATGTGCGAGCGAGACAGCATGCCAAGTGCAAGCATGCAAGTTATTATAGAGCCCCTCTTTTTAAGGAGAAAAATAGGTTTTAGATACACCCTGTAGGTTCAATCACGCGCATTTAGTTCTTCAACTACTTGAACCCCTCTTACACTTTTCTAACAACCTTTTTTTTACTTAAATTTGGTGGCTGCCCCCAGACATTCAATTCACAATTGGAAACTTTTAAAACAAGTCTTATCTTATTAAAAAAAGTTCTATTAAACCGTAAACAAACCATCATTTTAAATTCAACATTTAATTTCACTCGCCAACTGTGAAGGAAACATCGTGAAGAACGGTGAGAGTTTTGGGTTTTGGGTGTTCAAATACCCCAGCGCTTAAAATTGTCAATCCTCAGTAGGCACACGTGGTAATTAAGCCCATAATCTCTCTCTGAGAGAGTTTATATTACATAAAAAACATAGGCAGATACAACGCTGATAAATCTATGGAACCTTAACAGGAGTTCTTTGTGGCCTTAGAATACCAATATCCTCCACCCATTAGGTGATACAAGTTGACTCACTGAATTTGTACAATGTCGTACTCTTTAGTTCTATTTACACACAGCCGCATTCCAGTGTTTTCTATCTCAGAAATAATAAATAAATAAATATTCACGGACATATTACACAGATCTCGTTAGCCCTATACTAAGTACAACTAAATGACTTGTGTTATAGGTGCTAACTCGACGATAGATTTAATACAACAAATACATAGATAAAATCCAAGACCCGAGACAAACTAGAAAAGTTCGTTTTCTAGTTTGACCCGGCCGGGGATCGAACCCGAGACCTCCGGTTTTACAGTCAGCGTGCTAAACCGCTGCGCCACCGAGGCCGACAAAGGATGAAAGATCAACATCTTTCTGGGATGGAAAATATTGGAATCATGTATGTCAATGAACGATGCCCTCTTTCCTATATAAAGGGATCAATAATAAATTTAAATTAAAAAAGACAAAAAAAATATATGTTAACTACATTAAAATAATTTTGTTATGTAAACTCAAATGTTATTCTGATTGTCAGCGAGAACCAGTTATTGGCTTTAAATCTAATTCATCTTATTCTTTGTAAAAATGCCTCGTGTATAAGCTGTTGGTTTTCCAAAAAACAATAAAAACAAAACAAAACAATCAAGACTAAAAGGCAAAGTATACAAAACAGCTGTGAGACCCGTGATGACGTACGACATCGAGTGCTAGCAACAGAAGCGCACAAATTAAAACTGCACGTGAGCGAAATAAAGATACCACGATGGGTCGGAGGAGTAACTAGACTCGACAAAGCAAAAAACGATCATCTTTGAGTCAGTTTCAAAGTGGCTCTCACAGAGGAGATAAGATAAGAATATTCTTTATTGTACACTCGAAAAACAACAAATACAAAATATTTACGAATGTACATAGTACAATTGGTGGCCTTATTGCTAAAAGCGATTTCTTCCAGACAAATTTACTACAGAAAGTTGCTGAAGGAAATTAGAAAGATGGGTAGCCAGTGCAAATTTGAATATTGATACATACTTATATTTAATAATAATTCACTTACATGCCTTTAGTTATATAAATTTAGGTATAATATTATAAACATACATATATATCTTATAAGAAGCTCACTGAGCCACGGCTTAGATGATACGGACGTGATGAGACGAGAGGAAAATCATGTCGTCAAACAGCCCTACAGATCCCAAACATTAATAGAGTTAGAGGATGTCCACAACTCACCTGGTGGTCTACGAGCCCAATTGAGTGAACAGACAATCCAGGATAGAAAATGCTGGAGCAAAATAGCAGAGAGCTCTACCCCAAATAATGGGAGGAGGCGAAGACGAAGAACATACTAGGAGTTATGGTTTTAAGAGACGACAGTAGAACTTCTCTACTGTCATTATCATCAGCCCACCTCTGCCCACTGCCGGGTATCGATATCAACCCTTGTATGTCCCCACAGCTGGGGCACGGATCCCTTCCTGCATCATAAGAAGTTTAGACCATACTCCACCACGGGGGCCAAGTCCGGCTTGGTATAGGATTATAAGATAGTGGCGGGCCTTACTGTCAGAAGTAAGGCCGGGTATATATAGGCCGTTTCCCCACCACTCACATCCTTCACGGTATTTCGTCATTCGCATCCACGTGCTCCCTTAGTGGACTCGTCCTTTAACCTATGAATATCTGTAAAACACATACATAAGTTGACTCTACGGAAACGTCAAAATATATTTTCCAAAGAAGGAATCCAGTGCTGTAAGCCCCCAAGAGAGTCTCCCATCGGGTTCCGATCTACAATGTCCTACGTGGCAGTCACTCAACCGTCTCCGGACCCAAGTAGGTCGCTGTAGACAAAACCAAAGCAGATGGGTTTATATTGCACCGATGGAGGAGCAATGTGATTGTGGAGCCTCATCGCAATCCATGGTGCACCTGCTCCAATGCCCATTGTGCCCTCACACCTGCACTCTGGAGGACCTAACAGAGGCCAACGCTGCTGCAATTGCAGTGCCCAACTGTTGGGCAGGAAATATCTAAACTGGTCGAATCGCTGACACGAAAAGAAGAAAAAGTGCTAAATACAAATCACGCGCGTCATCATCGGATCTGTTCGCGGACGCAGTGAGTGTTGTGTGTCGGCCCGCTGCGAAAAACTGAAACTGACTTGAAGGTAGACCACTTACCTTTACTACATGATTATACTCTTTTTAATGCACTAACCCGTGCTAGAGACAATTTTAAAAACCTATTTAGAGGCTAAAAATTCCACCCATGCCGGGATTAGAACCCGCGACCTCTGGCTATCCGTGCCAGCGGTCTTTCCAACTGAGCTTGTGGGCGACTTACCGGCATTAGTGAAATTTCGAACCCCTTTACAATACTCTCTGTATTCACTACATTAATTGACGTACTCGCCACTTCATTCTACCCGTGACCATGGCAACTGCAACTTTGCCGAAACGTCGGGGATTAAGATAATAACGTTTTACCTAAGAAATAATCGCATATTTCGTGAGTCATTAACAAATACTAGATTTCCCAATCACTCCTACAATGTTACAGGCTGGAAGCCAGTTCATGTCAGTCCGAGGTTATCGTCTAACGTGGTCGGTCTCTGTGGGATCAATTCACTTAGCTAGAGAAAAGAAAGGCGGGGAAACACTATGAGGAAAAGTTATGAGCAGAATAAACACTTCAATACGCAACTAATGGGGTGGGCTGGCAAGACAAACACTCGCACATTTCTATTAGATCTTGGACAATGTTTGTTTTGTGGATATAGTGTAGTCTGGAATGTGTGTAGGGCTCTTGTTGGTTCAACTTTGGCTTCGGTCACACAGAAATGACGCGGGCGAAGTCGCGGAAAGGAAGCGTCATTTTTAGGGTTCCGTAACCAAAGGCTAAAAACGAGACTCTGTAACTAAGACTCCACTGACCGTTTATCTGTCACCAGACTATATCTCATGTACCGTGGCCTGTTAACATTTTCCCAGATTATTTTACATTTTCAGATAAAGAACATAGATAATGAAAACTTTATTGCACAGCCAGGAAAAAAACAATTACAACCATATTGAATCCTGTGTCAGACTAATATTATAAAGGCGAAAGTTTGTGAGTGTGTGTGACGACCTCTGTGGCGTAGCGGTAGCGCGTCTGCCTACCATGCAAGTGGTCCCGGGTTCGAATCCCGGCTGGAAACAAAAAAAAAGTCCAGGTCTTGGATGTTTACATGTTTGTGATGTCGTTGTTTCTGGTTCCCACGACACAGGGTATCCTAGTGTGGGGCCAGAAGCAATGTATGTGCCTGTATGTAAATGTTATGTTATGTTATGTTATGTGTGTTTGTTACTTCTTCACGCGTAAACGGCTGGAGCTATTTTAATAATATTTGGTATGAAATTCGCTGATACCGTGGATGTTTTTTTTTTTAAATGTGAAACATTTGAATATCGACTTTCAATTAATGATAAAAATGGAACTAAACCTAAAACATTCTAATTTAAATAAAATATTTGAGCCAGATCGCTGTCGGGCGGCAGAGTACCAAGAAGGCTGGCGGCATTGCCTCGCTGTATGGCTAGGCTTATTCTTTGGCCAAAGTAAGCACCAGCCCTCGGGTCTCCTGAAGCGTCGACTAAGCGCGACGAGATCTCCTTAAAGAGGAGTCTCGCCTCCGGACCGTGGATTAACACATATATCTTATTCCCATGGGAAAGTCGATAAGCCGCAGGTAACACCGCGGGTCACAGCTAGCTTTATTATACATGTAAAATTTTGTGAAGATATTTGGATGTTTCTTACTCAATCACGTAATAACGGCTGAACGCAGTTACATGAAAATTGGCATACACATAGACAAAGATCTGAATAGAGACATAGAATACTTGATATCCTGGTAATGCGTGGGTTCCTGAGGGATAATATTTTATGTTACCGTAACCTTTATTTTTAAGTCAAACTTTAATCCGTGTTTATTCAACCATATTTTCACAAGATATTTTATATTAGATTGGACAGAACCAAAACAGCCACTAAATTTAAAACTGACAAAAGTAAAAAAAACTATATCTATAAAAAGGTAAAGTAAACATTACGAAGGTCTGTCGCCAACATGGCACCGTAAGACATCTATTTATTGCGTTGCCATGGCAACAATAATTATACAAAAGTATTCAATTTTGGTAGCATGGCAACTAGCCGATGTTGACTATTTCTGCCAGAATTACGTCTTGACATTGACACGACATGCGCATAATAGGGAGGATAATAGAGCATACAGAAACTTAAATAGGGATTACTCTGTGGATGCTTTATTGTGGCGGCGGAATATACGTTACAAAATCGGTGATATGAAAAATATTTATAGTACAAACACAAGGTAGGACGAAGTTAAATATATAAGGACAAATAATAAAATATTTATGGAGCATACATAGACGAATTATAATTTCATTTTTCCCAATAAATTTAATTAATAATATAGCTAAATCAGATGACATTATGTGAGCAGAGAAACGAAATTAATAGGGAGTGGGATGTCGATTTTCGGAAGTTTGTGGCGGTACGAAGTTCATCGGGACAGCTAGAATGTAAACATTGTTCAGAAAACGTTAAGCATAATAAATAGCATATTATCCTGAAAATAACCCAGTCGCTGGGAATTTCGGGCAACGTGCCGGAAAACTGGGCATACAGGAAATGGAAGTTTTCCCGCAATATTCCCAGGCATCCATCACTGGCCGGGAAATGATCTCCAGTCCATTCTCCTGAGGCACATTATTTGCCAAGTTGGAGCCTTTACTGAATGTGCTCGCGAAGTTACGATTTATGATATAAAGTCGATTTCCTTCCTTGTCAATATTAAATTTTCACTCGAATCAAATATTGTTACTTGCTTTTGCTTACATCAAATGAAATGGAGATGCGGTACATTATATATCTATACTCTATTGATAGCATGAATGATGCGAGTCGTGTAATGAACTTCAAAAGTTACGAGTTTCCCTTACATTACTTTTAAAATAGGCCAAAAATTCCACCCATGCCGGGATTCGAACCCGTGACCTCTAGCTATCCGTGCCAGCGCTCTTTCCAACTGAGGCGACAATGGGCGACTCACCGGCATCAGTAAAATTTCGAACCTCTTTACAATATTCTCTGTATTACGCATTACATTACATTTATTTCATATCGCCACACACCACTCATTCGCTCATTCATGCACTCAACTCACTCACTCGTTTCCTAATTCAACTCAATGCACTTCCTTCCGCTCTCAGTCCGGAAACAGCGCCCGCGCCGCTCGCCACGTAAAAAAAAGTGTCTCCTGTTAAAATTCTCAATAAAACTAGCTGGACTCCTACACCATCAGTGCTGTGCTTCAAAGACTTCTTAAAACAATTTAACTCTGGAAACTAACAAGAAGAGGACAGGTCCGGACCGGCCTCCGCGTCCAGCTGCAGAGCCGAGCTATCGAACTCCAGGTACCTTCCTTCTCCTAGTCTTCAGTAGAGTTTTGTATCCCAACATCCACCGTCAGATCGATTTGGTCCATAGGATTTCTTAACGGCTATTATTTCTAATACCAATTAAGAGTGGCGGTGGCCCAGTGGGCTTAACAATGAACTCGGAAACGAGAGACCCAGGTTCGATTCCCAGTGCGGGCATGACTTTGTTTTCTAAGTTATTTGTAAAGTGATAGTAGCAATACCACTGGCTAACTGTGCAGTCAAATATCATGAGTAAACCTGAATGTCTAACGTGTTCACATACCTCAGCGCTTGAAATCGCCAATCCCCGGTGGGCACGCGTAGTGATTAAGCCCATACTCTTTCTCGCTGAGAGAAGGCCTGTGCCCTGTAGGCAACATAAAAAAAATCTGATCCACAAAAATCTACTCAGCATTAGGTACGCCTTTGTATTAAATACTTTGTGTTTTGTGCAATAACATTTTTAATAATTATAAAAATAATGACTCGCGATGCTCAGTTTGGTCCACGTTTTAAAAGTAAAAAGTAATGAGTAAGGTTTTCTTTTTCCTTTTTTTTATTTTTTTGCACGCCTGCCACGTTTTCGTTATACCTCCTGCGGTTGACTGGTAGAAAATGCTTATGGCATTAAGTTCGCCGCATTGTACAATCTTATGGTGCAATAAAGTATTAATAATAATAAAAAGAAAAGTAACGCAGTAAATTCTCTTTAAAGAATTCCATATTAAAAACAAATAGTAGTTCCTTAAGCAAACGTATGTTATTTTATTTTTGATTCTCTATTTTTTTACCAAATAGGAACATAAAAAGTTCGCGGAACCGGCGTGCATGCATGCAACGACTTATGAACGTTGTTGAAGCAAAGATGATCTGTGAGGATCGTGGTAAGTGGCAGTCCCTGGTCTCTGCCTACCCCTTTGGGATACAGGCGTGAGGTTATGTTATGTTGAGTTTCTTTCTTTTTCTTTTTCTGTGTGTATTTGAATATTCTTTCAATGATATAAAAACATTTTCTTCCGTTTTTTTTGTATGTATGTTTTAAGTACTGTGTTCGTAAATGCACATATTTTATTTCTTCTTCTTTCTTTCTTTTTCAGTCTTCTCTACACCTATAAACATGACTCCTATTTACTTTCGGAAAACGTAAACACTGTTCAGCACACCAAAAGAAACAAAGATTTATTGCTCTTTCAAAGTAAACTTACCGGATGGGAGATGACTGCTCAAGACGAGTGGAAAATCATGGGGAGGCACGGCTAACTGAATAAAATAAAAGTAAACTTTGATGACCATCCTGACATTATGTTTTACCGAAGAACCACATAATAATAGTCTCTTTTCCTATGAAAAACCAAAGTCTATTACTTTATATTAAATCGCGCTTGCATAACAGTATTGAAAATTTAAAAACCTATTTAGAGGCTAAAAAATTCACCCATGCCGGGATTCGAACCCGCAACCTCTGGCTATCCGTGCCAGCGCTCTACCAATTGAGCCAATGGGCGACTCACGGCATCAGTGAAATTTCGAACCTCGCTGGCACGGATAGCCAAAGGTTGCGGGTTCGAATCCCAGCATGGGTGAAATTTTTAGCCTCTAAATAGGTTTTTAAATTTGTTCCTTGGCACGGGTTAGTGCATTAAAAAATAAAAAAAAAAAATAGTATAATCATGTGGGTACAGTGATATCGTTCCGATGTTAAACCTAACTGCAAAGTAGGTAGTCGGGGCTGTAAGTAATGCAATTTGCTTAAGTCAGATGTCGCTGCCTGTACGTACTACAGAGAATAGTGTAAAGAGGTTCGAAATTTCACTGATGCCGTGAGTCGCCCATTGGCTCAATTGGTAGAGCGCTGGCACGGATAGCCAGAGGTTGCGGGTTCGAATCCCGGCATGGGTGAAATTTTTAGCCTCTAAATAGGTTTTTAAATTTGTTCCTTAGCACGGGTTAGTGCATTAAAAATAATAAAAAAAAAATAGTATAGTATTGAAAATGTTGTAACGTGAAATTTATAAGAAACTAGCTGACCCAGCGAACTTCGTACCACCTGACAGTTGAATCTTTATTATTTTTTTATTTTTCATTCGGTAAGAACCATCCTCGTACTTAAAGGAATATTCTAAAAAAAGAATTAGCGAAATCGGTTCAGCTGCTCTCGAGATTTGCGCTTACCAACACATTCAGCGATTCATTTTTATATTATAGACTAGTTGTGCCCCGCAGTTTATCGATTTTCCCATGGGAATAAGATATTTTCCCGCAGTATAACGTAGTTTATGTGTTAATTCAGTATATCGGCTAACTCCATACCAAGTTTTATTACAATCGCTCCAGCTGTTTACACGTGAAGAACTAACAAACAAACAGTCTTTTAGTTCTTTTGTGTTTTCCATCAAGGGTTGTCTGGAAGAAATTACTTTTAGTAATAAGACCGCCAATTGTACCTTAATCTAAATCTTCTTATTTTCTAAATTGTAATTCCTGGTGTGCAATAAAGTATATTCATTCCATTTCATTTCATTTCACACTTACAAATTTCGCCTTCATAATATTAGTGTGATGTGGCTTAAGTACATTATGTTTAAAAACCTATTTAGAGGCTAAAAATTTCACCCATGCCGGGATTCGAACCCGCAACCTCTAGCTATCCGTGCCTGCGCTCTACCAATTGAGCGATTTATTTTGATTGAGGTTTTTAAATTTGTTCCTTAGCACGGGTTAGTGCATTAAAAATAAAAATAGTATAATACATTATGTTTGTCCGACTATTTTAAGATAAGTATGTGAATAAGTTTACCTTAGCAATGCCCTGACTAAGGCGTCACGATGGTATAGGTATTGGGCAAGCCTACACCATCTAAAAAAACAATATCCCAGGCACTGCAGTGTCTGCCAGTGAAGATGCCATTGGACGCTGTATAAATCATCACATTACGTAGTTGCAGATGCCAATGTAACCTATAATAAAAAAGATATCTTAAAAAATATAAAAGAACAGTTTATTATTTTATATAAAATGTTGCAGTCGGGACCCATTACTGTTTGTTTAAAGTCCTCTAATGGGTCCCGACTGCATCATTTTATATAAAATGATAAATGCAACAGTTTGAGCAAATAATGCTTATAAAGTTATATTATTTGGTCCCTCAAGTAAAGCAGCATGAACTCTTCTGATTCGACATTAGCATTTGAAAATAAAATTATCTTATTTTTTCCCTTTCAGTTGATTTATCACTGCAGTCGGGTTCTTTTATATTTTTTAATATATTTTTTTTATTTTTGACCTTTTAGTGACTCAGTAAAACGATAAAATTTAAAGGTCCATCTGTTCTGTTTACATGCTTTAAATCGTTATATTATTTTATTTCCTAAATTAATTTTAGTTTATTGCTTTATTTTCTTTTGTTCGACAATGGACATGTCTCGGCAAATCATAAATATTTTTACTGATATACTTGTTTGATATAGTCATAGGTACCACCTGCCTGCATTAAAAATTTATGTCGTACGATATTTTTTAGCTAGTATAATTAATATGGTCTAATGGTGTTAAACTATCTAGAATATTTGCAAAGGAAACGACAGATTTTTTTCTTTATTATCCTTACATAAATTGTCTGTTTTTTATGTAGCCTAAAAACGCTCCACTGCACCTAGTTATTTAATGTTAACGATTGTAGGTGGGGACTGGAATAGTCACGAATTATCTCTTCGACCTGAACGGCGCTCAGCTTTCGATATCTCCAGAGTAGAATTCTTCGTGCTTGCATTGCTGGGCCCACTCGCTAATTACTTAGAATAAGGATTTGTAAATGGGAACATAAATGGTCTGAGCCTTCAGCCGCGGCCTGTACAAAGGCGCAACAGGTTTCCTCCTAACAGCAACTTTAAGTAACTGTTGCGGCCTTCGGCCGCGCTAATAGTCTCTCCATTTGGCATCAACGGAAATAGAGCTCAGCATTTGGAATCGCCGTGGGAGTATTCCTCTAGCCCGCTTCACAGCCTTCGGCCGTGCCGCGACCTGTTTTAAGCTCGGCCTTCAACCTCGTCGCGGCAAGTTTCCTCGCACCCGCATGATGGGGCTCGGCCTTCGGCCTGATGTAGTTATTTAGAGTTGTGGCATGGGCGTGGAGACATACAAAATCTTTGTTTTCTGAATGCCAAAATATTACCGGTATTAAAATGAAACTATAACAAATTCATCTTGAGGTGGCCCCCTAAAGCATTGAACAATTTTACTGAATATTTAGGTGTAGATAAGCAATCTTTGGTCTCACAAGTGAACAGGAAACCTAACACAAAATCATAATCTTATTTTCGGAGGAAACGAGATAAAATTCGTTAAGATGAATAGAGCTAGAATTTTTTTAAATTTCATGGGTCCTACGATACGATGTCACGGAGGATCCGTCTTCGGTTACCAGTGAGAGCGTTCAAATATTTTTTTATCATTTATTGTTTCTTCTTTGAACCCAGCTTCTCTGACTATGACCGCACAGGGGAAAAGGAGTTACATGCTACACTTTATATATTTTGTTCAGTTAGTTTTGGTCTAAGTGTCAGTAGGAAATTAATATCAGTGTTAAGAAATTAATTATTTTTTGTAGACTTTTAGTCCGGATTTACTTACGGGTGTTGTTATATCAGTGTGAGACAAGCAACCGACGACGCGAGCTCCGTCTCTGCTCACCATGATTAAGCTCTGCGAATCGGAGCGAAACCTGGTCGGACTTTTCCGATATAACAACACCCGTAAGTAAATCCGGACTAAAAGTCTACAATGTGTTGTGCTTACGAAAGTTTTAGTTCAATAATTATTTTTCCTCAAACATGCTCGGAAATGTTTGTGTTATTACCATGAAATAAAGCCACAAAGTTTCTCTTTTATGGCTCCCGCCTCACTTTACTGGCCTAAGCCAGTAAAGTAAGTATGAAAATCCATTACCGTCCGCTGCTCTAACTTTTTAAATTTACTTACTAAAATTAAACTGACCAAGGAAAAATTACATACAGCCAACCACCTACTAAGTTATGTAAGCATACTTGCAAGATTAAAAAAAAAACAATCTATGGTATAGGTTTTTGTGCGGTTAAACATGGTGCTCAAATATGTTAGTGTATTTAAAAAATAAAAAAGGCGGCAAACTAAACTATTATTTCTTAATTACCTAGTAATTATTTTAATATTAATATTTCCTCGCATTGTTTGAGAAAAGCATTATATAATCCTCGGCCGGAACAGGGATTGCAGGACTCGTTCTAGACGGCTTCGTCTACGACTCGGCCGTCTATCCCAAACTCGTCCAGCAATCCCTTACTTCTCGGCCTCTGCAGTAATGTAATAATATTAATACATTACTGGGGGTAATCCCCCTATGAGGTTGATATTTCTTAAATTAATGAGATAAACGAATGGCGTAGAAAGAAATAAACACTTTATAGGCATTATTTCTTTCAGCACTTATACCGTTTCTATAGACGGTTTGTTTACATGTAGAGCAAAGCTGATATTATGTAAATTTATACATGTACTAGAATAAATATATGCCAGCGCCATCTAGTGGCTAAAAGTGGTACTGTAGGACAGGGTTTCAGCAGACAAGAAGAGAAACGTTGTTTCGACAGCACGTACTTAGGGATCTATTTATTGAAGCAATATGAAAGTTACTAAGGATTACGGATTAGTAACTCGCACCACAGCGCAAAGCGAGGTATATTACCTACGTCACTAATCGTGCCAATTATTAGTGGACAGTCAGTATTGGTCGGGGTGATTCGCAAGCGCTCAAATACTATCAAATTTTGTTTAATATTATGTAGGGCCTTCGGACAAAACCATACCGCAATTTAGAGCACAAACAGCGCCATCTGTGGTTGGGTAGAGGAACTAATGCTACAGTACTTTAATTACTTAGAAGTGAATATTATTTGTGTTGCGTTTGTTCTCTATTAATGCTGATTTAATGTTATCAACGACACCCGCAAAATTCTCTTTTAAATACTTTGCACGTGTTAGGCGTACAAAATTATATTTTTTAATTAAATGAATGATCTAGAAGGATCAAGCCACTTTATAGGAATTATTTCTTTCCGCATTTGTACCGATTTTATAAATGGTTTGTTTACATGTAGACCAAAGCCGAAATTATGTATACACATGTACTAGAATAAATAAAATATAGCAGCGCCATCAAGTGGCTAATAGTGGTACTTTAATTGCTTAGAAGTAAATGTTATTTTTTGTTCCGTTGGTTCTCTATTAATGCTGATTTTATGTAACCTACGTCATCCGCAAAATTCTGTTTTAAATATTTCACACCTGTTGGGGGTAGTTCAATAAAATTAGTATTCAAATTCAATAAACTAAATATAACAGCGCCATCTAGTGGCTCCTAGCTGTACTTTAACGAAGCTTCTTAACGAATTTTATTTTTCGTCACGGTTCTGATCGCATAATTATGATTTTATATAGCCTATGACACCCGCGCAAGGATGCCGAATCTAATGACACCTTGTTTAACAAAATCTGACCATAGGTTAAGGAGTTATGAGGGAACATAGAATCGGACATACTTACATACATACATACATACATACATACGCACTAAACACATTACCCTCCTTTTGGGCTTCGCTGCAGTCGGGAAATTTGGGCTTCGCTGCAGTCGGGTAATTACCCTCCTTTTGGGCTTCGCTGCAGTCGGGTAATTTGGGCTTCGCTGCAGTCGGGTAAAAATAGGTCTATCTTACCAATGCCCTGAACAGGGCCAATAATGTGAGTAACATCATTACGATCGCTAATAAATTAATATATGAATATGCCGCAGAGTTAGACAGACACCAGGTTGCCCACTTGCAAATAAGCATTAATCGTAAAAAAAAATGGGTGACCAAATCCGCCTCTTAGTGACGGGTCGTCGTGAGAAAGGAAAACTTGATAAACGAAAATACCACCCCTAGACGATGAAGCTCGCTCCAGGCGAAGCGTCTTCGATTAGACGAACGACGTTCGAAAACACATTCCCTCGTTATCATTTCACGTCCTTAGCTCAATACTGTAGTAGGCAGTTTGGTCGGTGTGTCCTAAGGCTGAGCCTACACTCAAGAGCGATGCGACTTGCGATTCTATTAATCGAGATTTTAAGATAAGATAAGAATATTATTTACTGTACACACCAGAAAATAATCACAGAGACAACAGTTACAGAAAAAGAAGTATAATTGGCGGGCTTATTGCTGATAGCAATTTCTTCCAAGCTACTTAAGTTTCATGATACGATAAACCATACCCAGATAAAAAACAAACATAAAATACTTACAAAGATACAGTACAATACGCGGCTTTATAGCTCACAGCTCACGAAAGACGTCCACTGTTAGGCATAGATCTCTTCACTGACACGCAAACCATCTTTATCCCCCCTGCCATACTCGTCCATTGCCCTCCCGTCGCCTTCTCTATGTCATCGACTCGTTGGGTTGGTCCTAATCAGCAAATCCCTTACATTGATTGGCAAATGTAAGCCACTGCCTTCGGGCCGTATTGTAGTGGAAAAAAGGCAGTGACAAATAAACGCCACCCCGACCATCTTTTCTCAAGTCATCTTTAACCAAAAACATCAAATGCCACCTATACGTATACCTACTAAAATTTCATTTAAATGCCAAAGCATTAGTGAAATAACTTACAAAAGTAGGGAAAACATAAGTCCTGCGGCCAGACACACGAACAGCACACGGTCGCGAGCATAACGCAGTGGTCAGCCATCATCAGTCTACCATTTTGGAGGGAGATAGAATGTGGGTAGCTCAGATACGTTTGTAATAATCAAGTTTTTGCTATGCAACAGATTATGGCTTGCCATAATCTGTTGCATAGCAAAACACGCTAAGAAACGGGTTTGTGGTCTGTCCACCGAAAGACGGCCAGTTCTCAGCCACTACTCTGTTAACTGAAGCGAGCTAGTCGAACCGAATGATTGGAAACACGGATGTAAATTGTAAAAAATCACTTGAGGTAAGCAATAGCAGGCGCGGTCAGGTGCTGGATGAGTGATCGTCCCGTGCTTCCCAAGCCTTTGGTGCCGGCTGTCATTTAATGGCAGTCGTTAAGCCATGTCAGAGGCCTTATGGGTGGCTTGATAACTTTTGCCTATATCTCTATAGCAGTCTTACAATCCTCTACCAACCCGGACTTGGCCCCCGTGGTGGAGTATGGCCTAACCTTCCTGCGATGCAGGAAGAGACCCGTGCCCCAACAGTGACATACAAAGGTTGATATCGATATTCTGTTTACTACTGACGAACGTGAACGAAAGCGATCAAAATAAAGGAAGATAATTAAAGGTTAATTTATTAAGTCGCAGTTACTGCGCCAGGAAAAAGAGGTCGTGAGTTTGAAAAAAAAACACCAGGTCTTGGATGTTTACATGTTTGTGATGTCGTTGTTTCTGGTTCTCACGACATATGGCATAGCAATGCATGTGCCTGTATGTAAATGTTCGTAACTTACAAAACAAAGTCATTGGCCGGGATTAGTAATATTAAAAATACTTTATTCATTTATTTGCTTAAAGTTCATAGAGGGTTACAGACTAAGCCTGAAATATCTAGAATTACAAAAAGGAGATTCCTTGATACTCGTAGTAGAATTAGTGGCCTACTAAGTTTAACCCGTAACGTCAGTAGGTGCAACCCTGGACCCCGCTAGGATTCCCTGTGTGGAGGAAACCATATTGTTGAAACAAAATTGTGCCAAACTTATCGCCTACGCCTCGCTTACCTGAGGACGATTGACATTTCAAAACTGCGTAATTTCACCCTCCGAAGGTATTAAAATTCCTTCCGAAATGAGTCCTCAGAGATGGGGAACTTCATTTGGTAATATCTGCCGATCCCGGGACGCGATGATATTTCGATGGCCCTTTGAACTTTGTATGTAAAGCACATACAAAGTTCAAAGAGCCTGGAAATCTGGGACACAATTTGTGTAAGTACATTTTGAGGACATAATTATTTCAGACAATTAAGGACCTGCTGAGAGTATCTTGATGAGTTCCTGGTTGCTTGTTTGACAATACAAATTTAACGTAATGTAAATTCGCGCCCGGGAGAATTACTGAGACCTGGGAAGTACATACGACGACTCTAGAAACGCGTTTTGAATGTCAAACGTCGCGACTTGGTAGTACATTAATTATACTATTTTTTATTTTTAATGCACTAACCCGTGCTAAGGACAATTTTAAACAAAAACCTATTTAGAGGCTAAAAACGTACGTAATACAGAGAATAGTGTAAAGAGGTTCGAAATTTCACTGGTGCCGGTTAGTCGCCCATTAGCTCAGTTGGAAAGAGCGCTGGCACGGATAGCCAGAGGTCGCGGGTTCGAATCCCGGCATGGGTGGAATTTTTAGCCTCTAAATAGGTTTTTAAAATAGTACATTAATTGTCAAATTGTGACATAGTAGCGCCACAAATCGCGTGGTTCGTGCTATCGTACGACCCTGGCTGAGTCTGTGGCTTTCCACGATCCTAATAGATCTCTTTCGCTTCATCGACATTCATTAGTCATTGCATGCACGCGCGCCAGCTTCAGGTACTTTTGTTTTCACATCGATGTATTCACGATGCAATAAATTTAAGATTAAAAACTTCCACACTACAAAATCACTTGATCTGGTCCCAAAATAAGCTACCTTGTACTATGGTACCCACGCAAGGACGTCACTAACATGAAATAAGTCCAGACTGATATTATTGCACTTTTCAGTCTTCATTCATTTTTTTTTACCGTTTGATCCATGAAGTTTGAAATTGAAATTGAAAAATGGTTTAATTATCGCAAAAAAGTACAAAAAACATCTTAAAATAGACTAAGTTTATTACATACTTAGTTACTTTTGTGAATACTTTAGATGGTCTATTTCTATTCGTGTTTCGTCTTTTATCATTTGAAACTAGCCGCTACCTTCAATATTTACCATTCCGTCCCCAAAAAGGATAATAAAGTCAAATATTTACCTTCGGCTTTCCCAAGTAACGAGCGAACTTTTCCTCCTACAAAAGTCATTGATATAGCCGACATATTTGTGCATCCTGTTTTTTTATAAAGTAGTAACATAGCTGGTTTTGAGCCTCTTTCATTCCAATGAGGGATATGAGTCGAAAAAAAATGCTGAATAAAACATGTAGAAGAACTCGTGGCCTAGTGGAGCCAATCAATAAGGATAAGCAACAACAGGCGCGGTCAGGTGCTGGATGGGTGACCATCACGTGACTATCGCTTGTGGAATTCTCTCCAAGCGCTTCCGTACTTCGCAAGGTACACTAAGCCGTTGGTGCCGACTGTTATGTAATAGCAGTTGTTAAGCCATGTCAGAGGCCTTATGGGCGGCTTGATAACTTCTGACAATAAGGCCCGCCACTGTCTTACAATCCTCCACCAACCCGGACTTGGCCCCTGTGGTGAATGGTCTTATGGTGCAATGTCCTATCGGAGGTCAGCTATCATTGTGACTACAGTAACCCGTGATGCGGCGGCTCGGAACAAATTGATGATGCCTGTCTGAAGCCATTCAGCTAAGTTTTGCATCCAGTGAGTTCTTCTCAGTATTTTTCCTTGCAGGATCAATTGGAGATGATCGTATTTATTATTTCGCATAATGTGACCCATGTATTCTTCTGTTAATAGCACGTAATGGTCCTTAATAGCTCTAAACCCTACGTAGAGCTTTTATATTTGAGCATTGACGGCCTCGGTGGCGCAGCGGTTTGGCACGCTGACTGTAAAACCGAAGGTCTCGGGTTCGATCCCTGGCCGGGTCAAACTAGGAAAAGAACTTTTCTAGTTTGTCTCGGGTCTTGGCTGTTATCTATATATTTATTGTATTACATCTTTCGTCGAGTTAGCACCTATAACACAAGTCATTTAGTTGTATAGTATAGGGCTAACGAGATCTGTGTAATATGCCCATGAATATTTGTTATTATTATATTTCTATTATTTCACTATTATTATTAAGTTATAAAACGGTGATCTGACAATATTGGCTCTGTAGTTTGTAGTACTTAGGATGGTTTTGGCTTTGTTTTTCAGTTAAATCGACGGTCGAGCGCTCGTGTCCGCCGTTAGACAAAGGATCTCTTTCACGATTACGAGAAGGAAATTGTGCTTAGTCCGAGGAAGGAAAAAAGTGCAGTAAAAACGGTGGGAGCAAGGACTTCTAATAAGGAAAAGTGTTTGGATTGTCAGATATATCTTGCACTAGCTGTGCTCCGCAGTGTTACCCGCGGTTTATCGATTTTCGTATGGGAACAAGATATTTTCTCGCAGTAGGCCGTAGCTGATGTGTTAATCCAAGGTGTCAGCTAACGCCATACAAAATTTTATTAAAATCGCTTCAGGCGTTTAAACGTTAAAAAAACAAACCGTTTTACAGACTAGATAGATCCATTATTAAATTTTTCGCTTTTCAGCGTTAAGCTTAGCTCTAGCCCTGCTTTTATAAATATACTAGCTGTAACCCGCGGTTTATTGATTTTCCTATTTTCTCGCAGTAGACCAAAGTAATGTGTTAATTCAGGGTGTCAGCTAACACCATACCAAATTTTATTAAAATCGCTACAGCCGCTTAGACGTGAAGAAGTAACGAACATACACACTCACAAACTTTCACCTTTATAATATTAGCGCATTAACCTCGTCTCACAACAAATTTGTATTTAGTGCAATAAAAAGTTTTATTAATATATTTTTTTTTCTTGTAGTATATACACGTTTCACGGCAGAGTAGTGCCTTCTTTTATAGAGAGAGAGTATGGGCTTCGTTACAAAGCGTGCCCGCCGCGCAAGTACTCTCCCTCCATCGCTGAGGTTTGTGAACACTTCACATACTCAGGTTTCCTAACGATGTTTTCCTATTTAGCGAGTCGTATTGCTGCAAAAACATTATCCATCAAGCGTTATCTTTTACCAATCATAAAATCCGATAATTCAAGCCATATGCAGCAAGGCAGAGTTCATTATTTATTTGGTTTAGTAAATTTTACTTTATTTATCAACTTTGTAACATCAGCTCATTTACGATGTCAGATTTTTTTTATATAAATCTCGTGCCTCTGAGTGGTCATTATATCTTTTTCAAAAGATGCACCAACGGCATACGTAGAAATAAACAACATCAGAAGAATAAAAAACTTGCAAAGTTATTGGTGCACATGGCTTTGGGATTCGAACCCGACACCTCCCGAATGAGAGTCCGTTCAACCGCTATATCTATAAAAACATTATTTACGTCAGGAAAAATATCAGTAACTTTAGAACTTTGGTTAGCCAACACAATGTTAATACTAGAAATCAACATAAACTCCCGTTTCTGCTATTTAGGCTGGCAAAGGTTAATACATCCTTCATGGGGCATTGTATACGCTTCTATAATAAAATCCCTGAAGATATATTAAGCTTGCCTGAAACGCGGTTCAAAAAATGTGTTAAGGGCTACTATAACATAAAGGATTGAGATGACAATGATGTATAGAATTAAAGCCAGTACAATGCATAAGTTCTATGTTTTAAAATAACTGTGTAAACTCTGTTAATTAAGGACTTAGTTCGGAGTTTTTTTGTCCATTTTTCTCCAAAATGATCAAGTTTTTGAAATGGACACCTAGTTTGAATTGCATTTGTATTTGAATACGTCTTATGTCATCATTTTATTTTCTAATCTTGTCGTGTGTTTGTATGTGTGTGCCTGAATATATAATAAAAAACTGTGTAAAGCACATTTTGTGCCAAAAAGGCTAAATAAGTATAATATTAAACATTATTTAAATAACAAAGGTGTCTGGAATTTAGGCTAGTCCACAGCACCAGTACTAAGCTTAAGAATAATATTTAAACTCTGTTACTTAAGCATCAAAAATCTGAAAAGACTAACTTTGGAGTGTGTTTTGTAGATTGTTTCTTCAAAATTATCTGAAAATTAATGAGATTTTGAAAATGTTTTACTTGTAACGTTGAATAAGTCATAGGCTCCGTATAAATTTGAATCTAATACATCTATTTGATTTGTGCATGTCATACAACAGAATATGCAAGCGGGAGGTATGGCATATGTAAAAGTGGCCTTTTTTCGGTCCGTGGCATTGCGAAAATGGAAAAGTCCATTCGGGTGAACAAAAACAAAAGGAACAAAACAGAACCTCGATTAGGCCAGCGACATACAGTCGAAATTTCTATTCGGAATTTCCATTTGAAATAACGATTAGGGATGGAGCGTTTATAACGGAGCAGTAGAACGAGGGCGTAGATTCGACCCTGGCGTGTACTAAAAATTTTGTTTTCTAAGTTAATTATGTACATTTGTGAAGTTGTAGTACCAATACTTCTCGCTAACTTTGAAGGAAAACATCGTGATCGAAACCCTAGGACCTCAGCCGTTACTACGTACAATTTTTAAGTATAAGTATGCATACAATATTAATATTTGCACCAACTACCTGTCTCACTTTTCCTTCAGCAACTCTCCATCGTGGATTGCCTGGAAGAAATTGCTCTAAGACGTCTCGTCTCGTCTCGTCTCGTCTCGTCTCGCTTTGCTAATACATCCCCTATTTCCCCTCGACGTCCCAAAAAACATCAGTAACTTGAAAACTGTAATAAACATCTAGAAATAAACATAAACGTTCATTCCTAAGATTTAGGCTGGCAAAAGTTAATACAGCCTTTAAGGGGCATCCTTTACGTTTCTATAATAAGATCCGTGAAAGTGTAAAAAGCGTCAAAAACGGTGCAAAGCACACTTTGTGCCAAGAAGGCTAGTATAACATTAAAGATTATTTAAGCGACAAAGATGTCTGGAATCAACGCCAGTCCAATGCATTAGTTCAGTACTACATATTAAAAGTCCCTTCGGGAATCTTCGTTCGCGCAGACTAGGAAGAAGTGTAACGAAAGTACCCGAAGCTATAAGTACATTCAACATGATCTTTAACCGATACGGTTAAGGTGCAGAATTGATTGCCGTAGTAGCGCTACCTATTTCGCTCACGCTAATATTGCCAAACTAATAGTCACCAGCATGGATGACGTTGAATCAACCAATAGCAGCAAAGGCGCGCGGCCTGCCTTAAAGTGAAACTATCTGATTGGTCGATCAACTTGCCGCACATCCAAAATTTGGTCATCTGCGCAGGTACATCCGCGAGACTTATTTCTTGTGTAGCACTGTACCTTGTTGTTGAATATAATATGTAAACTCTGTTATTAAGTATCAAAAGACTGAAAAGACTAAGGGCCAGTTGCTAAATTGAGAATTTCGCTAAGTAAATACTTAACTGCAGTGGTGTCTCCTCCAATTTCTCAGCAAAGAACGTTACTTTTCTGCTCTATTTTATTTACTTAGTGATATTTTCAATTCAGAAACAGGCCAAAGTTTTTTTTTGTCTAGTTCTCTCCAAAATAATGTAGATTTTGAAATGGACACATAGTTGTACCTGTAACGTTCAATAAGTCTATTTTTGTGTAAAATATTTGAAAGCGCACCGCTCAGTGTCATGACCATAACATGGTCATGATTATTATGACATATTATTATGGTCTTCTGGTTAGAACAGCGCCTTGATTGCGTAACTATCCACCTATACATCTATGTACGAAAGCGGAATGTTTACTTACCACTGTATAGATATGGGGCGTAATATGTATCACACATAGTGGATACCGCATTTCAGCGGATATCTGATACGTGACAGTGATATTGAGCCACATAATAAATACTCGTACTTAATTTTTCACTAGCTAGTAGCTATCCGGTAAACATACGGTTCTTGTTACCATGGCAACGCAATTGCGTTGCCATGGTAACAAGAACCGTATGAACCGAACGAACAAATATTTTAGAGATAAAATCATCCCACAGGAACGCATTACTAGGACATCAAGTATCCTACATATGTCTTAATTTAGGTATTTGTTTATGTTTTATGTAACTCCGTTGACCCGTTTTTGTATGATTGAGTAACAAACATCCAAGCATCTTCACAAACTTTCGCATTAATAGTATACTAGCTGTGCCCTGCGGTGTACCGATTTTTCCATAGGAATAAGATATTTTCCCGCAGTAAAATGTAGCCTATGTGTTAACCACGGGTGTCAGCTAACTCCATACAATTTTTTATTAAAATCGCTCTAGCCGTTTACACGTGAATAAATAACAAACATACACACTCACTAACTTTCACCTTTATAGTACGAGTATTAATGTGGTATTATATGATTAGTGTGATGTTTTATTATTGAGATCGATGCTTCTATCACCCTTGTATGGTATTGTGTTAACTCTGAATCCGTATGACGCGCAGAATTATTTTTAGCCAGTTATTCTCAATTTGCTTGGACATGTAGCGAAATGTTGGCTGTGTGTAAAAGCAACGTTAGAGTGTTGAAACCAACAGCAAAAAACATAATGGACAGAAAAATGTTTACTGCGAAATAACGGAGAATATGCACAAAATAGGCTCGTTAAGCCGTTGGTGCCGGCTGTAGTGTCCGGCTGTTCTTGCTAGGATGTTTTAAAACGTTCTTGTTGTTTTGCTACCATCTTGGCTAGGGATCTCTTTTAAAACACATACCTCATAACTCGTTTTCGAACCCAATTCTTGTATTAAATAACGCTCATCCTATCAGCTAATTACACAAGTCTCTCTCAACAAACCTCGCTTCTCCCGCGAGGGGGGAATGCGCTTAGCATCGAGTTTTTAATTTTTTTGCTCTGCAACACACCTCGCAGTGTTTGCAAAAAATATAGTTAAACCCACCAGCAGGTGAAGTAAAAGCGGTATTGCTAATAACTTCAGCTTCGTTTTTCTTTTATGACTATTTTATAGCATCAGAACTTTACTCAGACCACCGTAATTAATTACTTTGTTAGACCTGAGATTGCCGCACTTAACTTCAAAGTTAAACATACGTTCGCTTTGTGAACGCTTCATACAACCAGGTTAATTATAGCAGATGTTACAACAACTGACAGTTATAAACCTTATTTCATAAAATATCATATTATGCACCTTTCTTATCAATATCAACCCTTATATGTCCCTACTGCTGGGGCACGGATCTTATCCCGCATCGCAGAAAGTTTAGGCCATACTCGACCACGGGGGCCAAATCCGGATTGGTGGAGGCTTGCAAGACTAGTAGCTGGCCTCACTGTCAGAAGTTTTCAAGCCGCCCTAAGGCCTCTGACTTGGCTTAACGACTGCCATCTATTGACAACAGCCGGCACCAACTGCTTAACGTGCCTTGCAAAGCATGGAACCGCTCGGAAAATGCCACTAGCGTTAGTCATAGACGGTTTACCCATTAATGCACTGAACGCGCCCTCAGGTGTAGTCTCTACGGGTGTAGGGACTACGAGCGCTACACGCTAAAATATAATTAGAATTAAAATAACATAGGCATAATTTATAAAAGCCACTTTCTACTATAATGTTGCGTGACGGGTCCGCAAAGATGCATATTTTTAGTTTTAAATATTATCTGTATGTAATTGTGGAATGCAATAAACTATTGAGTTTCACTCAATGAGCGATATAGCTACAGGAAATTTACAAAGCTCCAAAAACATAGTTATTTGTATACGTCATTGGGCTTAATTGCATATTTACATATATATTTATGCGCCAATCGGAAATTCCATTCCAGGAGAACCAATTTCAAATTGGTTTTAAACAGAGACTGCATAAATCAAAGGTGCATATATATTGGTTTGCGCAAACCCCAGCGGTAATACACGCTTCCGCCTTTCACAGAACATCCGTTGCGATTTATTACTACAAACACAAGCTTACAAAAACAGAAGACCAGGCTTATAATATAGTTATAAGCTTGGTCTTCTGTTTTATTGAGATACATAAATACAAATTTTATGTCGGTTATGTCCGTGAAGTGCCAGCCCTTTTTTCTCTAACTGGACATGGTCACGGTTCCTTGCCTGTCATCATATTATTTTTAATTTAGTAAAATCATTTTAGAGATTATTTACTTAACCCCCTCCTTATAATATACCCCTTTATAAATACACTCCTAGACACATCTATTGGCCCCCCTTACAGTTTAGGTTTCGATGGCCCCTAACTAAGTATGATTGCTACATTAAACAAAAACGATTGGTGCAGTTTTAAACCTGATAAATTTAAAGACTTATGAATAAAACTATGAATGTGTCTGGTTCAAAACTGCATAAAAACTTTTCGCTCGACATAATATATATTTTTTAGCTAGGACTAAACGAAACTGAAAATGCAAGATGAATAGATGTGTCTTGAGTGCTTAGTGCGAGTTTGACAGATCCAATCGAATAACTTTACTACCGCGTTAATCGAGCATTGAGTAGTGAGTATGAGTAAGTTAACCGTTCGAACTGGCAAAACGCTGTCACAGTACAACTCGCACTCGCGTTTATTCGTGTTTTGGCTGGTAAACCTGTTCATTTCTCAACGTAAACCATTACAACTCGCACTCAGCAATTTTAATTTCCATACTTGTCGCTAGGTGGCGCTTCCTCGATGCCATAGAAATATGAGTTTACGTTAACGCGATCGAGTAGTTAAAAAACTCGCACTAAGCACTCAGAAGTGTGTATCATATACCTACATATTGTTCGTCGTTCAATTCCAATAAACCAATTCACATAAATACAAGATAGGTCAGGGCCAGGTCAGAGCGTACATCCTGTGGTGTGTCAATGTTCTCACGAAGGGGATCTGACTCAGCGTCGTGCCGAGGGTGTGAGCCCTCAGCACTGGATTTGAGCAGGACTCGCGGTGTATATTACGAGGTGGTACGTAATAATTTAAAATAAGAACAGTATGTGTATTTTTAATATTTGATGAAATTTTATGAATTGATTATGTACCTGAATAATTTGATTAATTTTGCATTGTTTGTTTATTTAAAAACCTATTTAGAGGCTAAAAATTTCACCCATGCCGGGATTCGAACCCGCAACCTCTGGCTATCCGTACCAGCGCTCTACCAATTGAGCCAATGGGCGACTCACGGCATCAGTGAAATTTCGAACCTCTTTACAATATTCTCTGTATTACGTACAGGTAGCGACATCTGACTTAAGCAAATTGCATTACTTACAGCCCCGACTACCTACTTTGCAGTTAGGTTTATGTTAATGTCGATATTCTTCTTTTTCGTGATGTTATTTTTATTTAACCTGCTCTATTAGGTGAAACCTGTAAGGGCGGAGTTTATAATGAAATAAATAAATAAATAATAAAATGTTTGAACAATACGGACTTGGCCCCCGTGGTGGATTATGGCGTAACCTTCCTGCGATGCAGGAAGAGACCCGTGCCCCAGCAGTGGGGACATACAAGCGTTGATTATATTTCAACCTGTCAGGTAGAGCCTACAGACCCCTCCATGTAAGTGTTGGAGACACAGTCCTGAAGCAGGTCCCGAGTTGTTTTTCTGGGTTTCCATATAGACAGAGCTCTGACGTGGGTAATTCATATAGACAACCTATGCGGTAGACTCGGTAGCGCGTGCTTTGCTCTGAGCAGGCTGTGCTGGACCTTACCTCCTGAAACGGTGAGGTCATGTTACTTTGCAACGGTACACTCACTACTGCAATATGGGGTTGAGTTCTGGGGATGCGCGGCAGACTGGATGCGAGCCTTCCGAATGCAGAAGCGAGCTGTGCGAGCGATAGCACGAGTTCCAAAGGACGAATCCGCCAAACCGTACTTCGAAAGGTATAGTATACTGACGGTGCCTGCAATGGTTATCATGCAGGCAGCTGTGTACACTCGGGAGCATATGCTAGACTACACAAGACGTAGCGACCGCCATAGGTACAACACTCGTAACATGGACAAACTGTCATCTGTGTCCCACAAACTTACCAAATCAGGTAAGTTAATTCACGTTATGGGACCGAGAGTATACAACCGTCTGCCAGTCGATATAGTTGGATCAAAATCCCTTCAGTGCTTTAAAATTAAATTTAAAAAGTGGCTTGCCAAGCAAACAATTTATAATTTTGATGGTTGGCTCAATTAGCTGTTCTGATTATTTAAGATAATTATACTTACATAAAATATGTATGTATAAGAACCTGTGAGTGAGCGCTATACTAATAGTCATTTCACAATTAAACAAGAGTGTTGATTGTTAATTGTACATGTTGCGTTATAATTATTATGTTATTTTGAACTGTAGTATTGAATCCGAATTATTGTAAAATGACGTGTAAATTATAATTACGAATAAAGATGTCTATGTCTAGAAGGGTTGGCAGATACCAGGCACTATCATTTGGTACGATTTTGACAGATCACCTTCGCTTAATCAACGTTTATTAGTTGCTGCATGCACGCACGCCAGTTTCGGGTACTTATTATAAAGTAAAATCCCTAGCTAATAATCCCCTATTTACCTGTATATCTGCCTAGGAGGAAATTAATTGAAAATAATTATAAAACCACCCATGCCGGGACTCGAACCCGCGACCTCTGGCTAACCGTGCCAGCGCTCTCCCAACTGAGCTAATGGCCGACTTACCGGCATCAGTGAAATTTCGAACCTCTTTACAATACTCTTTGTATTACGTACTGGCAGCAACATCTGGCTGAAGTAATTTGCATCACTTGCAGCCCCAAGTACCTTACTTTGCAGTTAGATTTTACATCGGAATGATATCGCTGTAGCCACATGATTATATTCTTTTTAATGAACTAACCCGTGCTAAGGACAATCTTAAAAACCTATTTAGATGCTAAATAATTAATTGAAACAATCGAATCAGGAATGAGGAGATTCGCAGAAGAACCCGAGTTGCTGGTATAGCTCGAAGAATTCCTCAGTTGAAGTGGCAGTGGCGGGGCACATAGCTCGGAGAACTGATGGCCATTGGGGTGAAAAATTCTGACCGGGCGACCACGGACCGGGCGACGCAGCGTGGGCAGGCCCACCACCAGATGGTCTGACGACCTGTTTACGGTGGCGGGGAGTCCGTGACAAGACCGTGAAGCTTGGAAAGCCCTTGCAGCGGGCGTCAAATGGCCGATGATGATGATGAATTTAAACAATTAATGTAAAGTATCAATCAAGAAACGGTGGTAGCGGAGCGATAGAACGGCGGCTTCTCGATCAGGAGGACGTGGTCTCGACTCCCGGCATGACCTATGACTTTATTCAATAAGTTAAAAATGTCAATACAAAATAAATTAGTTACGTACAAAAAAATGTCCAACTTAATAAGAAAAAAACACATATCCAATAAATTTTCGTCAAGAACATATAAATAACAATAATTTAAACACAAAAAAACCCTAACTGAACAAACCACTCCGGAAAATAATTGAAACAATTAATTGAAATAGTCTTTGTAACAGTGAGTAAAGCAGCGGTTTTTCTTTGCATCGAGCTGAACGCTACAGTAACATTAGTTCCTATTTCAGGAACTTCTTAATTGTACTTGTCTCCCGGAGGATTAATCTTTTGTACTTTGTAGCAGTATTTTGGTCGTATCTCCGTTGTACCTACAAAACTTTGCTTCAGGTAAATGATGGATGGTATAGTTAACTTAGCACTTCCTCAATAACTTGCATGATTTATACAACCTACACAGTTTTGCCCACAAATAACTTCTGACTTGCCCTTTCTTACTTCGTGGAAACTTAAGATGGTTAAAAATATCTATATGGCAGAAAAGTTTCATTTATGTAGGCTATATTCGTCCTATTGTGGGGCTCAGGCATTCTCTCAGAGGTAGAGATAGTTTGGGCTTAATTGCCACGCGTGCCCACCACGCGTGCATTGGCAATTTCAAGCGGTGAGATACTTGAACACTTCGGGCACTCGGGTTTCCTCACTATGTTTTCTTTCACAGTTGGCGAGTGGTATTGCTACTGTAACTTCACATATGTACATAACATAAAAGACAAAGTCATCACACGCCGGGATTCAAACCCACGAGCACCCGAATGAGAAGGCGGTGTCCTACCGCAACGCTACCATCACTCAAATTATAATTTAAAAAACGTACGAAATTTTTAAACACTTCTATCGCTCTTTCTTTGAGTGACCTGTGCAGTGAGACTTATGTAGGCCACTTTATTTGTAATCACTATAACATTAAAGACGTCTGAACAACAGATGGAAAAATGCTTTGCATTATTGCACCTATTGTGCAGAATTCAGGTACCTGCGGCTGAGGTTTCACGTACTTTCTTCTTTATATAATTTTTTTAATTTCTTGATCACGTAGATGCGCTAACGTAGACATTTTTTCAAGCGAACACGAACAGAACGAATGAATGAATGGGATGTCGAATGAGGGAAATTCTTGAATGAATGGTTTTAAATGTCATTCGGTCATTTTTTGTTGTTACTTGTTACAGATAGATGGCGCCACTGTTTGATTTGAAAGTTCGCGCGTGAACAACTATTTTACATTTGCTACGCTTAACAATGTAGCTGTAACTGTATCACAGGTTTCGGCTTAGCACAGAGCCCCAAAAAAGTGTTAACTGTGATCGCTGTTTATTGAATAAAGATAATACTATTATTAATTATTATTATAACTGAAACTTTCGTAAGCACAACATACCTACTTATTATTGACGTAAATACGAATTTGATTTAGTTACTTGATTTTTGTGTCGGAAGAGACCGATCAGGTTTCGCTCTAATTCGCAGAGCTTAAGCTTAATGGTGAATACAGACGAAGCCTCTGATTGGGACCTTTCCGACGAAAACTCGAGTAATTTAATGCACACGTAATTCGATAACATACAATGTTATTCATAAAAGAGTATCCCAAAAGTTACTTATTGTGGGTTGAAATGTTTCTGCGTAACGCGATCCACGTAAACAAATGTTACACGAAAAAAAAAGTATGAGGCTAATAACTGCGGATTCTCTGGTCTATTTATTTTCACATGATACATTAAGACAAGTATTTCACAAACTAAGTAATACCATTGAATTTGAAATTCAATGGTAATACATACAAAAGCCACCGCATTTCACGAAATTGTGAAAAGCATGCGGCACAACTTCAACTAAGTTTTGTCATAAAATGCGCGGTTGAACTTAGTCCTGGCACGAGTTGACATCGTTTATCGTCATCGTTGTAAATGTAGTTCGCTAATGCGCTCTGGTGGTTATATTTATAAATTGCCCCTAACAACGCAACTTTCGTCAACTTGTGCGTTTAATTCCCCGGCGAAGTCATTGGGTAGAGCAGTCATATTATTCCGTTAACATGATTAAAGCTGATGTAACTGAGCTATTTGTGTACGTTAACCTTTGTTAAGGTAAAACGTGTTTTCAAAAGAGTTAATGTAGTTTCTTTTTTAGCTGCCTCTCCACATTATCTATTAATAGTTAAGCTAACAGCTTTGACAACTTTTCCCTGAATTATTCCCTGAACATATTGAGTTGAGATTGAGATAACAATTCAAATGGAAGGCAACACATTGGAATGAAACAACGATCAGTTAATAGACCACTATAAAAATGGTCCGACGATAATTTAGTTATGAAAAGATTAGGCAGTGAAAATGTGTATATGTGTGTGTGTGTCTTTAAGTGTTAGCGTATATCGGGCATTGGTTATGTTATGTACATTATACTATTTTTATTTTTAATGCACTAACCCGTGCTAAGGAACAAATTTAAAAACCTATTTAGAGGCTAAAAATTTCACCCATGCCGGGATTCGAACCCGCCACCTCTGGCTATCCGTGCCAGCGCTCTACCAATTGAGCCAATAGGCGACTCACGGCATCAGTGAAATTTCGAACCTCTTTACACTATTCTCTGTATTACGTACAGGCAGCGACATCAGACTTAAGCAAATTGCATTACTTACAGCCCCGACTACCTACTTTGCAGTTAGGTTTGATTCACTGATGCCGTGAGTCGCCCATTGGCTCAATTGGTAGAGCGCTGGCACGGATAGCCAGAGGTTGCGGGTTCGAATCCCGGCATAGGTGAAATTTTTAGCCTCTAAATAGGTTTTTAAATAGGTATGTTATGTACAGTTTTTATTATAATAATACAAAAAAGTAAAAAAAAAATTATTACAAACTAACCATAGCGTCAAAAAAAATTGATTACAAACTAACCATAGTGTTGCAATGCAATTATTTAATATTTAAGAGTCTCGTCTCACAGTACTTTTCGAAAAGTTAAACTGTATTTAAAAAAGTATCACAATTGATGGATTTAAATTGCCGACAGAAACGCAGAAAGAATATACTCGTCTATGTACAACTGCGATAAAGTATAAAGCATAAAAGGTATTAATTAAAGTCAAAGCAACGTGTATACTAAAATGGAAATGATTAATTAAAAGAAAGACAAACACATTAATGAAAATAATCGTATAGATCAACGATCCACAATCATAATCCCTGGCTGCTTATGCTGTGTAGGCTTGCCCAGCACCTATACCATCCTGACAGCTTAGTCGGCCTAGCCCACAGGAAAGACTAGTCAATACGTGCGGAGCCAACCAAGCCGCGGGTTTCCTCGCGATGTTTTCCTTCACCGTTAGCGTGTGGTATATGTCCATAGCCCAGGCACTACAGATGCAAAAAGCCAATGTTTTATGCTGACAGTACTTCCATCACAAGCCGCTATATCTAGGTACCTTCTCTCGGTAATTGGATTATACATTGCTCCATAAACTGAATTCTGAACTAATAAGTGAGTGCATGCATGCAACGACTAATGAACGTTGATGAAGCGAAACTGATCTGTCAGGATCGTGGCAAGTGGCAGTCCCAGAGCCTAGATTCTGCTAATGCGTTGCAGTACAATGACAATTGCATGAACATAGTGATTTCATTTCGTTCCGGCTTCAACTCACCCGCGCACATACATTAAAACTTTAAGGCTTAGCTAGGCTAGCTTTGACGTCCTCGGTGTCGCAACGGTTTGGCACGCTGACTGTAAAACCGAAGGTCTCGAGTTCGATCCCAGGCCGGGGCAAACTAGGATTCGAACTTTCCTAGCTTGTCTCGGGTCTTGGATGTTGTCTATGTATTTATTGTATTAAATGTATCATCCCTCTGGGACACGGGCGCGAAGCTGTGTTATGTAATAAGTGAATAATATTTGATTTTTAATCGTAATAAGTATGTATATGTGTATGTATATGTGTATGGAGTACGGTCTAACCTTCCTGCGATGCAGGAAGAGACCCCTGCCCCAGCAGTGGGGGCATACAAGGGTTGATAACGATAACGAACCGTAATAAATAACTTACACTCCCAGGGAACTTCCAGACACGCTCGAGTTTAAAAAGCGCAAACTTACTGCGACATATCTTAAGTCAACACTCAGATAGAGTCCTGGAATTTCTTTACATATATTCAGGCAGACATTTACGTCTGCAATCTGGAAATATTCGCGTATATTTCAGTCGTCTCTACAAAGGCAAAAGGAATATAAACTCCCTGATCCTATTTCGGGGTTATGAAAAGAGTCGAGAGAAGGTATAGTGGGTGCACAAAAGAATACGTAGAAATACAGTAGCACCAGTGACTTCTTTCCGTTATTACTAGAGATCGCAATTGAGTGAATTCCTACAGCGAAGTCCAACTGTGGCTATTTATATTAGATATTGGCTTAGTTTATTTATATACAAATATAAGTAAACTAAGCCAATATCTAAGTGTACCTTTACTGGAAAACACGTAGCCGCAGCGTTCACCACACCCAATACTTATCCTCATAAGCACACAAAATACACACACACACACATTTACTAGTGTGTGTGTGTATTTTGGTGTGTATGTACACACCAAAATACACACACACACACACTAGTAAACAAGTCTATTCTAAACTTAATTTAATTTCTTCAAACTTTTAGTTAAAAACAGTGTTTATTACACCATAAGAGAAGGACTGACTCCTAAGATACAGGTTACCCTAGTTTTGGAGTCAGGACGTTACCTAGTATTGTAAGAAACCTGTATACGTGTTGAAAGTTACATTGTATGTTTTTTGTCAATAAATTACTTACCTATATTGACATAGGTCTGTTAAAATCATTATTGGAGGCATTTATCTGTATTCGGTTATATTTCTTACGTCGCCTCTAGATTTGTGTCCCACAAAGGCGAGCCCCGTTAGTAGTATACAGCTTTCTCTCCTGGGCCACCTCAGACCACTCATGAGCTCATGACCACTCGCAGATGTCAGTCGAGATGTAGGATCCATAATATGGGTATCCCACTGCAGGACAAAGGCTCCCCTCTCTTCTTGGACCAAGCTTTTCGGTCATTGGCCACCTCTGACCACTGCGGCAAGAATTTGTCGACATCGCCATCGTCTAAAAGCAATTTATCTGGTATTGTCACGGTTTCATCATCATCAACCTGTAACACTAACCTCTTGAGGTGCTCTGCCTGAGGGGCTAGGTTTATGCGCGACCCGGTGAAATACTACCCGGGTTGGCGCTTTCAAGGATGCCTATGGGGACTACTCACAAATGACGACGCTTGGATTCCAAAAACCAACACCATTTAATATATACAGACCTAATATTTACATAATTAACCCTACACACTCAAATTGTCTCTCACTTAACCTACCACTGGTTTTAACCATTGTCCCTGTATTATCACTGTCTTTGTTACACCACCGACACTCACACGACTTAACTACTGATGGACACTAGGGGCGACTTGCTCACTATTATCAACTGCTGTACTTATTCCTGGTGAGAGGTACCTACGACTCTCAATGATCCTGGAGTGGCCGATATCGGGATCCCCAACATACCGCTCTCAGGATTCCCTATTATCTGGGGTGGCCACCATTGGGAACCTAAACGTGCCAGCACCCAGAGGCTAAGGCGGGCACACGAGATGTCCTAGGCCGGCTAATATCGGCAAACCAACATGCCATGCCCTAGGACATCTCGTGAGTGGCATCGGCTAACCTCGGATGGGCCAACAGAGGCGGACCACTGTACCCCTTCCGGCGAGGATCCCCAACATACCGCTCTCAGGATTCCCTATTATCTGGGGTGGCCACCATCGGGAACCCCAACGTGCCAGCACCCAGAGGCTAAGGCGGGCACACGAGATGTCCTAGGCCGGCTAATATCGGCAAACCAACATGCCATGCCCTAGGACATCTCGTGAGTGGCATCGGCTAACCTCGGATGGGCCAACAGAGGCGGACCACTGTACCCCTTCCGGCGATCAGCCGATGTGCCCTCACCTGTTCCTCAACCCTCTACAGATCGGGATCCCCTCCGACTGTCCTGAAGCCCTACCGGGACTCCCACAGCGAACCAGAAACCCCTTAAAATCACACCGGGACCGGACCTACGGTGAACGTCTTTACTGGTAGTGGGAGCCGCCCGACTGAGCTAGCGCTGGGCCTTTTATATTCGCGTCGCCGCCGTGCCGCGCCTCCCGCCAGTCCTTGCTGGCGTCACTGCATGCGGCGCCCCGCGCCGCGGGCCGCGCTCCGCTGGCGTCTTGTCACGCCGTGCCTGCGTGGTGCTCGTGGTGTAGTTTGTGACGTGGTTAACTACGTCACATTCCCCCCCTTCGTGTGAGGATTTTTTCCTGTGGGGAAAAAATCTGCATTACAGAAACGCCCGGAAGGGTTGCCCTAACACTTTTTTACGCGTTTTCCCCGACTGTCTAATAACACGAACTTGCCTTTTAATCCTTTTCCTAGAACATTTTAGTTGGTTACTTTGTTATTAACTTGTTTTGTAGCTCTTTAGCTGTTTTATTTACACGATTGTAACCTGATAACCTCTCGACAATACAATTTACCGATAAATAAGCTGTCATCGACTTCTTTTTTTTTGCGTTCCGTTCTACGGCTACTTGTCGCCCCTAGTATCGATTACTAATTTAGTAACTAAAATAAAATCGTTCGTAAAAAAAATAAAGTTGTACCGAGAATTTATTTGTTCCGTTTTCTGTAAATATCATCTTTTATTTTTCTGTGTGGTATTCCTTTAAATCCTTTTCGTGGCTTGTTATCAATCGCCTTCTTCGTGCCTGGTCACTTAACTTAAACATTACGGGTGACATTATCTCGACTATTCTATAGGGTCTTGAAAACTTTGGTGCTAGTTTCGCACAGAAGTCTCGACCCGCGTTTGAGAGTGGGAATTCTCTTTTCAGTTACTAAATCCCCTAGGCGTGGTTCCCACTGTCTCCGGTGCTTGTCGTAATTTATTTTTTGCCTGTTCGATGCCGTGTTCTGATGTATTCGTGCTAGTTCATATACCTCCTCGATTCTTTGTCTTTCTTTTAGGGCTGGTGTAGGGAAATCGTTTCTATCTCCTGGCATTTTAAGTTCTCTTCCGAACAGCATGAAGGCATGTATATTTCGTTGATTCTTGTCGTGATGTGTTAAGTGCGAAGTTAAACTCTGGCAAGAACTCGTCCCATTTTTTGTGGTTTTCTGATATGTAAGCTGTTAACATTGATTCTAACGTCTTGTTTACTCTCTCTGTGGGGTTGCATTGTGCCGAATAGGGAGGTGTTAGTCTTTGTTCGATGCCGTATTTCTTGAGCTCGTCTTGAAACTGTTTACTGACGAATTGCCGGCCATTATCGGATAAAATTGTTCTAGGACATCCGTAGCGCATAAGAATGCATTCTTTCAGGGCTCTTATTATGGTCGTTGCGGTTGCTGTTCTCAGTGCTCTTACTTCTGTCCACTTTGTAAACTTGTCGTGGAATACTATTATGTAGTTGTAACCTTTTGATGACCTTGGAAGTGGTCCTATTAGATCCGTTGTTATTGTTTGCCATGGTTCTGTATCATTGTTTACGTGCATTAAGCCTGCTGTTTTTGTTTGCTGTGGTTTGTTTCGTTGACAAGTTTCGCAGTTTCTCACGTATTTTGCAACATCTACATTCCCGGCCAGTAGTACCGTTGAGCTATCTTATTTAAAGTTTTGGCCGTTCCCAGATGGCTCGCGTTAGGTGAATCGTGGTTCTCCTGGAGTATCTCTGTGTTTGAACTTTTCGGTATGCAAAGTTTCCATTCTGATTGCGGTTGTATCTTTACCCCGTATGACATACTTCCGATCTTCTTGTAAAGTTTTTTGTCTCTGATGCAGTAACTCGGATCTATATCTGGTGTTTCTTCGGTTTGTTTCTTTTTCCCTTCATACCAGTTATCCGTCGTGGTATTCATATCTGTCGTACATACCGGGTTTCACGATAACTCGTCTGCTACTTGGTTTTCTTTACCGCTTCTATACTGTATTTGGAAATCGTACTGTTGTAGCTGCAGTGCCCATCTAGCAAGTCTTCCCGAAGGGTTTTTAAGATTATTCAGCCATTTCAGTGCTTGGTGATCGGTCATGACTTCTGTCTCTCTTGATTTTGTTTCTTGTTTTACCTGTGGTTTTTCCTTGTGGATTTGAGGCCGATTCTGTTTATTATATCCATCCCTATTATATTTATTGTGGAACCGGGCAGATAGCTTACTTGGTGCACAAAGCTATTCCCATTGATTTCTAATTCTAAAGCAAATGCTTTTGTGATACTTAATGTACTACCATCAGCGAGTGTGATACTGCGTTTACATATAAGTTCTTTGGCTGTTCCTCCTGTTAGGCAAAACAGATACGTTTCTTGGTTAATATACGAATTAGTTGATCCCGTATCTATTAGTGCTTTGAAAGTCTTGTTTCTTACCTTCATGTCGACGTAGTGTCTATTGTCTTTCCTTTCATCCTCTCCTGAGGTGTTGGCGTATTCATTTCTCCTGGTTCCTTCTAGGTTTCTCCCTGATTCACAACAATTTCGCGACAACTTGCCTATTACTCCACATTGCCTGCAGAAAATAGCTCTTCTTCCCCTACATTCCTTCGATTGATGGCCGTATTTTCCACAGTTCTAGCAGCATCGTATCGTCTCGTATGTCGGGGTTATCTTGCGACCTGTTTCTGGTATGTTTCGTGTCTGGTCTAGCCACCTTGAGTTTTCTATTGGTGAGTATTGACGTCCTGTTATAGTCGTATGATAGTTGTTGCGTTCCTGCTGTATTTTCTCGTACTCATTCGCTAGGGTGATCAGGTCCCGAATGTTCTTGACGTCTTGTCTCTTAGCATAGCACTTGTAGTCTGGATGCATGTTTTGGTATATTCGTTCTAACTTCTCTACCTCGTTAATTTTTCCGTGTCTTCGGATAAGTGTTTGTAGGTCTATCAGATAGTTAATGAAACGCTCTGTGTACCCCTGTTTTCGTGAAATAATTCTTTCAAGTAGCTCTGTTTCAAAATTTCTTGGGAAGTAATATTCTTTGAATTCTTCTGTAAATTCTGCAAAGGATTTCCACTGTGAGCTGTTGTTTCTATGCCATAGGAGCGCTTTCCCTTTGAGAACTTTTGGCAATACGGCTAGTGCTGCATCAGGCTTCGTATCATTTATTTTCATTAGTTCTTCCAACCTTTCCAGGAATTCAACTGGATCTTCCCCGATGTCGAACACGATATCCATGGTGGTGGGCATGTTGATCGAGGCATTCTCCATGTTTGCCATGACTTCAGTAAATTCTCCGTGATTATTTTTATCTTGCTGGGGGTTCGCACTCGATGACTTCCCTGACTACACTGTTAAGTTCTCTGACTGACTCTGACTTAAGGATAATCGTCGTTTCGTCACTTGTGTGAGTATGGTCCCTAGGATATATGGGTTTTAAACGTTGGGCGCCATTGTAACACTAACCTCTTGAGGTGCTCTGCCTGAGGGACTAGGTTTATGCGCGACCCGGTGAAATACTACCCGGGTTGGCGCTTTCAAGGATGCCTATGGGGACTACTCACAAATGACGACGCTTGGGTTCCAAAAACCGACACCATTTAATATATACAGACCTAATATTTACATAATTAACCCTACACACTCAAATTGTCTCTCACTTAACCTACCACTGGTTTTAACCACTGTCCCTGTATTATCACTGTCTTTGTTACACCACCGACACTCACACGACTTAACTACTGATGGACACTAGGGGCGACTTGCTCACTATTATCAACTGCTGTACTTATTCCTGGTGAGAGGTACCTACGACTCTCAATGATCCTGGAGTGGCCGATATCGGGATCCCCAACATACCGCTCTCAGGATTCCCTATTATCTGGGGTGGCCACCATCGGGAACCCCAACGTCCCAGCACCCAGAGGCTAAGGCGGGCACACGAGATGTCCTAGGCCGGCTAATATCGGCAAACCAACATGCCATGCCCTAGGACATCTCGTGAGTGGCATCGGCTA
Source organism: Yponomeuta sedellus (assembly GCA_934045075.1). NCBI lineage: Eukaryota > Metazoa > Arthropoda > Insecta > Lepidoptera > Yponomeutidae > Yponomeuta > Yponomeuta sedellus. The sequence goes on along the minus strand of OW203730.1, from coordinate 1,843,846 downwards.
ACCTCGGATGGGCCCACAGAGGCGGACCACTGTACCGCTTCCGGCGATCAGCCGATGTGCCCTCACCTGTTCCTCAACCCTCTACAGATCGGGATCCCCTCCGACTGTCCTGAAGCCCTACCGGGACTCCCACAGCGAACCAGAACCCCTTAAAATCACACCGGGACCGGACCTACGGTGAACGTCTTTACTGGTAGTGGGAGCCGCCCGACTGAGCTAGCGCTGCGCCTTTTATATTCGCGTCGCCGCCGTGCTGCGCCTCCCGCCAGTCCTTGCTGGCGTCACTGCATGCGGCGCCCCGCGCCGCGGGCCGCGCTCCGCTGGCGTCTTGTCACGCCGTGCCTGCGTGGTGCTCGTGGTGTAGTTTGTGACGTGGTTAACTATGTCACAAACCAATTATACCCCCACCGAGGGGCGCGGGTCTCTTCCCTGAGGAAGGTATAGGCCCAACTCCGCCACGGGGGCCAAGTCCGAATTGGTGGATTGTCAGGGTTTATTTTGATCCATCTATTTTTCAAAGCATTCATTTGTTTTGGTAAGCATTTATTTATATCAGCCAGTATTTATGTACATAAATACATAACCTCACGCATGTATTCCAGAGGGGCAGGCAGAGACCAAGGACAGCCACTTGCCACGATCCTGACAGATCACCTGCGCTTCATCAACGTTCATAAGTCGTTGCATGCACGCACGCCGGTTCCGGGTGCTTTTTCTCTTTCCCTTTGCTAATACATCCCCTATTTGGTCGATGTATGTCCGCCTGGGACGTCACTTACCAGCCCTTCCACTCACATTCGTAATTTATATTTGTTACGTCAATCTTTCTTCTTTCATCCTCTCCACATGTCTAAACCAACACAACATTCCTTTCTCAGTTCTAGTCACTACATCCTCTTTCAGTTCACAACGTTCTCTAATTACTATTACGTATCCTGTGTAAATAGACTATTGCGTATCCTGTCATTCAAAGTAACACTACACATAATTCTCGAGGACCTCATTTCTACTGCATTAATTCTACTTTATTGCTTCTTTTGCCACACCCAAGTCTCAAGTATTTATGTATAATGTTTTAAATTTCGTTTGGCCTGAGTTAATTTATTTCTACAAATCGCAGATATATGCAGTACAAAGGCCCCTATTGAGTATCGAATCCACGACGTGAGGTCGTGGTAATCAGACGGGGTCCCGAGCAAGGAGGGAGCCGTAAGTAAAGTCATACTATGTCAAAATATTGCAAAACATTTCAAAATTACATATAGATCAATTTTGTGGTACGAGTATACAAGAAATAAAAAGGTTTGAAGCTTGCAAGTAGCGCATCTTCCACGTACTCTTGTGTCTTAGTCGATATCAACCCTTGTATGTCTTCACTGCTGGGGCACGGGTCTCTTCCTACATCGAAGGAAGTTTAGGCCATACTCCACCACGGGGCCAAGTCCGGGTTGGTGGAAAATTGAAAGACAGCGGCGGGCCTTACTGCCAGAAGCTATCAAGCTGCCCATAAAGCCTCTGACATGGCTTAACGACTGTCATTACAGGACAGCTGCCACCTAGGGCTTAACGTGCCTTGCGAAGCACGGAAGCGCTCGGAAAAATGCCACTAGCAGTAATCACGGGACGGTCACCCATCCTGCACAGGTGCACCTGCTGTTGCTTGTCTCTTAGTAGCATGATCAAAAAGTAATTTTAAGGACAAAGGCAGAAGAAGCAAAGCTTATCTATTTTGGCACCCCAATCACATCCACTTAGTTCAGTGAAGGTTTGATGAAAACGATATCGTTGTTACTTGTCACCGAATTATCCGCTGCGACGAAAATAATTAATTACGTTAATTGTAATGACGCATTACTTCGTTTACTAGATCAATTACTTTATTAACTGACGACTTTTACGCGATAATGCGCAAGCGCGGCGCGTCACTCGTGCGCAGGGTGCGGGCCAGTCGCAACACCATCCTGGCTATGCTCGCCGATAAGGTAGATTGTGCCTACATAAACCATTGTTGCCGTCTTCAAGTGGCAAGCAATGACAGTGCCCTATAGTTATGGTTAAAAGAACAATATGTACTAACACTAGAATAAGATTACTAACAAATCTATATGATTTTTTTATATTTGAAATAAATGAATTGAATTGAATTAACTACATCAGCTTTAGATATGTATAATACATACATACATACATACATACATACATACATACACACACACACACACACACACACACACACACACACACATACACACACACACATACGTACATACATAGCCTCGCCTGTATCCCAAAGGGGTAGGCAGAGACCAGGGACTGCCACTTGCCACGATTCTGACAGATGACCTTCGCTTCATCAACGTTCATAAGTCGTTGCATGCATGCACGCCGGTTCTGGGTACTGTTTATCTTCCCCTTTGCTAATACATGGCATATAAATGCGATAAACTTAACTCGTAGTTCAATCAGGTAATTGTATTGGGACGACAAAGTCACAAAATAATCCAAAGTTTTTGCTGAGATGAAAAATTGTATACATACTCGTATTTTCTTAAGAAAGAAACACGACATTAAAATAAATAATATTTCACGCCAAGGGAAATCTCAGCGTGATCTAATCTTCTTGATGGACGTCTCTGGCGTCTACTCCCATGGAAACTGGGATCTGTGGCTATGTAAAAGTGCTTTTCCTGACAGTTAATGTTAAGTAATTTGACATTGAACAAAATCGTAGATTTGTCTTGATTCAAGTGTTTTTTGTGTTTTAATGTTAATTTCACCCGAATATTTTAATGTATGCAGTAGAAATGATGAATGAATGAATGAATGACAGGATACGCAATAGTCTGATAAGAGAACGTTGTGAACTGAAAGAGGATGTAGTGACTACAACTGAAAGAGGATGTAGGGTTATTAGACTACCGATAGTGTGAGGCGACCATTACCGGGCTAATATGACTATTGAACCACTTTGCACTTCAGAGACTCGCCCTTCTGGGCAAGTGACGAGTTGAAGTTATTATTATTATTATGACGGCCTCTGTGGCGCAGCGGTAGCGCATCTGCCTAGCATGCAAGAGGTCCCGGGTTCGAACCCCGGTTGGGGACAAAAAAAAACCCCAGGTCTTGGATGTTTACATGTTTGTGATGTCATTGTTTCAGGTTCCCACGACACAGGGTATCCTAGTGTGGGGGCAGAAGCAATGCATGTGCCTGTATGTAAATGTTATGTTATAAGAGTTGTGTGGAAGTTATTATTATTAATATACACAGCAGCACCTCCATACTCGTATAATATATTTTCGCTTGGTACAGTGAAAAACTAATATTAATCAACTTAGGTCCTACCTCGTCGCGTCCAGTTCATAATTTCCTTTCTGCGTTCACGGCACTAATTCAATTTGAAAACAATGTTAGTCTACACGTGGCTAGCCCGAATAAAATAATCCCGCCACAAAGCTCCCACTCGTTAAGAGTGGAGCTTTCGTGGCGGAGCATAGAACGCCGGCCTCACATTTGCGAGGTCGTGGGTTCGGATCCCAGCATGTACCAATAGGTAACTTCTTTTTATATGTTAGGTACATTTACTTAGAAAACAAAGTCAAAGGTTGAAGGTGAATGTTTAGAAATAATGCCACTCTCTAACTCTGAAAGAGCACATCGTGAGGAACGGAAATATCCGAGGGGTAACTCAACGCTTCAAATTGCTAATCTGCGGTGGGCTTGCATTGTAATTAAGCCCATACTATCTCTCTCAGAAAGCTTGTGCTCTGCAGTCGGTCGTATATTAAACATAAAACAACCATCGAAGAAATTGATTTTCTTTCCAGCACTTACGTTCTATTTTGTACGAATGTTCTATTTTGTATGTTATGAATACATTATGATTAAGATTGATGCATTGGGGATATTCTCATCTCATCGTCTTCTTGCATGTGTTTTGGATTCAATCGGCAGTACCTGAATGTCGCTGCCTGTACGTAATACAGAGAGTACTGTAAAGAGGTTCGAAATTTCACTGATGCCGGTAGTCGCCCATTAGCTCAGTTGGGACAGCGCTGGCTGATGGTCGCGGGTTCGAGGCCCGGCATGGGTGGAATCTTTTGTCTCTAAATACGTTTTTTAATACTGTCCTTAGCACTGGTTAGTGCATTAAAAATAATATAAAAATGAATCACAGCTCAACGGTCTGTATATTGCACAGTTAATATTATGTAAAACAAACAATAGTTTTGTGGAGGAGCATCGAATATTGTCATAACAAAGTTTAAAGTCTTATTTTGTTCTACGTTGTAATTTGATAAGGCAATAAATACTTTTTCATCTTTTATCTCATCAATACCACTGATTTACATCCGTTATCAATACCAACTAAATGTAAAGATTTATAAAAAAGTTTTCATAAATTGCATATAGTAAATTGCACGACCTGAGTGCTTAGTGCGAGTTTTTTAACTACTCGATCGCGTTAACGTAAACTCATATTTCTATGGCATCGAGGAAGCGCCACCTAGCGACAAATATGGAAATTAAAATTGCTGAGTGCGAAACGGGTTTACGTTGAGAAGTGAACACGTTTACCAGCCAAAACACGAATAAACGCGAGTGCGAGTTGTACTGAGACAGCGTTTTGCCAGTTCGAACGGTTAACTTACTCATACTCACTAGGTACTCGATTAACACGGTAGTAAAGTTATTCGATTGGATCTGTCAAACTCGCACTAAGCACTCGGCTAAATATTGTCTCCACAACTTAGGTTAGCTGGTAAATAATGCTAAGTAGCATTAAGCTCGCATTTGTGCAAAATTTTTAAGCAATAAAGAATTTTAATAATAATAACACTAAGGAAAATCTAAGTGTTTCAGATTTATTTTCACTTTCTTTGAAACTTTCATTTGCATAGCGGTACTACGAAGCGGCACAGCCAAGAGTACTTTAAAAATGTTTCCGAAAGAGATTATGTTAACAAACTGGAAGGGTGGTGTTAAATGTGAACCGGCGCCTGAGTACATTTGAAATTCTGACGAGCTAGCAGGCACTACCAAAATACAATCACAGAAGATCTTCTCTGCTCTCAGATATTAGGGAATTCTGGGAAAAACTTCGCGCTTCACTTGTAACGGTGCAAACCTCTTAACACCACTTTTATTTCTTTTTCCATTTATCATTTTCAAATATTTCAATTACGTCACACATTTTTCGATTTCCCTCATTTTTCATCACTACAACTTTACCCATCGACTAGATCTGACTTTTTACCTGCTTATCCGTTTTTATCCAGTTTTTCTGTTATATTATGAAATGGGTAGCGAGACTTGGGTGTGGCAAAAGAAGCAAGAAAGTAGAATTAATGCAGCAGGTCCTTGAGAAGTACCTATGTGTAGTGTTACTTTGAATGACAGGATACGCAATAGTCTGGTTAGAGAACATTGTGGACTGAAAAAGGATGTAGTGACTAGAATTGAGACAGGAATGTTGCGTTGGTTTGGACATGTGGAGAGGATGAAGGAAGAAAGATTGACGAAACAAATATATATTGCGAATGTGCGTAGAAGGGTTGGTAAGGGTCGTCCCAGGCGGACATACATCGACCAAATAGGGGATGTATTAGCAAAGGGAAAGATAAAACGTACCCGGAACCGGCGAGCATGCTTGCAACGACTTATAAACGTTGATGAAGCGAAGGTGATCTGTCAGGATCGTGGCAAGTGGCAGTCCCTGGTCTCTGCCTACCCATCTGGGATACAGGCGTGAGGTTATGTATGTATTATAAAATAACTATCTACAAATAAAACAACACCTGAAGTCGTTCCAGTGTTTATTATTATTATAAAAGATATACAACATTCCATTCCATTGAGAAGAAGCTAATCAACTTACTTGTAAGTCAGTAAAGTAGGATTATATATAGTTGAAATACCTATAAATATAACGATAAAATAGCGGCGTAATTACCTGCTTTAGCCCAGTGGGTCGGACCATGGACTCGGAAAAAGAAGACTCCAGTTCGGTTCCCAGCGTGGGAATGTACCCATGACTTTGAAAGAGATAGTATGGCTTTAATTACGACGCGTGCCCACCGTGGATTTGCAATTTTAAGCGCTAATGTATTTTAACACTTCGGACACGCAGGTTTCCTCACGATGTTTTCCTTCACGGTTAGCGAGTGGTAGGTATTAATACTATGACTCTACAACTGTACAGAGAGAGATCACTTTTAGTGATAAAGCCGCCGTCTGTACTCATAGGTTAAGAAATATCTGTGTAATTTCTATTTTTATGTACAATAAAGTGTTCTCTATCTATCTACCTTGTCAAAGTCAAAATAGTCAAGTTCTCATACATCAGGCTAGAAGAGGTTAATGTGACAAGGTTCTAAAGTGTTTAAATGTTAGTGGACGCGACTGTACTATGTATTTTTTTATGATCTCAAAACGTATTCGTTCCCTAACAATTTGCTTTAAGCAGTTTGTTTTGGTGTCCGGTTTGCGAAGCTTTCGGGTCAGTATTTTCAAACCCAAAATATACATAGCGCCGGACATGGGCCGATCTGAACCATAAAGTTCTTACTCCGTGGAGATTTGAAAGTGTTGGGATTTTCCTGAAATGTATATGTTTTGCGCGAGTTTCACAATTCTTCTTCTTAGTGAAGGACAAACGATACAACGCTAACTTCGTTTTCAGGTGAAATCAAAAATTCTTCATGAGTGCAGGAGTCGAAGCAGTTAATCAAAACTGTAATTCTGATATTTACGTTTGTAAAAATGTTTTGATTGCTTGCGTTTCTTTCTTGGAGAAAACTTGCCCTTTCAATTCCTTCGAGATTGTATAATTTCGACCATATAAAGTTCTCAACAAAAATATCTATGATATAAAAATGAATCGAATTGGTAAGAGCAAATCTCGAGAGCCGTTTTCCAAAAAAATAGAAAAAACATAGATTTTCATACAATAAACACTAATTTTCTTGAGAAATTTCTTAAATCCGCCCTCAAACCCGTTTTAGCGGGCACGGTTCACTCCGGGCGATCGTCCCCTATTTTTAGAGACCATCCCCAGCCCGCTGCGTGGTATAGTTTGCCTTTTATTACAGTTTTATCGATTTTCCATAGTCCAAAAAGTCTACCTTAGGGGAACTACTTTTTCATACATCAAGTTAAAACTGTAATTATTTTTTGCTCCCACCTACTGTTGCAGCACATCATTTCACGCGGCTTGTCACCAGCATCGCGAATCTGCAAGAAGCAAAAAATTAGCTTTCATAGTTTTCCAAAAAAATAGAAAAAACATAGATTTTCATACAATAAACACTAATTTTCTTGAGAAATTTCTTAAATCCGCCCTCAAACCCGTTTTAGCGGGCACGGTTCACTCCGGGCGATCGTCCCCTATTTTTAGAGACCATCCCCAGCCCGCTGCGTGGTATAGTTTGCCTTTTATTACAGTTTTATCGATTTTCCATAGTCCAAAAAGTCTACCTTAGGGGAACTACTTTTTCATACATCAAGTTAAAACTGTAATTATTTTTTGCTCCCACCTACTGTTGCAGCACATCATTTCACGCGGCTTGTCACCAGAGCCGACTCATGATTTGCGCTTTTCTGTCTGAACCGATTTCGCTAATTTTTTTTTTAGAATAATCCTTGAAGTACGAGGTTACATACGGAGAGCAAAATAAATGAAAAGAAAGAATCGACTGTTAGGCGGTACAAAGTTCGCTGGGTCAGTAAGTAAAGGAGCAAATATAAACATATTACTTTGACTTTGGAGTGAAATAGGTATCACCGTGAAATATTTACAAAACTTTTAATTTTACACCTATTACAGAGTAGAAACCCGTATACATACATACATAACCTCACGCAAGTGTCCCAGAGGGGTAGGCAGAGCCCAGGGACTGCCACTTGCCACGATCCTGACTGATCACCTTCGCTTCATCTACATTCATAAGTCGTTGCACGCACTCCCGCCAGTTTGGGTACTTTTTATCTTCCGCTTTGCTAATACATCCCCTATTTGGTCGATGTATGTCCGCCTGGGACGTGCTTTACCAGCCCTTCCGCTCACATTCGCAATACATATTTGTTTCGTCAATTTTTCTTCCTTAATCCTCTCCACATGTAATTACCCCTATACTGTACTAAATGTATGTAGTCTCAGCCTGGATAGTTAGTTTAGTGGGATCAAACTTACAATACCAAATGGATCTCAACTTCAGCCAAAGCGATCTCGAAAACAAGCATTTGCATACTGTTGAAAGTGCAGGTTTAATTCAATATCTATGTAGCCGTGGAGTAGGCGGAGAACAATATTTTCATAACATTACACGCTAATTTACTTGCTTGCTATTCTAAGGTTGAAGGGATGAAATAAATAACAAATATAGAGAGAGAATATTTTTCATTTCTTATAGTCAAAAAGTAGTGTTGTTTTGATCTGATTATTGGGTGGAAAATGCTGCTTCTAACATAAATAAAATGCGGGAAAAAATGACCCGTGCCCAGCAATGGGGACATAGAAGGGTTGATATCAAAATATATTGACTGTGAATACATTACGTGTTAAAAATAGATTCGTTTGCGATCGCGATTAACAAAAATTGTTAGTAAATATGCAACAAAGTACATAGTACGAAAATAAGAATTACGTCGAATGTGGTCTTCTAGCCTGCACGAAAAGCTATTTAACACTATTGCCGATCCTATCTGACTGGATATGAATACATTAGTGCCTACGGCTTGCTTAGGGATGATGGATGTCGTCCCTACAGCGATTTAACATATCCCGTGTCTTGAACTTGAAAAATGTGCCGCGATATTTCTTATGCTGTTGCTGATGTAACGTAACCTTTTGGGGCAGACAGCGTCTAAAAATATCCTGTTTGTGCTATTCACCATAATTTTGCCTTTGCAAGGCTTTTGTAGTTTTCCATGTCAGTAAAATCTATGTAAAAGTCGATTATGAGTGTTGTTGACACGTAAACAGTGAAAATGGGAATGAAATGTAAAGGTTTTATTTAAAGTAGCGCAGAAACTGCGGCTTAGTGAACGTTACAATAAAACCTAGGTGTTCATTTCAAAATCTAGATTATTTTGGAGAAAAAAATAAGACCATTATTCCGTAGACAAGACAAATGATGGGGTGTACAGTCTATTTATTCTTACTTGTCCAATTTAATAAACAAGATTCTACCCGTAAACTGTAACTTTTTAGTCCAAAACTGCCATATTTCCATAAATGAAGTAACTTGGAACACTCTTTTAGATAACACGCTGCCAATTTTATAAACGTAGTTCATGATAGTTCATGAATTAGCAAGGAAATGGCTAGTTTAGGCATCTAATCTCAATTTTAAGGTTAGAATCTTGTTTACTAAATTGGACAAGTAAGAATAAATAGACTGTAAAAGTACTAGTTTGGAGACCTAGGAACGTGCTCAGAAGTGTGGGCAGGCAACCAATGAGATGAACTGACTGTCTGCGCATTGATTATGTAACTTTCCACGTATAGTGTGGCAAAACGAAATAGCTATTACACTTAGTCGTACAATTATGTGGTTCAATATCACTGTCACGTATCAGATATCCATTGAAATGTGGAATCCAATCCTGGACATATCCACCGAGAGGCACGGACCTCTTCCCTGAGGAAGGTATAGGCCATACTCCACCACGGGGGCCAAGTCCGGACTGGTGCCTTGAATACATAATATAAAATCATATCTTATTGAAAACATATAATCTAATAATAAAATATAATCAGGCCACGAAAAAAAAACAATCAGCCTTCGAAAGAAACATCTAATTTTCAGTTAAAATAAGCGCCTTAAAGCTTATCTAAGGAAAGATATACGATAAGCTGCGGATTTCCTCAATATGTTTTCCGATGAGTTCCCTATTGTAAGACCATGTTATCACTGTATCTCAGTCCAAGAGGCACGACCACTTTATCGAGCGCGACGACGCCATAAAACGTCGCACCATCTCGCTCTCCCTCGCTAGGTAAAGTGAGATAGCGCTATCGTGCCACAGGGGCTGGAAGAGGCCAATATCAAACAAAAAAGTGCCTCATCACGGCGCGAGAGCTCGTTCATCATTGTGTCTGCTAATCAAGGGGAGGTTCTGGTGACACAACATTATTTGCCTTTTTGTTTGGACGTTTATACATGTTGAAATATAGGTGATTTGAAAGCCGCAGTTATGTAATTAGTAATTACAAATGCCATCTGTTTCGAAAACTAGTTTTAAGTACAGACGAAAAAAATTTTTGGATGAAGAAGAGATGATGAAGGAAGAAAGATTGATGAAACTAATATATATTGCTAATGTGAGTAGAAGGGCCGGTAAGGGACGTCCCAGGCGCGTATACGTCGATCAAAGAGGGGATAGCAAAGGGCAAGATAAAATGTACCCGGAACCGGCGTGCATGCATGCAACGACTTATGAACGTTGATGAAGCGAAGGTGATCTGTCAGGATCATAGAGTACATTTTTATCAGGATGGTGGCAAGTGGATGTCCCTGATCTCTGTCTACCCCTCTGGGATGCAGGCGTGAGGTTATGTTATATTATAAACAACAAATTTAGAACAATAACACGGGGACTCGCGGCTTGCATGCACGTTTACCACTTGAAGGTATTCTCAAGTCATAGATATTCTCAATTCAAGTATTTACCCAGCGAAAGTGTCCATCCACTCCGACTCCCCAAGGTTTGCTTGAAGGAATCTCTCACAGAGATAAGCTCGCCTTTGTACACGTATTTTCTTAAATTGTATTTCTTTTTTGTGTTTTTCATGTGCAACAGAGTACAGTTAAAGTGACATTGGCACAAAAAATAATTAAATTTAAAACTAAAACTGAAAACCGATTTTTTCGTGCGTGAAGCTCTACGTTTTAGGGGAAATACAGGGTTTTACATCGTCGGCTTCGTTTGTACCATCCACAGCTTTAATCTGCATAAAGCAAACTCATTACAGCCCGTTCCGTATCGTAAATTACTCGGGGGAAAGATTAAAAGTGGCCAAATCCTATATGCCAGGCTGCGGTGGCACGGCGCGGCCATACATCACCCTGTATGCGGTAGATGGAACGGCCTGTTTTAAAAACACATTTTGGGAGCTTTCGGGCGTAGTAGCTAAACGGCCTATAAACCTGGCTTAATACGGCTCCTTTCAGAGCTAAAGGGTCCAATAATACTTTGCATCCTTGATTTATGGTTGTAGCATACCTAGAACCATAATGTTGCAGGTAGAATTAGTTATATTTTAAGGCTGGCTTGCACCAACGTTACCTGACAGCATTGTCTATATGTTTATCTAAGGGTAAGGTTAATCCAGCGTATAACAACAAAAACGTCATGAAACGTGATATTTGTACAGTTCGATATCAACCCTTGTATGTTTCCTCTGCTGGAGCGCGGGTATCTTCCTGCATCGCAGGAAGGTTAGGCCATACTCCAACATGGGAGCCATGTCCGGTTTGGTGGAGGATTGTAAGACAGTGGCAGGCCTTACTGTCAGAAGTTATCAAGCTGCCCATAAGGACTCCGACATGGCTTAACGACTGCCATAACATGACAGCCGGCACCAACGGCTTAGCGAGCCTTGCAAAGCACGGAAACGCTCGGAAAAATGCCATTAGCGGTAGTCACGGGACGGTCGCCCATCCTGTACTTGACCGCGCCTGTTGGTCAGATCCTTAGGTGGTAAAAATGGTCCTCAGCACGGGTTAGTGCAACAAAATGAATATAATGGTGTAGATTTTATACATAACGAATAATGGCTGCTTTAAAAGTCATAGTCAGTTAAAATGAATGTGCATTACCAATAGATATTGGATACGCTTGTTTGTTTTTTGAAATTTGACGATAGAATTGATGCGCGTAATATAGGACCAGATCTCTCTACAGGGTGACTTCAAATTCAAGTAAAAAGTTTTTGAGAGAATATTGTTTCCATTCTAAATAGCAGTATTACAATAATTCATCGGTATTAGTATTTTTAAATATTTGTATATCCAAGGGGTAGGAATTGCCATGACGTTAAAAATGTTAAATTTATAAGACTGTATTTACTGATTTGCGTAAACTATTAAAAGGACTATTGAGCTAACGGAGAGGGCGCCACCATCGCCATAACAAGTCGATCAAATTACGTGAGAAATTTCTAAAATCAAAATCATAAAAAATAACAGTGAAAAATCTAAACTGAAGTGTTTACTTTGATTCGTAACTTCATAAAATTAAGTGTGAGTGTTCGTGAAATCATAGATAAACATTTGAAACCTAAATTACCATAAAAGTATACCTAACGGTTAATCACAACATAAAATCAAGTGCTACAGTGAATAAACCCATTGTTACCGTATACTGGTATCGGCCGAGAGCTGATCTATATCGGTACATAAAGGAGACTTAATTTCTGTTAAAAATAAAGTGAAAAAGTGAATCAATTGAAATACAAGCATATTCGCACAACTGACACCAAGGAGGGTAGCCCAGTACAATATTTAATTCACTTCAAATAGTATGTATACGCCAAATTTAGTCTGTTCATCAGTTGACTCGTTGGTGGATTGGTTCTAGTCATCTGTCTACGAAGATTTCCTGTTGGAGGTGCCGGATCGAGCCTGGGTCGCGAAGAGCCTTTTTGTTTCTCATAAATCACTAGGGACAGTTTACTTATAACGACAATGAACTTCCTCAACAATATAACCTATCGTCGTACTGAGAAAAATCGCAGACGCACAAATTCAGACTCAGAAGTCACACAAAATAGTAGTGCCATAGCGCAAAACCTAGATGTCACTACTAGTAGCGTTCCGGAGATTTCCGAAGACGAAAGCTGTGATCAAGTTAAGCGATTACAAGACAAACTAGAAACGATTACTTTAGAGCTAAACAGTGCCCACAATGAAATAGAAGCTCTCAACATAGAAAACAACAATCTGCAACGAATAAATGACGAGTTGCAAAAACAAAATAATGTCCTAAGACAAATCAGAGGCACTCCAGAGTCAAATAAATCTAGATTAAATACACCTAAGCAGATAAATACTTCATCAAAAAATAAAATTAATACGGATACTCCTAATACATCACAGCTAAGCGCAAAGAAACCCGACAGGGATCAGCCTTTGCATACGCACAAGAGCACACAAACTGAAGAAGTGCCAATAGTTAAACAAACAAAACCATCTCATAAGAGTATGCAAACTAAGGCGGTGCCTATAATGAAAGAACAAACAAGAAAGCATAGAAACAAGATTTGCATTTTGAGCTCCAATAAAACTAATAAAATCACAACCATTGCCGAGAACTTACTAGGAAAAGAATTTGAAATATGCCACAATTTAACACCATATAGTGGAATTAAAACCCTTATGAATAGCATAGATTTAAAAACAAAAGAGCTAACTATGAACGATTTCTGTATCATTATAGTGGGTCCGGAAGAATTTAACGCCACAAGAAACTACTTTGAAGTAATTTTCCACATAAGAGATACTCTCCAAACTATACAGCATACAAACGTCATAATTTGTCTACCAACATTCAGATGTAGACATTATTCCGATATGTTCAACTGGAGGGTAGAGAATTTCAATAACTTGCTGATATTGGACTGTCTTACATATGAACATGCTCATATCCTAGACTCTAATCTCAATTTAAGCTATAGTAAGAAAATGTTCTTTACACATACAACGGGCCTCATCAACGACTATGGAATGCGTATAGTGTTAAGGGACTTAAAACTACTAATGCACAAAATAATGCAGCAACATATCGAAGAGATAAACGAATACCCTCCACTGCCCCAAGCAACAAGCCGCTCTACATCTGAACCTAATGGAAATAAACACGACAGCGATAAGTTTTTTCTGTGATAAATGGCTATGGGTACTGCATCAAAATATTGCGGGACTTTTAAATAAAAGCGATGCTCTTACAGTTTGCGTAGAGGAGTTATTAGACAAAAACATTAATGTAGAGGTAATATGTTTAACGGAACACTTTATGATGAACGACTGTACTCAATTTCTCATAATTTCAAACTTTTATTTAGCTTCATGTTACTGTAGAGGTAATATTAAGAGAGGTGGATCATGTATTTTGGTCAAAAACGGTCTGAAATGTAACGAACTAACAGACGTAAAAAAGCTCTTAATAAGCAATGTCTTTGAGTGCTGTGCCATTGATTTGATAAGTTGTGACACATTGATTGCTTGTATATACAGAGTACCAAAAGCAAACAATCTATCACTATTTATGGAAAAACTAGAAATACTTTTACAATTATTGACAAAAAAACGAAACAAGCGTGTAATAATAGCAGGCGACTTTAACATTGACATTTTGAATCGTAATAGAATGACAATTGAATTGGAATATACATTATTGAATTATAATCTCGAACTGAAAATAAATGAACCAACTAGACTTGTAAGACATGCATAGATAATTTCGCACATAACTTTGGAAAAAGGTGTAATGCTGATGTTATAGATCTATCATTATCTGATCATACTGCTCAGCTTTTAAAATGCCCAGTAAAACGAATGAGTTTAACAAAGTTTTGGCGTATAAAACGCAGAGATTATTGTATTGAGAACCTTAAAAAATTTAGAGAGTGTATTAGTAGCATAACATTCTCTGACATTTACAAGAGTACCGACCCAAATGAAGCTTATGATAGCTTCATGGCTGATTTTATGCTTTTTTACGATCTCTGCTTTCCCTATAAATATGTGACTATTAAAACAATTAAGAAACCTAATTGGGTTTCACGGGGAATTAAACAATGCTCAAAAAAAAAGAGAGAACTGCTTTGGCTCTATAGACAAAATCCTAATGAAAGCAACAAAAAAATCTACCAAAACTATAGTAACATATACAAAAAGGTAATAAGACAAACACAAAGAGCTCAAAATAATTATGCTATACAAACATCTTCAAATAAATCTAAAACTACATGGCAAATAATAAACAATACAAAACAGACTTTACCTAGAGACTCTATATGTAAGATTAATATTAATGGTTCTTATATTACGGACCCAAAATGTGTAGTAAATGCCTTTAATGACTTTTTTATTGATAAAATTATACCGATACCTGGTTCAGGAAAACAAGTTGATTCTAAGATCCCAAAGATTAAAAACTCGATGTTTTTAGCATCCAGTTTACCTTTTGACATATTACAAATTATTAAATCGCTAAAAACTACAAATAGCGTTGGATTTGATACCGTCTCTACTAAAGTAATAAAATTTGTAGCATTTCAAATATGTAATCATCTGAGTCATATAATGAATTTGAGTATAAGCGCTGGCAAGTTTCCGAGCCGATTAAAGACTGTTGTAGTAAAACCACTATTAAAAAAAGATAATAAGGAATTAATGGCAAACTACAGACCTATTGCGCTTATACCAATATTTTCGAAAATAATCGAAAAATATCTGTACAAAGAAATATATTCATACTTGGAAAAAAATGCTATCCTAACCAATGAACAAAAAAGCTTTCGAAAAGACAAAACAATCAACATGGCAATCTATGATTTTTTAAACGTAGTAATGGAAAATGTAGACATAATAAATCCTGTTACATCAATCTTCATGGACATGACACAGGCATTTGACTACGTTGATCACGCTATCCTACTAAACAAACTAATTGCATATGGCATTAGAGGTAATGTGACCGAACTTATAAAATCTTATCTCAATAACCGAGTCCAATTTACAGAAATATCAGAAATTAATACCCAATCAAAAAAAAACCACTCATACACTTCAAACAGACGCACACTTAACTACGGCGTTCCTCAATGAAGCGTCCTCGGTCCGCTCCTTTTCATAATATATATAAACGATTTACCCAGGTTTACAGCTTATCCGATGTCCCTATTTGCTGACGATAGCACAGTTACTATAAATAGTGATGCATTTGACCCAGATAACTACGAAAACAATATTAACGAAGCTCTAAAATCAATAATAACATGGCTAGATAATAATAACCTTAGAGTTAATCTGAGCAAAACCAAACGAATGCATTTCAGTCAAAGAATAATACCATCTGACCTAAAAATTCACTATGATGACCAAACAATAGAAGAAGTATCAGCTACAAAATTTTTGAACTATAGATAAAAAACTGAATTGGAAAGCACATATTGAGACAGTATGTAAAAGAGTTAGCTCCTCGTCATACGCGCTTTATAAACTTGCGACCAAATTAAACCCAGATGCCCTTCGGATTGCTTATCATAGAATGGTTGCCTCAATATTAAGATACGGTATAATCTTTTGGGGCAACTCGACGGACAGAGACTCTGCCTTTAAGGTACAAAAAAGGTGCATAAGAGCTATGTTTGGTCTGAAAACAACAGACAGCTGCAAACCGTATTTTGAAAAATTTAAAATTCTTACATTGCCCTGTCTCTACATTTATGAAGTGGCTGTCTTTGTCAAAACGAACCCTAATCTTTTCCCTCCACTCTCAGTTGTCAGCATTCGCACACAGCTAGATAAAAGTAGAGTTTGTGTGAAAAAAGCAAATACTGCGCTGTTACAGAAAAGTATATTTTGTATGGGTCCTGTAGTTTATAATAGAATACCGAAGGAATTGCGAGAATTAAGTACAAATAATTTTAAAACCAAATTAAAGTGTCTATTAGAACAAAAAGTTTATTATAATATAACAGAATTCTTGACAGATGATAATTTCAGCTAAGACATTGACTGACATTCTAATATAATTTGTATTTTAAATTGACATTTATTCTGGTTCTGTTTACACAATTTGACATGTAACAAAAATTTAACTTATTCATTCATTTTTAATTTTTTTATTATTTTCATTTATAAATTTATCATTAACTCTATTTCAAATTGACATTATATTTTATTACTCTGAAAAATTTTAATTTGAATTTGTTGACATTTTTATATTATTGTTTCTAATGGTGGTGCCTTTTTTATAACTTGTACGCCTCATCAGGCAGAGCATGTATAGAACTAATTATTTTTATATACATCCTATCAATGAACTCATGCTTCACAAATAAAAATCTTTGTCTTTGTCTAAGATGTAAGATGCTCGTACTATAAGATGCTCGACTCTATGCTTAAAAGAAGGTAAAAAAAATTAGGATGCCCATTTTTTTAAAACCTTGCTTCATAAACACCAGCTTCACATGTTTCTAATGATAAAAATAATCTCTTAAATTTTGTCAATCGCATTTCTCGTCACCCAGTTTATACATGAAAGAGGGAAATGTGGTTCTATGATGCAATTAGCTTTACTGAGTAAACAAATCTACGCTCATCAAACCAAACCGCAGCCAACTCCACAGGCTACAGTTGCAACATGCAATGCGTCATCCATTAGCCTACATCTGAGAATAGTTAATAGATTAAACAGAGTATTTGGAGTATTTTAGCATACCATTACTATTACCGATAAAACATTAATATAACTACTTTTTTTACTAATATTTTTTTTAATTCCGGCGTGCGTGCATGCAACGACTTATGAACGTTGATGAAGCGAAGGTGATATGTTAGGATCGTAGCAAGTGGCAGTCCCTAGTCTCTGCCTACCCCTCTAAGATACAGGCGTGAGGTTATGTATGTATGTACTATTTTTCATAATTGAAAGAACACTTTTAAAAAAAAAAATACACATGAATTCGAAGTCACCCTGTAGAGAGATCTACTCCTATATTACAATTACAAATCCTGAATGAATCCAATGGTAAAATTCTATTCTAATAGGTATCGTAATCGTCAGGATTCTCAAGAGTTTTCATCGGGACTTTTTCCGTAATGACTCATGGGAAGATCGTGTACCGAACATTTAGAAAGGGATATTTTGAACATGCATTATAAACTGGACACGTCCATCCCACTTGAGAACATGGCAAAGCCTATCTTAAGGCATCTGTCTTGGCTTAAGCATAGCGGAATTAGGTCACTCGCAGGATCGTTTCACTAAGCCTATGTACATGGCCAGGAATTAAACCAGACAAACAGAGCCTACTGTCACAAAACATAAACTGTTAGAAGGACAATTGAGGACATTTTTCTGTTGCTGCAACTGGAACTTTCAATAATTTACTTTACCGTGTAAAGTTAACAGTATAAAAGCGGCTGTATAAAACGAACAACTAGAAAAACATGTATCAAAATAATGATGTATAGTCTGTTAGCTTTAGAATATACCTCGGCTACTATCGGATAGAATCGGATATATTCGTGTAATAGAAATATCGGAACTAATAAGACACTTAATTTTGAAATCAGTTCTCGATCATCAGTACGAAAACCGGCAAAAAATGGCGAAAACCGAAGCCTACTCTAGAGCCCAAGGTATATTCTAAAAGTTAAAAGACTATAGCCTGTATTCCCACTGTAGGCCACGGACCTTTTCTAGGAGAGAGAGTACAGGGTTAATTTCCACGCGTCCCCACCGCGGATTAGCAATTTCAAGGGCTGAAATATAATCAAAATTTATTAGCTTAAAATAATTACATTCTTTTTAATGCACTAACCCGTGCTAAGGACAATTTTAAAAACCCAATTAGAGGCTAAAAATTAAACCCATGCCGGGATTCGAGCCCGCGACCTCTGGCAATCCATGCCAGCGCTCTTCCAATTGAGCTAATGGGCTAATCATCGGCATCAGTGAAGTTTCGAACCTCTTTACAATATTCTCTGTGTTACGTATATTCAGCCAGAATCCCGGCATGAGTGGAATTTTTAGCCTCTAATTAGATTTTTAAAGCTTATAATAATTAAACACCTCATGCATTGAGTTTTCCTCACAATGTTTTCCTTCACGGTTAGCGAGTGGTGTAGGTACTAGGAGTGAGTCGTTGTCCGATTTTTCGACGACGAAACGCAACCGTTTTTTCTGGAACAAAAACAGGTCCTCGAAACGGTCCTCGTTCGCAACTGGTTTCATTGTATGCGAACGAGCAAGGCGCAGAGGACGGTCAAACGAGTGCGAACGAGACGAAATCACGAAACATCGGAAAAAATTAGTTGTTTTACACGATATTAGACCGTATACTCATAGACATAAAGATTACTTTATTGTATCACAGACGAAAACGAACGGAACGAGCAAGGAGCCGACGACGACGTCGCAATGATCTCATTACGTTCTAGGCTCTATTAATATAGCACTAAAGGACATATCCGCGTCAAACAATCTAAGGACTGGTCTCGCGACGAACAAACGCTGGCACTGCTTTAGAGTCGCTGGCACTGCTTTAGAATGAAACGTAAAACGGTCCTATCGTCGCGGAACACAAAACGGTCTTATAAAACGGTTCGTCTTTGCAACGATCACGCCTAGTAGGTACTGCAAATTCACTTAAAAATTGTGGTGGAAAAAGCTAGCAAAAAAATCTTTTCTCAATTCATAGAAGGAAAAGCTTATATTCTATAATAATAAATGGATAGAGAACACATAGATTATATTGAAGTACCCAAATTCAAAATATATCTGCACCTCATAATAAATTGCACAGTGATCCATTCAAGGTGCGCTAAATATATATTTTTTTTTAATCATTTGAAGACAATCAACTACTTGCAATGCTTACTTTAGTCATTAGTCTTTGGCTTATGCATCTACGTAATGAGATGATTCATACAGCGTCCAGTGGAATAAAATGAAAAATAAATGAAAAGGTTTCATTCAAAGTAGCGCAAAAACTGCGGCTTACTGACCGATCTTCTTTCTAACTAAAACTAACGCTTGAGGTCTAGTGGAACCGAGTTATCGGAATTAATCACTTGGGTTAAGTTGATACAGGCGCAGGCAAGTGCTGGATTAGTGGCCACCCATTGACTACCGCTAGTGGCATTTTTTCCGAGGGCCTCCGGGCTTCACAAGGCACGTTATGCCGTTGGTGTCGGCTGTCATGTAATAGCAGTCGTCAAGCCATATCAGAGGGCTTGTCGGCGGCTCCATCTCCTAGCAGTAACGGCCGCCACTGTCTTAAAATCCTCCACAAACGCGAACTTGGCCTCTTCTGAATTGAATTCATGTAGTGCAGCTTTGAGACGTAGGTTTGGACTAATTGTACAGTAGAACAATGGCTCAGTCCATCTACATTTCAGTACAATGGGCTATGTTTAATGCGTTTTGTGAAACTAACTTCTTATGTAAACAGCCCGGGCTCCACCGCCATATTTGTTGTTTGGACAGCGCCAAACAATGTTAGGTTAAACCGGTACGGGCAATGTTCGCAGAGATATTGTAGCCGAATTAAACAAACAGAAACCTCATGTTTTCTTTGTTAGTGATAATGATAATATCAACCCTTTTGTCCCCACTGGGGTACGCGTCTCTTCCTGTATCGCAGGAAGGTTAGGCCATACTCCACCACAGGGGCCTAGTTCGAATTCATTCGTTATCAAGCCGCCCATAAAGCCTCTGACATGGCTTAAAGACTGCTATTGCATGACAGCCGTCACCAACGGCTTAGCGTGCCATGCGAAGCACGGAAGCGCTCGAAAAAATGCTTCTAACGGTGGTCACGGGACGGCCACCCACTCTCCTGACCGCGATTGATTACAATCACTCGGTTCGACTAGGCCACGAGCGCTAATGACGATATTATTACTTTCATTATACTATGCATCATCGTCGTATTCCAGTAGAATGTTGAGACGCATTTGAAATGCTTGTAGAATACTTTTTTTTTTCATTACCTTCATCACCTTCTTAATGTAGTAGAAACAGGGCAATTGTAAAACAAATTCCACTGTAAGTAGATTTTTTTCTAGTTAGAAAAGGGTAAAAGTGCTCGATACGTGCATTGCCTGCTACATCGCCTAGGGAACCGGCTCTGCCTGTCAGTATTAAACCAAAGGTTTCTTGTTCGCATTAAGCCCTCTGACTAAATAGGCCCCGTGTCACAGGGGCCAAGGGCTCGTACATAAATATCTACCTATCAACACATTCCAATTTTGACGTACATTTACGTATTCATAAACATACAACACATATTAATATAAACACGAAGACACTTTGGGAAGAATATCAGTAACTTTAGAACTTTGGTTAGCGAACACAATGTGAATACCAGAAATAAACATAAACTTTCGTTCCCACTATTTAGACTGGCAAAGGTTGATACATCCTTCATGGGGCATTGTACACGGTTCTATAATAAAATCTTTGAAGATATATTAAGCTTGCCCGAAGCGCGGTTCAATACATGTCTTGAGCACTTTGTGCCAAAAGGGCTGCTATAACTTAAAGAATTATTTAGATTACAATGTTATCTGGAATTAAAGCCAGTACAATGCATGAGTTCTATGTTTTATAATAATTATGTTAACTCTTTAAATTAAGAACGTTGAAAAGACTAAGTTTCGAGTATTTTTGTCCATTTTTTCTCCAAAATGATCTAGATTTTGAAATAGACACCAGTTTAAATTGTTACGTTCATTAAGCCGCAGTTTCTGCGCTACTTTAAATAAAACCTTTTCATTTCATTTCACTTCTAGAGGCGTCTTGTTTAATCTGTGCTTACGTCTTTTCCTTGTATAATCTATCCCATAATTCCAGGAATAATGGCCACCCATAGCACAAGGAATCCTAGTTTGGGAGCCAGGATACAACCTTGTAACACTTAATTTGAAAGAAAGAAAAAAAAAAAGAAAAGAACACTGAAGGTCACGGCGTGTCACTGCCGCTATAAACGGCAACTGACTCAGCATAATTATGCTGATGGGCAAGCATTCAGCGCTGATTTTCAGTCAGTGTCATTTGCAATTTATTAAATTAAAACTTATGTTTATTCTTATTCTAATCTCCACCAGGCTTTTTAGTCGGAGTTTTAAGAAATTGTGATTATTTAAATAAGGCCATTAGTACTGGATACCGAGTGCTGGTACCTACAGCGTTTGACGTCAGTGGTGGCAAGGTTAGAGCGGTTCATTGGATATGATCAAGGTCAATACAATGGCAGATTTTAAATACATTAAATGCTATGCGACTAATACCACCTTTATGTCATCAGTTTTTTTTTAAATCGACTTGATAAACTGTTATACTATTTTTATTTTTAATGCACTAACCCGTGCTAAGGAACAAATTTAAAAACCTATTTAGAGGCTAAAAATTTCACCCATGCCGGGATTCGAACCCGCAACCTCTGGCACGGATAGCTTCGAATCCCGGCATGGGTGAAATTTTTAGCCTCTAAATAGGTTTTTAAAATTGATAAACTGTTTTTAACAACTTGACTTAGCACTTTGTTCTGAAGCTCTTTTGAAATTTTCTTAGTCTAAATTATTGGTGTGGACATGTGAAGTTCCTGAAATAATTGTAATTATTCTTTGATGTTTGTAACACAACTATGCATAACATCGAAATCTAAGATTTCGGTACATCATTGCCTGAAAAGATTAATGTCCATTTTATTTACTTTATTTATTGATTCACTTCTTATTATTATTAAGTAGTATTGGACTTGTTCTGGAAATAAAATATTATTTTTATTATTTATTATTATCTATCAAACAGTGCGACTTTGCTCGCATCACGCGGATGAATATTTGATAAAATTGTATTTGTGCAGTTTTATGGTTTTGGCTTCGCAAGGAACGTTAAGCCGTTGGTGCCGGCTGTCATATAATGGCAGTCGTTAAGCCATGTCAGAGGCCTTATCGGCGGCTTGATGACTTCTGACAGTAAGGCCCGCCACTGTCTTACAATCCTCCACCAACCCGGACTTGGCCCCCGTGGTGGAGTATGGCCTAACCTTTCTGCGATGCAGGAAGAGACCCGTGCCCCAGCAGTGGGGACATACAAGGGTTGATAACGATGGTTTTGATGATTTAGCATCATCATCAAAGCTATAAAGCAACATAATAAAGATGTCTAAAAAAAAGCATTGAACAAAATTACGTTCAAACGTCATTGTAAGGTTGTCGCGCATGTAGTTAATTGCTAACTCTAATCTAATTGACGTGTTTTATGAATTGTGCTTTTAGGGCAACCTTTATAGTTATAATGGCACGCGTGAGGGTGACGCAAGTCGGAGAATAATAGCGATGTGTGAGGACTTGTGGGAATAGATGGACATAAAAATTTAAAATGTTTATTTCTACCCAATGCCGAGTATTAATATAAAAGCAACTGTTTATTAAATTAATAATAACATAGCAAAGAAGTCGCCGTAATTAGGATACACTTTGAGCTAGCATGCTAGTTAATAACCTAGTAAATAAATGATATCTTACTCAACACAGAAATATCAAACTATATTTCCTCTACTCTCGACGTTATTGGGTTCCCAATTGCGATACAATTAAATACGATATGACAGATATAACGACTTAGTCACCGTTTCAGTTACAGTAAATGCAAGAAAAATGCCGTTAGCATTAAGTCCGCCTTTGTACTTTTTAATCTGTTTTAATAGTGCAATTAATAAAATTTACATACAGATACATACATTACTTCTGGCCCCAAACTAGGATACCCTGTGTCGTGGGGTTAGAAACAGCGACATCACATACATGTAAACATCCAAGATATGGGGTTTTTATTTGTCCCCAGCCGGGGTTCGAACCCGGAAACTCTCGCAGGGTAGGCAGATGCGCTACCGCTGCGCGAAAGAGGTCGTCGAATAAAGAATTACAATAAGAAGAATAAAACACTAGTAAGTGAATATCGCGTGACATTGGCGAAATTGCACTGGAAAATCAGTGCAGTGAGTCCATAAAGCAGAATTTAATTGAATTGAATAATAATAAGCCATGTTAAGCCATGTCAGAGGCCTTATGGGCGGCTTGATAACTTCTAACAGTAAGGCCCGCCACTCTCTTACAATCCTTCACCAACCCGGACTTGGCCCCCGTGGTGGAGTATGGCCTAACCATCCTGCGATACAGGAAGAGACCCGTGCCCCTACAGTGGGGACATATAAAGGGTTGATATCGAATAATAATAAGAAATAGCTATAAAAAAAAGCATTGGCTAGAATTAAAAACCTATTTAGAGGCTAAATATTTCACCCATCCCGGGATTCGAACCCGCAACCTCTGGCTATCCGTGCCAGAGGTTGCTCTAAATAGGTTTTTAAATTTGTCCTTAGCACGGGTTGGTGCATTAAATTGAAAAAAAAAAGCATTGGCTAGATTTAAAAACCTATTTAGAGGCTTAAAATTTCACCCATGCCGGGATTTGAACCCGCAACCTCTGGCTATCCGTGCCAGAGGTTGCTCTAAATAGGTTTTTAAATTTGTCCTTAGCACGGGTTAGTGCATTAAATTGAAAAAAAAAGCATTGGCTAGATTTAAAAACCTATTTAGAGGCTTAAAATTTCACCCATGCCGGGATTTGAACCCGCAACATCTGGCTATCCGTGCCAGAGGTTGCTCTAAATAGGTTTTTAAATTTGTCCTTAGCACGGGTTAGTGCATTAAAAATAAAAAATAGTATAATTGGCTAGATTATTAAAATCTTTCATGATCACCCTGCTGGAAGTTGTGGGTTTGATTCCCACTGACGGCTGCCTCAAAATTATAACTTAATCAGTCTGTAGTATTTCTTAATGATTCGCGATACTCATACATAGTTATATATTAAACGGGTCAAATCGCGATTATTTATTAGGTAAAACGTAATTACCTTATTTCCCGACGTTAATCAGTCTGAATGCATATCCATGTTCGTAGTGCACTTGCCTAACAACCATAGCATAGAGTATCCTAGTTTGGGACCAGTACAAGAAATGTGTTGTGTGGAAATAAACACACTTAATTGTAACGTAAGTTGACTAAATTAGCGTCACAGGAACGGGGGCTGGACGAACAAAACACAGGTACAACTTTCCGATGTAAAAAACGACGAACTGTCACCGGGAGAATTAATTTAAAAGACAATTAACTTTGCCAATTAGATGTTCATGCCGGCCTTCTCAGGAGACAATGAGATGTTTTTATTCTTAATTAATCCCCATTCTCAATGCACACGCCTCTTTGACCCTAACAGCCTACAGAATAGAGCTGGAAATTGCTCGGAAATGGCCGCAGCGAAAGAAGGACTTCATTACCTCAGGGGTTACGTCGCCACTGTATCAAGGCCTACCGGCCGCCTAACTCTTCCCACATACATAGGAGCTTTCTCTAAGCTCTAGGGGTCAAGTTTGTTTGGATAATTTTCCAGGTAATCAGACTTGAAATTATTTTAGAATCCACGTGTTGTGTTTTTACGAATGGTGTAACGCCGCTGCTGATTGAATGAGATTTTTCGTAATTTATATCGATTACAAATGAGATTGTGGATTTGTTGTGGTCACAAACGTTCTCAAAACGAATTCTAAGTTTCCATTAATTTTTCGTATTAATTCTTAGGTACCTAGATAAATTAAGGGTTTGTCTTTCAGTTTCAATTATTTATGTATTTACATTTACATGTACTTTGTATCTTAACATGTTTTATAATATGTTCTCTGGTGTGATGATGATTGGCCTTTTTGCACCTACGTAATGAGATGATTTATGCAGCGTCCAGTGGTATCCTCACTCACACTAGATGGGTGACGGGACCACTCCAACGCTGTAGTGCCTGGGACATGGTTTTATAGATGGTGTAGGCTTACCCAGCACCTATACCATCCTGACAGCTTAGTCGGCCTAGCCTACAGGAAAGACTAGTCAATATGTGCGGAGCCAACCAAGCCGCGGGTTTCCTCACGATTGCGAACGTATTGCGACTACAAATTCGCAAATGTACGTAACTTTGAAGTTAAACAAAGTCATTGGTTCATGCCCGCACTCGGTATCGAACCTGGGGCTCTCGCTTGCCAGTCCAGGGCGGGTAGAAACCCACCGCGAGTCTCTGGTGTACAATAAACAATATTCTTATCTTATTTAACTTTATGTACATCCCACGATTCTATACGGCTTTCTCTCAGAGAAGGAGTATGGGCTTAATCACTACCCGTGCCCACCGTGACATGGAAATTCAACCATCGCTGAGGTGTGTGTGAACCCTTCACAATTTTTTCTATCACATTGGCGAATGGTATCACTACTATAACCTCAAAAATGTTCGTAACTTAGAAAATAGTTCGAGTCCGACTAACGTCGTTAGTCGGACTCGAACCCACGGCGTCCCAATTGTGAGGCCGACGTTCTACCGCTTCATCACCGGAATATTGTTACAAGAAATACTTTGTAAAAAACTGACAAAGTATTTCTACATACATTACAATTTTTCAAATTTATAATGTACGTAGAAGCAAACTCTACAGACTCTTGTCTCTGTTTACCCACTAAGATACGGGCGTGATTTTGTACAAAATGGCGTATTGTTATTAAAATTTAAAGTATTTCATACAAGGACACTTGATTTATAGTAAAACAAAGTATTTTTAAAAAACCTATTTAGAGTATTTTCTAAGGTTAACACGAGTACTAGACATAATTAAAACTGTTTCTATACGGATTTATGCTCGTTTATTACATTTCTATAATTTTACAACGTCGGAAAATTGTAAAAATGTAATAAACGAGCATAAATCCGTATAGAAACAATTTAAATTAAACCTATTTAGAGGCTGAAATTTCCACCCATGCTGACTCGAACCCGCGAATAATAATATGTTTTTAATTTCGGAATACATCTTGTGATTGTAAACGTTTTTTTTTTTTGCATTTAGTCATTTCCTCGCTGAGGTGGCATGAAAAGTTACGTGTTGCACTCGAGTGCAAAGATTTTTCACCTCGTGCTCTTTTGATTCCATCGCTAACGCTCAGGATTCTAATTTTGAATCACTCGCTGCGCTCGTGATTCAATTTTAGAATCCTTCGCTTGCTCGGTCATCAAAATTGAACACGCGGTTAAAAAGCAACTTTGCACTCTTGTATAACAAATAACTATTTTTGTCATTGCTTAACAGTTTTTTATTACAGTGTTTTGTTTATTATGTACTTTTTGCTGAGTCGAAGCCCATTTGCATTAAATTTGCCACACCAACATTTTTTTATTTTTAAAATTTAGTTGCATTTATGCTGATTTCATATATCTTACGACACTCGTTTAAACATGACGAATCGATTGAGTTCTTATTTGTCAAAATCTAACCATTGGCTAAGAATTTATGAGGGAACACAGAAACAAGCATGCATACAAACATACATACGTACGAGTCAAACACATCGCTGTCGTGTTAAAAGTATTTACCACCTGTCGGTAAATAAATTTCTTAGTATTCCATAGCCATAGAAGTTTAGTAATGGCTGAAGACAACATACTTTACAGTATCTTCTTCTTCTTCTTCAGGCTATATTATGTAGTCCACTGCTGGACATAGCCCTCCTCTAATGAGCGCCATAGCGCCCTGTCTTCAGCTTGCCGCATCCAGCATCTATACTTTACAGTATAGCTGTAGCATTTCTTAATGACCCGCGATGCGTTTATTATACCTTCCCGAAACGTAAAAATACATTCTACCTAAACAATCTCGATTACTTCGTTTGATATATAACTAAGTACACAGTTTACGGTGTAATAAAGGAAAACATAAAAATATTTAAATAATCATAAGAGACAATTAGAAAAATAAATCAAGTTTCAATTCGACACACTTCATCATCAACCCGTTATGTCCCCACGCCATGGGTATCTTCCTTGTGGAAGGTATAAGCTATACTCCACCACGGGGGCCAAGTCCGGATTGGTCGAGGCTTGCAAGACTAGTGGCTGTCAGAAGTCTTGAAGCCGTCCTAAGGCCTCTGACTTGGCTTAACGACTGCTATTTATCGACGGCGGCCGGCACCAACTGCTTAGCGTGCATTGTGAAGCACGAAATCGCTCTAAAAAATGCCACTAGCGTTAGTCATAGACGGTCACCTATCCATGCACTGAACGCGCCCTGTGTTGCTTAACCTTCGTGATCGTTTAAGATCACTCAGGCAGCGTTCAATATTTTTTCCAATATTATTTAGAACCTAAATCAAAATAGCAGTAATATCCATGACATAAAGAGATGCTCTTGAGTATTGTTAAAAAGTAAGTTTGAAAATAACACAAATATATACCTTTTACCGTTGCTGGCTGAGAAAACTCAACAATTAAAATGATACGCTAATTTATTATGCAAGATCCTTTATCGACGTCGATCCTTTATCGTAAGCGAGGCGTGAATGTTTCAGGGTCCGTTTTTAAATTAACAAAATTAAAAAGAAAAGGGTTCAACGAAAAAGTTGGAGAAAGTATTTGAAGAAAGGCGTAACATTAATAAGTTAATAAAAAAAGCTTTTACAACTTTGGCATTCTCAACTGCTCGCACATTTTGACGTTTTTAACTATAGTAAAAAAATATGGGTTAAATAGGTTTTTAAAATTGTCCTTAGCACGGGTTAGTGCATTAAAAATAAAAATGGTATAATCATGTGGGTACAGTTCATTCCGATGTAAAAACCTAACTGCAAAGTAGGTAGTCGGGGCTGTAAGTGATGCAATTTACTTAAGCCAGATGTCGGTGCCTGTACGTAATACAGAGAATAATGTAAAGAGGTTCGAAATTTCACTGATGCCGGTGAGTCGCCCATTAGCTCAGTTGGAAAGAGCGCTGGCACGGATAGCCAGAGGTTGCGGGTTCGAATCTCGGCATGGGTGGAACTTTTAGCCTCTAAACAGGTTTTTAAAATTGTCCTTAGCACGGGTTAGTGCATTAAAAATAAAAATAGTATAGTTATACTCTTTCTTAAAATCCCGTGTTGGATTAGTAATTATTGTTTGTTTATTACTTTATTTTCTTTCTAATTTATTGTGTTCCATCATCATCATCAACCCATTATGTCCCCACCGACGGGCTGGGTTTCTTCCCTAAGAAAGGTATACCATACCCCGTACCCCAGCCCCATACCACGGGGGCCAAGTCCGGATTGGTTTATTACTTAATTTGCTGTTTAATTTATAGTGTTTAATGTTACTATTTAATCAAGGTCCTTCAATAAATAAATCAGGGGAATATATGGAGAGTAACTAGTTAAAAAGCGGCGGCAGCTCAGTGGACCGAGAACTATGGACTCGGAAGTGAGACACCCAGGTTCGATTGCGGGCATATGATTTTATTTTCTAAGTTATGTACATTAAATGTATTCCTTCACCGCTAGCGAGTGGTATTGCTAGCGGTGAAGGAAAACATCGTGATCAAACCGAAGATCAAAAGAAATGTTTGAGATCATAAAATACCTCAGCGGTTCATATCGCCAATCCGCGGTGGGCGCGGGTGGTATTAAGCTCATGTTTATTAGACCTATGCCACGTATTTTAATCCCATACTCTCTCTCGCTCTCTCTCTCTCTCTCTCTCTCTCGAAAAGAAGGCCCATGCCTGCAGTTATAAATGCTACATAAAAACCGTAATTCAAAAATATTATGTCAAAACCAACTACCTTTAACGTTTGACGAAAGTATTCTCATTTCTTTCCAATCGTTAAAATGCCGACGGAAGCTCTTAAGATGGATAGACCTTGTAACGAAACAATGGGCTACGATCTGAGAGTGGAATAAAGGTGCTTTAAAATGTACATTTTAAATTGACTGATTTATATTTCAGTTGAAATTCGCTTCCGTCATTACACTTCATATATCACATATTACTTTTTATTCTACAAACGTTTTACAGTAACAAATATTAGTTTATATTTAAGTTCATTCCGCATTTTTCTGAGTTATATAAAAACAGTATCTAACCAATTTATTACGTGACTAATGAGAAAACATCTGGATAAATACAAATTAAAAATACAGACTACATATACAAAGACATTAAATTTACGTATTTTTATTTCACTTCAAAAACAATTTGTTACTTAAGGCTTTGCTTAAAGCGATGGAGTGTTAACTAGCGCCATAAAAGCGCTATAAAAATCATAACTTGAATCTTAATATCTTTGACAATACTTCGATATCGATCGATATCAACCCTTGTATGTCCTCACTGCTGGGGCACGGGTCTCTTCCTGCATCGCAGCTAGGTTAGGCCACTCCACCACGGTCGCCAAGTCCAGTTTGGTGGAAGATTGTAAGACAGTGGCGCGCCTTACTGTCAGAAGTTATCAAGCCGCCCGTGAGGCCTCTGAAATGACTTAACGACTGCCATTACATGACAGCCGGCACCAACGGCTTAAGGTGCCTTGCGAAGCACGGAAGCGCTCGGAAAAATGCCACTAGCGGTAGTCACGGGACGATCACCCATCCTGCACCTGACCGCGGTTCCGCTAGGCCACGAGCGCTTCTATCGATACTTAATATCTTTATTTTTAAGACCTACAGTCTAGAACCTAGGACCATTAGTAGTAAAAACCATTTCCACCAAAAACGCCCGCTTTCAGCGGAAATCAATTAAAGTCCAATATTGGTACTACGTTCTAGGCCGTATGTTCTACAAATAGTTATCACAGATATTAGGACTATTGATGTTTACTTTTTCAAAAAAACCTATTATTAAACAAGTTATGCTTTTTATTCCATTGGTGGCGCAAATTAGTACCCCAAAGCGCCTTGTAAAGTTATTTGCCTACTTTTCAATCTGACTGAAATAGAGCTAAACGGAAATTCGATTTCTTGTGGCAAATGCAACCCTTTGATGCTGATGTGAAACATCGCCGACATCGCAGCAAACATCATGTCTAAACGCAAATATGCAACAATTCACAGCGCTAGAGATGAGAACAGATCTCAATCGATTTGTTTTCACCTCACAAGCCAAAGGATTGTATCATCTCTCTTAGGTTGTTTTTCCGCCCGAGTTCCAGCGAAAGGCGTACATACGAGGCAAAACAAAATTCTCGCTTATTTTGACTCTGAGCCAGAGTCAAAATAAGTGAGATCTCTGGCCCTCGGTGGTTCTCATGGTGGCGATCTAGATGGGAGAGCAGGTTGTTAATAATAGTAATAATAAATATTCACGGACATATTACACAGATCTCGTTAGCCCTATACTAAGTACAATTAAATGGCTTCTGTTATAGGTGCTAACTCGACGATAGATTTAATACAATAAATACATAGATAACATCCAAGACCCGAGACAAACTAGAAAAGTTCGTTTCCTAGTTTGACCCGGCTGGGGATTGAACCAGAGACCTTCGGTTTTACAGCAGCGTGCCAAACCGCTGCGCCACCGAGGCAATCAATTTAAGACTCTTAATTAAAGAAGTCTTTCTCGCGAAAGAAGCGCTCGGTTTAACCGAGTGATTAGAATCAATCACTTTGGTTAAGCAACAACAGGCGCGGTCAGTGACCATACCGTGATTACCGCTAGTGGCAATTTTTCCAAGCGCTTCCGTGCTTTGCAAGCCACGTTAAACTGTTGGTGCCGGCTGTAATGTAACGGCAGCCGTTAAACCAGAGGCCTTATGGGCGGCTTGATAACTTCTGACAGTAGACCCCGCCACTGTCTTATAATCCTCCAAAAACCTGGACTTGGCCCCCGTGGTGGAGTATGACCTAACCTTTTAGCGGTGCAGGAAGAGACCCGTACCCCAGCAGTGGAGACTACAAAAGAGTTGTTATCGATCTTTATTTAGTGTATTGAACTGTTGTAAGGTCGTTGACGTGAAACAGCAATAAGGGATGCCTTTAATTGTAATTGAGTTGACAATTAATGATTCGGAAAACAGCAGTCTCACACCGACGAATCCAATTAACAACTTTAATTGTCGTCGAAAAACTTCCCTACCCGTTCGGAAAATGTTATTACATTTATTCGTCTCGATGATTCATTCATTCACTGAAATACAATCGACGAGAATTGCGCAAAGGGAACCATTTTAGGTTTGCTTATTCAATTTAATTTGAAATGTAATGAACGTAATTCGTTAGATGACTTACATCAAAAATAATTAAAATTAATTGTAAGAACATTTTGTGTTGTAGTGGCCTTCGTCTTCAGGCTATACTAGTCCACTGCTGGACATAGCCCTCTCCTAATGAGCACCATAGCGACCTGTATTCAGCGTCCCGCATCCAGCATCTGCCGGCAGTGGTCTTAATGATCATAAATATATCGATTTGAATAAATAAAAGTACAATGCTCGATATCAACCCTTTATATATCCCCACTGTTGGGGACGGGTCTCTATCTGTATAGTGGGAAGGTTAGGCCATACTCCACCACGGGGGCTAAGTCCAGGTTGGTGGAGGATTGTAAGACAGTGGCGGGCCTTACAATGTGTCTGAAGAGATATAATTTAAAATTTTGTTTTTAAATTGAAGCCAAAAAAGCTTTTCATGATGTTCGTGAAGTCAATAGGTGACTAAAAGTAAAAATACAGTATTTTTTAAGATATATTTTTTTAAAGATTTTGTTCTAACGTTTTGTCGGCTTATTGATATGCATATTTATGTTAAATTTTACATTTCTATTACTTATCGTCTCTGTGCTAAGCCGCGGACAGATAGAAGGACATGGCAAAATTATAAGGATTCCAATACTCAATACACAATACTCAATAATTTATTGCATTCCTCAAGTATATACAGATAACATTACTAAAAATATGAATCTTTGTGGACCCTGTAAGGCACGCGACGTTATAAATAGGAGGCCTTTATAAATTAAGCCAATGATTTTAATTTTAATTATGTTGTATTATTATCAAACATTATTATGTAAATACTATTTTAATATAGCACATGCCTCTTAATAACTTTGGTACAATTTTATATATGACAATAGACTTATTAAATCATTGTCATTGTCAGTAAATTTCTGTTATAATAAAGATTCATATGTATTTATTTTAGTTGTTTCGTGGATTAGTTGAATGTATTATTTTCTAGGTATTCCTCTATTTTATAATAACATCTTGTGATTAGTTCTTTTTTAATGCTTGTTTGAATTTTTCGTCATTGTGGATTTCCTTGTTCGACCAGTGTAAGGTTTTCAGAGTTGATTTATTGTTGTACATCCGTTCCTTTATACCACGTAACTATAAATCGTACTAGTACCATTGAATTTAATTCAATGCTAGTACTAATGCATACAAATATAAAAAAATGGGTGATATTTTTTTCGCGCTTTCGAAGTTTGCCCCAAATTAAAAGTTGTTAGTATTGATGTATGGAACTCCGCAATTTTCAATCGTATATGAGGATTTTGTTAAACCCTGTATAGTACGAAATGAAAATATTAATATAGAAGTAATATTTAAAAACCTATTTAGAGGCTAAAAATTTCACCCATGCCGGGATTCGAACCCGCAACCTCTGGCTATCCGTGCCGGCGCTCTACCAATTGAGCTCAATTGGTAGAGCGCATGGGTGAAATGTTTAGCCTCTAAATATGTTTTTAAATTTGTTCCTTAGCATGGGTTAGTGCATTAAAAATAAAAAAAAGTGTAATAGAAGTAATAGTAAGAGAGTATATATTAAACGTTATTGAACGTCTTTGGAAATCTAAGAATATTATTTGTAATGACTTTAATTTCTTCAACTATGCACTAATGACTTAAACGGACAACTTTGGACTAATCTATCAGATTTATTAAAGGACCAAGCCAGTATAGCTTGGCAGAAAAAAGTAGAGATTCAAAATTAAGATTTTTCTAAGACTCATGTTTAACTGTATTATTTTATTTGTAATAAATGCGTTATAAACTTCTTGAACAAAACCTTTTCTTAACAGTTTTTTGTATAAATTTACGGTCACTGTAGCTCTGCTCTTTAATAGCCTCTTTGAAAAGAATGTACGGAAAAATTCTTCACGCTTACGTTGAATTCCGTATAATTTCTTTTTTTTTAAATATAAAATGAAGTGTTCTGTATCTGTATTTATCCATTAATGCCTTCACGTCAGTCTTTTAAACATCTATTCCACGAGCATATTAGACAACTTTTGTACCCAATCGAAGCAAGAAATGTCCCACAACAGCATCCATTATTTTATTGTCCCATCCTTATTTCTTACATTTTTACCTAATTACGACCCACTACAGATCAAAAAGGAACGTGTATAGGCTACATAAAAAAATAACTCATTATATGCAGGATTTGTATACATTTTATCGTCTCCTATGGGTTGGTCCATTTGAATTTTTGTTTTAAGAAATAAATAAAGGTAACATTCACTAAACTCATAAAACAGTTAGATACCAGTTTTTCCACTCTTTTTTGCCCAGCTGTAATTCGGCGACATTCAGCGGCACTCATTCATCATTGGCGCGGGAGTACCGTGTTATTACCCAACTTTGCGCGGAAAACTTTCACTGGTTTCAACTGAAACTGTTCGCTACCGCAGACACAAACCAGCCAGGGGAGTACGACAGTACGAGTCACGCGTTTTGTGGCGCTAAGACAGAATTTGACAATTGATCATGGTCATATCAACCTTTTGTATGTCCCCACTGCTTGGTTACGGGTCTCTTTGTGCATCGCAGGAAGGTTAGGTCATACTTCACCATGGGGGCCAAGCCCGGGTTGGTGGATTGTAAGCCAGTAGCCGGCCTTACTGACAAAAGGCCTAACGACTGCCATAACATGACCATTACTGCCATTCGTTATATCGTTATCAACCCTTGTATGTCCCCACTGCTGGGGTACGCGTCTCTTCCTGCATCGCAGGAAGGTTAGGCCATACTCCACCACGGGGGCCAAGTACGGGTTGGTGGAGGATTGTAAGACAGAGGCGGGTCTTACCGTCAGAAGTTATCAAGCCGCCCATAAGGCCTCTGACATGGCTTAACTATTACATGACAGCCACCACCAACGGCTTAACGGAAAGCAATTAATGTACTCGAAAGTCACGACTTTTGACTTTTAAAATGTGCGATTCGCGTTGTCGTACTACCTATGCAGGGGAAAACTTTGGTCTCATGATCGTAACGTAGAACGCTGAGGGTTCTACGCATCACGATTTGATAGTTAATATGGAGTTTGTCTCCAAAATAAAGAATATTCTTATCTTAATTATCTCAATTCGCTGCCGCCTTGGTCGTCATCGTCAAACATCTAATGACAAATAAATCTAAATAATTTACATAATTCTAAAATTTAAGGGTCCGGTATACGCTTCACCAGACCCTTGTAAACTTAGAAGCACTTAAAACTTGAGCGGATTTCCATTCAAATATTCTACTTTCCTTTTAAGATCGTTTTGAGACATGAATAACTTATCCGATTCCCTCCTAGCGGGAGCCCCTGAGTAAAATTGCAGTAGCGCCGACCAAGTTTATTGTACACTCCATTTATTCAACGTTGAACTCTATTCCTTTAAGATAAGGATCAAGCGAGTGGGCTTTAAGTTCGCAAGGCTGTAATGACTCGGAGTAAGGCCATGACGTGCACTTTACCACAAAACTGCCTGGTAGCACGGAACACTTAGGTTTGTGCAAAACACTGTTTACTGGCAATCTCGAGTTGATTCAGATGAATAAATACCGAGAGCTGAATGCGTAAACGTGTTCTTGAGTCGAGACTGGGACTCGGCAAACGTAGAACAGGACGCCTGGTAGGATGACGATCCGCGAAAAACTGCTGGCAGGTGCTGGATGCGGCAAGCTGAAGACAGGGCGCTACGGCGCTTATTAGGGGAGGGTTATGTCCAGCAGTAGACTAATATAGCCTGAAAAAGAAGAAGAAGAAGAATACGTGAGTGGGCTTTGAAACTTGAGCAAATTTAAGCCGCAAATAAACAAACACATATCACACACTAACACATGCGTGTACACTAGAAACTCCACCATTTCTGCGTCGCGCAAGCAAGGTATATACTCGTAAGATACAATAAATACAAAATACGACAGGGCGGTTGTGGCGGAGCGGTACAAGGTCTCAATCGCGAGGTCGTGAGTTCAAATCTCAACATGACTTTGTTTTCTAGGTTATGTACATTTGTTAAGTAGCAGCAATGCTACTCGCTAACCTGAGGGAACACATCGTGAGGAAACCCTAGTGTCTGAAGTGTTAACTTCACTCAGCGCTTGTTACGCATAATAGCCCAACTGTGAGACTAATTGAGGACTAATTGAGACTAAATCTCAAGTCTGACTAACCACAGAATACTTTCTTCCCAGCGGTAAACGTGCCTGTCAAAGACAAACAATATATTTACTATAAC
The DNA here is from genome assembly GCA_934045075.1 of Yponomeuta sedellus. NCBI lineage: Eukaryota > Metazoa > Arthropoda > Insecta > Lepidoptera > Yponomeutidae > Yponomeuta > Yponomeuta sedellus. Next base: position 1,807,738 of record OW203730.1, on the reverse strand, counting down.
AACAAAATATTTACTTAGTAAACGGCACAGCTGTTCGTTTTACAATTAATAGAATATGTGGATAAGAAACTAAAAGAGAACCTCCATATTTATTTTTTCCAAAACACATTTTAACTTAATTAACAGATTTTTGAAGAAATATATACAGCGAATTTGTGTGGAGGGCCGGTAAGGGCAGCCCGGGTGAACGTACTTCGACCAAATAGGCGACGTATTAGCAAAAGGGAAAATAAAAAGTACCCGGTACCCGTGTGCATGCATACAACGACTAATGAACGTTGATGAAGCGAAGGTGACCTGTCAGGATCGTGGCAAGTGGCAGTACCTGGTCTCTGCCTGCCCCTCTGGCATACAGGCGTAGGCGGGAGGTTATATTATGTTTTTAACTGAGTTTTCAACTTAAAATTACACTATAGTAGACATAATCACCATCGCTAGACATGCTTATTTAAAGACCATACATCTTTGTCTTCGAAATAATCCTTAAAGTTAAATAAACTAGGCATTTTTGTACATTACATTTAGATACAAGCGCATACATTGCTTCTGGCCCCACACTAGGATACCCTGTGTCGTGGGAACCAGAAACAACGACGTCACAAACATGTAAAGATCCAAGACCTGGGCTTTTTTTTGTCCCCAGCCGGGATTCGAACCCGGAACCTCTTGCATGGTAGGCAGATGCGCTACCGCTACGCCACAGAGGTCGTAAAAGTATGCGTACAAAGTATGCTAGACACTTTTTTCAACCGCGTCACATGGAACTCTAATGTATCTTATTTTAGAAACAAACAGTGCCCCATAAAGGATGTATTAACTTTTGCAAGTCTAAATCATCGAAATAACAATAATGGTGGGAAAGCACGATCACCTGCATTTCCCCCTAAAGCTGATAAGGCAATGTACGTACCGACTAACTATGCTCTCTGTCTCCTTAAGAAACGGTATATGTCCGGCAGTGGGACGTATAAAGGCTACTAATGACGTATAAAGGTTGTCTGGAAGAGATCGCTCTTAGTGATAAGACCGCCAATTGTATAACATTACTTAGTTTTAAAAAATAATGGTCGTATTTTTTTCTGGTTGTGCAATAAAGCGTTCTCTATTTATCTCTCTATCTAATATAATCCCAACCAGGCAGCTTAAAGCTTAAAACCACCGCCCAGTATTTCCCCAGTCATCAAATATAGCGAGCTCTATAAACGCGGAGCCGAGTTATTAGCGGCTCCGTAACCGCGCCGATGGCTTTTGCGACTTGAAGGCCGTACACACAGGGCTTGTGATTTATGAGAAATATATAGATATGTAAGGGTTTCTCTGAAGGATAGGATTCGTAACGAATGCATCCGACAAATTTATCGACATACTCGTAGATCAGAGAATTAGCAAGCTGAAGTGGCAAAGGGCTGGCCATATCTCGCGAAGAACCGACAACCGTTGGAGAAAGCGTATTGTAGAACGAAAATGTATTGTAGGACGCCCTCCAACCAGGTGGGATGACGATCTGCGAAAAACTGCAGGCCAATGCTGGATGCGGCAAGCTGAAGACAGAGCGCTATGGCGCTCATTATGGGAAGGCTATGTCCAGCAGTGGACTACATAATATAGCGTGAAGAAGAAGAAGAAGGGTTTACTCCCTTACCTATTGATTTTTATAGTAAAACTTTGTATTTCCCCACCGCTGGGTCACGGGTCTCTTCCTGCATCGCAGGAAGGTTGGACCATACTACACCTCGGGGCCAAGTCCGGCTTGGTTGAGGATTGTAAGGCAGTGGCGGGCCTTAGTGCCAGAAGTTATCAAGCCGCCCAAAAGGCCTCTGACATGGCGTAACGACTGCCATTACATGACAGCCGGTACCACCGGCTTAACATGCCTTGCTATGGAAATATACTGTACGTCTAATTGCGATTATTTATTAGGTAAATGGTAATTCCATAATAAATAATCGCGACAAGACCCGTTTAACATATAACTATGAATGAGCATCGCGACTCATTAAGAAATACCATTGAATAAAATTGACTTTAATTTAACTTTATTATTAACTAGTTGTGGGTGTCTTAGGGTGTCTCACTGCGGGACAAAACCGCCTCCAATAAAAAAAAAATAAGTGGTGTTATTATATATTCTTTATTGCAAATAGTAATTCGAAATATGATTACATGAAATTTGTTTCAAAGGCGAAATTATCTCTAACAGAGATCTCTTCCAGCCAGCCTTGGCAGGGTGTTTAAATAAAGATAGCGGGAGGAAGGGAGAAATATTTATAACTATATAAATAAGTAATAATACGATAATACACTTACATATAAATATATACTTATACATACATAAACCTATTAACTATGTGATGTTAGAAAGGTAGTGGTAGGTTAAAAGGTAACTCTTTTAACCTCTTCTTGAGAGCATATACGGATGGACTCTCTTGAATATAGTTAGGAAGCTTGTTCCAAAGTTGCGCAGCTCGGACAGTGAAAGAGTGTTTGACTTGTTCTGGAAATAAATACTTTATTTATATATTTAAGCTCATTAACATCTGGTAAATGAATTGTAAATGCTTATATTTTTTTGTTTCCACAGGTATGGGTTGTGTAAGCGCGCTTGTTGGTGTGATTCGTAAGTGGCTGTCTTATAAGAAAACTGCATTAACCGTTGAACGAGTAACATTAATAATTTAACAGAAAACAGCTAAGTAGTGTTATGCGATAGCCATGCAATTTTACCTACAGTACTGGTTTTACACTCACTTTATCTCAGGTTACAATTCAATTCAATTTATTTTAACGTAAAGAGTTTACATTCTATTTGCTGAATGTCAATGTACAATGTAACATGTAAGTGAAAGCCGCTGCCCTCGGCCGTAGTTTAGTGGAGAAAAAGGCAGCGGGGAAAAACTCCACTCTGACCATCTTTTCTCATACATCACTATATACATCAGATACACATATACGTATGATAAGATTCCATGATTGCCATTAATGACCTTAAATTCCAAATAGGTCGTGAAAACATAACAAGTGCTGCGGCCAGACACACGAACAGCAATCGTTCACGAGCATAACTACCTATGTTGTCTGGAAAAATGCTTTTAGCAATAAGGCTGCCAATTTTATTCTGTATCTTTACATGTTTTGTAATATGTGCTCTGGTGTACAATAAAGAATTTTCTTATCTTATCTTGTCTTATAAACAAGTTCAGTAGTAAACATTACCAAAAGCTCACTTGGTCCATTAAGGAATCGAATCTTGGTCCATTAAGGAATCGAAGGAAACCATTAGTAATTGATTGACATTTTGTAAACCCATTATATGCCCACCAATTATTACCAATTTACACAAGAACAGCCATGCCAGCCACCGTAAATAGTCATAACAACTTATACTGTTTTTTTGAACAACAGACTAATTTTCTTACTTCTATAAGGGTATCATAAAATTTTAATGACTTTTAACTCTACGAAGAAGCAAGTTAGGAAACAGTGACCGGTCTAATCACAACTTTAGGCAAACTTAATCACCTCTTCCAACGTTCCGGCAACTTTGCAGCTGCCGTGGTCACGGGTAGACTAGATGGCGATCCAACGGCCTTAGATTAACTCCGCGATACAAAAGATGATCAGTTTAATTAGTTTCTGATCCCCAGTGTGCTGGGGCCCGTACAGCAATGGATAATGGCCCATAAACGCCGGCTACATTGTACGCCGTGTTTTACGACCTATGGCAGCCTCTTAACGATTGCTTTTGACAATGGCAGACCTTTTCGAGCGTGCTTTTCTAATACGTGGTGTTTGTATGTATGCGTGTATGTATGTATATAGCACTAAAACTAGTAACTTAGTAACTAGTGTTCGAAAATGGCACTGCTTTTTGCGCCCAATGACGTCAAATATATTCGTAGTTAGAATATTTTCGGGGCTTAATCGCGTAGTATTTTTGAACTAAAACTTTCGTAAGCACAACACATTGTAGACTTTTAGTCCGGATTTACTTACGGGTGTTGTTATATCGGAAAAGTCCGACCAGGTTTCGCTCCGATTCGCAGAGCTTAATCATGGTGAGCAGAGACGGAGCTCGCGTCGTCGGTTGCTTGTCTCACACTACGGGCAAGCGCGCGGCGCGCCCGCGCCGAGATAGGTGGGGCGGGTGCCGACACTGGCTGCGGGGGATTCCCGCTGGCTTGCGCCGCAGCGCCTACTGCTTTCCCGTCGTCAATGTTACTAGGCATGATGGCACAGACACAGCTCACGACATCTTCGTTCTTGCAGTGTCGATTTCGATATTCACTATCACTGCACTTTCGTAGAACCGGTTTCCAGGCCGGCGGAAGAGCCCATCCACTGTCTCTATTGAAATTCGGGTGGCGACTTATTTCAATAGCCTCGCGCATTTTTCGCGTAGTATTTTTTTGCTATTTTACCTCGACGTTTCGACGACGTTACAGTCATCGTGGTCACGAGAAGACTGATGGCTGGCACCCGTTCGCATCTTCGGCTGATGAGGTTTCAGACTACCCTCAATCAGCTATCACAAAGCACTATTAGGGTTGCGACACAGGGTAGGGTAAAGCCCCGAAAATATTCTAACTATGTGTACAAGTCGCGAAAGTTGAAAATATGAAATATACTCGTATTATTGACTAGCTGTACCCCGCGGTGTTGTCCGCGGTTTGACATTTTCCCCAGGGGAATAAGATATTTTCCCGCGGTAAAATGTAGCTTATGGGTCAATCCAGGGTGTCAGCAAACTCCCTTCTAAATTTTATTAAAACTGCTCCTGCCGTATAGACGTTATCTCATACTCATTGTTAATAGACACATACGAATAATAATAATGACCGGAGTCAAGTATACGCTGTTCAGTCACACCAAACAACTGGAGTCGAGTACACCCAATTGAGCATCATCGACCCGAGCTTGACGGACGGTTGTAGTGTAGGTAGTGTAACTTTTTAGGGTTCCGTACCTCAAAAGGAAAAAACGGAACCCTTATAGGATCACTTTGTTGTCCGTCTGTCCGTCCGTCCGTCTGTCAAGACCCTTTTTCTCAGGAACGCGTGGAGGTATGAAGCTGAAATTTATATCAATTACTTAAGTCTACTGTCCCTTGAAGCTGTGAAAAAATCAAACTTCTACGCCAACGCAATCAAAAGTTACAGCCGTTTATGCCGCAAATTTTCGACACTTGCAAGGGAATCAAAACCTACAGGGTGCTTCCCGTGAACTCAGAATCTTGAAATTTGGTACGAAGCAACGTCTTATAGCATAGATAAAGGAAAAATTACGAAAACCATAAATTTTTAGTTACATCACATAATATATTTTTTTTTAATAATTTTAAACTTACTACCCATTTCCTCATAAACGCGTAGAGGTATTAAATTGAAATTCATACCAAATACTCAGGTCTATAATACAGGTTTGTACGGAACCCTCGGTGCGCGAGTCTGACTCGCACTTGGCCGGTTTTTATATTTATTTAAGTCAAATATTATAAAGACGAAATTCTAAACGGCTGGGGCGATTTTAATACAATTTAGTATGGAGTTAGCTGACACCCTGGATTAACACATCAGCTACGGCTTACTGCGGGAAAATGTCTTATTCCCATGGGAAAATCGATAAACCGCAGGTAACACCGCGGGACACAACTACTAGTTCTACAGTTATTCCACTGTGTCGTGTTATCACGTGCGTGTAAGTGCCCCTTTTTTATCCCAGCGGTGAGCCGGGCAGATTTTTGGCTTACAATATGCCACTAAAACCTGTCCGGCTCGCCTCGGACGTCGGTCAGTCCCCGTCGCTCTCCGCATTCCAACTATGCCAACATATTCCTGGTAACAAAAAAGCAATGGCTGTTGCCGAACACTGCCAATAAAAAACAAAAGACCGGTGAGAGGGCGGGCACAACAATACGAGCTGAAATAAACCTTACTTTTGAGATTAGAACCAATTTTTTTTTTGTATAGCCGGCCGCCTCGATTCGTACTTATCAAATGTGTACAGTAAAATGTCATTTTAATGTATTTTGTGTCTTTAGCTGTGGAATTAACATAGAAAGTTTTTTGTGTACTAACTGAAATGACTGTTACGCACTTGAAATAAATAAAAATTATTATTATTCTAGCCTATATACGTCACACTGCAGAGCACCTTTTCCCAGATAGGGTGAGTATGGCCTTAAGGTTTCCTCACCAGGTTTTCCTTCACAATTAGCGTGTGGTATTGAAGAAAGAAAAGAAAGAAAGACATTTTTTGAACCTAAAGACATTTATTATATCAATAAGACACAGAAACAAAATATTGCTACTATAACTTCATATATACCTACATAACTTAGAAAACAAAGTTATTGGCAAACGCTGGGATTCGAACCCAAGACCTCTCAAACGAATCGTGTTGAATATTAGCGCTACAAAATCTTCGCCACTTGCGTTGCGCCTCGGCCGTAGACAGGGATGGCCGAAGGTCACGTCGCGGGAATTATGTAAGAGTAAGAAAAATGTTTTATTTATTAACCATAAAACCAGATATAAAAAAACAATGGTAAATGACAACATGTCAGTCTAATATTAAAAATACAGCTCCTTTCCCGCTTTGCACCTAATTTAACATAATTTATTTGGCACACAATCCCGAAAAAAATTAAGAACGTTGATGAAACGAATGTGTTTGTCAAGATCGTGGCAAGTAGCAGTCCCTGCCTACCCCACTGTGATACAGGCGACAGTCTATGTTAGTTTTAGCACACAAAACAGGTTACAGACAGTATTACACAAGAAAACCAACAAAAACTTTAGGGTTATGGACTAGAACAAGGTTAATGAACCTTGTTCTAGCCCATAACCCTAAAGTTATGCGCACTCCACCATTAAAAATATAAGTTACGAAATGGTAAAAAATATTAAATCTTTTACAAACTTTAGATTAAAATTGTGTCGCCCGCACGAGGGCTCGTAGCAACGTGGTTAGATCTAGACTCAGTTAACTTGAATTACTTGTCGGCATCAGGAATCGCTCGTAGCCCCGGCTGCCTCAACGATCTTAAACGATCACGAAGGTTAAGCAACACAGGGCGCGTTCAGTGCATGAATGGGTAAACCGTCTATGACTAACGCTAATGGCATTTTTCCGAGCGGTTCCGTGGTTCGGAAGGCAGTTGGTGCCGGCTGCCGTCGATAGATGGCAGTCGTTAAGTGAGTAAGATCAGCCACTAGTCTTGCAAGACTCCACCAATGCGGACTTGGCCGCCGTATTGAAATATGGCCTATACCTTCCTCAGGGAACAGACCCGTGCCCTTCGGTGGGAACAGAATAGGTAGTCATGCCCAGCAATGCTATAAATATGCCCGGGCGCAAATGAAACAGTAACACAAGTACACCAGCACTATGTTTGCTAACGATACACAGGAGGTTTCCGCTTAACTACCGCGGTGCGCCCTTTCAATGGTGTTACAATGCAGAGTATACCACTCTGGGGCAACGTACATCAATGGTCTGAGTGGATTTTTTTTATTTCCTGCTGTTTTTTCTCTACTTCACTGCAGCCCGAAGGCAGCGGCTTATATTTTACGTTGGTCATCTACATTCAGCAAACAGAATATTAAAAATTGTGTTTGCATTTTAGCTCATAAGGTAACTTTTTAATGTTAAAATAATTCCTCATTGATTGATTGATTGAAACATTTATTCAAATAAAATACAAAAAAATACAGAAGTTGGTTTCTGCCAAACTGCATAACAGTTTGTTGGCAGATGCTCTTGGTTTTACATGTTCAAGTTATCTTGTATGCTAGGTACATATAAATTCTAAAAAAGACATTTAAAGACTCCCTACACACTACCCTCTTGCTCGCCCTACGCCTAAGGCTTGGGTTCGGTCACTCACATGACATTGGTCATAATATAGGCCAAGCTGTAGAAGACACTGATCACTTTTAAAAAATAAACTCTTTCCCCCAAACTCTGGACGTGTTTGGATCCACGGTATCAACAGATGCTTTTTCATTTTTTGCAGTCAAAAAAGAACCCTTATAGTGTGCTTGGCTGTCCATCTGTTTGTCTGTCCGCGGCGTAGCTTAGAAATGATTAGTGCTAGAGTGCTGAAATTTGGCACTTAATATACATTCGCCCAGCGTGGGGATTATGGGCATTACCCCTATGATAGAACAACGTGGCGCTCTTAGGGGAGGGCTATGTCCAGCAGTGGACTAGTATAGCCTGACGACGACGACGACTATACATTCACATATTTCTAATGAAAAGACTGTAGTTTTTTTTATAACGCTTTAAAGTGCAAGAACAATAACACTAACAAAGACAAAAAGTCTGAGAAGAACCTCACTTTTTAATTTCTACACTTATTGGACAATGTATGAGCAATTTAATGCCTAAGCTAACCCAGAGCTTGACATTAAGAAACGGTGTTGCGCACAAGCAAGCAATAGACATTATCTCCGTCTATTTATTACCTCTAGTCTTTATACCCCAACTTCTTTCATTCACAGTTTACAAACTTCTTAATTGCACACTTTGGCGCCGAGTCACGTTGGAGATTAATTACATAAAACTTCGGACTATAAGTTTGGTCTTGGATCGAACTCTTGCGTTTTCATTCTTGAGTCAATGAGAATAGTTTTTTAAGCAAGACGCTTCACTTTGTACTTACTTCCATACTGGATGTAAACTCTTTTTATATTCTTACTAGCTGGCCCCGCAGAGTTCGTATGACTGATTTCCAATCAGTCAGTACGACTAGGCCACGAGCGCTTCGAAATATATAAAGTGCACATATTTACAGAAATATATGTACTTACAGAAATATATAAAGTACATAGATACCTACAAAACAAATACTTAATTCATTCATTGCGTAGATATTTGGCCCTCGGAGGAAGAGCGGCAGTAGCCCAGTGGGTGGAACAGTAGACTCTGAAGCGAGAGACCCGAGTTTGATAGTAGTAATACCACTCGCTAACCGTGAAAAAAAACATCGTAAGGAAACCTGAGTGTATAAAAGGCGTTCAAATAACTTAGCGCTTAAAATTGCCAATCCGTGATGGGCACGCGTGGTATTTAAGCGCATACTCTCTCTCCGTCAGAGAAGGCCTGAGTCCTGCATTGGGGCGTTAAAAGACTATCTAAAAAAAGTAAATATTTACAGAGCAGTGATTATTGTGCCGCGTCCGAACGGCGAGCAATTTTGCTGAAATACTATTAATAACCAATGATCCGTGCCTTTGTGTGAACAGCGGACGCAAAATTAACTAACTTTGACATTAATAATAAATTTCCAAACTCCACACAGTTACCCGGTAATGTTTACCGACTGGGAACCGCTTTAATTGAGTTTCCAATCCTGTACACCTCCCTTGACGAATTTCATTGTAAATGTGTTTGTCAACTATGTAGCCCGAATACTTTTGCACCTCGCATGGGTTTCCGAACACAATCACGTTTCCTCGAAACGGGAAAAGCTTTTAAGTTCGACATTTTATCACAAAATGGAGAGAATAGTATTTTACCTCCGCATACAATGTTAGATGGTACCTTAATCTAAGTTAATAATAGTAATGTAAAGGGATATAGAGCTAGGCACATGAAACTAAGAAATAAATGTAAAAAGTTCTTTATAGAACATGAATTGATTAGATGGGTATCAACCCTTTGTATGTCCCTAACGCTTGGGCACGGGTTTTTTCCTGTGTTGCAGGAAGGTTAGGCCATACTCCACCACGGGAGCCAGGTCCGGGTTGGTGGAGGATTGTAAGGCAGTGATGGGCCATTCTTTCAGAAGTTATCAAGCCGCCCATAAGACCTCTGACATAGCTTAGTGAATGATATTACATGACAGTCAGCACCAAAGACTTAAAGTGCCTAGCAAAGCACGGATGCGCTCGGAAAAAATGCCACTAGCGGTAGTCATGGGTTGGTCCAGCACCTGACCGCGCCTGTTGTTGCTTAACCCAAGTGATTGATTCCAATTACTCAATTTCACTAGGCTAGGAGCGTTTCAGAGTAAGTTTTTCAAATTTAAACACCACAATTATTGCATGCTGGCATGCAACTAGATATTATTATTTATTTTTTTTTATTTTTATTTTAATACAAAAATCAAAGTGTATTATTATTTGGTATTTGTATTGTTGCCTTGCTGTTCTGTGTCGCTAACAAATAAAAGAAACAAATTGATAATATAAAACAATTTGAATAAAATACGGGTATAGCAAAATTAAAAACATCATTACATGCCATTGTTACAAAGGCGAGCATATCTCTAAGACAGATCTCATCCGGTCAACCATCTGTTATGGTTGACCCAGATTACGGGAAGAAATATTTATAACTACAATAATAAGTTATAGTAAATTGATATACTTACATACGCATTTATACTTATACATACATAACGCTACTAACCTATCATGATTAGAAATATACTGCTCTTTTAATCTCTGCTTGAAAGATTTTATAGAAATAGCAAAAATATACTCTAGCGTTTAATGAGCAGAACTAAAATTTAAATTATCTAAAGGAAAATTATTTAGAACTAGAAATTTCCATGTTTAAAACATTAGAATGTTAAAAAGATTAGGATTCCCAATCTTTTTTATACCATGACTTCCTTTCTCCCTTTTAGTTTTAATTGTAAACGTAATTTTTTTGCAGCTCCCTAAAAATATGCGCTAGTCCCACAATTGGTACATTTAAGAAGCAGTTGAAAGAGCACTATTTATCTCTATCATAACTTTGATATATATTTATGATTTACTATGTATTTTATTTATACTTACAGGTATTTAATCTATGCAGTGTATTATTTCTGCTTAGGTTATTGTTAAGAGTTTTTGCAGTCTATTTAGTTTATTTTGTACACGTATATAGACCCGTTTTTTACTGCTGCTCCGACTCTCCAAGTTACAAGTTACAAGTGACTCTTACAGTGATAAGTTTGCCTTTGTGCATGTTATTTCTTATGTAATATCCTATTTAAGGTTTTGTATGCAATAAAGTATAATTTATAAAAAAATATACATCAATGACACTTTCTGATCCCCAAGAAAAGGAGAGAGTGACTTATCCAATACATTTTTTCCTTACCCGTTTAGGTGCTCCTGGACAGAATAATCTGACACAGGTGCGGGAATGCGTTTGCCCAGAGATCTTGAGGTAACAAAATGGATTAGTGATTTCTGGTGTCTTCCGTAACTATCACTTTCTATTCTACTCTTTCATGTAAAGGGAAAAAGCGAGAAAAATCCGCAGCTTGGTTGGCTCCGCACGTATTGATGCCTAGCCCGCATGCCTAGCCCACAGGAAATACTTCCTGGGGGCTAGGCCGACTAAGCTGTCAGGATGGTATAGGTGCTGGGCAAGCCTACTTCATGCAAAAATCTATGTTCAAGGGACTGCGAAGTCTGAGTGGTACCTTAACAAAACATTAATAGGCGCGACGATATAAATAGGTACTTACATTAATAAGTATAGGTAGCTGTAAAATAATTTAATTATGCCTCAAGTTACAGGAGCGTAACGCCGACAATTGCGGAAATTGGCGAAATTTGTAAAACCGAAAATGTAAAGCTTTTTTTTGCTATTAATAAAAAAATAAATAGGGGAAAGAACATTTGAAAAGGATTTAAAAGTAAATTAGTGATATTTAGTTATAGAAAAAAAGATTACTAATATTGTCAATAAAATCAAAGATTATAATATAATACAGCTTTTAGCTATTTTCACTCAAACACCAATCACATCCCGTGGCGTCACGCTTAGGTAAACATTGGTAAACTTCACCCGTGCTTCTTTGACTGCGCGTAGACACATTTGACGTTTGATATTTGTTTACCTAGGCGTGACGTCAGATTCAACGCCATGACACTGCGAGCTGTTTTCCTACAGATTTAAACAATTTTAGAATGATGGTTTTAACCTTCGTTAAACTTTAGTTTAATACTGATATATGGGTTTTTGTAAATAATAAATGTGTCCCCAAATTATAGAAGAGGATTAAAACTCTTTCTTCAAACCTATTATATCAAAAAAACAAGCAAGCTCGTTAGTCAAGGTAGTTAAATCCATTATTTGAAGCGGAATCCCACGGCCGCTCGCTTTGCGTCTCGTAGAACTTCGTAGCACGTCGTAGCGCTACGTGCGTAGCATGCGCGTAGCTCACGCGTAGCTCGCGCGTAGCACCCACGTAAATTGAACTAAGTGATTCTTTCCCGGGAGAAGCGCTCGTGGCCTAGTCGAACCGAGTGATTGGAATCAATCATACTAATACTTTGTTGTTTCAGCACTAATGTAATTACTTATCTTTCTTTTGTCGGTTATTTTTTTATTTTTATTTCAATTTTATTTAAAATTGCAAATTTCGCTATCCGCACTTTATGTCTCTCTCTGGTGCTCCAATATTGTTAAAGCTAAAATTTAACAGCATTTAATTGTTTTCGCTTTTATATACAAATGGTTCCCCACGTCACAGGCCGAGCCTAGTGTAGGGACCCCTGGAATTTCTATTAATTAAGTCTTTGCATGCACATTAATTCTGATATTTATCGTGTACACGTACGCAAAATTCTTTGTATTTTATATTCTTTTTTTTGTGCAATAAACAAAATTAATATCTTTAAAAAAATCAATTGAGTTAAGCAACAACAGGCGTGGTCAGGCAGGCAGGATGGGTGACTATCACATGACTACCGCTAGTGGTTTTTTTTTCTTTTAGGAAACCGGTTTTCAAGCTTCAGTTACCTTAACGGCCGAAGGGAAAGCATGGATATCAACCCTGTTGTCCCCACTCCTGGGGCACGAGTCTCTTTCTGTATCGCAGAAAGGTTAAGCCATACTCCACCACGGAGGCCGAGTCCGGGTTGGTGGAGGATTGTAAGACAGTGGCGGGCCTTACTGTCAGAAGTGATAAAACCGCCCATACGGCCTCTGCCTTGGCTTAACGACTGCTATTACATGACAGCCGGCACCATTGGCTTAACATACCTAGCACGGAAGCGCTCGGAAAAAATGCATCTAGCGGTGGTCACGGGACGGTCACCCATCCTGCACCTGATCACGCCTGTTGTTTTTCAACTCAAATGATCGATTCCAATAACTCGGTTCGACTAAGCCATGAGCGCTTCCGATCGCTAACAACCTTGACACGCGTGAAATATACTCCGTTACATTACGGGTGACTTTGTGACCAAAATGTGTAGATGTATATATCTGGTGTCGCCTGTACAAGTCTGTATTAGGAACGGTCTGTTATTTGTCGTATTCATAATTTACTTAGCATTATAATGTGCCATAATTGCGTATCTTGTGTACATAGGCTTTGCTTTACGAGTGAAATATAACGTTTTTCTTTGTATATTTTTTCCTTATCAGTCTTTGGTACGAGTATGAGGTAGAAGGAAAGTAATAGTATCTTGTGATAGAAGTTGTGATACGTTTGATATTGATTTATAGAAAAATCTATTTATTTGTACCTATATTTTGAGCCGGTTGGGGTTAAACATATCCATCATAATGATATTTAGTTAGAATATTTTCGAGGCTTAATCGCGTAGTAATTTATTGCTATTTTACCTCGACGTTTCGACGACGTTACGTCGTACAAGTACCTATGTGTACAAGTTGCGAAAGTTTAAAATATGTTATACTGGTATTTCTTGTGTACAGTCACGAGCTCTACATGTACACCTTTTTAAAGTCAAAATAGTCAATTTCTCATGCATCAGACTAGAAAAGGTTAGAGATAGAGAGAGAGAGAGAGAGAGAGAGAGAAATAATTTATTCAACGGCACAATACTAAAAACATAACAGAACAGTAACAAATTCACAAAACACAACAAAATATATATATACACACAAAATTTACAACACAATATAAACAAACAGAGGACAAAAAGAAGCAAGTAAGAAAATAGAAAAAAGCAAATAATGGGCGAATAGACAATTAAAAAACATTTAACATTTAAAATAAATAAAAGAAGGCATACAAACATAAACATGGCTTGGAAAAATATGGATTTGCAAAACAATAATAATAATCTATGTTTTGTTTAAAGTATTGAGCCCCTGAAATGGTTCCCGACTCAGCATGTGTTGTAGGAGCCACCGAGGTATCTGCCTGCAACGCTGATATTCTGTCGAGACCATGTTGTGGGTTAGTCGTGTGCTTGTGAAAAATAAAGTGATAAAATAAGTAAGTAAACTGAAACGGTTTGAAAAGTGTGTGCCTAAATACATAGTATGCAAAAGTGTAGTGTGATGTAATGTGTCAGTCTGTGTGGGGGAATACTGCGCAGATAAATTACTTAGTAAAGAGTATTGTTATATAAAACAACGTGAAAGGTGACCTGTGATTTGCTGACAAAGGCGGTAAGCGCTTATTCATCAACACGGATATCTACCCACCGCGAACAAGTAGTTATAATAGGACCACCTTAAAGGTACGAATGATTTTTTGATTTTTATAAGGTTAATGTGACAAGGTTCTAAGGTGTTCACATGTTAGTGCACGCGACTGTACAAGTATGGGTAATATTTCCATGAATATTTATTATTATAGTTAAAGAACAAAAATGTTCCAGAAAATATATATTGGGAATTAAATATTTTGGGCAGAGTAAAATGACAACACTGAATTTAACTTTTTTTCAGGCGGTTAGGTCTGATTCTACACACAATTTATTAAACAGTAACAATTATTGAGCGGCGGTAGCCCAATAAGCAGAGCAATGGACTCGGAAGCGAGAGACCCAGGATCGATTCACAGTGCGAGCATGTACCAATGACTTTGATTTCTAAGTAATGTACATTTGTCAAGTTGTAGTTGCAATGCCACTCGCTAACGGTGAAGGAAAACGTAGTGAGGAAACCTGACCGTCTGAGTTGTTCAAATACCTCAGCGCTTGAAATTACCAATCCGCGATACTAAGCCCATACCCTCTCTCTAAGAGAAAGCCTCTGCCCTGCAGTGTGACGTTTATAGGCTACATAACATTTATTTTTACGTCATTAAAATTGTGGCCAACAGCTACGTACTTAAGAAGAAACCAATACTGCCTACGACAAAATATCCGTAATCCTGTCGGGAACTCAAGCAACATTAAGCGTCAAATTGATACAAGATCGATGTCGTGTGACTGGCTCGGGGCAAATGCAATAAGCCGACGTGTTAGACGCCATCTTGTGACATCACGGCATGATTCGATTTGCCGCGACGCCGACGCAAGTTCCGCGTTCGGTTATTTCTAGCGAATAACATTGATACGTACCTCGTCACGTACAGGTTTGCCTCTGAAAGGTGGACTTTATGTTATGTTCTTCCCACTTTAGGTTGGTCTTGGGCATAACTGGAGATTAAACTCTGTGTTAGTTAGACCTGTGATTTCCGCACTTAGCCTCATGATTGGGCCATTGTACGAAGTAAAGCTATTGCTTATATGTATTTCCCTTTGATATTGGGCAGCCGAGATACCCAGTATCTCAATATTTTTAAAAATGGGTTTTAGCATATTCTGGCTTAGTAGGTTGAATGCCACGTATTCAGCTCTTAAAGACACCTATTTTCATACGACCTACTAAAATAATAATCAGCATGTTTCAGTAATTTAAACTGTGATAACTTATTTATTATTTATTATTATAAACATAGCATCTCAGCATAACAAATTGAAAACTCTAGTAACTGTATCAGGTTTTAAATTTGTCGTAGGCACTTACTACTGTGATTATATTATTTTTAATGCACTAACCCGTGCTAAGGACAATTTAAAAAAAAACTTTAGAGGCTAAAAATTCCACCCATGCCGGGATGCAAATTACTTCAGCCAGATGTCGCTGCCTGTACGTAATACAGAGAGTATTGTAAAGAGGCTCGAAATTTCACTGATGCCGGTGAGTCGCCCATTAGCTCAGTTGGAAAGAGCGCTGGCACGGATAACCAGAGGTCGCGGGTTCGAATCCCGGCATGGGTGGAATTTTTAGCCTCTAAATAGGTTTTTAAAACTTACTACTTTTTCAATTTGTGATGTCAACAAAAACGGTTGCGAGTGAAATTAGTAATTCAAGCGGAGCTAGCAAGTATAAAGTTTTTCTCTGTTGATTGAATGAATAAAATGAGACACCAGCAGTTGTATCGTAATTAAGTAATTATAAGTATTTACATTCTCGCACTCTTTTGCTACTTGGTGTCAAAATATTTTCGATTTTATTATTTATCTAGATGCATCTACCGACAATATTCTTCAAGTAATCCACTCAATCCAAAGGTTGACTGTAATAGGTCGCTCTTAGCGATAAGACATCCACGATTGCATGAAATTACTTCGATTTAAGAAATCATTGTTGTATTCTTTTTTCTGGTTGTGCAATAAAGTGTTCTCTATGTCTATCTATCTTAGTGGGTAGAGCAATGGACTCGGAAGCAAGAGACTTAGGTTCGATTTCACCATCAGAGGTCTTCTCTCAGAGAGAGAGAGATTGAGAGAGTGGGCTTAATTGTGGAGGGTGGAGGATTGTAAGACAGTGGCGGGCCTTACGTCAGAAGTTATTGAGCCGCCAGAAGGCCTCTGACATGGCTTAACGATTGCCATTACATGACAGCCGGCACCAACGGCTTAGCGTGCCTTGCGTAGCAAGAAAGCGCTCGGAGCAAATGCCACTAGCGGTGGTCACGGGACTGTCACCCATCCTGCACCTGACCGCGCCTGTTTTGCTTAACTCAATTAATTGATTCCAATCACTCGGTTCGACTAGGTCACGAGCGCGCGTTGCTTATTGATTAGATATTAATTATTTATTGTACACATCAGAAAACAATAACAGAGACATAAAGTACAATTTGACGGCCTTAAAGCTGAGTGAGTTTTCTTTTAAGGCAACACTGGAATGATTACCTAGGGAGAAATTGATTGAACATTCATTAGTCGTTGCATGCACGCAAGCCGGTTTCGGATACTTTATATTCGCTAGCAAATCCTCTTGTTGGTCGAAGTATGTTCACCTGGGTTATGTTTTACTGGCCCTTCCACCCGGAAGCGGTTATCCTTTCACTAATTCTTCTTCCCTAATCTTCTCCATATGTCCAAATTAACGCAATATTATTATTATTTTTTTCACTTTTAGGCACTAGTTTCTCTAATAACACTATTGCATAGTTATATATTAAACGGGCCTAATCGTAATTATTTATTAGGTAAAACGTAATTACCTTATTTCCCGACGTTTCGGCAGCGTTACAGTTGCCATGGTCTTGAATAGACTGAAGTGGTGAGTACAGTCAATCATTGTGGGTAGTCACTTTTAGTTTTTCGCAGCTGGCCGATACACAACACTCACTACGCCCGCGGACAGGGCCGGTGATAAGGCGCGTCATATGTATTTACTTAGCACTGGATTCCACGTACTTGAAAGCTTGAAACTGTCCACTATCTTTTAATACTGGTGTTTTTAATTTCACTCGCTTCGAGAACGATTATTTAATATATATCTACGTATGAGTATCGCGAGTATCTATTAATTATTATAGTACGAGTATAATAATTAAGAAATACTTACACTATTGCGTAACCTGTCATTCAAAATAACAGCAGACATACTTCGCAAGGAACACTTTTTATAGGTAACATTACGACAAAATTGTGAAGGTTTATGTGCTTTTAACTGTACAAAGAAAATGGTAGGAAACGGCCATATCAGAGCCAAACAGCTTTTTAATAACCCGTATCCCGGGCAGGTTTTATCATGCATTCAGGTGATAACGTCACACAGCGGGGAGAGCCATAAATAGTTTATTTTGGACCGTAAATTGGGCAATAACGGTGGACGCCCCCGTCGCTATGGTTACCAATAACAGGAATTTTGCGGACTTGTAGAATAATAGAATTTAAGATTTACAATCACGTGAAGACACGAACCTGGAGACAAACCAGTTATAGTTTTAGGAGGTCCGAATCCATTTAATGTTTATTAAACTACACTGTGTAAACCTACATAAATTAAAAAAAGCAGATAGGTATACAATAAAAAAAATCTTTTAATTTTCAAACATACGTACATGCCTCTTTTCGGGTTCCGCAGTCAGCAAGGATCGCTTAATGCCGTGACCATTCGTCTATCTGCCTGTTCTTCTGACTATCTGCGGCTTAGCACACATGTACTAGACAGCTAAAATTTGGCGTAGATACATAAAATAGTAGAATAATAATAATAATATTAGCCTTTTTGCATCTACTTAATGAGATGATTTATACAGCGTCCAGTGGTATCTTCACCCACACTAAATGGATGAAGGGACCACTCATACGCTGTAGTGCCTGGGACATGGTTTTTTATAGATGGTGTAGGCTTGCCCAGCACCTATACCATCCTGACAGCTTAGTCGGCCTAGTCAACAGGAAAGACTAGTCAATACGTGCGAAGCCAACTAAGCCGCGGGTTTCCTCACGATGTTTTCCTTCACCGTTAGCGTGTGGTATTGCGACTAAAAATTCGCAAATGTACGTAACTTTGAAATTAAACAAAGTCATTCGTACATGCCCGCACTCGGGATCGAACCTGGGGTTCTCGCTTGCCAGTCCATGTTTCTACCCACTGAGCTACCACCGCTTTCCGTAAAGTAAAACAAAATTAGGGCACTTCCCCTACATCTACATTATTTTCTCGCCTATACCATACTGTGAGGTTTCGTTGGATTGGTCTTCTTCTCACAAATACTGAGAGAGTAAGAAAGTTTTATTAGACTTAAGTGTCAGTTTGCGAAATATTAACGCGCAGAGCTCTCCGTGTTACGTTAAAAGCGTGATAAAATTCCGTGCAGTAGCACACGGTGGGAGTGGGTGGCACAAGACAGATACATCTGGTCTGAGTTGGGGGGAGCCTTTGCCCAGCAGTGGGACACAAATGAGGCTACGTAAAAAAAAAAAAAGCACACACAATGAAGAGAAAATAACTATCACGACTGAGTATTTTTTACAAGTTAACTTAAAAGAAAACTTCATACAAATTTCATTGAAAATTACTGTCATGAAATTGTTACTTCTGTGAAGCAGGAGCGAAAATCTCCCATTTTTACGGAACCCTACACTGTGCGCAGCCCGACAAGCACTTGACTGTTTTTGTGTTTTAGTTCGTAAATTAGCTGATTTTTTTGTTTTGCTCTGGTAACCCTGGCCGTGCCGTGTATAACCGCCGCAGGCGATGTGGAGACTTAATTACTTATTTAACTGTCCCCCTGAATAGCTTTGCACAACACTAGATTGGACTATTTTGACTGCATCGTTGGTCTAGCGTTAACACGCTGTACTAAAGCAGAGGTCGTGACTTCGATTCTCAAACATTCGATTTTGCTGACTTTAGGTTAGCTTCCACTTTTGCCTTTTTGTCATCAGAGTGCTTAGTGCGAGTTTTTTAACTACTCGATCGCGTTAACGTAAACTCATATTTCTATGGCATCGAGGAAGCGCCACCTAGCGACAAGTATGGAAATTAAAATAGCTGAGTGCGAGTTTTAATGGTTTACGTTGAGAAGTGAACATGTTTACCAGCCAAAACACGAATAAACGCGAGTGCGAGTTGTACTGTGACAGCGTTTTGCCAGTTCGAACGGTTAACTTACTCATACTCACTACTCAATGCTCGATTAACGCGGTAGTAAAGTTATTCGATTGGATCTGTCAAACTCGCACTAAGCACTCTGCTATCGTAAAGCTTTAACTAATGTCTGTCTATTTTCTTTTTTGTTCTTATTGTACAAAACAGTACAACAAAAAAAATGTATGTCTAAAATGGCAAAGCATGTAGGACACAACATAAAATGTACCATCTTTCAATACGCATGTTTGACCAAAAAAATCTTTTTTCTTTTTATCTTTTTCTTAACAAGAAGGTGCATGGCACGTATGTGCTAGAAAATTAACCTTTTTAGTATTAAAAAGTTTAATCTTCTTTTTATTATTAATAGATTCCATTTATACCGATAAACTTATGTTTAATTGCGACCCAAACGGATATGTCTATTTAATTGTACCTTTGTGTGTTTGACAGTAATTGCAAACAAATGTATTTCATTCTTTTTAAACCCATGGAAAAATTTCCCGAAACGATGTAGGACAAAGTAATCTGTTAAGCAATGCCAAAATGACTTGCTTATTTTGTTTTACGTTTTTATGAAAAATATACTTACCAGTCTCATTCCCACACCATTACTCAACACTCCACTCAGACAGAGTACCCCAGGGCCCACACAAAAAAACGCACTCAGCCGTGAAAAAAAGCCCTCCTACGTTCGCACTCTCTTTTTCATTAATTTGCCGTATTTATTTACGTACAATTCCGTCGGTAAATTGAACGGCTCCTGAAGCTTGCCGGAAGGAAGGAGGGGATGATTCAGGCCCAAGTGGCGCTGCCGATTGATTTGATTGCCGCAACCAATACCCCGGGATCGGTGCGAGATGGGGAATTGTACAGACTGACGAAGATCGATATTCAGCTTGAATCCAACTAATATACTTTACTTTGTAGGTACTTTAATGAACACATAAAATTAAAATCATAATAAAAAAATCAAGCGCTTCCGTGCTTTGCAAGGCACACTAAGCCGTTTCATAGCATAATATTTTTTTTAAAGTCTAACATGCGACAACACTAAAAAAGAAATTATAAAAAAATGCTTTACATTGACGTGACTTTATTACCGCATCCGTTGTTTCATATTAGACACAGTTTCACATTGACAACACAACGTCTAGGTGTGTATAAACCTACTAGAGCCTTGGCTATTGTGTGAAAAATAAAGTCCACTATAGTTACCATTTCCGTTCAATGGGTAACCGACCACGAACGAGCCAAATCACCCAAAAAACAGATCCAACGAATTCGATGCTATACGGCTCCGTACAATGCTCTAATGGACGCCAGACTTTACTAGGTACTAACAGCATGCCTAGATTAAGAAAAAAACAATAAATTTCCGTCTGAGAGTTTTAGAGAGAGAGAGAGAGAGAGAGAGAAACAATTTATTTAAAGGTACAATACTTCAAAAACAAAACCAAACGGTATCAAAAAACATACAAAACGCAAATCTTAACAAAACACAAAAATAAAAAAACAATTGAATAGAACAGCACAGAAAAATATGTAGACCTAGTAGAAGTAATTTATTTAAAGTTTTAAAGTATTGAGCCCCTAAAATGGTTCCCGACTCAGCATGTGTTGTAGCAGCCACCGAGGTATCTAACCACAACGCTGATATTCTGTCGAGACCATGTTGCGAGTTAGTCGCGTGTTTGTGAAAATAAAAAAAAGACAAAAATTATTGAATACTTACAAAACAGAAAGAAAATCAAATAAATGCATGCCTAATAGTTGGTATGTAAAGTGTACTGCGATATAATGTAACAAAGTGTGTGTGTGTGGGTATGCAATAAATAAATAACTGGGTGAATAATTGTGAAGCAAGCAAATATAATGAGAGGTGATTTGTATTTTGCCGGTGCGGTAGGCGCAGTCGCCGATTCATCGAGGAATATCTACCTAGTGCAAACGAGTTATAGAAGTTTCATATATTTTACACGTGTTTCATATCATAAAGTTGTTTTAAAGGACAAATATGCAAGAGAAATCTCGCACTAAAAAAGAAATCACAAAGTATGATATACATTGCCTAGGAGTATATAACCGCATCCGTTGTTTCACATTAGACGGAGCTTCACATTGGACGACAACTGTAACAACACAACGTCTAGTTTTATACATTTAATAGAGCCTCGGCTACTGTGTGAAAAATAAAGTCTGCTACAGTAACCATTTCCGTTCAATAGGAAACCGACCACGAACGAGCCAAATCACCCAAAAAACAGATCCAACGAATTCAACGCTATTCGGCTCGGTACAATGCTCTAATAGACTCCAGACTTTACTAGGTACGAACGGCATCCCAAGATTGAGAAAATGAATGAATTTCCGTTGGTCTCTCAACGCCAGATGGATTAGATATTTTTTACTCCTCCGCGAGTTTTGTTTACTTTGCATTTTCATTCACTTAAGATCTTGAAAGAGACTTGGATTTAAACCTTAAGCTGAGAAATACATTATTATGCCGTCTGGAAAAGTTTCTTAAAAACTATTGAAAGAAATCTATTCAAGCAACAAAAAAGAATAAACGCCAAACAATCTGGCCGGTCTGTTACACAAAAAATCAAGCTGCGTCTTCATAGACACTTATTTACAAAAACTATTAACATTACACTGCCAATTGGAGACCAAGGACGTTTTACAAAAGTACTCATGAGCCTATGGGCAGGTTTGTAAAACGTCAATCATAAAACTAAGCAGCAATGAAAAACTTTGCTAAGTCTAAATTGATATTAATTAAAACTGTTTTTATGCGGATTTCACTCGTTTATTACATTTTTTTTTACAATTTTCCAACGTTCTCGGTGGTCTCGGATGATTATTGAAATTAATATTGCGACGAAGCAATCAACGTTAGATATTGAACAGTATTTTCTGTAAAAAAAAACGTGGTGATTTATACAGCGTTCAGTGGCATCTTGACTCACATTACACATGTATTAGTACATTACATTACACTACATCTCAAATACGGCACCACTCGGTTGCTGCAGTATTTGAGATGTAGTTTTAGATGGAGTAAACCTGCCCACTACCTATACGATCCTAACAACTTAGTCGGCCTAACCCACAGGAAAGACACGTCAACAGCGCCTTAATTATGTAACTTTTCACGTATACATATGTATACTAAAGCGGAATGTTTACATAGCTCGTATAGATATGAGAATTTGTATCACACACAGTGGATACCGCATTTCAGTGGACTTCTGATACGTGTCAGTGCTTCTTCTTCTCAACTTTCATCGCAATGTGGAAGTAATTTATTATTGTTGATCTCAATAACTGCAATATTGAAAACAATAGCTTCAATTAACTTCAATGGTTGAATGGTTTCGTCTCTACATGAGAAACTGGTCTGCGGCACAGCCAGCCTAAATGAGCCGTGTCCTTCAGATGACTGTTCAATGGTTGATTTAAAAAACCTATTTATAGAGGCTGAAAATTCCACCCATGTCGGGATTCGAACCCGCGACCTCTGGCTATCCGTGCCATCGCTCTTTCCAACTGAGCTAATGGGCGACTCACCGGCATCAGTGAAATTTCGAACCTCTTTACAATATTCTCTGTATTACGTACAAATTAACTTAAATTGTCCTTAGCACGGGTTAGTGCATTAAAAATAATATATTCAATAGTTGATTCGTTCATTCTTATACTATTTTTATTTTAATGCACTAACCCGTGCTAAGGAACAAATTTAAAAACCTATTTAGAGGCTAAAAATTTCACCCATGCCGGGATTCGAACCCGCAACCTCTGGCTCGCAACCTCTGGCTATCCGCACGGATAGCCAGAGGTTGCGGGTTCGAATCCCGGCATGGGTGAAATTTTTAGCCTCTAAATAGGTTTTTAAATTCGTTCATTCTTGTTAAAAATTTATATAGCGTGCACTAACATAATAAAATAGGTACGCACTTTCACATGTGTCACTATCTCAAATCACACTTTTAAGTGTCTTCGGAGAATACCTTTCCAACTGTACTTTGTATCTTTACATATTTTATAATATGTGCTCTGGTGTACAATAAAGAATATTCTTATCTTATCTTACCTTTCGACCGTGAGTTGTCGTTCGAGATCGCGTGCCTGGCAAGGCTTACATTTCCATTACCTCATCGGTGATTCCTCAAAGAATACCCTTCCATCGAAACGACACGCAACCCGGTCGAACCAATCGGCTTGTCGGCAGTCAATCACTGAAACTACCTGAAAGGGTGTATGTGCCTAGACCAGTATAGGAACATTTCCTTTGTCGCCAGTCAATCTTTTGTTCTTTTCGACTTTGATCGTGTTGTAAAGTAATTTTCACATGGAATTTTTGTCCGTATATATATAGTACCAGCTGGTGCTCGCGACTTTGTCTGCGCAGGATCATCGGGTAGATTCTTTCCTACTTACTTGACACTTATCGTCATACTTTGGACAATTCACACAATATCTTTATAAATTGTTCTGATAGCCTTACCCTGATTTATAAGTTATATTGTTGTAAAGTTTCATTAAAACCCATTCAGTAGTTTTTACGTGAAAGAGTGGCAAACATCCATCCATACTTGCAAACTGTCGCCTTTATAATATTAAGTAGGGATCTATAGGCCACTATACGCTAAATAACTCAGCGCTTGACACTGCCAATCCGCGGTGGGCACGCGTGGTAATTTACCCCATACCAGAGAAGGCCCGTTTCCTGCAGTGGGACGTAAGTTGTAAATATTTCTTTCTCCTACATCATTTTATCTACTGTAGTGATTATACATATATTCTTCTTTTTCTTCAGGCTATATATTAGTCCACTGCTGGACATAACCCTCCCCTAATGAGTGCCATAGCGCCCCGTCTTCAGCTTGCCGCATCCAGCATCTGCCGGCAGTTTTTCGCAGATCGTCATCAGACCTAGTCGGAGGGAGTCCTACACTACATTTGCCGAGTCGCGGTCTCCACTCAAGAACACGTTTACTCCAACGGTTATGTATTTAACGGGTCTAATCGCGTATATTTATTAGGTAAAACGTAAATACCTCAATTCCCGACGTTTCGGCAACGTTGCAGTTGCCATGGTCACGTGCCGTGCCGTTGCCGAACAGTTTAGTACATAACTACGTATGAGCATCGCTTAATGACTATTAAGAAATACTACTTCTATACCAAGCCACTCAGAAAGTTTTTCGAAAGAAAGTTGTTATGTATAAGACACTGGCCACTTGTAATTGCTTTGAAAACGTTGATTATTTAAAAGTAGAAATATTACTGTTCGATTTTCAAATTTCCCTCCGCATTTGTTGAGAGCCAATTCAAATTTTCTTGTCTCATTAAAAAATGGATCTGCATCTTGAACATTTTCGTGCTATGATTTTTTACGATTTCAAATGTGGATTAAAAACTGATGCGTCATTTGATCGACTTTGAATTGCTTTTATGGATGAAGGACCTTCAAAAGCAACCATCTACCGCTGGTATAGCGAGTTCAAACGGGGGGTTCAAACGCGTCACAGCGCGTTTACGACATTGTGACAGGGGACGAATCCTGGATTTATCCATATGATCCAGAAACAAGGCGTCAGTCGACAGTTTTAAAACGAACCAACGCCTGCGAAAGTGAAGCGATCGAGGAGCACAGGAAAAATGTTGATCGCTAGTTTCTTCACATTTCTTCACGGGGTACCTAATTTCAATTCCACTTCAAGACCAAAGCAGCATCAACGCTGAATGGTATAGCACAAAATGCCGACCGACCGAACACCGGGCTCAGCAGGGTCCTTCTTCACCGCGACAACGCGCCCGCGCACTCTGCGATCAAAACGAGGGACTTCCTGGACTCCACACCGGCCAGAGTCTTGGGACACCCTCCTTACAGTCCTGATTTGCCTCCGTGGGACTTCTTTTTATTCCCTAAAATTAAAAATCAGCTCAAAGGGATACAGTTTTCATCGCCGGAAGACGCGCTAGCAGCGTTTGAGAAAGCCGTGGAAGAGGTGTCTGCGGAGGACTGGAAAAAATGTTTTGAAAATTGGTTCAGACGCATGAAACTTTATATAGAGGCTGGTGAAGATTTCTTTGAAAAGATTTAATAAAAATATTTTTTGCATAGAAGTTATTTTTTTAGTTTCTCAAAACTTTCTAAGTGTCCCACGTATTAGGAAGCGGTTGCTTGATTTCGTGTGTACCCTCAATTACTCCGCTACCTCTTCTAGACGAAGACGACGAGTGCTGCCGCCTCTACGGCTCTAGATTTTCGGTCGTAAATGGATAAGATCGCTGCCGGGCGCTGCTGCGGTGCGGAATGTAATTATTATTCAAGCGGGGGCGAGGGCTTATCAGCCTCGGCGACTGTCGGCACTGATTACGCTGAGGCACGGCCGGGGACCCACTCTGCAAAATATGCATAGATAGATAGAAAACACTTTGTTTAACACAAAAATGTAATTTACACAGGTATTTGTTAACGGCCGCTTTATCACTAAAAGTGATCTCTTCCAGACAATCTCAGGATAGATTAGATTGTCCCACTGCAGGGCACGGGTTTTCTCTGAGACAGAGAGTATTGGCTTAATTGCCAGGCGTGCCCACCGCGGAGTATCAATTTCAAGATCTGAGGTATTTGAACACCGCAGACAGGATGTTTTCCTTCTGTTGCCCAGCTTTTAATTGCAATAAAGTAAATATATGCTGTCTACATTGGGGGGTAATGCCCATATCCCCCAATGATGGCACAACCTTGTGCTATGGCGCTCATTAGGGGAGGGCTATGTCCAGCAGTGGACTAATATAGCCTGAAGAAGAAGAAAAATTATATGCTCCCACTTAGCAGCAGTATGTAAAATAGGAACGATAACATTTTTTTTTATAAATTATAATGCAAGTAACATGTTATTTGGTCATACTATAAAATAAATTATATAATTCTACATTCGTGTCTTAAATAAACAAATATGTTTTTCTAAGTCATTGTCAGCTCCTTAACACAGTTATTTGATTATATTTTGAAAACAAAAATTATCAATATTTCGAAAACATTTTGAAACGCGATTGTATTGTTTATCATGATGACATGCACTAAATAATTTCCTGGGACAATGCTGTATAGCGCGTCAAGACACGTATTTTGTCAAAATTTCGTTTGCTCGGACTACAGGTGGGCGATGACAAGAGATCGGACTCCAAGACCCACTTCGGGTCGCTGCGCCAGACGAGTAATATTATTAGTTTGGGCTCAGATTGTGAAAGGTGATCGCTGTGTAAGACAATACCTTAGCTTCAGAGTTGTAGCCACGCCGGAGTTCAAAAATGCTTGTGAAATAATCCTTTGTAGACCGGCATTCGCTCAGTGAGAACCTGGGCGGGGGCGTGTTCAATAGCCTAGGGTTTTGAACCTATCTGTGGCTCGTATCTCTAGTGAAATAACCTCTTTGCTTTGTTCTTATTGCGTGTCATGATAACTTTTAATTAGTCAATATCATTTTTGTAGCTTTTGTGAGTTGGCGTTTAAAGTGACTGTTGATAATAATTAAGTATATTCTTATATTCTTGTTAATGCACTAACCCGTGCTAAGAACAATTTTAAAAAACCTATTTAGAGGCTAAAAACTCCACCCATGCCGGGATTCGAACCCGCGACCTCTGGCACGGATAGCCAGAGGTCGCGGGTTCGAATCCCGGCATGGGTGGAGTTTTTAGTCTCTAAATAGGTTTTTTAAGTATATTCTTTTTTTTTAATGCACTAACCCGTGTCCCTGCCTGTACGTATAACAGAGAGTATTGTGAAGAGGTTCGAAATTTCACTCATGCCGGTGAGTCGCCCATTAGCTCAGTTGGAATAAGCGCTGGCATGGACAGCCAGAGGTCTCGGGTTCGAATCCCGGCATGGGTGGAATTTTTGGCCTCTAAATAGGTTTTTAAAATGTTGATGATAATGTTATGTAAATAACGAGTAGTATTGTAATCTCTTGAGTGAAATAATTTAATGAGTAAGAAATTCAACTCGAAGACGACTTGACATCAAAGTCGACTAAAAAGCAAATAGAATTTTAAGAGTTCTTGAAAGAAATGCTTGTATTAAATAATTTCAACGTGACTTTCACCGTCACTATAACTTTGTTTCGATGGTAATAAATTATCATTTCTAAATAACCTGTGCGGTGATGGGGTACCTACGCGAGTTTGAGGACTTTCTTGAAGTGTAAGAACTAGGACATTCTATTTGAATCACTAACCGACCTCAACTGTAATCCCGGACTATAATCATACCAAGTGTATCACCTGTATGTATTACCGTTTTTACAGTAGAGTAAAAACAAAAAAGATAAAACATAAAACTGACTTCAACGAAGTCTTCGCTTTACGAGGATTATGAGGGGAACCTTTTAATTACCAATTTTTTGTGGTAACTTTCGATCGACTCTAGAATGTATGTACTGTATGTTTGTTTTCTGTTAATCGCGGACAAACATACATACAAACTGAGTACCTCTTTTTTTGATGTCGGTCATTTCCCATCGAATCACTTCGTTTCGCATTTGATTTTTTGGTGGACGTCAACACTACGTTCAAATGTAATTTGGATGACTCCGTTCATTTATCTTTTTATAGAAAAAAGAAAAAATAGATTTCTTATATCTTGTGATCCATGTATGTCCAAAGCATTCAAACGTCTGAATGATTACTTCTCCTAGTATTAGTTGCAATTACACTATTTTTATTTTTAATGCACTAACCCGTGCTAAGGGTACAGTGATATCGTTCCGATGTTAAACCTAACTGCAAAGTAGGTAGTCGGGGCTGTAAGTAATGCAATTTGCTTAAGTCAGATGTCGCTGCCTGTACGTAATACAGAGAATATTGTAAAGAGGTTCGAAATTTCACTGATGCCGTGAGTCGCCCATTGGCTCAATTGGTAGAGCGCTGGTACGGATAGCCAGAGGTTGCGGGTTCGAATCCCGGCATGGGTGAAATTTTTAGCCTCTAAATAGGTTTTTAAATTAGTTGCAATTACCAATCTGTCCATCAAATTACCAATCCATACGGTTTGCCGCCAAGTGGTTAAATTTTTCAGAGGTCTTGTATTATGGACAACCTCTGTGGCGTAGCTGTAGCGCATCTACCTACCATGTAAGAGGTCCAGGGTTCAAACCCCGGCTGGGGACAAAAAAAAAAACCCCAGGTCTTGGATTTTTAAATGTTTGTGATGTCGTTGTTTCTAGTTTCCACGACACAGGGTATTCTAGTGTGGGACCAGAAGCAATGTATGTGATTGTATGTAAAATGTAAAATGTTAAATATTTTTAAAAATACACAATCTTGATTCTTAACAGGTGACCTATTAACTCGCAAAGGCACAAAGGTGAAGAAATCCGCTTTAGAAAGTTGAAAGGAGTTTTTTCCTCGAACTTAAAAGCCTTGAGTCATTATAAAATTATGCGAACAAAAGGCTTGGAGGGCAGACAGGATTCCTACAATTTTAGGGCTTTCTTTGTGACTGGAAGAGGATCAAAGCTATGAAAACGAAACGGGGTGGTCCGGGAGATAAAACTAAGTACTGTTTTATCACCAACAACGGGCACAATTTAGATTGTACCGGCAATGGAGAGTGTGCAACTCCCACCCAGGGTCGGACTAGGCCTACGCGTCGCGGGTGCCATTTTGGCTTTAGGGGCCCTTAAGCCGACTTTGCGCTATGTAATATATAATATAAATTACATCTTGAGATATAATAATTTATCGCTCGTCATACATTTAGTTTGCAGTGGACGAGTACAGTCTGATTGATTGAGCCAACGAAGTAATTAATGGTGGGGTTCTGCTGGTCCAAGACCAGATTGAGAAGTAAATTCTTGTACGAGCGAAAGAGAGCGCATGCAGCCTGGCTCTGTCACACGAAATATATTTAACGTTGGATGGCGGTGAAGAAGGAGACGATGACGTAGATTATCTTTTCATACGAATGGATAATTAATATCACAGAATAACTTAGTTTTAGTAGTAAAAGTCGTGTATGGGCCTGGAGAGTGGCTAGAGCCTACTGGCGTGCGGTAGCAGTGCGCTCATTGTCAGCGCACGCCGCAATGTACGGTGCTCGGCCCGTACAATCTTTTTAATTTTGTTCGATGTTGCGTTAGGGTCAAAAACTCGCTTAGGGGGACCCGCACAGGCCGCGGCTGGGGTCCGAGTGGCAAATGCCACCGTGGCTCTGTGGCCAGTCCGACGCTGCTGTAGTATACTCTCACGGTATACTACAGCGTCGTATCACGGTATTTACACTGTGCGTTGAGACTGTGCACAGTTACATATCAGAACAGTTACGATGGAGAAGCTTAACCAACTGTCGGGCGCAGCTAGCGTGGGCCGTAAGCTCAACGGAATCAGTCAGTGTACATTAAATTCTGTATTGTATTACAGTAACACCAAGTTTTATACCTGTTCCTGTTGCTACCTCGTTTCATTATACGTGTAGGCGGGGCCCCAAGGCCCGAAACATGGTGTCAATGGAAATGTTTAGCTGGCTGATTTCTGGCTTTTTAAATAGTTTAAAATGGCGTGTTTCAAAGTATTTCGTGTCTTTCGAGTTCTGTGTCTAACCAGCGGGTGATTCTTCCTACTTAGAAGCATAAATAGGATTAGGATTTACGTGTTTTTTTGGATGAACTAATTATATAATAGTAAAGGCATGTTTGTACCGAACTTAACTGTTTTCAACTAGTATAGAAGAGCGGGGCAGGGGCTTCCTGGCACAGGTGTCTATACACTTAACAGGAAGTCCCCACCACAGTGTAAAATTAATGTTAAGTTATATTTTGTAATATATTTTATAAATCGTTATCGTTATCAACCCTTGTATGTCCCCACTTCTGGGGCACGGGTCTCTTCCTGCATCGCAAGAAGGTTAGGCCATATATATATTTTATAAATATATTTTGTAAATATTTTATATTTTGTATGTACTCTCCGAATCCAGAAATATTTAATTTTTGGTTGGAAGTAACTTTATCATAAATAATCTTAATTGTAATTCTTTCTCATAGATTAGATTAGAAAATTAGATTAGATTAGAAAATTCTTTATTGCACAATAAGCATATTTGTACAAAGGCGAGCTTAATACTAATGAGTATTTTCTTCCAGCTAACCTTGGGTTATATGGATAGTAGTGCGGGTAGTGCCCGCAGAGAGTTATAGTAAATAAATTATCATATAAAATCGCATCATATAAGTTGAAACAAAAAAAAAGACAATAATAATACTTATCAATATATCGAATGGATAACATAAATACTCGGAATACACATTATAATGATATACCTAAATAAATATATATATATATATATATATATATATATATATATATATATATATATATATACCTGCATATATAAACTACAAAAATATACCTATATAGGAGTATTACTCTGAAGTCCGAAGTAGTGCTTATGGATTCTACTCTTAAACATATCAACTGACTGGGCCTGGCGTATGTATAGGGGCAGTTGGTTGTGGTGGCAAAGCAGGGCAGTGGGCAGGTGGCATAGTTGTGCTATAAAGTGTATCTATCTAATTTATTATTAAAGTCTAAGTAGCGAGCTAAATCAAGTATGAACGGGATTTAAGTAAAGTACTTTCTAGTCTAATGCTAATAAAACCAAGTAGTATTTTAATAACACCTAATATTTTAAACTGAGATCCTTATGACATGAGACCTCAGAAAATGTATTTTTAATATATTTTTAAAGTTATATTTTTTGAATATATTTGAACTGTTTTTGGTGAGAATTCATTATTAACAACTAGCTGTCCTGTTTTGCCAAATAATTAGCCTATAACCGACTCTCAGACCCACCAAATATATCGTCGGTATAAAGGTAAAATTCAGTAACTGCAAATGAGCCTAATCGTAGAAACTGCGCTAATGTGAATTTGAGATACTATGTAATATTTAGCTCAGAAATAAACACGCCCACCCATCGTTATTTTTTTTAAGGGTATACAAGATAGTATTATTTTTGGCCAAAATAATTATCAGTAGGTATATAAATAAAAAAATGGAAAAGCAATTAATGAGTTTTACCATTATACCGACGATATACAAAAAAATCATAAAACAAAGAGTTCGATAAAAACACTATAACACGAGATTTTTATATATTACATTTTGTGATTACCGCTAGAGGCATTTTTTCCGAGCGCTTCCGTGCTTCGCAAGCCGTTGGTACCGGCCGCCATGTAATGGCAGCCGTTAAGCCATGTCAGAGGCCCTATGGGCGGCTTGATAACTTCTGAAAGTAAACCCGCCACTGTCTTACAATCCTCCACCAACCCAGATTTGGCCCCCGTGGTGGAGTATGGCCTAACCTTCCTCCGATGCAGGAAGAGACCCGTGCCCCAGCAGTGAGGACATCACCATCAACCCTTTATGTCCCCACCGAGGGGTACGGGTCTCTTCCTTAAGGAAGGTATAGGCCATACTCCACCACGGTGGCCAAGTCCGGATTGGTGGAGGGGGGAGTGGGGACAAACATGGGTTGATATCGATGATATCGATCGACATTTTGTAAAGATTTTCATTTGTATATTGTTGCGTATATAGTAGGTACAATTAACAATTAGTAGACGTTTAAAACTTTTAATGCAAGCAATAAAAGAACCGCGCTCGTCGTCGGCTCCATTAGCATAAAGTTACGCGCGCGAGGGTGATCCGCAATAACCTCGGCCTGTTGTTCCTTATGAAAAGTGGGGCAGTCACCACAGCACGCCATTTCCACGGAAAACTAAAAGGTTTTATGCAGGTTATTAAACAACAGCAGCAATAATCACCATCATTATCGGCCGCCGCACAATATAGGGTGTTACAAAATATCCTTGTAGACTCGAAAATGAAGAGTTCCGTTCCACTCTTCTTCTACTTCAGGCTATATTAGTCCACTGCTGGACATAGCACTCCTCTAATGAACGCCATAGCGCCCTGTCTTCAGCTTGCCGCATCCAGCATGTGCCTGCAGTTCCACTCGTATATCGGGAAAATTCGCGATTAAAAAATATTAGCTTAAGAATGCAAAAAAAAACTCCACTCTGACCATCGTTTCACAAATCATATAAAATATGATAAGTTGGTACGAGGTTTTATAATACTGGCTTCTCATAAAACAAAAATAGACAATTAATAAAAAAAGAGCAATCCGGAACAAGATCCTTGTGGAATGCAATAAAGTATTGAGTATTGAGTATCCCAAGATTTGCAATGCAATTTGTTGATTGCTTGTTGATTGATATTAACTACTATTTTTACAAAAGTAATGTTTTCTAGTAATAAATCAACACAATCACTTGACCTGGTCCTAAATTAGGATACCTAGTACTATGGTAACCAGGCAAGCACGTCACAAACATGAAAATACACCCAGACTTAGGCCACTTGTATAAACGTACGACGCCCCTCATAGCGGAAACAATAATAATAACAAAATAGTGTCAATGGTGATGTTTGAAACTTCATTAGAACAGAATCGCTCTGGAATAGGGCGTAGTCTTATTCTTAGGGTGGTTTGATTCAACAGATAAGTTGAAGTACCTATATTATAACGACGCGCGTAGGGAGATGAATGAACACGTTTTTCTATAGGTACTGGAAACCCCCAATGTTTCACCAGAAGTACACAATTTCAATTAATTGAATAGGCTTGATGTTCATTATGAAGAATCATTCATTATTTTAGTCATTCATTACAAACGTAGAGCTTTCTGTATTGTCCCGAGCAATAATAATCCCCTGTCGAGTAGCCAGTCGTCTACGACCCCTCTGTCTTGGCGTCGTAGGTCTTCATGCCAGGACTTAGAGCTCATTTTCCACTGCAGCACGACTCATTCACCGGTGGGATAGGGCAAACGAGGCAAATGCACCATGGCAACGGGCCGAAATAAAGTGATATAACTGTAGGTGCCGACGGTAAACCATAAATACTGCAGAACGACCCTCAGACTTTGGAGAGTCGTTTTACGGCAACTTAAAACCAAAGATCGACTTCCTTATTGGTCGTGGCCTCACCGTCATAAAGACATTATGTCCCCACCGAGGGGCACGGGTCTCTTCCCTAAGGACGGTATAGGCTATATTCCACTACGGTGGCCAAGTCCGGATTGGTGGAGGCATGCAAGTCTAGTGGCTGGTGTTACTGTCAGAAGTTTTCAAGGCCTCTGACTTAGCTTAATCATCCTTAGCTAAGCCTTCTATCGACGGGAGCCGGCGCCAACTGCTTAACGTGACCTCATGACTGAGGTCAAAGACAAAGTCAAGAAAAATATTCACTACTAGCTGTCCTGGCGAACTTCGTACCGCCAAAGTTTTCGTAATATCTCCATATTTTCTCGCCATTTAAACCTTCCCTGGAGTGCCACAAAAACAAAAAAAAACAAAAATCAGCCAAATCGGTCCAGCCGTTCTCGATTTTAAGTGAGACAAACGAACAGCTATCCATTTTTTATATATAAGATAAAAACAAAATATTTATGTAAATTTCATTGAATTCCTAATTTCAATATTTCTGTATTGCACCGACTACCCGTCTCTAATTTCTTTCATGTCTCCGTCTATGGTTGCCTGGACGAAATTGCTTTTAGTAATAAGGCCGCCATTTGTACTATATTTTTTTATATAATTTCTGTTACTGTAATTTCTGTGTACAACAAAGAATATTCTATCTATCTAAAATGTTTACTTAATGAACGTCAAAGCTGTTAAGTAGGTTCAAAAACTATTTTTTGCTAAAAACGGTCATGCTTGGCAACGATGCTCCTGGCGTCGTAAGTCGTGGGTAAATATTGATACAACTGAAATAAACTAAAATTAATGCCAAGTACGTCTTAAAACGATTTACGTATCCTTATAGATGGACGTCACTATAGGGTTGCTTTCGCTACCAACGCCCTCCATTCGTTCCGATTATGCGCCAGATGTATGGCTGCCTTCATAGTCCCTGCCGTAGTTACTTATGCTCATGAACATACGATCAAATGTCATTTACATAACATAATAGGGCTATCAAAACATAGTCCCGCAATTCTGTTAGCACAAGGTTTTCCGTTTTTGCTAAGGAAAATCGGTGGGAGCGCGGTCGGCAAAATGCTTGCCTCACATTTAAGAGGTCGCTAGTTCGAACACGACTAGGTGGGATGACAATCTGCTAAAAACTGCAGGCAGATGCTGGATGCGGCAAGCTGAAGACAGGGCCCTATGGCGCTCATTAGGGGAGGGCTATACCCAGCAGTGGACTAAATATAGCCTGAGGAAGAAAGAAGAACAGTTCGAACCCGGGACAAATCAATGAGTACCATTGAGTTTGATTTCTAAGTTACGTTCATGTATGAATTTCTGGTAGGAATACCACCTTAACGGTGAACGCCTCATTACTAGCTAGCTCTCTCTTCATGTCAGCCATCTGTTATTATAATCCAACTATCACGATTCTTTTGTGACACCGACACTCCTATTACTTTTGTGGAAAACTGAAAAGGGAATGCCAGTGAAAGGAGGTTGGCGCAGTATTGAGTGTCGCGTTGTAACTCATGCGAGTGGAATAAATCCGGCTTTTGTGGCGATCTTCAAGTCGAAAACTGCATGAATAACTTCTGGGGAGGTTTTATGTTTGTCTATTTATATTTTTTATATATAAGACGCTTACTAAGGGTGCCTCACCAGCAACCTGGATCCTAGGTCCTGCGTGGTGCTTGGCACTTCAGTCTGTCTCCTGTCGTCGGTGCAAAAAGCAATATGAACTTTATTTAATTATACTATTTTTATTTTTAATGCACTAACCTGTGCTAAGGACAATTTTAAAAACCTATTTAGAGGCTAAAAATTTCACCCATGCCGGGATTCGAACCCGCAACCTCTGGCACGGATAGCCAGAGGTTGCGGGTTCGAATCCCGGCATGGGTGAAATTTTTAGCCTCTAAATAGGATTTTAAAACTTTATTTAAGTTTTATTTCCATTTTTCAGGTTGCAGGTTTCGTGCAGGCGTCTTTTAGCAATCGGAAAACATTCATACAAGATAAAAAAATATCTGAACGAAAAGAGTGATCCATTTTTTGAAGTAGGTTAAAAATAAAATTTCATATTTTACCACTGTCCAAATAAAATTTCCAACATTCCAAAACAAAATTCGGTCCACAATCGTTCACTGACAATAAAAGTTGTCACCAGGGTACGCGAAAAAAATCCCTTTTGACGCACGTATTGCACAGCTCCGGTGGCGAGGGCAAATTTATATCTGTATCGGCGGTGTTTGAATTCAATATTCAGGCGACATTGTTAGCGGGCAGACTCAGGGTTTTCTATAGTAGAAACAAACTGTACAGATGGTCATTACAGTACTTTGATATAATTAAGTCAATTAAGAAATCAAAACTCCATTACAAAGTAAATAATTTACATTCTGTTTGTTGAGTCTTTGCACCGATGTGTAGGTTTATTTTATTTTATATTTTATTTTACTAAGGACACAAACAGCGAAAACAAATTATATGTTCACAGTCATAAAAATACAGTTCACAGGGCCAATAACAGACATTCACAAATAGGCAGTTCATAATTACAAAAAAAAATAGTAAGAAATGGAAACAATAGCAGTGAAATAACTCTAGTCTGATTAACTTGGCTTAAAACAGCTAAATATGTGACTGCATAAATATGACAGTCATAAATATGACTGCCACGTTGGTCTAGCCGTTAAGGCGCTTGGTTACCAAGACAGAGGTCGTGGGTTCGATTCCCATTAGGGGCCGCCGTGCATTTGTATAAGTGGCCTCATACTAGGTGTTTTTTCATATTAGTGACGCCCTTGCCTGGTTACCATAGTACAGGGTATCCTATCCTATCAGGGTATATAGTTTGGGACCAGGTCAAGTGATTGGTTTGTGTGAAGTGAAGAAGTACATTTCAATCACGCAATAGCAGCTGAACGGATTTACATGAAACTTGGCGTACATATAGATAAAGATTGAAGAATTAAGACTAGGTAACCTCGCAAATGTCTCTTTATACGTTTGCGAAGTCAGCTAGGTGCTCAAAAAGTTTTCAAAATAGGTGGGTAGAAGCTTAATACACGTTGCAGCGGCCGCCCACAAACTAGGCGAGGCCTGTAGCTTGAGAACTTTATTAGTACACATACATACACAACCTCACGCCTGTATCCCAGAGGGGTAGGCAGAGACCTGATACTGCCACTTGCCACGATCCTCGCTTCATCAACGTTCATAAGTCGTTTCATGCACGCACGCCGGTTCCGGGTACTTTTTATCTTGCCCCTTTCTAATACATCCCCTATTTGGTCGATATCGAGCAAATAGATGTTTGGTCGAACTTTATTAGTGTGTACAGGATTAAGAAAATTAGCCAATTTTTTAACGCAACACGGCACAAATCATTGGTACTGCCAGCCAGCATTCAACTAAGCACAATCCGAATGAGGCCTTTCTATCAATGCGATCCTACCATTCAGTATCAAACCAAACAAAGCTTCTGCATTTTAACATTTACCTACTCGAGAACGATATATCAGAGTGCTTAGTGCGAGTTTGACAGATCCAATCGAATAACTTTACTACCGCGTTAATCGAGCATTGAGTAGTGAGTATGAGTAAGTTAACCGTTCGAACTGGCAAAACGCTGTCACAGTACAACTCGCACTCGCGTTTATTCGTGTTTTGGCTGGTAAACGTGTTCACTTCTCAACGTAAACCATTACAACTCGCACTCAGCTATTTTAATTTCCATACTTATCGCTAGGTGGCGCTTCCTCGATGCCATAGAAATATGAGTTTACGTTAACGCGATCGAGTAGTTAAAAAACTCGCACTAAGCTCTCTGGTGTTCGTAACGAATCCGGACCGAGTGAAACCAGTCAGCCAACCAATCTTTACAAAATTGCTCGAAACGTGTTGTACAGTCGTCAGCACGTCAACCTTTACATTCCTGCCACTTACTTCTTTTTTTGTAGCCTCGATTGTATTCCACTATTGGGCCTTTCGTTTTCCACTCCTCTCTGTTCGACATTAACCCTTGGTATGTCCCCACAGCTGGAGCACGGGTTTTTTCCTGCATCGCAGGAAAGTTCGGCCACACTCCACCACGGGAGTCAAGTCCAGGTTGGTGGAGGATTGTAAGACAGTAGCGGGCCTTACTGTCAGAAATTATCAAGCCCATAAGGCCTTTGACATAGCTTAACGACTGCCATTACATGACAGCGGCTTAACGTGCCGTACGTAAGCGCTCAGAAAATGCCGCTAACGGTAGTCACGGGATGGTCACCCACCCTGCACCTGACCGCGCCTGTTGTAGTCTAACTCAAGTGAATGATTCCAATCAGTTGGTTCGACTAGGCCACGAGCTCATTACTAAACAATGAAATTATACAATCCTTATTTTTAAGGAAATTCATCTGCTTAATAAAAATATGTATGACGCTACATTTACCAGCTCAGGTGGTTCCGTAATAATTAGGAACTAAATTACTGAGTTACTAAGCTGTCACGGCTTAGTAAGACAGTAATTAGAAATTCAATTAATTGTAAGTAAATAGTCTTGGGGACTTAAGTCAAAAGCTTTCAATTAACTTTGACTTCTAAATTGGAGCCACGATAGAAAACCTTGACTCAATATGATCATAGCATTTCGTTTAACTTTACTTAGGACCCATTATCGATTACAGTTAATTATTATAGGCCTTCCAAATGTAATTAATGATATTTTAGCTAAATCTGTATTAATAATCTCTGCCTTTGTTACGTATATCATGCGAATCTATAGTAGCAATGCCACACGCTAACCGTGAAGGAAATTATCGTGAGGAAACTCGCGCCTAGGTTGGTTCTGCACTTTGTCCTGTCTTTTCTGTGGGATAGAACGACTAACCTCAGGATGGTATAAGCTGGGCAAGCCAATGTCACAGGCACTGCAGCGCCTCAGTGGTCTTTTACCCATCTAGTGTCAGTGAAAGTCCCACTGGACACTGTATATTTCCAAGCTTTACATAGATGCAAAAGGTCAATTAATATCTCTGATATTCATTCATTTGTCATTTCAAATTCAAGGTGCATTGCCCCACTTACTTTAGATAGATAGATAGATAGATAGATAGACAATACTTAATTGCACAACCAGAAAAAGTAATAAAACCATGATTTATTATATCTAAGTAATGTTATAAAACTGGCGGTCTTATCACTAACAGTGATCTCGTCCAGACAACCTTTGGATGGAGTGAATTTAGACAGATAGAATACACTTTATTGTACAATAAAGTGTTTTCTATCTTTCTAAATTCACTCTTCTTCACACTTCATTTGTCTAAAAATGTATGGAAATTACGCAGATGTTGTAGGACTATTCACGATAGTCCGGACAAGCGCCTTATTTGTTTATGTATGTATCCTCTAACGTACGCATGTGTGTAAAAGCTGAACCTTTACTGAGCTCTGCTGTATAGATATGAGGCGTGATAGTGGATACTCGTATCGCATTTGAGACGTCACAGCGATATTGAGACAAATAATTGCACGACTAAGTCCAGTACATATTTCATTTATGCGCAGATACTATTCCAAGGTAATTTTTAGCTTTCAAACGATACGATAACGATATCAACCCTTATATTTCCCCACTGCTGGGGCACGGGTCTCTTCCTGCATCGTAGGAAGGTTAGGCCATACTCCACAACGGGGGCCAAGTCCGGGTTGGTGGAGGATTGTAAGACAGTGGCGAGCCTTACTGTCAGAAGTTATCTAGCCGCCCATAAGGCCTCTGACATGGCTTAATTACTGCCACTACATGACAGCCGGCACCAACGGCTTAGCGTGCCTTGCGAAGCACGGAAGCGCTCGGAAAAATTCCACTAGCGGTAGTCACGGGACGGTCTTCCATCCTGTACCTGACCGCGCCTGTTGTTGCTTGACTCAAGTGATTGATTTCAATCACTGTGTTAGCTGTCATCTAGAGAGAATTCATTTGGCACCTCTAAATAGCCTCCCCGTACGACGTACCTATGTCTAGCGCACCCTTAGCAAGTGTGCAAGGGGTTGATAATCAGCAAGTACCTGACTGTCCTACTTGTAGTGCCTCTCTATCACTGGAGGTTGACAGTCAACGGTTTACAACGCTCTCTACTCAATGCAACTCTAAACAACTCATCCACGGTTTTAACACCGGTTTACTCCTTAATGTTCCTCAACCATGTCATCCTTTTTCTCATGCTTGTCATCCTAAGGCCTTCTCTTGCTTTCCACCGTGCCTATTATAATCTACAGCCCTCCTATTACGTAGCATTCCACTCTATCGATTGAAGCACTTAGACAACTCCTAAGTGTCAAAAAATGCATGCATTTGACAGCCGGAGTAGCTTAAAAAAAGTAAAAATCAACGTCACTCAACTCAGTGGATACTTACATAATAATGCCTCAGAACTGGCGCACCTGAGGCTGAATGGCAAATCAGTCCAATACAATGGCAAAGTTGGATTGCCATCAATACATCTAGAAGAGGATAGCAGTATGTGATCCTAGAGCCTTCTCTTGCTTTCCCCCATTATAATCTACAGAACTGACGCACCTGAGGCTGAATGGCAAATCAGTCTACTACAATGGCAAAGTTTGATTGCCATCAATACATCTAGAAGAGGATAGTAGTTATGCTAGCCTGCCACCGCGCGTCTGCATGCATATGCAAACACGCGCTTTTGATATGCTAATGTGAGTCCGGCTAATAGGCATACACCGCTCAGAGTGTTCCACCAGTAATTAAGGATGTTTGTAAAGTAATACTATGGTGTGTGTGCTGCTCCACAAACTTTAGGCAATATTATGACTTCATCAGAACTACTTTCAATAACTTCAATTATTTTCGTTTCGAGAACATTTAAACGAAAATCATTGAGATCACCGGTCATCACCCGTTTGTATGTGCCGGTTCCGGTACAAGCAAACTTATAAAAACTAAGTTCTGTGACTCGTGTAGACCAAACCTTATTCTAGGTGAAATTTCATTTTAAAAGTCATCAGTCATCAAATTTGCAATTTGTGCCATATGAAAATGAAGGAATTCATTAATAATTCATACGTAGATTTTATGTCATCCTCAAAATACAATACCAACAAAACGCTATGGAGAAAGAATCACTTGTCAAACTGTAGGATCTATTTGGCAACACTTTTCTCAGAAATAAAATAAAATAAAATGAAATCAATTTGTTTCAACGCAAAGAACTCACAATCTGTTTTCCGAATGTCAATGTATACTGCAAAATGTAAGCCGCTGCCCTCGGGTGGTAGTATAGTGGAGAAAAAGGCAGCGGAAAAAAAACTCCATTCTAAAATCCCTTTTGAATGACCTAAGGTGCTTCTTGCGCGTAATACAAGAGAGCTCTTATGCAGTCCTTAGATTATCATCCTTAAATGAGACCAGGTGATTCAGTTATGGATCCCAAAAAATACCCTACTATTTTTCTTATATTTCCCGCCCATAATATCCGAAACTCTAAAATCACGACAGTCTCCCGTTTATGAGACCAGAAATTCTAATATCAACAAGACACCTAGAACACAAAGACAAATTTCTACAAATAAATTACGGAAAAAATAGCGGTAGCGCATCGTCGTTGCTCTCAAAATATAACAATGTTGGTTTCACATTGAATGAAAATTGCACCTACTATTACTACCTAATTTTAGGTTCCATTTTCAACACTGTGATTGAGTTTCAATTTTGTCCCAAACGCTGGAACTCACGAATATATGTCATTTGGTTTCTTATTAAATAAACAATTTTATTTTCATTTATTTTATGGTTTTTTATCAAAGTTTTACCTAACAAAATATAAATAAATATGTTTAAGAACATTTTGTTTTACGCAAAAAGAAATCACACAGATTTCTTAACAGCACAGACGGCGGCCTAGATGCACTTGTTCATTCAATAGAAAAGACCATTTCCTTAAAATACATCCGCACAGTTTCCAATTGACGTTAACTTACAAATGACTAGACTTCGCCAATGAATCAAATGTTTAACGCCGAAAACAAATAGATAACAACCATTTGCCGTCACCTGCTGGTACAGAAATTTACTTTTGTCTGCAAACTTGTTCAGAGAACCCATTAGGATGGCGTAGTTGGGATACTGGTTTGAGATTGAGACAGAAGTTTCGTTTAGTAGAAAGAGGATAAAATACATTACGCAATAGAGTTTACGGGGTCACGGGGGCCAAGTCCGGGTTGGTATAGGATTGTAAGACAGCGGTGAGCCTTACTGTCAGAAGTTATCAAGCCGCCCATAAGGCCTCTGACATGGCTTAACGGCTATAGGTCTATAGGATAGACTTTTTTTTTTGCGAATGGTATACAGCGGGTTAAAATATGTAACGCGATGGTCTTAGTGATGTGATGTATATTTTTGAATGAGAAAAAAGTACAACATGCGCGTAAAATTATTGTCACCATTTCACAATATCGACAACAGCACAACAATGCGTTTTTACACTGTGACTTACCCCCTTATTCATAATAGTCCGCTAGCTTAAAACAGCTGCTAAAGAGTGTTCTCTTTCATTCTGACTTAGGTCAATAGAAGAGGACAGAGTGAGAATAAGCATTGCTTAAAGTTAACAGACTATTATGAATAAGGGGGTCAATAATTTAATATTGTGTGTGTCTTAAATAAATAACTCAGTTAACTTCGTGCAAATTTATTTACAACAATATGCTGTTACTTTAACTTAGTATGTAACTTAGTATGTAAAAATACGCTCTGTCGCAATACCATCCTTCTGTATTAGTTCAGTATAGTAAATAGGCGACAAAACTGTCAGAAATAAGTGTACTTTTTACTTTAATATCCAGATAGCACTCACAACTTTATTTTATCGAGCGGCCCGAGCGATTGGGGATCTGGGAAAAGGTTTTTGAAAGATAAAAAAAGGTAGTCGGTCTGTTTCATGCTCCGAATAAAAGCAGTGTTTACCCAAGACAATTTCACTTTCTATATAATGTCTTTAACTAGCCATTTATGTAGGAAGTCCATGTTACAAGATTTGTCTCGGGCCTTACAGCGTCTGAGCGATCACTACACTACAGTGCAAAAAAGAGTTTCTACTGGAGGCTAGGTGCAACGCTGGAGGTTGATTTTGGATTATTTCAACAACGCCTTGGTACTGTATCATCCATAGTTATATATTGAACGGGTCTAATCGCGATTATTTATTAAGTAAAACATAATTACCTTATTTCCCGACGTTTCGGCAGCGTCACAGTTGCCGTGGTCTCGGATAGACTGAAGTAGCGAGAAATACTGTATCATCCAGCCATGATACTTTATCATCCAGCAGAGTATCAATGTTGGTCCCATTATAAAAGTGGTTTTTATTGATGATTAAAAGAGGCTCCTTACGTTTTACCGCACCTTTTTAAATAAGGGTCTTATCGCCATTACCGTACATAATAAATATACTATAGCACAGGCCGTTATCTTTACTCTTAGGTTAAGAAATATCTGTGTAATTTCTATTTGTTTTTTCGTACAGTATGCACATCTATGAAGATGAGTAACAGCAAAATCTGGTATTGTAATACCACTCTGCATCGAACACGCATGGACATTAAGCCCACACACTCTGCCTCTGATAGAAGGTGATGCGCAGGACTTAAAAAAAATTTAAGGGCTTTACAATATACGGTCAATGACAACCGTCAACAGTTTGTTGAAAAATGACAACTTGTCATTTTTCTCATACCAAGATATCCAATGACTAGCGAATGATAATGAAGCGAAAGAAGTATTGATGAGCCCTGTGATCTGCCTACCACTCCGCGATTCAGGCGTGAGTTTCTGTAGTGTAAATATCACCTCCACTCATAAATGGATAGCATTTATAAAACTTCGTGCAAGTGTCTATAAAGCCATCTTACCTAACTTTATATATCTAGTGAGCAGTTACGATACTATAGATACAATGTTTCCTTAGCGGATGTCACTGTTATGAATATATATATATATATATATATATATAACTAAACTTGCGCGATCTAGCATTTCTATACAACGCCATCTATAATAAGGAAAAGCGACAAATAAGCCAGCAACGAACGTACTAGAAGCCGAGAATAGTTACGTCTATCCAATTCTGGACCGAAACAAAATCCCTTGAAAACACTGTCGCTTGAAATATGTCCACGTCAATCCAAGGCCGGTGCCGCGTAGCCTTTGTCCCTGGAAACTGATTAATATTCGACGCAGCGCTCTCCGATCAAAGCGATATCAATACAGGCATATACTCGTACCAACTAACGGAAAAACGTTACGCTACCGGCGAAACAACCGTGGAAACAGAAATTGCAAAATACATTCCCTCTGAAGGACTGAAGACGTACTCAAACGAAATTTTATAGTTTTACCTCTTAGATATATTTTTCAGCCAAATGCGCGCGTTCTGAACTCAAAACAAAACAAAATCGAATGGGAATGCTACTTAAGCGTGAATTTAAATTCGTTAGTAATATTTTAAGGGAATGTTATTTTCAATTTCAGGGTTCCGTACTTCAAAATGTATAATAATTTAACTGCCTCGTTGCTCTAGCCGTTAAGGCGCTTTGGTTTGAAGACAGAGGTCGTGGGTTCCATTCCCACTGGGGAGCGCCGTACATTTGGTAGGACGTAGTTTTTAGGGTTGGTAAGGGTCGTCCCAGGCGGACATACATCGACCAGATAGAGGATGTATTAGCAAAGGGAAAGATAAAAAGTATCCGGAATCGGCGTGCGTGCATGCAACGACTTATGAACGTTGATGAAGCGAAGGTGATCGGTCAGGATCGTGGCAAGTGGCAGTCCCTGATCTCTGCCTACCCCTCTGGAATACAGGCGTGAGGTTATGTATGTATGTATTTATGTTGTTTTTAGATGGAGTGGGAAGCTAAATAATAACGTAAGATAATGCCTGA
Organism: Yponomeuta sedellus; assembly: GCA_934045075.1. Lineage (NCBI taxonomy): Eukaryota > Metazoa > Arthropoda > Insecta > Lepidoptera > Yponomeutidae > Yponomeuta > Yponomeuta sedellus. The sequence goes on along the minus strand of OW203730.1, from coordinate 1,763,137 downwards.
ATCACCGAACAGACGCACTGTGAATCAAATGAGACGTGAATATAGGAAATGTATATGCGGAAAAATACATAGCATTTCGATACGAATGAAATGTTAATGAATAAATACGAATGACATGAAAATAGATAAAAAATTGAGACACTATTGTCGGGGATTCCGTTTATTAACTTGCACGGTCTAGAACAATTCATTAAAAAGTTATTGTATTTTTACCGTATAAACTAACTAGGCTTCTTAGCGGACGTCTGAGTAAGTTTCGATATCAACCCTTTATATGTCGCCACTGTTGGGGCACGGGTCTCTTCCTGTATCGCAGGAATGTTAGGCCATACTCCACCACGGGGGCCAAGTTCGGGTTGGTGGAGGATTGTAAGACAGTGGCGGGCCTTATTGTCAAAAGTTATCAAGCCGCCCATAAGGCCTCTGACATGGCTTAACGACTGCCATTATATGAGTAAGTTTATCAGGAAACAATACAATAATATGTAGTACTTACGAGAGTTTAAGTTCAAAAAATTTTTAAAAATGTTGTGCTCGATTTATTTGAATTTAGAATAGATGTTTTCCAAACTCTGTTTACTATAATAATCACGTAGAATTTAGTAGCGAGTCAACTAGACACTGTATAATGTATGTATTTGTATAAAGTGGTGTGTATAATTTATAAATTATACACACTACTTCATAAGTGTGTGTAATATATAAATTTAATAATTTATTTAATTTTCCTATTGTCACTTTTTATTTCATTTCGTATGATTCATATTTTTTAATGATTTTAACATGATTCATAGATTTTAATTCGTATCTGATTCGGATTAATTGTAAATAGATAGATAAATATATTGACTTTGTTACACTCATTGCATGTAGAATCAAATTATCAATTCATTAAAATTTACTTGCATGCAAAAAAAAAAGAAAATTATAAAAAAATGTTTGTAAATTATGTATAACGTCTCTCGCAAGAACAATAAAAGGCTTTTTATTTTTATTTTATTTATTTTATTGTCACTTTTAGTAATTACATATTAAATGGGTCTTATCGCGAGTAGTTATTAGGTAAAACGTAACTATCTTAATTCCCGACATTTCGGCAGCGTTACAGTTGCCGTGGTCACGTGTAGACTGAAGTGGCGAGTTAAAGTAATTACTATTAAAGTAAAGCTGTGGTAGCCCTGTGAGTAGAATAATGAACTCGGAAGCAGGAGACCCAGGTTCAATTCCCAGTGCGAGCTAAGTACTGAGTGTTTAGTGCGAATTTTTAACTACTCGATCGCGTTAACGTAAACTCATATTTCTATGGCATCGAGGAAGCGCCACCTAGCGACAAGTATGGAAATTAAAATAGCTGAGTGCGAGTTGTAATGGTTTACGTTGAGAAGTGAACACGTTTACCAGCCAAAACATGAATAAACGCAAGTGCGAGTTGTACTGTGACAGCGTTTTGCCAGTTCGAACGGTTAACTTACTCATACTCACTATTCAATGCTCGATTAACGCGGTAGTAAAGTCATTCGATTGGATCTGTCAAACTCGCACTAAGCACTCTGTACATTTCTGAAGTTGCAGTAGCAATACCAATGGCTATCTGTGAAGGAATATACGTTTTCCTACGTTTCAATACATTGTGAGGAAATCTGAATATCTGAGGTGTTCAAATACGGCGCTTGAAATTGCCAATCCACGATTGGCACGCGTGGTAACAAAGCCCATATTCTTTCTCTGAGAGAAGGCCTGTGCCCTGCAGTGGGTCGTAGTCTTCATGAAAAAAAGGTTATCACGTTTTACCTAATAAATAATCACGATTAGAACCGTGTAATAAATAACTATGTAACTTAAGATTGTCTTGAAGAATTGCTTTTGGCAAGAAGGCCGCCAATTGTACTATGTACATATGTAATTATTTTGAACACATACAAATGTTTTTTCCAGTGGTATTTCTTAATGGGCAGGTCACGTGGTTCGGATGCACAATCATGTTACAAACAGGCAAATATTGTTACAAACTGGCGTGGCCCTCCAGGCACTAGGGCAAGAGGCAGGCCAAAAACAAAATGGGCAGATGAGCTCGAGAGGGTGGCAGGGGGGTGGAAGAAAAAGGCTATGAACAGGGATACATGGAATAGGTTGAAAGAGGCCTTTACCCGCGACGGGGTCCTTTAAAAAAAAAAAAGAAACAACATGACTAGATAATAACAATAAATAATAACTAAATACGATAAAAACTACTTTAATGACTTATTAAACATATTATTGAAATATTTTACTTTAGTAAACAATTGACATGTAAACATACTCTTTTAAATGGACAAATAAAAGGCTATACTATTTTTATTTTTAATGCACTAACCCATGCTAAGGACAAATTTAAAAAAACCTATTTAGAGGCTAAAAATTTCACCCATGCCGGGATTCGAACCCGCAACCTCTGGCTATCCGTGCCAGAGGTTGCGGGTTCGAATCCCGGCATGGGTGAAATTTTTAGCCTCTAAATAGGTTTTTAAAAATAAAAGGCTTTTTTATTTTTTTATTTTATTTATTTATTTTTATTTCTTAATGATTCGCGATACTCATACATAGTTATATATTAAACGGGTCAAATCGCGATTATTTATTGGGTAAAACTTAATTACCTTATGTTCCGACGTTTCGGCAGCGTTACAGTTGCCGTGGTCTCGGGTCTACCCGACGTTTTACCTAATAAATAAACGCAATTTGACCCGTTTATATATAACTATGATTTTCCAGTGTATAGTAAAGAATACATTCTTATCTTATCTTACCTTATCTTATGAGTATCGCAAGTCATTAAGAATGCCTTCTACACCCGTAGACACCCAGTAATGTCACGAAAGTTACTGTTATCGACCAAAGTGAACGGGATGAAAAAAAAACGAAAGAGCACAAAACAAAAGGGTAAAAGAAAAGGTTTCGAATGACCAAAGAGGTCGGTGTAATCTGCCTGTAGGTAGGCCTGTAGTCGGAACACCCTGCGAAGGTATCGCTTTTCTCTCTGAGTGGGATGGTCTGACGTCACATCGGAAATACGAAACGCTTGGCTTGCTTCGTTTTTAATTTCCTACCGGTAAAGGCTTTCCAGGCGAGGCGTTGTTATTTTTGTTTTATGTCTATGTTGGTAGTACTGCGGTGAATGTTATCTTTAGATGCGGTATCACGTGACTCACTTGACTGACCGTCGTTTTTTTTTTTTTGGGTGTCGCCAGCACGTATTAAGGTGCTTCGGGGTGCTAAAAGAGTAAGCATGAAAAATCTTAATGTCTGTAAGTATTTTTAGAACGTACTAGACTACTACACAACATACTAGACTAGACTAGAATGTAGTATAAATATCCTAGAACTTTAATGAATGTCCGCTAAAAACGCCCGTTTTTGCGGAAATCGATTAAAGTCCTAAATTTTTTAACCTACGTTCTAGATTGTAGGTTCTAAAAATAGTAAACATAGTTGTTAATATTTCTCATGCTGTCTGTAAATAATACAGAGAATATTGTAAAGGGGTTCGAAATTCAAAAAACTAATCACAGTTGTTTGTTCTGCACTAGACATTTCATTAGAAGAGGAAGGTACAGAACAAGTAATGAAAACTATCCATCTGATTTACTTAAGTACAATTGTAATTATACTTTCGGTTAATACTTGGCGAAGTTATGCGAGTTTCTACATAAATAAAAGGAATTTTCCTATATAGAATACTAGCTGGTGCCCGCGTTTTGTCTACGCAGGATTAGTATTACGAAAACATTATATTAGCGTGGCGTAAAAAAATTGCAACATTTACACAGTAACATTGTCCTAAGCACGGGTTAGTGCATTAAAAAGAATATAATCATGTGGGTACAGCGATATCATTCCGACGTAAAACCTTACTGCAAAGTAGGTACTCGGGGCTGCAAGTGATGCAAATTACTTCAGCCAGATGTCGCTGCCTGTACGGCATACAGAGAGTATTGTAAAGAGGTTCGAAACTTCACTGATGCCGGTGAGTCGCCCAGTTGGAAAGAGCGCTGGCACGGATAGCCAGAGGTCGCGGGTTCGAATCCCGGCATGGGTGGAATTTTTAGCCTCTAAATAGGTTTTTAAAATTGTCCTTAGCACGGGTTAGTGCATTAAAAAAAAGAGTATAACATGAACAAATCAAACTTATCACATAAATATTTTTTTTAAAATAACAGCCTGACAATATTGACATGTTACAGTCGCACCAAAATAACTCTAGCGGTTTTGACAGCGCACTCCAGAATAGCTCGCGGAAGGTAGATTTTTTCCTACTTACTTGACACTTTTTTGAACTAAAACTTTCGTAAGCACAACACATTTTAGACTTTTAGTCCGGATCTACTTATGGGTGTTGTCACTCGGTGTGAGACGAGCAACCGACGACGCGAGCTCCATCTCTGCTCACCATGATGAAGCTCTGCGAATCGGAGCGAAACCTGGTCGGACTCTTCCGATATAACAACACCCGTAAGTAGATCCGGACTAAAATTCTACAATACTGGACTCTTATCATCATATTTTGGACAATTCACTTAATATCTTTTTTAAATTATAGCCTATATGTTATTCTGATGCATAAGCTATATTATTGTACCTATAGTATCATTAATATTATTCTATAGTATCATTAAAATCCATTTAGAGTGCTTAGTGCGAGTTTTTTAACTACTTGATGGCGTCAACGTAAACTCATATTTCTATGGCATCGAGGAAGCGCCACCTAGCGACAAGTATGGAAGTTAAAATTGCTGAGTGCGAGTTGTAATGGTTTACGTTGAGAAGTGAACACGTTTACCAGCCAAAACACGAATAAACGCGAGTGCTAGTTGTACTGTGACAGCGTTTTGCCAGTTCGAACGGTTAACTTACTCATACACACTACTCAATGCTCGATTAACGCGGTAGTAAAGTTATTCGATTGGATCTGTCACTAACTTGCACTAAGCACTTAGTAGGATTTACGTGAAAGTGTAACAAAATTCCATCTATTCACACTTACAAACTTTCGCGTTTATAATATTAGAAGGAAGATGGATAAGCTTAACTTGTAACGTCCATTAATCCGCACTGTCTGTGCAATTTTGAGTCAAACCCTTTTGATTCTGATTTTATGGGCGTGTAATTGAGAACCTCCTTGTTTTTGGGGTCGGTTAAAAAGGCCACGCTAACGTCGAGAGAGCAGAGGTAGACCTATTTTTTCAATTTACGTTGCGAAGAAAATTAATCTGCAGGTCTCAGACATAAAGCAAACGCTCGGGAGTACAAAAAGAACAAAAGCTTTCCCGTAGCAATTATAAACTTTAAACGAGATTTGTAACTAAATAAGAATAGATGTGAAAGCCCTTCAGGGGTTGTTCAGCATTTACTTTAAATACAGCTACAAAGCTGCTGACTTATGCCAGCGGAGACCTGGACCTTAATTCTGTTAGTGCATTACATTACCACGAAAGAAGCGAGCGCTCGTGGCGTAGTGGAACCGAGTGACTGGATTCAATCACTTGGGTTAAGCAACTACAGGCGCCGTCAGGTGCTAGATGGGTGACCATCCTGTGACTACCGCTAAATGAAAATTAGTAGTTAATTAGGGTACCTAAATATAAGTTTTGAGCAATAAACATATTTTTACTTTTTTTCTTTACTTTATGAATGAATGAACGAACGAACGAACGAACGAACGAACGAACGAACGAACGAACGAACGAATGAATGAATGAATGAATGAATGAATGAATGAATGAATGAATGAATGAATGAATGAATGAATGAATGAATGAATGAATGAATGAATGAATGAATGAATGAATGAATGAATGAATGAATGAATGAATGAATGAATGAATGAAAATTCTTTATTGCACTAAAACAAATTGGTACAAGGGCGAGCTTAATACTAGATAGTATTTTCTAAAGGCCGCTGTAAGGCACAGTGGGACATATACGGGACGTAAGTGATACTTCTCTCATGGAAAAGTAGCTTAATCACTACGCATGCCCACGACGGATAAGCAATTTCAAGCGTCTATATCCCAAAGACCAGGGACTGGTCGCTGTTGGCAACCCAACAAAGCATTAATGTTTTCATGTTTTGTAGCTATGGCAACATTGTGATTTTTTCTTTCTCTGTGTTACCGTTGCGCTATAATGACGTTCTAAATTATAATAAAATTTCTAATATGTGAAGACTAGCGTTTCCGTACTCCAAACCCTCCACAAGTCAGTCCAGACCTCTACAGTCGCCATGATCTTTTTTTATCTTGCTCTTTGCTAATACATCCGCTATTAGCAAAGGGCAAGATAGAAAACATGTGACGTAACCCGTCCATTTATCTGTCATTGTAGTGATATCAACCCTTTGTATGATAGCACAACGTGGCGCTCATTAGGGGAGGGCTATGTCCAGCAGTGGGTTAGTATAGCCTGAGGACGACGTATGTCCCCCCACTGCTGGGGCACTAGTATCTTCCTGCATCGCAGGAAGGTTAGGCCGTACTCCACCACGTACGGTCGAGTCCGGTTCGGTCGAGGATTGCAAGGCAGTGGCGGGCGTTACTGTCAGACGTTATCAAGATACCCATAATGCCTCTGGCATGGCTTAACGACTGCCATTACAAGACAGCCGGAACTTGTTTAAGTAAGAGTTACTACTTGTATAAATAATCAAGAATTAACGTAAAAGGCGCAAGTTTTATCTGGACTCTTTGCAAACCGGTCTTAACTAAAACAAACTTTATCCAGCCAAAAGCAATCACACTCGGTAATCTCTTAAAACGATTCCCCTCCAAGTGAGTCTATACAGGCGCAGTGCTTGCACCGTGTGTGATAATCCGACAAATTGCAAGAGGCTTTGCATGACGGTGTATGGGTCGCTTTTTAGAGCCCGCTTAATTTGGACGGTTTGTGGTTGAGAAAGGTTTTTCATTTGGGCTCGTGCCAAAGGGGATTTAGTAAGTGTTACGTTCAATCTCCGCGGAATTGACGTCAAAAGAAGGCCGGTTATTATTACTGCTGATTCGTATACAATGGAAAAAGTTTTTCGCAATTTCCGACATTTCTATATAGTGCTCAAACCTCAGTCGTTCCAGAAGAGACTTTGGAACGATTGGCATCAAAAGAGTTTTTGTGGAAAATGACCCATTTCTTGTTGACTGCACATTTTTCCGAAATCTATTAATGTAGTTTAGAATATCTTAAAAATATATGGATAGTCTCCTAGAAATGTTTTTCTGTGAATATAACGTAAAGTACCGGCCGTTACTGACTCGTCTCAAAACTTCACCCTGTATATATCGGAAAACGCCCCTGTAGTTAATAATTAACAATAGTAACATATGATGTGTTTTTTTTTCTAAAAACCGTGAGACAATATTTTGTCTCACGGTTTTCTTTACAATCGACAGCATATCTAAGTCTTAACATTTTAGAATAGAATACCACCAAATACCATAACTCACAGAAAATCTTAAAAATAATAACATGGCCAATTAAAGAACACACTTAAGGTAGGAAATACCAATAATAACAGTAATAGTTAAAATCATACAGCCGTGGCAAAGTGAGCTTAGCTGGTGGAGGCGCTGTGTGTCATGGTACCAGAAAAGGTTCTAAACTCAGCATATGTCCCGGGCTGTCAGTGGACAACTCGTGACGCCAGTTGCTGGTTTTACTTGCCAGGTAGACCGCTACGTGACTGGCTAAAGTGAAGGGGTGTTACATTGATGCGCTAACAACTGTACAGTCAAGTGCACTAACGTGTATGAACTTCAGTACCATGTCAAAGTAAAAATCGTAAATTTCTCATACATAAGGCTAGAAGAGGTTAATGTGACAAGGCTCTAACGTGGTCACATGTTAGATCACGTCACTGAACATTGTGCAAGCCACTCAAACTGCCGCTGAATGATTAGTGATTACGCTCAGCTAAGTATGGGTAACCGTCCCGTGACTACCGCTAGAGGCATTTTTCCGAACGCTTCCGTGCTTCGCAAGGCAAGTTAAGCCGTTTGTGCCGGTTGTGATGTAATGGCAGTCGTTAAGCCATGTCAGAGGGCTTATGGGTGGCTTAATAACTTCTGACAGTGAGGCTCGCCACTTTCTGACAATCTTCCACCAAACCGGACTTGGTCCCCGTGGTGGAGTATGGCCTTACCTTCCTGTGATGCAGGAAGAGACCCATGCCCCAGCAGTGAGGACATACAAGGGTTGATATCGATCGAATCGAATATCAAAAGAAAAACTACAGGGCGCTAATATGTATGGATTTCAGTACCACATTTAAGATCGTCGACTCTTGATATCTGCAATAAAAAAGTCCATGTCACTTTTTCGGATCTATCCCATACATGACCATGCCTATGGCGTAATGGCGGACAAACCCACGACCTCTGCAATGGTATGTAAGTAGAGGTTGGTAGCCCAGAGAGTGAGTGGCTATCCAAATCAACGTGTGGTGAAACTTGTTGCAATTTGTATCATCCCAAAACTTTTCTTTTTAGGCAAAGCTGGACCTTTTCAGCGGTCGGTCAGATAACTAATCAAGCTTCGAGGTAAACTTTGTTTGGGAGTGAGGAGACCGCGAGGAGTGGTATGGTTCTGGAATTACAACACGCATAAACAGTAATAACTTAATAAGTGTTAGCCTCTCTGTTATAGATAGATAGAATATTTTCTATTCTACACAAAAATTATAATAACCGAAATTATATAAAAATATAGTACTATTGACGGCCTCATTACTAGAAACAATTACTTCCAGGCAACCATATGTGAACCTGTTATGAACAAAAGATTGTCATAGCGTGTTATACTATATTTCATTACACCCAACTATTCCCTGGGGGTGAATTTATTATTATTTTCTCAACATGAATCAACTTACTTGATTTTGAAACCTGGGTGCTAATTCTCACTTCACTAGCAAATAATTCGTATACGACTCTTAAGGCGTATGACTTGAATTTTGCATAAAAAGTCGAGCGACAGCCAAAATCTGTTTTCTGAACGCCATGCTAGATTGAATTCGTATAAGAAAATAAAAGTCTAATGACTCTGTCGTTATCTTATCTCATTTTTATGCGACCAATGTCGTCTACGCTTTCAATTCGCATGGGCGAGAATCGGCTCCCATAAAATCAAGTAAATTAATCCGGATTTAAGTCACACAGCCAGCAATATGTATCGTAAGATAAAATACTACCGTATCTTCGCCGTGTGAGATGCTCTGAACTGTCAAATTCCTTCCTAATTCCTATCGTAAGAGTCAGGTCTCCGAAAAGACTTGATGCGCGTAATTAGGACCCGTATTATCTCTACTTTGTGAGTACTTACGTTCCAAACGCAAACTTTGCTACAAATTGTTTATACAAAGAACAAGGTGTGTTATCTAACAAAATTGACGCCAACTTCGGCACATTAGCATTAAATTACCACGATATTGAATCCAACAACTTGTAAACAATGTTAGACTTGCGATTTTCAGAGTTTCCCTCCTTGTTGGCATAGAGTGACTGCTTCAGAAGTACGTAACTCAATAGCAACCCTTGTATGTCCCCACTGACAAGTTCGGATGGAGGATTGTAAGACAGTGGCGGGCCTTACTGTCAGAAGTTATCAAGCCGCCCATGAGGCCTCTGACATGGCTTAACGACTGCCATTACTTGACAGCCGGCACCAACGGCTTAGCGTGCCTTGCGAAGCACGGAAGCGCTCGGAAAAATGCCACTAGCGGTAGGTACGGGACCGTCACCCATCCTGCACCTGACCGCGCCTCTTGCTGCTTAACTCAAGTGATTGATTGCAATCACTCGGTTCGACTAGGCCACGAGCGCTTCTTAGTAAAGGAGTACGTAACTAATCCACCTTAATAACACAATTATTCAGTGCAAATTTCAACTACCCATAACGTTTCTCCAAATCGAGCAAAGGTCATGTGAATGTACAGACAGATATACAGCGGAGGCGTCCAAAATAGGGTCCAAGAGAATAGATTATAGAGAATAGCGTCCCGTTTTGTCACAATTTGGGTACGGAACCTAAAAAAATAGTATCGAAAAATTGAGGTTAAGGATTTTGTCTGTCTCTGCAAGTTTAGTATTCGTGCATTCTCTTTTTAATTTTGTCATTTCCATATGTAGGTACACAATATTGTTTTTATTTCCTCATCGCGTAGATTGTTATTATAACGTATTTATGCATGTTTATCATAACTTCATATGTAACTGTTTATGTAGTTACATTGTTATTTACATAAGTAGTGTATTAATATATTCATATTTGCACCGACTACCTCTAATTTTCTTCAGCAACTTTCTGTCATAAGGTTGTCTGGAAGAAATTACTTTTAGCAATAAGGCCGCAAATTGTACTTTGTATCTTTACATGTTTTGTAATATGTGGTCTGGTGTACAATAAACAATATCTTTATCCTATCTTATCGAATGCTGCTAGTTAGATTGTAGTCTGATATGGTTTTATTTACACAGAGCCTTTTGTAGAAGCGTTTGGAATCTGAAAGTTAAGTCACAAAGGAAGGGAGCATTCACGATCCATTTTGCACCGATACGGTTCAGTTTCCTTATCAATACCCCGAAGCCAAGAATGCTTTCGAAGCACGAACTTTGCTTGCCACAGTGGCGTCATGCTTAAGCAGTTTTTAACCAAGGTAGAAGTCGTAGCGTCGATTCCCACGTGGGATCGTCGGATATTTGTACAAAGTTTTATTTGTAGATATTTAGTTTAATTAAGTCAATACATGTATTGACTTAATTAAACTAACAAGTACTAACTAAACATGACTTGGCGTATGCTCACCGTAAACGTGCGGGGCCCGCCGTATATTCGCTCATGTAAAAAAATATTTGGTAATAAATCTTTTTGTATTTTGTGTAGAATCGGACATATTTTCATCAAATACATTACCCTCCTTTTGATCTCCGCCGCAGTCGGATAATAAGTGCAAATTATTGCTCAGAGTAGGATCGTAGAAACGTAAAAAAATTCGGACAGAAATCTTGGATCACAAATATTTTATGAAATTACTGTATAAAAAATATCATTCTCTTAAAATAGAAAAAGAAGCAGCACAAAAAAACATTTATTATAGAAACCATGCACACGCCACAGTAACAAACAAACTTAAACCTAAACGTAACATTCACAATACAAAAAAAATGAAAGAATAACAAAAGGTCACGGCGTGTCACTGCTGCTATACATGGCAACTGATTCAGCATTATGCTGATGGACAAGCCTTCACCGCTGATTTTCAGTCAGTGCCAAAGTCAAAGTCAGTGCCAAAATATTGCAAAAGATAGTCATTAGATATCACCCTGCATAGTAACGGGATTCCGAAACCTGAATAAGGTATTGATGAAAGTAGTTAAATCGAGTCTGACAACTTATCGTTCGCTCAGCAAAAAATCGCCAGACGAGATTAATATTTAACAGCTCAGAGGCAAACCCCTATTCGGGGGTTGTTTCAAACAAGTTTGGGCTTCACTCTTCGCTCGGTGTCTAACTTTCTCTGTTAGCTTCTAAACCAAATAATAGGGCATAAAGACATTGTCTCTGTAGCGTTCTCCAGATAGCAAATTAAAGGCATCCTGCGTCCCTCTAGTATTATAAACGTGAAAGTTTGTGAAGTAGTTTGTAAGTTGATAATTTAATAGATATAAACTTATACCAATGGCGGCACATTCATGGAACTGTGAACTCGTTACTGTTGGAATTGGAATTTACTGAAACTGGAACTTAAGGAAATAAATTAAAATCTCTGAGCGTGGCTTAAAAAAGTGAAAAAGGTTACAGTACTATTTTAAAAATCTGTTTAGAGGCTAAAAATTCCACCCATGCCGGGATTCGAACCCGTGACCTCTGGCTATCCGTGCCAGAAGGTTACAGTAACTGGTTAGGCCGTTGAGAGATGGTATAAGTTGGCCTGTATAGTTTATAACGTCTTGTTAACTGGTCTAAGCCGTGCATGAAATAAAAGGCTCAATTGTTGGGTTTGCCCACGAGAAAATACGTAGAAATGTAATGACAATGCAAAATAAGAGAAGAAAGAATGTCATATATACAATGATACCTCCTGCCGATGTAAACTCTATGATGGCGTAGACAGTAACAGTAAAACATTGTCCCACTGGAACGCATTAGTTACCGGGACATCAAGTATCGATTTAGATATTTGTCTATCTGTATGCTAAGTTTAATGGAACCCTATTCGGCCGTTAATGCCTGTTTGAGCAAGAAACATGCAAACATCGTCACAAATTTTCACATTTATTTCCTTGCAAATTTAAACAACAGATACTTGGTTAATTTTACCAAAGTCGAAGAGAAAGAAAAGTGAGCGCTAAAAGGTCTTTTGTCAATATTTTCATACGGAGGCTGCTGTTCGATCCCTACTACTATTCTTCTTCTTTCGTGTCGAAACTATTACTATTAATGTTTGATTACTTAAATATATTAAATAAATAAAATTGAACACTGAATTGTATAAAAGTTAATTATAGCCCTTATCGGGTTGGAAATAAATTCTATTATTGAATCAAAACGGGCAACACAAAGGGGCGACAAAGACCACTCCAAAAAGTTCCACAAACGCGCTGTAAACATCACCATGATTAACATGATACACTATTATAAGCCATAGGTACGATCAGTATGAACAGTCGTTTCATTGCAGGTCGACATCCTTAACTGTACCGTTTAAAGACTCTTAAGTAGCTAAACATATGGTTCATTATAGCAGCTCTGCATACCCAAACGTGGTTCTGAAGCTATAGTAGGAATAGCTATTTTGGCGTACATTCGAGCACCCTACATCGTATCGTAGCTCGCCGTTAGAATGTGGCCTCTACTCAGGATTGGTTTCCCAGGCTGGTTTGCGTTACGGATTGTTATACATCGCCTATTATATATCGTATTAGTACTACTTTTTTGCATTTGTGTAGCCAAAAATTACTCAGAAAATACTAGTCTCCCTTAAAATACACTAAAGCCGCCATAACTAAAGTCAAGATTAATACAGCCTGCTGGAAATTCATAGAAATTACTTCTCTCAGGGCATTTTGCTAAGGTAAAACTCTCGTCAAGTCGCCACTACATGCGACTGAAAGACAGAATGATTTTCAACCAGCAAGAGGGACTAATTTATTATTATTTTAAATCTTTATTGCACTAATTACATGAGTAAATCTACAATGGCGTGCTTAATGCAAGAAGCATTCTCTTCCAGCAAACAACCTTTGGTGTCGAAGAGACTCGCAAAGGGGTAGTGCAGGAAAAGAAGGTGAACAAGAGCGGGGGGGGGGCTGAACAATCAAAATCATGATAAACCTACAAAAACGATAATACATAAATAAATAAATAGATATAATAATTATACGTACATACACATTGAAGATAATAACTAATAACGATTACTTACGTATCAATAACTTAAGACTTAAGAGGGTTCGGATCCCGGCATGTACCAATGCCTTCGTTTTTAAAGTTATACACTTTTGTGAAGTTATAGTAACCCTGAGCCCTGCAGTGGGTCGTTTATAGGCTACAAACAGGCCTATACAATGTTTAGCGAGTGGTATTACTACAATAACTTCTGAAATATACATAAGTTAGAAAACAGTGATAGCATGACTAAATAAATAATGGTTGAAATCATGGTTGCATTCGTTTTTCTGGTTGTACTTTTCTCTATCTATTTAAATATACAAATAAATTGCACGCGACGTACTTCAGAGATGCGTTTGGTAAGCGCCCCCCTCCATTTGAACTGAAAGACTTTTCGTGTAAAAATATAAAATCCTGAGTAGACCACTAACATGCATGCAGTGATCGTAACTCGTAAGCTCTAGTGCTTACTACTAGACAGGGCAGTTTAGTTGCGGGCTCTGGAACGGTCAGTTGAATGTACTGCATAAAGCCCTCTACACACAAGCAGTGTATAGTGCTTACGTTGACCTTTTGGACCAGCTCTGGAGAGTTATTTTAGGTGACGGTTGGTAACGTCAAAAATGCAAGTTCCTTAGCAGCTTTGTTAGTTGGAGATTCTGAATCCGGGATTTCCGTTACTAACCCCGAGTTTCTCGTACACTAACAATCTATCAATCTACAATCTACAGCTGTCAAACGTATTTTTTGTCTGCACTTTGGCCAACTGACAGCTGTTTACAGCAGATTAACGGCTTGTTAGTGTACCAGAAACCGGGGCTAAGAGTGTTAATAACAATGCATGTTTGTTCTTAATGGTACAGCAAGGATTACCTCAAGAACTGAAATATCCTTGGATTACCACTTGCTGTCATGAGTCTTTCAAACAAATTATTGGTAACACAGTAAATACACAGTTTAGATAATCTTGCAGCCTGTACGAGACAGTACAGCAAGAAGGTGCATGGCACATACTAAAAAGGTTAATTTTCTTTTTATTTGAAATAGTTGTGTTTTGTTATTTGTCACTATGCATTTTCACCCAGAACTATTAAGATGTCTTAGTCAATGTTTTATTTTTATTACTAATACAGTCCATTAATATCTATAAACTTATGTTTGATTGCGACCCAAACACAGCCAACATTCGTCAAGTTCTTCCGTATCCTCAAGTTCTTCAGTCGTTGGAGCAAGCGCACGCTAGATAATTCAGAATATCTCCTTGTCACCGGCCAAGCAGCCGGGAAATGAAGCAGAGGATGAGTAGGTACTAATAAGATGAGCACACAACATAAGAAACTTCATCCCGTACCTTATCCCTAGTATCCGCCCATCGCACTGCTGCTCGTTACACAATACAGTACATACAGTACCAGTAGCTCAGGCTGTACTAGTCCACTTCTTCTTCTTCTTCAGGCTATATTAGTCCACTGCTGGACAAAGCCCTTTTTTTTTTTTTTTTTTTTTTTTTTTCACCCAGGAGAAACCCCACTTACGGGTACCACCGGCTCGGGGGAGCACAGTGGTTATGTCGGACTCCCCGCCCTGAAAAGGGCGGTATACCGACTAAAACTCCTGGGGTGTTCCTCCGCACCGCAAAGGACGGGGCCACGGGAACGCTTGCGCACACTTCCGCGACCCCGTCTGCGGGCGCCCTTTCGGGCACTCCTTCGGCGGCGCTTCTGCCCCGTCGGTGCTCGGCGACGGGGCTAGAAAACGCCGCATCTCTTCGTTGGAGCGCATAGGGGCCAAGTGCGTATGATCTTGGCCCCCATACGCCCCAACGCGCCGCCCCCTCCATCCCATCGCAAGCCGGTCGATGAGACGGGGAGGGCGGCGCACCTCCTCGTTGAGGCGCGTGGGGGCCCAAGCGTCCCGGTCCCCACACGCCCCACACGTGAGGCCCGTCACGTCGCCCACCAGCACTTCTCTGAAAGCAGAGAAGGCGGTGAGCGACCGCGCGGGCCCCCTCCGTGCCAGAAGGCACCCTCGGAACACGCAAGGGCGCCTTCCGGCCCGCCGTGATGGACGCGGAGAGTCCCCCGACCCTCCGCGTCCCGGCGGCCACTCTGGTCCGACTGGTACGAGGCGCGCGCGCTTCCGCGCAGCGGCGCCCCCCCCAGTCGGTCCTTCATTCGGTTGGTCGCCTGGGTCCCGCTCCACAAAGTGAAACAGGGCCCACGCGACCCCTCCCGCCAGATTTTTCGCCGCTGGCCAGCAAGATCCCATAAAGAGAAGTTACTGACCAGCGCCCAGGGTGCACCGGCCCTTGCCACTTACCCTTCCCACTGGTTCAAGATGAATCAGTAGGAACGGAAGCGGAAGGGCACACGGGAAGGTAATCTGGCATCGCACCCCGCTGGACAAAGCCCTTCCCTAATGAGCGCAAGGTAGTGCCATCATTAGGGGGTAATGCCCATAATCCCCACGCTGGGCATGCGAGTTGGGGATCGCAGTTTGGTAGAATTGGACTGCAGAAGGCGCTGCTGCCCAACCCCCGAGTTGAGTCCCTTAGTCGCCTTTTACGACACCCGCGGAAAGAATTTGGGGTGGTGCTATTCTCTAGGCCGACACCACACAGCAACTAGTCCACTGCTGGACATACGAGTAACCCTCCCCTAATGAGCGGCAAAGCGCCCTGTCTTCAGCTTGCCGAATCCAGCATCTGCCTGCAGTTTTTCGCGGATCGTCATCCCACCTAGTCGGAGGGAGTCCTACACTACGATTGCCGAGTCGCGGTCTCCACTCAAGAACACGTTTACTCCAACGCGAGATATGACCTTCCCACTGCCAGTTCAGCTTGCCGATTCTCTGAGCTGTGTTGTTAACACTACAGTACAGTACCGTAGGGTACTGTAACAACACATATTTGTCTCCTTCTTTTCATATGCCAAGAGACCCAACCGTACGTACCGACCGACGGTAGCGACCATACATATTTTCTCAAACCATATTAACCATTTAGTTCTACATAATAAGCTCTTGTGGCTTAGTGGAACGCAGTGCTTGAAATCAATCACTTAGATTAAGCAACAACAGTCCCGGTCAGGTGCTGGATGGGTGACCATCCCGTGGCCACCGCTAGTGGTATTATTTCCGAGCGCTTCTGCGCTTCGCAAGGCACGTTAAGCCGTTGCTGGCAGCTGTCATGTAATGCCAGTCATGTAACGTAATGCCTGAGCCATGTCAGAGGCCTTATGGGTGGTTTGATAACCTCTGACAGTAAGAAATTAAATTAAATGAAAAGGTTTTATTCAAAGTAGCGCAAAAACTGCGGCTTAATGAACGTTACAATTCAAACGTTACAAGGGCATTGGTGCCGGCTGTCATGTAATGGCAGTCGTTAAACCATGTCAGAGGGCTTATGGGCGGCTTGTGACAGTAAGGCCCGCCACTGTCTTACAATTCTCCACCAACTCGGACTTGGCTCCCGCGGTGGGGTATGGCTAACCTTCCCGCGATGCCGGTAGAGACTCGTGCCCCAGCAGAAGGGACATACCAAGGGTTCATATCATACTCATATGTTCGATCAACAACTTTAAATGCAATTGAAATGTAAGAAATAAATGACAGTGATTAATCATTACTTCATTACTTCGAGCACGCCGTTATCCAGACATTATAGTACTATGTATAAGCATACGCAATGATTAATAGCACCCACCGGAAGTTAAACAAAAAATAAGGTTACGAGGAAAATTCTTCCATATTCATAGGCTTCCTACACACGTCAACCTATGTCAACAAACACGCAACATCGTCAACACGCACCGACGTGTGTGTGACAGAATGTCTCGTCTATAGATTAACACGTCAGAATAAAATTGTTCAATGTTGTCGGGAGGGATACTCAAACATTTGGTTACATGACATACTTAGTTAGTCGCCCATTGGCTCAATTGGTAGAGCGCTGGTACGGATAGCCAGAGGTTGCGGGTTCGAATCCTAGCATGGGTGAAATTTTTAGCCTCTAAATAGGTTTTTAAATTTGTTCCTTAGCACGGGTTAGTGCATTAAAAATAAAAATAGTGTGATCATGTGGGTACAGTGATATCGTTCCGATGTTAAACCTAACTGCAAAGTAGGTAGTCGGGGCTGTAAGTAATGCAATTTGCTTAAGTCAGATGTCGCTGCCTGTACGTAATACAGAGAATATTGTAAAGAGGTTCGAAATTTCACTGATGCCGTGAGTCGCCCATTGGCTCAATTGGTAGAGCGCTGGTACGGATAGCCAGAGGTTGCGGGTTCGAATCCCGGCATGGGTGAAATTTTTAGCCTCTAAATAGGTTTTTAAATACTTAGTTAGTAGTTAGTTAGACCTGAGATTTCCGCACTTAGCCTCATAGTTGGGCCATTGTACGTAGCAAGCGCTGAGGTACGCTAACACCTCAGACACTAGGGTTTCCTTACGATGTTTTCCTTCACCGTCAGCGAGTAGTATTGCTACTATATTTTAACAAATGTGCATAACTTAGAAAACAAAGTAATTGGTACATGCCGGGGTTCGAACCCACGACCTCCCGATTAAGAAGCCGGCGTTCCCCACCGCTCCGCTACCACCGCTCTACGTGACATACTTGTTTGTTACCGAAAATAAATAAATTTTTGCTCCTTTACTTGGAAACTGCTATCTACTGTCAGAAGTTAGCAAGCCGCTTTCAGTCATCTGACATGGCTTAACGTCTGCTTTTACATGACAGCCGGCACCAACGGCTTAAAGTGCCTTGCGAGGCACGGGAGCGGAAAGAAAAAATGCCTCTAGCGGTAGTCACAGGACGGTCACCCATCCAGTACCTGACCGCGCTTGCTGTTGCTTAACCCAAGTGATTGATTCCGATTATTCGGTTCCACTAGGCACGAGCACTTCTATTATCTCGCTAATTATAACAATTCCATACTACTCTCAAAGATAGCAAAGAAATCGTAAGGGCTCTGTGGACTAAAAAGGTTAAGGCGCTTTGGTGTGCTAGCTAACGCCGCCACCAATGAAATAAAAATCATGCTGCAGCAAACTGCTTCATAATACTTTTTTATTCAAAAAATTGAAAATAAAACGTATTTTTAAACAAGTTATGATTTTTATTCCGTTGGTGGCGCTATTTAGCGCCCGAAAGCGCTTTAAGAAACCCCGCTATAGTGCAATGCCCTTTTTTATGTAAGGCATCGTTCACTTCCGCATTTGCGATCTGCGCGATGGTTTAATCCGTTTCCGGTCTGACGGAACACAAAAGGAGAACCTTTCCTACTGATTTACGACCCAACCCGCTCCCTGCTAGAAAATATAAGAACACAGATGTTTCATTCAGTAAGTTATTTAGAGTATTTGCAAATCGTATTTGAGTATCATTGAGTTGGCACCTGTAACATACTCGTAAGTCATTTAGTTGTACCTAGTATAGGGCTAACGAGATCTGTGTAATGTGTCCGTGAATATTTATTTAATTATTTATTCATTCATTCATTCATTCATTCATTCATTCATTCATTCATTCATTCATTCATTCATTCATTCATTCATTCATTCGTTCGTTCGTTCGTTCGTTCGTTCGTTCGTTCGTTCGTTCGTTCGTTCGTTCGTTCGTTCGTTCGTTCGTTCATTCATTTATTTATTGATATCGACGACCTCTGTGGCGTAGCGGTAGCGCATCTGCCTACCATGCAAGAGGTCCCGGGTTCGAATCCCGGCTGGTAACAAAAAAAACTCCAGGTCTTGGTTGTTTACATGTTTGTGATGTCGTTGTTTCTGGTTCCCATGACACAGGGTATCCAACGAATGATAAATTTTCGGGCTCCAGGGCGAGCGTGTATGATGTTGATGTGTATACTCTTTCTTCATCGTTATTACTCACAATCTCTCCACAAAAAAGCCGCAGGTACGATTAGGGTCAATTTCTGAATTGCTAAGTAAATAGTTAACTGTAGTGCTCTCCGAATGTCTCAAAAAAAAGCGTGATGAAACTTTATTTAAATATTTACTTTTTAATACAGTCGCTCAAAAAGTGGCGCATTACAGGGACGTATAGCGTGCGGGATGTGAGCTATTACACACTCGTGATTTTTTTTTACCTTTCCCGCACTCGTTTGTTCTCTTTCCCAACTGTCAAAATAATGTCTATTAAAAAGAAAAACCAACCATGAAGTTTTTACTAAAAAAAATCATAGAAGTTTTTGTGAGCTACTAATTTGTTTCAATATCAGATTTAATGATTTTATTGAATGAGTTAAGTTCGGTTTCATTTCATCTCATTAAATTTCATGTTCAATTCATATCCATAAAAAAAAATCTACTGAAGACTTGGCTGTATGGGCATAGTTCCCTGTGCCTACTAGAATGTGTAAAGAAGAAAAAAACTCTGCTTATATTCTTTTACTCTTGGCGCCATTTTCCAAATAGTTTTTCTTTATTAAATTGCTTATTTTTTTCGCAACTGTATTAAAAATAGTCGTTCAGTACGTGCGGAACCGTCATTGCAACTTGTTCCGACTGTAGACATTTGTCGGAACTCTTTGCAATGACAGCCTTTCCGCACTTGTAATGAAATATATTAAAGTGACATTTCATTGACATTTCTGCCGTACCATTGCGAAATTATTAAATTGTAAATCTATTTCTGGTACCCACGATACCAGCTTACTTAAAGTGGGGCCACAGATAAGCTGATAGCACTATTGAATTACTCTTATTATTGTAATAAGGCAACCTTAAGTCAATCCACTGTGTGAAAAATCTTTCCTGAAATAAATAATTTTGTATTGTATTTTTGTATTCTCAATTCCGAAACCGGTCTTTGGTCTAGGTGTATCACAAACATAGAATTTTTTGTGATGTCTACTAGGATGTTGGTAGAACCATAGTACATGCTATCTTATTTTGGGACCAGAACAAGTGGATAGTATTTTGTTGAAATTAATAGTAGCTGCCTGTACGTAATACAGAGAATATTGTAAAGAGGTTCGAAATTTCACTGATGCCGTGAATCGCCCATTGGCTCAATTGGTACGGATAGCCAGAGGTTGCGGGTTCGAATCCCGGCATGGGTGAAATTTTTAGCCTCTAAATAGGTTTTTAAATTAATAGTATTATTATTATTTTCAAGCTCAGGACTCAGGAAGATAATTCAAATTCAATGATCTAACTTTATTTGAACGTCATTTGGGTTGCCTAGTACACTTTTTTGACTACCCTCTATATATTCCTTATCTATCTCTGTAGTAACCTTAGTACAAGGACTGGTCACCTATCCCTTCAACAATCGAAGTATTAAAACAAGGACCACCAGTCTCTGGGAACACCCTAATGTCTTTTCATCCCGACAGGTTTCTGCCGAGTTGCACAGCACCCTTTTGGTCCCGAAATTTAAATATTGACTTTAAAAATCGTCGGTATTTTCACGAACATACTGGAGAGTCACGGTGTATACAGACGACAGCTTAGCGACCTTTGAATGCATGTACATCTGCGTAATGAGATGATTTATACAGCGTCCAGTGGCATCTTCACTCACACTAGATGGGTGAAGCGACTACTCGGACGATGCAGTGACTGGAACATTGTTTTAGATGGATTAGGCTTGGCCAGCATCAATACCATGCTGACGGCTACAGCTGAGAGGTGAAGGAACTCATCGTGAGGAAGCCCGCGGATTGGTTGACTCCACACGTATTGACTTGTCTTTCCTGTGGGCTAGGTCGACAATACCAAAATAAAGTATTGAATAAATTGTTATCTATCAACTACTAATCAATATAAAAAAGATATTGGTAGATTAAAAATGACAGCCTCGTGGCGCAGCGGTTTGGCACGCTGACTGTAAAACCGAAGGTCTCGGGTTTGATCCCCGGCCGGGTCAAACTAGGAAACGAACTTTTCTAGTTAGTCTCGGGTCTTGGATGTCATCTATGTATTTATTGTATTAAATCTATTGTCGAGTTAGTACCTATAACACACGTCATTTAGTTGTACTCAGCCTAGCGCAAGTAGGAACTTTGAAATTTTTGTTCGCATTTAGCCCCGTTTTAATGGCGGACATATTTTTGTCTCACTCTTTAATACTACTTACTCTTTCTTTGCTGTCAATGTCAAACTGAAAACAACAAATATGGCGGAACGCGGCACATATTAGAACGTTTTCTAGTTAAAATTTTTGTGTTTTAAGTTTGTTCAATATCTAGCTGTGTGTATCTTGTTGTACAGTGTTTAGTGATTTTCTTTTAATATTGGCATTGATCGGATGGTGTCGAACTTGTGCCATTTGTAAAATAAGATGCAGCCGGTCAAAGGGTACCAAAAGAAAGTTTATGGGTAAATTTCCTAGGGATGAAGACCGGTAAGTATTTCTGGCTACAGTTTTTGTCATCTTGCACAAGAGCAAGATCATAAATTATGTTAAATAACGTAATTAATATACTATGAGAAAAATACTCAGATGTTTCAATGTCATAGTGATGTGCCATACACATATTCAATATCGATGAAAAAATATCTGATTAGTACCTTGGTCAGAATTACTACTCAGTGTATGACGGGTGAATTGCTGTAAGCCATAACAATGTTTTGTTTCAACGATGCACTATTAGTGGCTGCATTGAATGTTGTTTTTTTTTTAGATGCAGACAATGGGTGAAAATTGTGGAAGATCTTATATCGTATATCCCCATCGAAAAACTCCACCAACATAAATATGTTTGTAGAGATCATTTCCGGCCGAAAGATTTTTACAACTATTTTAAAAGGAAGCCGATTAAAGAAATGGTGAGTTGTGTTATAAACTTATAATGTAACACTTACTACATTTCATGAATAATCATGTAATAAAACACAAAATACGCCTTGCTTTACGTCGAACATTTGAATATATTTTGCTCCGTCATTTAGAACGCAATATTATTATTACGTCTTAATACGTAAATGACATACTTTGATAAAAATTTTTTTACAGGGCTGTATCTTCTCTACTTATAAATGCGCCTCCTCTTCCTGATTACTTACTAGCTGAGTTTCCTTACCACGTAGCCACGTCGCATCACTTGAAACTGGTTAGTGATTGGAATTACTAAAATATTTTTTTTACTCATTTTTAACTTAAAATATTTTTTTATAAAAATGTATTTGATAGTTACATAGTCAATTATGCAGTTATGTGGTAAACAGGAACAAATTATTTTTTTTTTCGGACTATTCTTGCAATTGTTTATTTTCAGATTCAGCTATACAAAAACCTATTAGTTGTCGAGCTTCACAAAACAACTCTGGTACGTAGACTTTTCATGTATCGCTGAAGTTTTTTGTAACTAGAGTTTGTTTACTTTGATAAATTACAAAGTGTTATCATTTTCAGCACCTTGTACAGCAGCCAAAATATCAGCTGTTGCTATTGGTCCAGTAGGGTTTGACCACAATTATTGTGGCCTGGAATCTCAGCATATTTATCAGAACTATCCCGGTAAGTAGCATAGTTTACCAACAAATTAATAATCAATAACGACTCAACTTAACTTTTTTTGACGATTTCAGCACCACCGATTGATGAAGTTCGCTCAGATTGGACACCTCTAAGGAAAAACCAAATAGCTGCTGAAATAAATTCAATAGACCTTGACCACAATTATTGTGATTTGATAATCAATAATAAAATACTAATTTCATTTGTCGTTTTATTGAAAACATTGATTTTTATTAATTTTATTAGGCTAACTGCGGAGCCCCTGGATGAAAATTTATCGATATCGATAAATGTAGTACCAATGTAAGTGGACGTTCCTAATGCACAGACAAGTTGTTATGTTGGTAGCACTTTTGACATTGCATTTTTGCTCTATTGGTTGGTATTGCTAACGGGGCTAAACTCATTACAAAAGCATATAGGGAGGTCCCGTCTCTTATTTATATGCTCTGTGGTTGTACTTAGTAGAGATTTGTATAATATGTCCACGAATATTTACTTATTAATATAAAGCACTTTCCTGTGAATTCAAACCACTTTAGCGTCTGTAGCCACATTAAGTCAACGAGCCAAGTACTACTAGGACTGCCTCGTTGGTCAAGCCGTTACGCCTAGATATCAAGGCAGAGGTCGTGGGTTCGATTCCTAGTGGGGGCCGCCGTACATTTGTACAAGGGGTCTCAGTCTGGGTGTATTTGCATGTTAGTGACGTCCTTGGCTGGTTACATAGTACAGAGTGCTTAGTGCGAGTTTTTTAACTACTCGATCGCGTTAACGTAAACTCATATTTCTATGGCATCGAGGAAGCGCCACCTAGCGACAAGTATGGAAATTAAAATTGCTGAGTGCGAGTTGTAATGGCATACGTTGAGAAGTGAACACGTTTACCAGCCAAAACACGAATAAACGCGAGTGCGATTTGTACTGTGACAGCGTTTTGCCAGTTCGAACGGTTAACTTACTCATACTCACTACTCAATGCTCGATTAACGCGGTAGTAAAGTTATTCGATTGGATCTGTCAAACTCGCACTAAGCACTCAGGGTATCCTAGTTTGGGACCAGGTCAAGTGATTGTGTTGTGTTGAAGTCATCCTGTTGTATAATACCCATAAACCGACTGTACACACTGAGAACCAGCAAGTTTATCTTACAATGCGAGTTTCACAGGACGTCCCATATTGCCGATAATGTAAAACCCGCAACGAATAAATTCTCGTGCTCCGGGGCGAGCGTGTACTGCCGCTATTATAAGTAATAATTATTACTGCCGATCATGTCTTACAAGTACCTATATTAATAAGAGATTTAATCAAAGGCGTCGTTTACTATGTTTGAAGCCGTATTTTGTTCTCCATTACTTAATTGTTATTAAAAGCCTGTTATTAATTTTATCCGGGCAGCAAAATGAAACTGAAGTAACTGTAGAAACATAATATTGAATATTAATATTACATACCATCGTCGTCAGGCTATACTAGTCCACTGCTGGACATAGCCCTCCCCTAAAAGCGCCACGTTGTGCTATCATAGGGGGCAATGCCCATAATCTCCACGCTGAGCATGCGGGTTGGGGATCGCAGTTCGGTGGAATAATTGTACTGCATACATACCATGCCACGGCAATATTTCTGCCATGCGGTTCTGATAGTATTGATATCAATCCTATGTATGTCCCCACTGCTAGGGCACTGGTCTTTTCCTGCATTGCAGCGAGGTTAGACCATACTCCACCACGGGGGCCAAGTCCGGGTTGATGGAGGATTGTAAGACAGTGGCGGGCCTTAGTGCCAGAAGTTATCAAGCCGCCCATAAGGCCTCTGACATGGCCTAACGACTGCCCTTACATAGTAGATAGCATTATGTATGTAATTTATTTAACCGTAAACTATAAAAATAAGTGTACCGTAGCAATGTCCTGACCCTTATTATGCAAACCAAATCCTGTCCAAATTCTGACGTTCGTGATAGCAATTTATGTGGAATTTGACAGCTAGACGTTTGAAATCATTCGGGTTTTGGTCTACGCAATATGAATTAAAAGAAGCGATGATAACGGAGTGGTAGAACGCCGGCTCCTCATTCGGAAGGTCGTGAGTTCGATCCCGGCATGTACCAATGATTTTGCTTTCTTAGACACGTACATTTGCGAATTTATAGTAGCAATACCACTCGGTATATTTGGAGGAAAACATCGTGAGGAAACCCTAGGTGGGGTTTCATTAATTTGGTACCTACGTACAATGGCTCAGTGCGAAAAATTCAGGTCTAACTAACTATAGCCATTGAATTTAAAATTCAATTCTGTAGCATAATAGTATTTGTACGTCTACGTAACTGTAGTTACTTCGCGGACTGCTGCTGTCAGTAAAATCGATTTTTATGAATGAAACCTTTCAAATAACTTCTCGAATCGGCTGTTACAATAATTAGTGTTAAATTATTCGTTCAATTGATGCTTGATTTCATAGCCAAGTCTCCGAATAAAAAAAAGCTTCGGTGTCAAAACAAAATCAGTTCCTATCTATTACGTGAGGTGACTTCAATCTGCTTTTAAAATGTAAGTTTTCATTATTTTTCAATGTATTATATATCAAAATAATTGTAAGGATTTGCACTTTATGATTAAATACAAAAAAAACTGAATTGTGTTACATACAACGACAGATTGACATTTTCAATTACCGCCGCGACACGCCATGTTTCCACAATTGATTTCATGTATTCTATTGAATTTCACTATAAAATGTTACTTAGAGCCGTCATTTTTACTTTATCTGATAGTGCATTTCATAAGCTATTTGGAAGTATACTTTATTTTGTGGTAGCTGCAGCAGTTCTATAGTTATTACAGTTTTTCTAACAATGGTACCGGCCGCTCGGCGAGCAAAAATGTCGCAAAAATGTAATTCGCGAGCGCGGACGTTTAAGGCTTACGTGGCCGCGCGACCCGGACGTTTGAGTGGATATACAGCATTGTATGTACTATTATGTTGCTAATAAATTAATATGAATCGAGGTAACAGTAACATGCCACATCCAACAGGTGCTGCAAAATATCATCCTCACTCACTTTATCTCGTTTATTAGACGTTAGACGACCTCTGTGGCGCAGCGGTAACGCATCTCCCTACCATGAAAGGTCCCGGGTTCAAACCCCGGCTGGGGACAAAAAAAACCCCCGGTCTTGGATGTTTACATGTTTGTGATGTCATTGTTTCTGGTTCCCACGACACAGGGTATCCTAGTGTGGGGTCAGAAGCAATGTATGTGCCTGAATGTAAATGTTATGTTGTTATTATATCGCGGGTAGAAGGACAGATAGATCAGATTTGTGATTTAAACAGCTATTAAGGCGTTTAAGGACGATAACTAGCGCCACCAGTGGAAAACAATTCATAACTTTTTTATAATACGCTTTTTTGAAAACTGAACATTATGAAATCTTAACAACTGTGACAACTATTTTTAGAAATTACAGTCTAGAACCTATGATCAATAGATTACAACTTTAATCGACTCCCGCTAAAAGTTGGTTGTGAATTTTATTTTCAAATATTTCGTAATATTTCGGGTGTTCAATTTTTGTTCTTCTTAGGTTCTCCGTAGTTCTTATCAAGACTGCTCCCTTTCTTGCAAAGGACCAATAATGAATACAACATTTTTAATGGATGTAATTTTACATAGGCGATGATTTTATGGAGCCGCGACAATCTTAATTCGGAGAGGTTTGGTGAGCGAGTGGCGAGTAGCCTTGGGTAACTCAAGAGCCAGATATGATTCGACACACAACTCCCTCCCCGTCAAGTGTGTCCCATTCATATCCCAGAGATGTCAACTATATCTGGCTCCCTCGCACATACTCTCAACTCAGTACGGCAGTCATCTCCTGCTACTTTATCCAGCTCACACACAATGCGCGAGAGCGAGATCAACATCGTCTGACATCGGTTACATTCGGCCGCATTTTTCGTCGTAACCAACGAGCTATGAGAAAAAGTTCACCAAAAGAAACGTGTGATCTGGATAAAGTAGGGAATAAGTAGACTAAACTGTTTCCACACGCACTTAGTTAATTGGACGTCGTATGAGCTAGGACACAAGTGGTGAGCGAGATATGATAGAGATATAGTGTGTCTCGGTGAGCAAAGATATGAGATATAACAACTCCCTCTAAGGACACACTTTGCCCAAGTCTAGTGGCGAGTGGCATCGACGTGGCGGTGGCGGCGTGCGGCGCGGCGGCGGCAGGCTGGCCCCCCGCGCCCCGCGCCGCCTCAGCTACCGATCGTGGTAACAACCTATGATCAATAGATTAGAACTTTAATCGATTACCGCTAAAAGTTGGTTGTGAATTTTATTTTCTAGACTGAACTCGTATGTTCTATAGTTGCCACAGTTGTTAAGATTTCTCATGTTCAATTTTAGATAAAACGTATAACACAAGTTATGTATTTTTTCCATTGATGGCTCTAGTCAGCACCCCGAAGCACCATAATGCCAAAAATCCATTTCAGTCGTAGGTTTTTGTAATACGTTTGTGGCGAGCACATGTCGACTCTGCGCGCGCACTATAAACCCCAACATTCCTGCATCGCGCAAGAAAAGTGTTTCAATGACATACCAAAAATATAACGTCCGACTAACAACAGTTGGACCGGCCGTCCCCAGGCATACGATCTGCCTGGCGGTAAATCTCCGTTTAAAGTGGAACCCGCTCATCCCCATACGTTCTAACATAATCTTATGAAAAATCACCAAGCTTTTATTTTTTAATTGTAACGTAATTAATTTAATTTTCAAGACGTTGGGAAGTAAATTCACCATTAAATAGGATGCTCCGAACTTATAACGAGTGCTGGAGTAAATTCAATTTGGATATTTTTCAAGACAGCCTTGGCAATTTTAAGTCTAAATTAATTTCTAATATTTAAAAATTCTTATCTTACGTGGTAATAACCTCTTCATTATCACCGTATTGTAATATTACATTTCTAGTTTTCTGCGTATAATTAAGTCTAAAAATGCTGTGTATACCTTTTATTGGCATAATCGCTAGCCCTAAGTCACTTTTAGTATAAGCTTTATCATGTTTGCGTGCATGCTGTTGGTGTACTTAATGAATAAAATAAATAAAAAAAAATTAAAAACGTTTTTACCCGTATTTCCCGCGGTGACACGTAGACTGAAGTAAGTAGGTGTATGAATCACAAGTCGTTAAGAAATACTAACATTATGGCCTAACTCTCCTGCGATGCAGGAAGAGACCCGTGCCCCAGCAGTGGGGACATACAAGGGGTGATAACGGATGACATTAAAATCATCACATAAATAATTTTTGAGTCTTATTTGAAAAATATAACAGCCTGACAATATTGAGATGTTACAGTCGCACTATAATAACTTAACAACATCAACATAAGAAATATGGTAATTCACACAATAACTTTATAAATTGTAGCCTATGTGTTATTCAGAAGTATAAGCTATATTTTTGTAAAGTTTCATTAAAATCCATTCGGTAGTTTTTACGTGGAAGAGTAACAAACATCCAGCCATCCATACTTACAAACTTTCGCGTTTATAATATTATAAGTAGGACTTTTCCAAAAACTGTTCATAAAAGAATATAAAATGATTATTAATATTTTTTTTTTTTTGCTAGGGTCTCTAATAAGGCCTTGTTAATCCCTTCCAGATATCTGCAGGCGGTGTCACCTTAACTCATAGGACCTTAAAAACCGTAACAGGCAGGCAATGTTTCAACTCGCTTTCTCCTTTATAAGGCAGTAGGTAATTTAGGAGTTTTGCAACAAAATTGGGCCATGAATTGTGGAGGAGGCCAGGAAGACAGGCTTTTTACGGCTCGGTACACCTGCCGGTAAGTCGCAGCTGCGTCCCTTGTACTCGTGTTATACGACTGTATTGAAGGGCATTTTGGCAGTATTTAACCTCCTTTTTCAGACCTTTTTCGGGAGATAATAGTTTTTTTTTAACCAAAGTCGTCTTAATTGTGACCTACCCTTCATGGATGGAGGTGTTAGATTATTTAGACGGGATCAAATCTACTACTACTTCTTATCATATCTTAAATCTACTAGTATGATAAGAATATTCTTTTTCATTTCTTATAATCGGAAAGTAGCATTGTTTTGATCTGATTATTGAGTGGAAAATGCTGCTTCCCTCCATAGGGAGGGAAAAACTCATACAAATTACTTCCCGCCTAAGGGTCGGAATGAACTTTAAAAATAGAACTACTGTCAGCTGGCGATGACTATTATCATTGAATTAGCACGGGTTAGTGCATTAAGAAAAAAGAATATAATCTTTGATACTTACGTTTTGAATACAAAACGTATTATAAAACAAGTTAATAACTTCACTGTTCACATATGATTCAATTCTAATTCCCAACGTCTACAGTTTGATAGTTGTATGTCCGAAGATGTAATGAAAATGAGTCAAATCTGACTCTTGAACATACATACATACATACATACATACATACATACATACATACATACATACATACATACATACATACATACATACATACATACATACATACATACATACATACATACATACATACATACATACATACATACATACATACATACATACATACATACATACATACATACATACATACATACATACATACATACATACATACATACATACATACATACATACATACATACATACATACATACATACATACATACATACATACATACATACATACATACATACATAACCTCACGCCTGTATCCCAGAGGGGTAGGCAGAGACCAGGGACTGCCACTTGCCACGATCCTGACAGATCACCTTCGCTTCATCAACGTTCATTAGTCGTTGCATGCACACACGCCGGTTCCGGGTACTGACTCTTGAACTTGTTCCAAGACACTCCTCTGAGTCATATACGACTCTTGGACAGGGAAGTTGTTAAGACTTTTATTCCAATGGGGGCACTACTTAGTACCCCAAAGCAAAGTTTATTCTCTGTATGAAGCATGCGTAAGAAGTAATCCTACGATAACATTTTTATATATAAATGGCAAATAAAGGCACCAACTACAGTTGGTGGAATTGTGCGTAAAGAAAATAAAAAATTAAATAATAGGTGTTCTTTTAGTAGAGTCAATGTTCTAATATATAGGATTTCCATCCTTTCCAGTAGAACAAGACCAGGGGTAATAAGTACTTATAACGGTACTTCTCCGTGGGCGTGAATTTTCGCGCATCGCCTCCCTGAGAAGTGGGACGCCGGCGCGGCGGCAGACGAAATGCAAACGAAATTGAAACGATCGGAAATTCCAATAAGCGGAGCACACTTTGCATTTGATTTATTTTTTCATCATCATTATTGTAAAATTCACTCGCTTACTGTGAAGGAAAACATCGTGAGGAAACCTGAGTTTATGAGGTGTTTAAATACTTCTAGCTTCAAAGACAATCCGTCTTTCTCTCTCTGAGAGAAGGCTTGTACCCTGCAATGGGACGTTTAGGCTGGGCACATGCTAAGACGCAGGCGACGCAGCACAGGTTTTGTAAAGCATGGAACGTCATTGAGCTACGTACGCTGCGGCGAAGGCGCGTGCGACGCAGACATGTCTGCCCTGCTCTACGTCTCGTTTTAGTGCCGGCACAGATTTCTGCGTCGTTTCTGCTTTCATTTCTGCACGTCGAGGCATGTTTAGTAACGATTTTGTTGCAATGACAGTACATTTAATTGAATTTGTTTGCTGTGAACCTTGTTTGTATGATACAAATCATCCAGACAATTCAAAAAAGACATTGAAAGATTTATTATGGGTGAGAATTGCCAAGGAATGGAGCGAATAGTTGCGTCTCGCAGCATGCGGTGGGGGCCTATGTCTGTCTCAACTGCCCTGCTCTGTACTGAACTGTGCTGCGCTGTGCTGCGTCGCCTGCGTCTCAGCATGCGCCCAGCCTTATAGGTTACATAATAATGTGGTTCACCAAATATTGGTGTCAACCCTTTGCATGTCCCCACTGCTGGGGCACGGGTTTCGTCCTGCATCGCAGGAAGGTGGCCAAGTCCGGGTTGTTGGATGATTGTAAGACAGTGGCGGGCCTTACTGTCAGAAGTTATCAAGCCGCCAAGATGGCCACTGACCTGGCTTATCGATTGCCATTAAATGACAGCCGGCACCAACGGAAGGGCTTTGGGAAGCACGATTGCGCTTGGAAAAATTCAACATACGGCACTCACGAAACGGTCACCCATCCTGCACCTAACCGTGCCTGTTGTTGCTTAACTCAAGTGATTAATTCCAATCACTGGGTTCGGCAAGGCCACGAGCGCTTCTCGTGTGCCTCCGTGACAGCAAAAAGGGGCTGCAACTCAGCATACCTTACTGGTGTGCGCTACAGATATCATAACAATTAAACAAGTAATTATATTTACAAATTGGCTCCACCACCAGTAGGTATAATAGATAGATGAATAAAATTATTTACATTATGCATTGAAAATGTACGGAAATCGGAAATAATAATACGTATATACATCCCAGTTACTGACTTAATTAAATTGAGTGCAAATATTTTAGCATTATCTGGCAACTAGGTATATTTGCCGTCAAAGGCTTTATGGGCCGCTTGATAACTACTGACAGTGAGGCCCGCAACAGCCTTACAATCCTCCCGGATTGGGCCCCCGCGGTGGAGTATTGCCTAACCTTCCTGCGATGCAAGAAGAGACCCATGCCCCAGCAGTAAGGATACAAGGGCAGCAGTAAGGAAACAATTTTAGTTTATATTGACAGTTTAATAAATACATAACGTAACCTCAAGCCTGTATCCCAGACCGGGGACGGCCGCATGCCACGATCCTGACAGATCACCTTCGCTTCATCGGCGTTCATTAGTCGTTGCATGCACGCAAGCCGGTTCCGGTTGCTGTGATAGTCAAATTCTACATCATCAACTCCTTTTGATGTAGAATTTTGTGATCGTTTAAGATCACTCAGGCAGCCGGGGCTACGAGCGATTCTGCATATTATTAATTTCATATGATTATATTGAAATACAGAAAAAAGTGTGTATGTGGAAACTTAGAAAATAAAATTAAGTACACGCCGGCATTTGAATCCATGAATTCTAGAATAAAAAGTATTCTATATGGTAATCCAGGTTATAATCTATCTGTATGCCTAATGTCATATAAATACAACGGTTATTCAGATGATCCATGAAAATTAATTATTCAAACTTTCTCATTTACAGTCTTCGTCCTATCATAACATAATAACTAATGCATCTAGACCATAACAAAACGCGATTACCTATAAAAAAACAGATAAATGCCAAAGTTACTTTAAGGGTTGCTTTTCCATTTCTAACTTAGCCTTTTTATTTTCTGACAAGCGATTTGAAAAGGTGCAAAGGGAATATAAACCGTCTGGCATTTAGCTATAAATTTTCAGAGCTATTCGCACGTACAAAGGGACCGCCAAGTTATGCCCATATGACTATGATTCTTAATATACTAGATGTAAGACCTAAAATTGAGCAAACATTTACGCCTTTCTTACATCTGACTTGTTAAAAATATGTGTATTGCAAGAAAATGTGCATACTTTACATGGGCGACCAGCGACCCTGCTGGCAAACGAAGTGAAAACTTTTTACGTGCTTTTTTGTTGAATAAAACCGGTCAAGTACGTGTCGTGCCAGGCGTGTAGGAAAGCTTTACACTGTACGCGGCTTTATAAGTTAACGTGATATAGGTAAGGTAATCCATAAACTTATTAAAAGAAAACTTCGTACGTATTCTATTGTGAATTACTTTCGACTTTTTATGCACCCTCGCTTTTCATCAATTACGAGGCTGCACGTAATAATTTTAATTAACAATTTTTTTCTAGTTCCAATTTCTGAATTGAGAATTTCGCTAAGTAAACAGTTAAATATAGTGCTGTCTCTCCGAATATTCCAGAAAAGAGCGTGACAGAACGTTACTTATTCTAAATCAGTTTAACTAAATTTTGCTTAGTTAGTTTCGTATCTACCATAGTGGCACTCCGCAAATGGGTGCGCAAACGATACAGAATTTACCTAGGTGTAACCACCAGACATTGTATACTGCCAATCAAATAATAATTAGTAATTTTGAAATTAACTTACTTTTATGAAGTTGTCAGTTGCGATAAGTAGGTTAATAAAAATTAAATAAAACCCTCATGACAATAGTCCTCGTCTCGTCCTCGTCGACAATTTTAAGCTGGTTTCTGGTAGTAGGCATGCTATGTAAACCTTTATTTATGTTATTTTTATTTCAATTGTGTTAGTGCCAAGTAAAAGTTTTCTCGTGAAGCGCTCGTGGCCTAGTCGAACCGAGTGATTGGAATCAATAACTTGATTAAGCAACAACAGGCGCGGTCAGGTACAGGATGGGTGAGCGTCCCGTGACTGCCGCTCGTGGCATTTTTCCGAGAGTTTCCGTGCTTCGCAAGGCACGCTAAGCCGTTGGTGCCGGCTGTCATATAATAGCAGTCGTTAAGCCATGTCAGAGGCCTTATGGGCGGCTTGATAACTTCTGACTGTAAGGCCCGCCACTGTCTTACAATCCTCCACCAACCCGGACTTGGCCCCCGTGTTGGAGTATGGTCTAACCTTCCTGCGATGCATGTCGTGCCCCAGCAGTGGGGACATACAAGGGTTGATAACGAAACGTTTTCTATTCTATTCCAATGAAGCCATCTTTCTGCGAAACCATCCACCGTGCATGGCCCGGTACTCACCTGGACGCTTTTTGTTATTGTAAAATAACAGAAAAGTTATGATTAAAAGTTATATCCTCATTGCTAATGTTATAGAATTTATGTTTTAAGAAATAATAATATCCTAATACTTTACTGAAAAATTCTTGACTATCAAGATTTACGAATCGCATACGAGCCGTATTATCCGTCTTCACGGAAAAAAACAGTTTTTTCCACACTTAAGGGATTTAGACGTGAGTGTTCGCAAATAGTTTGCCAGCGTAATCGTTTCTGGTTCCCACGTGACACCGAGTGGACTGAATTGTTCCACTTCTTTAGATTAAGCTTTATAGCCCCGATAAAATAGAGCTTCGGTATCTTACTTAAGCCCAACTTAAGTGGATAAGTTATCCTTTCCACGTAAATATTTGTAGACGCCTTTTATTACTCGTTCTTTTTTAATAAGGGGTAACATTTTAAACAGCTTGCCAGTGGTAAAACTAGATCATATGTTTATACAGTTCGTTGTAGAAATTGTTGTCTAATGCAATCTAACCGATTAAAGCGGTATTAAAAAAATACACGTCCTTAAAACAATCCGAAAACGCTTACTGAATAGTTTGTGATACAAGGAAAAGACGTAACCATCGATTAAATAAAACGATTAATTAAAACCTATTTAGAGGCTAAAAATTCCACCCATGCCGGGACTCGAACCGGCGACGTCTGGCTAACCGTGCCACAGTTTAGCCAGAGGTCGTGGGTTCGAGTCCCGGCATGAGTGGATTTTTTAGTCTCTAAATAGGTTTTTAAAATTGTCCTTAGCACGGGTTAGTGCATTAAAAATAATATATTACGATTAATGAATCTAAGAGTATTTTGAGTTTGGGAGGACTGGAAGGTCGCGGTGGAGGCCTTTGCCCAGCAGCGGGACACAAAAAGGAGTGTTTAGTGGAGTCGTGTTTTTATAACTAAGGTAAGTGTAAACTGGGGTGGCACTCACCACCCAATTCTTCCCGCGGGTGTCGTTGAAGGCGACTAAGAGACACAAACCGGGGGGTGGGTAGCAGCCCCCCTGCAGTACAATTCCACCGAACTGCAATCCCCAACCCGCATGCCCAGCGATTATAACGATTACAGCCCAGGGGATTATAGGCATTACCCGTTATGATAGCACAACGTGGCGCTCTTTGGGGGAGGGATATGTCCAGCAGTGGACTAGCATAGCCTGACGACGACGACGACTCACCACATACCACTACTAAATGCTACGTAGCGTCTACGAAATGCGCTACAAACTGCTACGCTACGATATTAGTATCAGTTCATAGCGCATTTCAAAATCAGTAAAAAAAACGAAATGCTAAAGCATTTTTACCGTAAAAGCAATGATATCACGCTTATACCATTATACCGCTTATACCACTAGGTATGACAAGTAACATCTGAAAAAAATAGCCTGAATATGGAACAAATATTTAAGTCTTCCGAGACCACGGTACTTGAAAAAGTGCCGAAACGTCGGAAAATTGTAATAATGTAAAATTAAACGAGTAACATCCGTGTAAATACAGTTGTTATTAAATATTTAAACCCAAAATATTTTTAGTATTAAAATATTTAGGTTTGTCAGTCAATCACGCTTAAAGGGATTGACGAATTTGTGTTAAACGTAACACATAGGTACAACACGTTTCATATTTATCGGAAATCAGATATTTATTTCCACTTAAACAGTTTCCATCCTGTTTGTTGACTGTCACTGTAGGCTACCTGCGAATGGTTTTCCCACAGTTCTCACATAGTCCCACATGGTGGAGGGGTCAGGTTTCCTTATTTTCTCTCTCCACTTCTCCCTATTCGATATCAACCCTTGTATGTCCCCACTGCTGGAGCACGAATCTCTTCCTGCATTGCAGGAAGGTTAGGCCATACTCCACCACGGAGGCCAAGTCTGGGTTGGTGGAGGTTTGTAAGACAGTGGCGGACCTTACTGTCAGAAAATATGAAGCTGCCCATTAAGGACTCTGACATGGCTTAACGACTGCCATTACATGACAGCCGGCACCCACGGCTTAATGTGCCTCACCTCATGTGAAGTCTACGCTTGCAGTATTAAAAAGCAAATTAATATGCTTTTGTGTTATAGCGAAATAAAAGTATAATATAATTACACTATTTTCATTGTTAATGCACTAACCCGTGCTAAGGAACAAATTTAAAAACCTATTTAGAGGCTAAAAATTTCACCCATGCCGGGATTCGAACCCGCAATCTCTGGCTATCCGTACCAGCGCTCTACCAATTGAGCCAATGGGCGACTCACGGCATCAGTGAAATTTCGAACCTCTTTACAATATTCTCTGTATTACGTACAGGCAGCGACATCTGACTTAAGCAAATTGCATTACTTACAGCCCCGACTACCTACTTTGCAGTTAGGTTTAACATCGGAACGATATCACTGTACTCACATGATTACACTATTTTCATTTTTAATGCACTAACCCGTGCTAAGGAACAAATTTAAAAACCTATTTAGAGGCTAAAAATTTCACCCATGCCGGGATTCGAACCCGCAATCTCTGGCTATCCGTACCAGCGCTCTACCAATTGAGCCAATGGGCGACTCACGGCATCAGTGAAATTTCGAACCTCTTTACAATATTCTCTGTATTACGTACAGGCAGCGACATCTGACTTAAGCAAATTGCATTACTTACAGCCCCGACTACCTACTTTGCATCAGTCATGCATTACAGTCGCCCATTGACTCAATTGGTAGAGCGCCGGTACGGATAGCCAGAGATTGCGGGTTCGAATCCCGGCATGGGTGAAATTTTTAGCCTCTAAATAGGTTTTTAAATTTGTTCCTTAGCACGGGTTAGTGCATTAAAAATGAAAATAGTGTAATCATGTGAGTACAGTGATATCGTTCCGATGTTAAACCTAACTGCAAAGTAGGTAGTCGGGGCTGTAAGTAATGCAATTTGCTTAAGTCAGATGTCGCTGCCTGTACGTAATACAGAGAATATTGTAAAGAGGTTCGAAATTTCACTGATGCCGTGAGTCGCCCATTGGCTCAATTGGTAGAGCGCTGGTACGGATAGCCAGAGATTGCGGGTTCGAATCCCGGCATGGGTGAAATTTTTAGCCTCTAAATAGGTTTTTAAATTTGTTCCTTAGCACGGGTTAGTGCATTAAAAATGAAAATAGTGTAATCATGTGAGTACAGTGATATCGTTCCGATGTTAAACCTAACTGCAAAGTAGGTAGTCGGGGCTGTAAGTAATGCAATTTGCTTAAGTCAGATGTCGCTGCCTGTACGTAATACAGAGAATATTGTAAAGAGGTTCGAAATTTCACTGATGCCGTGAGTCGCCCATTGGCTCAATTGGTAGAGCGCTGGTACGGATAGCCAGAGATTGCGGGTTCGAATCCCGGCATGGGTGAAATTTTTAGCCTCCAAATAGGTTTTTAAAAAAGTATAATATAAGCTCTGTGCTTATAATATAAGCCATATTATGGTGTATGTAACGTTGTTTGACTTGTTTATTAGACTACATTGTAATTTACGTCTAAAAGTATGACGTGCCGCAGCAGCCCGCATCTTTTGGTTTAGGAATTATGTAGGATGATGGGTTAATAAATATTTTTTTGTTGCAGGTAACCACACATTATCAGAGCTGCTTAAAACGCAAACTACGGGTAAGTAATGTTTTTCCGCTAATAAACAAAGGGAAGTTTCTGTTAGGTTATATTATGGATACAATCGTGAAACGTTTCGTAATGTGTAATTTCGCGATGTGTAATTTAGCATATTGTGAAACAAATAAGTGAAATGACAACTCCAGTAGAAATGAACTCGAGTGCTGTCTCGGCTCGACATAAGTTTTATGAATAATGTAAATTGTCATGGAAAAAGGGCATATTTCCTTCTCAAACACGATATAACTTTACTCCATGTTTATTTAATATGTAGGTCACGACTTTTTTCTACTCAGGACTTTTCACATTTTCTTATTAACGAACATTTGATAGCAAAAATACA
Source organism: Yponomeuta sedellus (assembly GCA_934045075.1). Lineage (NCBI taxonomy): Eukaryota > Metazoa > Arthropoda > Insecta > Lepidoptera > Yponomeutidae > Yponomeuta > Yponomeuta sedellus. Next base: position 1,725,453 of record OW203730.1, on the reverse strand, counting down.
GGATGTCGTGAAGAAAAACCTCGGGAGGAAACCTGACTCTCTCAGGTGTTTGCTTACATACCACTTGAAAGCGCTTATCTGCGTTGGGCACGCGTGCTGATTGAGCTAGTACGAGTACTCCCTGTAGTATGATAGCATAAGTAAAGCCAGGTTTTCACAATCAAGTGCGCTCGCCATCCGAGTAAACTATTGCTTCTGATTGGCTATTTTGGTGTTGTCACGAAAAACCGTCCGATCAGAAGCATTAGTTTACTCGGATGGCGCACTCGGTCCGGGCGTAGTAAGACCGTGAAAAGCTGGCCAAAATGACTATAGTTTTAAGGTTTCACTGTAAAAACTTTGGCCTTTGCAACTACGTAATACATTGATTTATAAAGCGTCTAATGGCACCTTCACTCACAATAGATAAATAATAAATAAATATTAATGGACATATTACACAGATTTCGTTAGCCTTATACTAAGTACAACTAAAAGACTTGTGTTATAGGTGCTAACTCGACGACAACCAAGACCCAAGACAAATTAGAAAAGTTCGTTTTCTAGTTTGACACGGCCGGGGATCGAACCCGAGACCTTCGGTTTTACAGTCAGCGTGCCAAACCGCTGCGCCACCGAGGCCGTCTGAAGATAGATGAAAAGACCACTCAATTCAATTTATTTCAACGTAATAGTAGATTGTTAAACGAGGGTAGAAAGAATCAATTCCCGAGGTATTTAGACTATAGTCCGAGTAGGAATTGATTCTTTTACCTGTGTTAAACACTACTTTTCATTTCGAATATGAGGAAAATAAAAACTCTATTAAAAATGAGTTTTTATTTTCCTCACATCTTAGCATAAAAAAATATTACCTATTTTTTTTTAATTCCGTCACAGATACATATAATATACATACATTCTTAATAAATAACACAACTGGTTAAAAACGTATTTAGAGGCTAAAAATTCCACCATGCTGGCACGGTTAACCAGAGGTCACGGGTTTGAGTCCCGGCATGGGTGAAGTTTTTAGTCTCTAAATAGGTTTTTAAAACTATCTACTGGTACTCCAAGTACTACAATAGACACATTTTAACTTGTACATGCCGTCACCCTGCCTGTGCACCATGCGTACACTCATACTTAAGACATCTTATATGTCAATTATATCTCTCTGTCTGAGAGATAGTGTGGCATGCAGTCGGGCACATAACGTAGGCCTTTGTATGTATGTAAGACGTTTATAATGTTTAATTATCAAGAATAACTTGTAAGCACCATAATAATACTTTTGTTGTTGTGTAGTTATTGCTATTAGCAATAAGGCCGCCAATTGTAGCTTATTTCTGTATTTGCTGTTTCTGTAACAATTTTTCGGTATACAATAAGGAATATTCTTATCTTATCTTATACATAATTATACTATTTTTACTTTTAATGCACTAACCCGTGCTAAGGATAAATTTAAAAACCTATTTAGAGGCTAAAAATTTCACCCATGCCGGGATTCGAACCCGCAACCTCTGGCTATCCGTGCCAGTGCTCAATTGGTAGAGCGCTGGCACGGATAGCCAGATGTTGCGGGTTTTTATCTTATACGTGTTCGGTCTTTGAAATAAACTTTCTCCTTTCTAATATTTCTTAATGAGTCGCGATCTTCATACATACAGTCTTAACATTGAGATTAGATGCCTAAACTAGACATTTTCTCGCAAATTCATGAACTGTCATGAACTATGCTTATAAAATTGGCAGCGTGTTATCTAAAAGAGTGTTCCAAGTTACTTCATTTATGGAAATATGGCAGTTTTGGACTAAAAAGTCACAGTTTAAGGGTAGAATCTTGTTTACTAAATTGGACAAGTAAGAATAAATAGACTGTAGGTATAAATTTCTCTATTTTGTTCTAAATTAAATTTGCCCTGAGTTTTACCCAACGGTAAACGAGAACGGCAAAAATTGCATATCGACCTTCAGAAGCCGCACCGCGTCTTCAGATCCAAATTAAATTCACCCCAATATCAGTAAATGGCATTCAAATAGCTGCACATCGCCTTGCGGCATTTGGGGTCCCTTTCCCAGGGTATAATAATATCTTCATGCACGGGACACCGCGTCTTATTTGAATACTTCTAATTTCTCAGAGCAACGGTAGCCCAGTGGGTAGAACTATGGACTCGGAAGCGAGAGATTCAGGTTCGATTCTCAGTACGAGTATGTACCGGTGACTTTGTTTACTAGGTTATCTACATGTGAAGTGATAGTAGCAATACCAGTCGCTAAATGTGAAGGAAAACATCGTGCATTAAAAATAATATAATCATGTGGGTACAGCGATATCATTCCGATGTAAAACCTAACTGCAAAGTAGGTACTCGGGGCTGCAAGTGATGCAAATTACTTCAGCCAGATGTCACTGCTTGTACGTTATACAGAGAATGTTGTAAAGAGGTTCGAAATTTCACTGATGCCGGTGAGTCGCCCATTAGCCCAGTTGGTAAGAGCGCTGGCACGGATATCCAGAGGTCGCGGGTTCGAATCCCGGCATGGGTGGAATTTTTAGCCTCTAAATAGGTTTTTATATTGTCCTTAGCACGGGTTAGTGCATTAAAAATAATATAATCGTGAGGAAAACTGAGTGTCTGGGGTGTTCAAATACCTCAGCGCTTGAAGTTACCAATCCGCGGTGGGCACGCGTTGTAATTAAGCCCATACTCTCTCTCTGAGAGAAGGCCTGTGCCCCGCAGTGGGACTTTTATAGGCTACATAAAAAAAATCTTTCCTTCCCAATTTGTCATAGCCTTCGGAGCATTGGTTGAATTGGAAAGTCATGTACCTTTTAACTCCACTTGAACAAGTGTGGGATGGTTATGTACAGCAGTGGACTACAAAATATAGCCTGAAGAAGAACAAATGGCATGAAGTTATGTATTAAACGAGTCTTACGAGTATATCGATTATGTATTAGGTAAAACGGAATTACCTCAATTCCCGGCGTATCGGCGGCGTTACAGATGCCGTGGTAAAGGGTAGACTGAAGTGGCGAGTACAGTCAACAATTAGACCCGTTTAATATATAACTATGTATGAGAATCGCTTGTGGGTCACCATCTATGACTAACGCTAGTGGCATCTTCCGAGCTGTTCCGTGCTTCCCAAGGTACGTTAAGCAGTCAGTGACGGCTGCCGTCGATAGGTGGCAGTCGTTAAGCCAAGTCAGAGGCCTTAGGGCGGCTTAAAAACTTCTGACAGTAAGACCAGCCACTTGTCTTCCAAGCCGCCACCAATCCGGACTTGGCCCCCGTGCTGGAGTATGGCCTATACCTTCCATAGGTAAGAGTCCCGTGCCCCTCGGTGGGGACATTATGGATTGATGATGATGATTCATGAGCATCGCGAATCATTAAGAAATACAAGAGCCAGGGTGTGTATGGTATACATGCATTTATACCGTAAACTTCCTGGCTTACACTGTACATCGGCTTTTTATAAGTATAACCTTACCTTCTAACCTTACAATACAACAGATGTTCAGAGTGAAGTTTTTTTCCCGCCGCCTATTTCTCCACTACACTACGGCCCGAAGGCAGCGGCTTACATTTTACATTGTACATTGGCATTCAGTTAACAGAATGTATTTTTTTTACAGTGAAATAAACTCATTTCATTTCATTAGTACTCGAATGAAATATTTGTCGAAAGGGTCTGAAATCAACAGCATAGGCCGAATTTTAACGCATTCAAGTACGTAGCACGTGATGTGTTGGCTTATAGTCTGCTTCCATTTCAATAATCGGCACAGGAACAGATTAAACTTCAATTTTGTTCATTTTGATTGGAATCAAACGAATCTATTTGTTAAGTCAGGCGACGCGTCCGCTAAAGGCAAACGGGGTTGTGCTGTCTGACTGGACGGCCGCGGATTATGCGCTTTTATTTTAATTTTAATCTAGCTGTGGTAGCGGAGCGGTAGAACTCCGGCTTCACAATCAGAAGGTCGTGGGTCCAAATCTCGGCACGTACTAGTACACTTACACGCCTAACCTTCCTGCGATGCAAGAAGAGACCCGTACCCCAGCAGTGCGGCAGACAAGGGTTGATATCGACATCGATTTTCCTATGGCTTTCAAAGTAAGTACGTCCATGGTATAAATACAATGTCACTCCAATCTAAATTTAACGCATGTACCTCGCTCATTCATCAGTTAAATGGTTTTCGAACAAATGAAAATATTCTAAGTATCTACCCACAATACGTCACGCCCGCACCGAGATCGTGCGGGCGTAACCAAAGAGTACCTATATAAGGGCGTAACGATATCGATCTGAAATAATCCTTATACAACGTGTTTGAATTGAAATAAAGTAAAAGTGATAACGCATAAAATATCTTAAAAAGCCTAAAATCTCATCCATGCCTAAAATGCCATTAAATCACGGCCAGTTCAAATAGCAAAAGTTAAAATTTTCTTTTTACAATTTCAAAACTTAGCACAAGTAACATGACAGTATAAGTCCGTAAGGAGTTAAGGTTAGACAAATACAAATTTTCGCTCATTGCTGAAGTGATATTCTGGTTTTTAACCTTTTAACCGGCCGTATTATTTTTATATTATTTTGCGATTAACCCTGTACCAGGCAGTGATATAACAGTTGCCACCATAAATTGAACCTTATCATTTCGAAATAATGATAAGGTTCAATTTATGGTGGCAACTGTTATATCACTGCCTGGTACAGGGTTAATCGTTATGTTATGGACATGTCAGCAAAATTCAGTTATTTCTAATAAAATAGGACGAATATGTATCTCTTAGATGATATATTATACTTTATTGCATGTACACCAGGAATTACATAAGAGTCTTAAAAAAAACAGTACAGTACAAGTGGCGGCCTTATTACTAAAAGTATTTTTTTCCAGACAACCGTTGACGGAAAAGAAGAAACGGAAACTGAATGACGGGTAGTCGGCGCAACTAAACAATATTAGACAACATATTTATAGTTGATACACGTACATACCTACATCTTGCCTGTTGTAGCCAGCTCGGAGTATTAAAGGGAACGCCCCCCCGGGGCCCCGGCATCACAGATTATACCAATAATTATATATTTATGAACACGTACATAGATCTGCTTGTCTGTGGATCGGGTCCTATATTCGAGTCGCGAGGCACGCGCGACAAGATTGAAGATGTTTCGAGAGCAACCGTAGGGTCACCATGACATCATGATACAATTTCCGTTAAATATAGGACAAATATAGCGATCCCCAACCCGAATGCCCAGCGTGGGGATTATGGGCATTACCCCCCAATGATGTCACAACCTTGCGCTATGGTGCTCATTAGGGGAGGGCTATGCCTGAAGAAAAAGAAGAAGATAGGACAAACGCACTGCTATTAACTTAATTCGGGAATTACTTTCTCGATTTTTTGTCAAGTTCGTAGTTGATAAATAATTTAATTCAATTCATTTATTTCAAATATCAAAATTCGTATAAATTTGTTAGTAATCTTATTCTAGTGTTTGTACATATTGTTATTTTCACTATAACTGGACACTGTCATTGCTCGCTACTTGAAGACGGCAACAATGGTTTATGTAAGCACAATCTACCTACCTATAAACTATGTAATATTAATAATGTTAATTTTTAATTCGAAAAGACTCATTTGTTTCAGAAACTGTAAGGAAGTGACACGGTTGGCCAACTAATAGATTTGGTAACCGTAGGTCTTGACCAATATTGGCCAAATAAACATCGTAACAAATTTTTACCTTGACCACAATTGCTCCAACTTACACTAACAGGTTCTCAACGACAAATTCTTTCGCCAGTTCGCGGTCTCCATTCTCCAATTTGGAGGTTGTCTTTAGATCGTCCACCGTCCCCTTTATGCCTATCGGGAGTCCTTCATTTCGGTCGGAAAAAACAATGGTCTTTTCGCAGAATTTAGCCCTTCATCTAATATTATATCGAACTCTACCGGAACGGCTTCACCGATTTTTATGGACCTATTTAGAGGCTAAAAACTCCACCCATGCCGGGATTCAAACCCGCGACCTCTGGCTATCCGTGCCAGCGCTCTTTCCAACTGAGCTAATGGGCGACTCACCGGCATCAGTGAAATTTCGAACCTCTTTACGACTTTTATGACTTTTTTATGTTTATTTGATAGGGCTGAGAATAGGTCGTAGCGTAGGCCAATTAATATGGCAATACAACGTAGTAATCTAGTAATCTATCAAGAGCTCGGCCAACATGTTGGTTACCACCGATTGGTCCCCAACGCTGGTCCCCAATGTGAACCACATTCCATCTAATATTTATCCCAATTTTTATCCGACGCTGGGTCACCGTACCGCTTTTAGTTTCAAGTGTGTCGCGGACGTGCCCGGGCCTGCGTCTCAATTGTATCTGAACTACTGGTACAGGGGGCCAAAGGGCGCTGCATAGAAATATGGCACTTAAAACATAAGATCCTAAAGTCAAAACTTACGCACCCTCTACGCCTTACGACTCTAGGCCTTCCTTCAGAAAGGGATTATGGTCTACGCACGTGGCTTTGGATGATAAGTTGTAACGGTGCAAACCTCTTTACACCATTTTTGTATATTTCTTTAATTCTAAAAACCTATTTACAATTGTTTAGACTCGAACTCGCGACCTCTGGCTAACCGTACCAGCCTTTAATTCTGTCTATCATTTACAAAAAAATAATATTACATCACACATTTTTGAGATTTTCTTAATTTTTTCAGCATTACTACTTCACATTCGACGAGACCTGACTATTCTTACCTGCTTATTCTGTTTTTTTATCCAGTTTTCAGTTTATATCTATAATATAAAACTGAATCGCTGAATGTGTTGGTAAGCGCAGATCCCGAGAGCAGCTGAACCGACAGAATACCAGAGTTGTGGGTAGGTAACACTCCCGCAACACAGCTGAGTCGAGTCCACTTTAGGGACTCAATACTGAAAACCAATATCTGTTATTACTGTTGTTTAAAAGTTTATAATTGTTGTTTTTATTTTAATTTTTTACGTATAATTGTTTCTATTGTTTTTACTTGTGTTCGTATTTAATTTCATTGCTATTAGTCCGTTTCGGTATGTTCGTTTTTAGTATTGTGTTCGTAAATAAATATACTTCTTCTTCTTCATTTCACTCATTCTTTTTTTAGAATATTTCTTGAAGTCATCGTCATCGTCAGGCTATACTAGTCCACTGCTGGACATAGCCCTCCCCTAATGAGCGCCATAGCGCCCTGTCTTCAGCTTGCCGCATCCAGCATCTGCCTGCAGTTTTTCGCAGATCGTCATCCCACCTAGTCGGAGGGCGTCCTACACTACGTTTGCCGAGTCACGGTCTCCACTCAAGGACACGTTTGCTCCAGCTCCAACGGTTGTCGGTTCTTCGCGAGATATGGCCAGCCCACTGCCACTTCTAGGAGTGGGTCGTTGTCCGATTTTTCGACGACGAAACGCAACCGTTTTTTCTGGAACGAAAACAGGTCCTCGAAACGGTCCTCGTTCGCAACTGGTTTCATTGTATGCGAACGAGCAAGGCGCAGAGGACGGTCAAACGTGTGCGAACGAGACGAAATCAAAAAACATCGGAAAAAATAAGTTGTTTTACACGATATTCGACTGTATACTCATAGACATAAAGATTACTTTATTGTATCACAGATAAAAACGAACGGAACGAGCAAGGAGCCAACGGCGACGTCGCAATGATCTCATTACGTTCTAGGCTCTATTAATATAGCACTAAAGGACATATCCGCGTCAAACAATCTAAGGACTGGTCTCGCGACGAACAAACGCTGGCACTGCTTTAGAGTCTCTGGCACTGCTTTATAATGAAACGTAAAACGGTCCTATCGTCGCGGAACACAAAACGGTCTTATAAAACGGTTCGTCTTTGCAACGATCACGCCTAGCCACTTCAGCTTGCTGATTCTCTGAGCTACGTCGATAACTTTGGTTCACTGTCGGATGCATTCGTTACGAATCCTATCCTTCAGAGAAACTCCGAGCATAGCTCTCTCCGTAGCTCGCTGAGCGACTTTGAACTGGTGGACCAACCCTTTCGTGAGTGTCCATGTCTCGGCTCCGTAGGTCATGACAGGTAGGATGCACTGATTAAAAACTTTCGTTTTCAAGCATTGCGGTATGGATGACGAGAAGTACGTTTCTTGAAGTACGGGGATGGTTTTTACAGAGAAAAAAAATATTAAATAATCGATTGTTAGGCGGTACAAAGTTCGCTGGGTCAGCTAGTCATAAAGAAAATGAACAATCATATTATAAATAAAGCACAAAGTTGAAGTCGTTCCACTTTTTATTATTTATATACAAAGTGATTTCAGGAAACGGCTCTACCACGTAGTTTTCCTCGTGATGTTTTCTTACAGTGTCGATTTCGCAACAAATTCATTAGAAAAACCTTTGGCCTTTGCATCTTGGTAATGAGATAATTTTTTTGACTCGTCTTTGCTGTGGGCTAGGCCGCCTAAGTTCTTAGGATAGTATACGTGATCGGCAAGCCTACTCAGCTTAAAAAAAACGGCCTAGACATTGCAGCGTAATCCGAATGGTGCCTTCACCCATCTAATGTGAATGTGAATAAAGGTGCTTTGTTTATTTTTGTCCTTACCTAGATAAGTAATTACTATAATTAAGTTACGTAGTAAGAAGGAAATAGAACGGAGAAATAGCATAGCTTCACCTGTAGCAGACGGTAGGTAGTACGACTCAATTCCCTAAGGCTTTTGTCCGCTCATTCCTTTTTATTGAAGGCAAGAAGGTTGTACGGTCTTGAATAAATAGTTGACATTCAGCTGCTGCTTCTATTGTTGCTGAAATCAATAGCCGCTTCAAAGAAACAGTCCAGTCGCAATCTTGATTCAAAGGAATTTCATCGAAGAGTTTTTCAATGTCGTTTGAAAGTAGTTGGCACATATCTATTTTTATTTATTAAGGAAAACAAACAGTTGGTAGTATAATGACAAATTTAATATCGCGATCAAAGCACTCGTGGTCTAGTCGAACCGAGTGATTGGAATCAATCGCTGAGTTAAGCAACAACAGGCGCGGTCAGGTGCAGGATGGGTGACCGTCCTGTGACTACCGCTAGTGGCATTTTTCCGAGCGCTTCCGTGCTTCGCAAAGCATTTTAAGCCGTTGGTGCCGGCTGTCGTGTAATGGCAGTCGTTAAGCCATGTCACAGACCTTATGGACTCCTTGATAAGTTCTGACAGTAGGGCCCGCCACTGTCTTACATTCCTCCACCAACCCGGACTTGGCCCCCGTGGTAGAGTGTGGCCTAACCTTCCTGCGATGCAGGAAGAGACCCGTGACCCAGCAGTGGGGACATACATGAAATGAAATGAAATGAAATGAAATGAAATGAAATGAAATGAAATGAAATGAAATGAAATGAAAAGGTTTTATTCAAAGTAGCGCAGAAGCTGCGTCTTAATGAACGTTACAATTCAAACTAGGTGTCCATTTCAAAATCTAGATCATTTTGGAGAAAAAATGGACAACACAACTCCAAACTTAGTCTTTTCAAAGTCCTTAATTAACATAGTTTACATAATTATTATAAACATAGAACTCATACATTGTACTGGCTATAATTCTAGACCTCATTGTCATCTAGATAATCCTTTATGTTATAGTAGCCCTTTTGGCACAAAGTGTGCTTAACATATTTTTTGAACCGCGATTCAGGCAAGCTTAATATATCTTCAGGGATTTTATTATAGAAGCGTATACAATGCCCCATGAAGGATGTATTAACCTTTGCCAGCCTAAATAGTGGGAACAAAAGTTTATGTTTATTTCTAGTATTCACATTGTGTTGGCTACCTAAAGTTTTAAAGTTACTGATATTTTTCCTGACGTACATAATGTTTTCATAGATATACTGACTGGCAACTGTCAGGATGTTAGTTTCTTTAAAGAAATCTCTTAACGAATCTCTACTGCCTAGCTTATAAATGAATCTGATCGCTCTCTTCTGCAAGACAAAGATGGTCTCAATATCTGCAGCCCGTCCCCACAGTAGTATGCCATAGGACATAACACTATGGAAGTAACTAAAATAAACAAGCCTAGCAGTTGCGACGTCAGTTAGTTCCCTAATTCTTTTAACTGCATATGCTGCTGAACTAAGCCTATTTGCTATTTTTTTTATATGAGGACCCCATTGAAGCTTTGCATCAATTGTGATACCTAGAAATACAGTTTCATTTACAAGGTCTAATTTGTCATTCCCCAACATAACATTGCTGTCAACCGCTTTGACATTTGGTAGAGTGAACTTTATACATTTTGTCTTCTTTGAATTTAACAATAAGTTATTGGTAGTTAACCAATTATGTACCCGAGAGAGAGCATTATTTGTACTGTCAAGGTCATTCTCTTGTCTCTTAATTTTAAAAATAAGTGACGTGTCATCTGCGAATAATACTATCTCTGACATATTTTGAACCATGAACGGCAAATCATTTACATATACGAGGAAGAGGAACGGCCCCAAAATAGATCCCTGTGGCACTCCTATCCTGACCTCTGACCCTGAAGATTTAGTTCTATTTATTTCAGCTCTTTGAATTCTTCCTTCTAAATATGATGTCATAAGTTTTAGGCTATTCCCGTTTATACCATAGTGCTTTAATTTTAAAAGAAGTGTTTTATGGTCCACGCAATCAAATGCTTTCGACAAGTCACAGAATACGCCTATAGCATCCTTGCGATCTTCCCATGCACTAAATATATGTTTAACTAACATGACGCCGGCGTCCGTTGTAGAGCGCCCTTGTGTGAATCCGAATTGCTGACCATGGAGAAGTTGATAGTTATTGAAGTGTGTAAGCAGTTGACCTAGAACTATCTTCCCGAATATTTTACTTAAAACGGGTAAAACCGAGACTGGTCTGAAATTTGTAGGATCTTGTTTATCACCACTTTTAAATAAAGGAACGAGCTTACTATATTTCATTAAATCAGGGTATATACCCTCATCTAAACATTGGTTAAAGATTTTGGCTAAATGGGGTGCTAGGGTATCGATTACTGAGCTAACTACTGTTACGGACATACCCCACAAGTCTTCAGTTTTTTCAAGCTTTAGCTTTTTAAACGATTTAATCACTGTATGTGCTTCAATATAGTCAAACGAAAAATCATGATCGCATGAGGGGGACATTGTCTTTCAAAATACTTTCAGCGAGAGCTGGAGAAGAGTCTAATGAAGCTGTCGTTACAATTGGAACATTTGTAAAGAACTGCTCAAAAGCCGTAGCAAGGTCTTCATTTAAGGTTATTAATTTATCATCTACTTTAAGTGAAAATTCGCGATCTCCAAATTTGGATTTACCAGTTTCTTTATTTATAATAGCCCAAATTGTTTTAGATTTATTATAAGATTGAAGGATTTTGGATTTTATGTGCTAGCATTTTGCTTTATGGCAGACGGCCTTAAATAATTTTGAATATAGTTTAACATACTGCATAAAGCTGGGGTCATATGTGTATGTTTTTTTCTCATACAGTGAATAAAGTGTGTCCCTACTTTTCCGGATACCGGGAGTAGCCCATTCACTAAATCCTACTTTATTCCCTTTTGATGATAACTTTTTCAGTTTAAAAACTTTTTCAAAACTATCTGTAACGACCTTGAAGAAATCTCCATAATTATCATTTGCATTAAGGGTTTTATTATTTTGGGTAGGTAAGTTACTTTGTAAGTCAATTTTAAATAAATCTAACTTTTTTTTTTGTCATGGGCCGATAAATTATATCTTGTTCTTTTTGTTTTAAATCTGCTTCAAAGTGTACGATTTGACCACTGTGGTCTGACTTTAAGCAATTTATTGTCGAATAATTCGAAAATTCACAGTCACAGAATACATTGTCAAGGCATGTGGCTGTGTTTTTGGTAATCCTAGAAGGCTCTAAGAAAATATTAACTAAATTAAAAGACTTTAAAATAAGTTTTAATGTGGTATTTAAAGTGGAGTCTACCAGCAAGTCGACATTAAAATCTCCACAGACTATAACTTTCTTGCTACTACTTGAAGCTACCTTTAAAACATCCTCTAGTACTGATTCAAATAAACTATAGTCACTGGCGGGGGGCGTGTATACGCTTACTACAATATGCTTAGCCAGTTCAACACATGATAGTTCAACTACTTTTTCAACAGAAAGTCTGCAAATATCTTTACGCTCTTTATATTTTAAAGTACTTTTTACTATAATCAACGATCCCCCGTGCAATGCTGACTTTCTATTGAAGCAACTGGCTATTTCATAATTATGTACAGAAAAATTCATTTGAGACTCTAGTAGCCAGTGCTCAGTGACACAAAGTACATCCACTCTATATTGTTCCAAGAACAATTCTAATTCTAGTAATTTACTAGAAAAGCCGCCCTGTAAGTTTTGGTTCACTAAGATAAGTTTTTTTAAGAGGGGCTTTTCTGTAGTCTGTGCTGATAGTTTAAATCAGCAGTCAAGTTTAACCTACTTATGCTAGGTTTTTTTACAGCCTCAGAATAAAGAGGTTTGTTAGTAGAACTTATTCTACAGATTACATTGCTAACTGGTCCCTGTTTTATTTTCTTAACAATAATAACAATAACAATGGGGTCATAAATATTTAGTGCCAAAGATTTGGCAATTTGTCGCTTTGAAGACAAGGGCACATGCATTGTACAAGGGCACATACAAAGGTTGATATCGATGATACCTATTTAATTATTTAAAGTATTACGTAATTTTACCACCAGCACCTTGAACCACAGATTAAATGAATTGGAAGAACAAAACTGAGAACTTAATGTTATATTCTTGTGCCTTTTACACATTAAACTGGTCTATTCGATCGCAATGTTAAGGTAGGTAATTACGTTTTAACTAGTAAATAATCTTGTTTATATAAAGTATAACTATGTGTGAGTATCACAAATCATTAAGAAATCCTCTTACACATTGCGTTAAACCGTTCATGGTTAGCATTCAATCCGAAATTCTAAAAACAAAAAGAAAAATAATATCTAATAGTTTTGAGGATCAAAATACTGATAATACATACATGCGCATGTAAATGTTATGTTAACATTTGGGAAAAGTTACGGTTCCATTTAAACGTTCCATTGAGGGAAGCAATAACAAAACTATATCTAATTTATTTTTATGTATTGTAAGTCAAGGAACCCTTTTCAACCGCGTTAGTCCTACAAGGATCCGTCATTAACAAGTATTAAGGGTTCGATTCTTGTACCATAAAAGCTGTAGAATAACACCCAACTGTTCGCGCACTTGCTCTTATTGTACTGAAAACTCCAAATGTAGGTATATCTTCTTGACGTCTAAATTAAATAAACTACCTACTTGTCAACACTGGTTAAGACTTTATAGATGTCAAATGCCAGAGCGTATAGGGGCTATCCATAAATTAAGTCACTTGAATTTCTTGATCTTTTTACACCTCCCCCATCCTTGTCATATTTGTGAGACTCCCCCCCCCCATGTGACGTCACGTCAGGGTTAGTGTGACGTCACATGAGTCAACGTCATAGTGCGAAGTTCGTGTTTTAACACGTAGATTTGGAACTGTGACGTCACGAAATTTAGGACAGTCACACAATGTCACACTTCGTCCGCCCCCTCCCTCCCCCTTAACGTGTGACGTAATTTATGGATGGTCTCATATCTTTCGGCGCCAACTGGTAAAATTAGCCGCCGACGAATTGACTTCCTAGGTCGTTATTAGGCGGCGGCATCAAGGGCTAAAGGTCATTCAGCCGTGTGATTGAATAAATCGCCAAATAACCTGGCTGAAGGTGGCTATCCAATTAGTCAGTAATAGAAGATCTAGACCAAGGCTGGCCAAACTTAGGCCCGCGGGCCACAAAGTGGCCCGCCAAGGTATTTGAATTTGCCCGCCAGAACTTCGGCCGGCTAGCTAGCTGGCGCGCGATGGCACTGCTTCCGGTTGATTGGTCAATTGAAACGAAAATATGCCCGTCATCTGCCATCTGTTCTACTGACCTGCTTGAATATCCAGCAAACATTGAGCTCGAAGTGACAGATCTTCAAAACCACACGTCTTTTTGTGTATAATATGATTTGTATTATATAGCTTATGAATATTATTATGGTATTTGGCCAGGCGGCGCCGCAGTCTATGAAATTTTGCCCATCTGGAAAATTTATTGGCCAGCCTTGATCTAGGCGATAGAATTTTGGAATCAAGTTGTCTCAATCAAAAACTTAATGCTCGTGCTCGTGCAACAAAAATATGCCTTGAATATGCAATTTAATTATACACCAAATCCTCACTATTAACGTAGTGGTTATAATACTTTATGCACATTAACATTTAACAAAAGTTTTTTTTATTTCTTACAATCATCAAACATTTTAAATAGTGCGAGCGAGACAGTATGACCCACATAATAACAGGTTTGTCAGTTTTTTTTTTGTTTGAACTGTGGTCAATTAACAACTGATTATGTCACACGATATAATTACTAAAACTTTCGACAGCACTATACATTATTAATTTAATTCCAGAATTATTTATTTAATTTTTTGTCAAATGAGTCCGACCCGGTTTCGCTCGCTCGCATTGTCGGTTGTTCCACTGTGACTGCTGGTGCAACTTGATAGCGAAACCGGGGGGGTGAGTCTCTAAAATGCAAAGTTGTTCGATAGAGTTATATTAGTGCGGTAATGGTCGTTTCATTCACACTATCGGTAGGCTAGAAACCAGTCGCATTGCAATGGTATAATGGCCGTGGTACTTAACTCGGCGCCTCTCGTGATTCGATCTTCTTCGCGAGAGATGCCTGTTTAATTTGCGCGGGTATGACATTGTACTGCAATTGATCTGTAGGCTATCATATTGAGGCAAATATCAACCATAGATGGGCTTATTTCATTTAATTGAATAACTATGTAAGTATTAGACTGTAGGGCCCGGTTCGACTCAAATTCACGACAAAAATCGAGTAAGAATTCCGGAATTAAGTTAATAACTAATATTCAATTGAATTAGGGGTGTTCCAAAATCATCGTTACATAACGTAACTGATTGTACAGTTGATAGCACGTCAACCTCTACAGTTTAGTTGCTATGCTATTGACTGAACTACTTCTAAGGGACCACCGTCAAGCGTATTGGCGTTATCCCAACGACCTAGAAGTTTTGAACTAAAACATTCATACCTAAGTATCGCAATTATTAACTTACTTCTTACTGAATTATTAAATCACCATGATTAAGCTCTACTCACTATGATTAAGCTCCATAAATCAGAGCGAAACCGCGGTCTCTTCCAACAAAAAAGTAAGTGAATCCGGAACTTTATAAATGAGATGAAGTCGATGGGACCAAATCAATTTCGGAACTTAAATATCGCGTATATTTGTACTTTAAGCCGACATCGTAACCGCATCGACCAAGATGGGGTACGTAAGCAGCGTCGATTTTCTTCAGCACCCGTAATTTCATTCATCCTTTGAGTCCCATTTGTTCATTGAGGCTTGAAACTTGAGACCCGCTTTAGAAATAAACGACGATGGGGTGGTAAAGACGTTGCGAATTAATTGAGCGGTGTGTTTTAAGCAATGTAGCTATATGTATGCTCTTGTTGGGGAATTAACCGTTTAGCTTGCTCGAATTGATTAATTAGTAAAGTTATTACTTTATTTAAAGTCACACTGTCGTGTCCGTCTAGCGGTAACACACTTGACTACAAAGACAGAGGTCGTGAGTTCGATACACGCTGGAGGGCGTACTTGATTTGTACAATGGAAGTTTTTCTATTTCTTGGGTGTTTTTGATTTCCGAAACACATACATACATATGTTGACGAGTGATTGGGTTGTTATTATTAATACAAGTTAGTATAACACTCAACCAAATTTCAAGTTTCATTATCTAATATAATCGTAACAGATTAAAAATTACTGGCCACAAAAGGGTTTAAATCTGCGACAGCAAATGATTTATAAAAAGACGTTTCCTTAAAAAACTCCTCAGAGGCAGTTTAAATAGTCGATGGCAAAGGAAAAAATGTAGCCACAGTTTAAATAAAATACTTCTGAGGAGTGACTTAAAAGAATCGTCTTTTTTAAATAGGACCGCTTTATGTTAGGCCTCTAGATTAACCTATGAGCGTTTAATTTAGGACTGTTAACAGACTAATACAGGCAGCTTAATAAAAGAGGTTCCAGGTAGACCTTATCAACTTTGTCACGAATTCACCCGTGAAATAACTATACGTAAAGGTAACATATCGACTACACTGTTCTGTGACTTTGTGCCACGGTGAGTCTGAAATCGATTACCTCAAAGCGGAGATTGAGAACCGAAGCCGAGCCGCGTACCTACGTTTTTATGAGGACTTAAATTGAAAACAGTCTTCAGCGCCTTGATTATGTCCTTATCACGTATATCATCTGCGTGCAAAAACGAAATATCTACTAGACTTTGTCGTATAATGATGTATCTTAATATCGCTGTCATGTATTAGATATCCACCGAAATGCAGCAGTCACTATGTGTGGTTAATATTACCTCATATCTATAAGGCACAGCTATTCTACAAAGAAAACATTCCGCTTTCGCACACAGATGTATACCTGAAAAGTTACATAATAACATAATGTAACATTTACATACAGGCTTCTGGCCCCACACTAGGATACCATATGTCGTGGGAACCAGAAACAACGACATCACAAACATGTCCATCGAGAAACATCTAAGGCTTGGGTTTTTTTTTGTCCCCAGCCGTGGTTCGAACCTGGGACCTCTTGCATGGTAGGCAGAACCCGCTGCGCCACAGAGGCCGTAATCAAGGGACAAGTCTTCATGACGTTTATTAGAAACCGTAGTACACAATAAGATTTATTGATTATATTTTAATAGCAACAGTGACTGCTAAATCTGTAGCCCAAGTACCCACGCTCACAATAGGTAAATGTTCTTGATTCAATCATCGTAGTATCACAATCGACAAACAAGACTAAGAAACAAAACAACCATCGGTCTTATTGCCATTATTAACTTGATTTATAAATCAATGTTCGCCAAAGGTATAATAACCGCAAGATAACTTGAACAAAAACCTGCAGTGCCGGAATGACTTTCCAATGGACACCTGTAGAACGCCTGCCTTTCTATTGAAAGGTCGTAGGTGTGGAACCCAGCATGCATGTATTTTTATTTATTTTATTTTATTTATTTAGGATTACTAACAACTTATATACCAACACGTTCACAAAATGCTTAAGTAAAATCAACTTAAAGATAAGTATACAAGCCAATTACAAGTAATCACTGCATGCCTTTGTTTTGTAAGTTATGTACGTTTGTGAAGTTATAGTAGAAAGTGCACGCGCTAACTGTGAAGAACAACATCATGAGGAAACCCTAGTGTCTGAAGTGCTAACATGCCTCAGCGCTTGCTTCGTACAATAGCCCAACTATGTGGCTAAGTACGGAAATGTCAGGTCTAACTAAGTGGACACGACAGACCATTTTTTTTTAATTAACCCTTAACCACCTAGCGTCGGTCACAGTGACTCCATTCGATATATTTTTTCAAATATTTTCGTTTCTACGCGTGCCACAATCCTGTAACTCTGTGTACTTTTTCCCCTCCCTCTCCAGTTTGGGCTCCGCGCCCGACCAAGCAACATGTGCGTGCATTGAAAAGATTCAGGTAAATATTTTTCGTATGCGGTCATGGTGACCGACGCTAGGTTGTTACGTTACTTTTAGTGTTAACATTTTCTTGTTGTTTTTTTAGATTTATCAGACTGAAAACACAAATGGAATGTTTTACGTTTCTATTTTGAGATTTCTCAAAATAGATGAACAGCCAAGAACATCTTTGGCTGGCAGTTCTGACAAATTAGAAGCACGAAAAACTTGCTCAACGTGTGCCCCAAAAAAGAAACGTGAGAAATCTCAAAATATATGAACAGCCAAGAACATCTTCGGCAGGCAGTTCTGACAAATTAGAATCATGAAAAACTTGCTCAACGTGTTCACCACAAAAGAAACGTAAAACATTCCATTTGTGTTTTCAGTGCAAAAATCCAAATTGCGTTGAGTGTTTTTTTTTTTAAATGTTTGTAGACTGCCGCGAAAAATTGTAAATGTTAGGGAGTTGTAATTTTGTCATGATTGTGATTTGATTGTGCCAATGATAGTTTTATATAAGAGGTTATATGTTTGAGTTACTAAAATAATTAAAAATTAAGAAGTCTCATTGATTGTTATTGCTTAGATCTCAGCTTAATTGAAAAACCTATAATTGGTTAAAATATTTGTAAGTTAACTTTTATTAACGATAGTAAAAAGTAAAAGTGTTAATTTGAAGAGTTTATTAAAACAATTTGAAATAAAAACAATTGAAAAACATGATGTAGTTTTGATCTCCAGCATTTTTGAGCTTTTTACCTTCCTAATAGTACTTATAAGCAAGCGGTCACCATGACCGACGTTAGGTGGATGTGTTACTAGAATACACGTTAGGTGGCTAAGGGTTAACGGGCTAAAGTCCAAACAATTTTAAGTCACACGCCGCGTTCCCCGCCAATAAGACTCAAAATACGTCCATGCGAAGTCAGTTATTTGTTTGGTCAATTTATTTGTCGGGCACTATATTAATTAATCTCTTCAGAGAACAAACAACCTGACCAATTTTAGAATCGAAAGCTGCTGAATTTAAAATGGAAATTAAATCAAAGGAAGTTAAGTAAATAGACGAAAAGTTTGCTAAACAATTCCACGCCGCTTATTGTTTTATTGGTATTTTCAAAAGACAATGGTATTATTTTACAGAATAGGCTCGCAACTTGAGCCTGCTAGAGAAGTATGGAAGTTTAAAGGGTTGTTAGCGTTATTAGGAAAACTGAGATGCCGCGAAAAAGTTGTAAGTCATTAATTAGAACGGGCGTGCAACATCAATCAATGGAAATTTGACGTCACGGAAATGTGAATGTGACGGAAATCAACGTGAATCAAGTTCATATTCATTTCCTGGATCAATTATTTTCAATAAAATAATACATAATAGGTAGATATAAGACTGTACTGCCAAAAAACCGACTGTACTGAAGAAAATCTACCTCAGAAAAAAAGCATTTACCTAAGGGTTACTCGAATGTTACATCGAGGTAAATGCGTTTTTTTACAAAGTTACGTCCATTTTAGGCTGACATTCAGAGACGAATCCCAAGTTCACGCTTAGATCAGTCTTAGCAAAGTAAACTAAAGTCATACTTAGTAAAGCACCGAAATTTTCGTATTCACATTCGATCGGGAGCCGGAGTTAAGCATGAGCTAAGAGAAGAACTGTCTTAAAAAAGTCATCTACTTATATTGTCTATTATTTTTTTGTGATGTAGTAAACACAATGCTAATCACAAACTCCAACCAAAACAATACGACAAAAAGGTAGGTAACGTCAAAGTGAAGAGAACTTCTAAGTTCACGTAAAGTCACCAATATTGGCTACTTACACTTAGCTAAGTACCATTTCATACTTGATAAGATTCGATTATGAATACGAAATTTCTAAGTACGTGATTTTGACATTTCTGAGACTGGTCTTAGCTTAGTTTTCGTCTCTGAATATCAGCTTTAGTCTCTTTATCGAGATTTTTAATACCTTAACAATTGCATCTGAAATCACATACCTACTAAAATGGTGTACATACTCGTAACAATGAGTCACGTAAGTACAATTTTTACAGATTTCCATTGAAGAACCATGATCAATTTTCACCTAAAATTAACGAATTCATGCAAAATATCAAATGAAGCGAGCATTCTTAAAAAAGTCTGGCCACACTACTTAGGATGGCAATAAAATTATTGTCATTTCTCCTCAATGTAGCCCATCATGAGACAGTAGACGACTTACAAAAACCGAGGGCGGTACGTGCTAGATTAGAGGCATACGATGCTTAACAGAGGAGTAAATTAACGACTGCCTTGTTGGTCTCGAAGTAACACGCTTGACTCCAACCAGAGGCAGAAGGTTCCATTACCGCTAGAGGCGGACATATTTCATTCGTACAAGTGACTTCATTATGGGCGTATTTCCATGTTTGTGATATCCACTCGTGAATACGTTCAACTATTACTATTAGGAAAACGATAAGGCGCGGTCAGGTGCAGGATGGGTGACCGTCCAGTGACTACCGCTAGTGGCATTTTTTCCGAGCGCTTTCGTGGTTCGCAAGACACGTTAAGCCGTTGGTGCCGACTGTCACGTAATGTCAATCGTCAGAATAAACCATGTCAAAGGCCTTAGACGACTTGATAACTTCTGACAGTAAGGTCCGCCACTGTCTTATAATGAAATTAAATGAAATGAAAAGGTTTATTCAAAGTAGCGCAGATACTGCGGCTTATTGAACGTTACAAGTCAAACTATGTGACCATTTCAAAATCTAGACCATTTTGGAGAAGAAAATGGACAAAAAAACTCCAAACTTAGTCTTTTCAAAGTCCTTAATTAACAGAGTTTAAATAATTATTTTAAAACATAGAACTCATGCATTGTACTGGCTTTAGTTCCAGACATTATTGTCATATAAATAATCCTTTGTGCTATAGTAGCCCTTTTGGCACAAAATGTACTTTACAAATTTTTTGAACCGCGTTTCAGGCAAACTTAATATATCTTCAGGAATTTTATTATATAAGCGTAATTCTCCACCAACACAGATTTAGCCCCCGGGGTGGAGTATGGCCTAACCTTTCCGCGATGCAGGAAGAGACCCGATCCCCAGCAATGGGGGCATACAAGGATTGATATCGAATGCATGTATGATTTACGTATGTATGTATCTAATGTCATATTTTTTCGACTGCTCGACCCCGACCGGCGCCGGCGGCCCAGCGGTTGTTATGAGCGTGAATAGATCTTTAGTGACAAAATTTCCGCGTGTTCGAAACCCCTTCATATGGTTAATAAATTACTTACTCAGTTTTCTTGTGGAGGACGCCTGGTTTACTTCCTCAATCATCAAGAAGATAGGCAAAAGTTCCATTTACTTGTAATTACGGGAGTGGAAGAAATTTCCAATTATGGTTTTTATTGTTCTTGGAGACTTCGAGTTAGTTGCGGCCTGAGCAACTCAAACGTTTCCCATTCCAGTTACTCAACTTTGTCTTCAGGGACTCGGCGACTTTTCAATTAGTTTTTAATAATTCAAACTATGGGGTTGAGTAGTGGGAGGGGTAGAACACTGGCTTCTTAATCGGGAGGTCGTGCATTCAAATCCCGGTATGTACCAATGACTTGGTTTTTTAAAAGCCACACGCTAACTGTGAAGGAAAACGTAGTAAGGAAACCTAGGTGTCTGAGGTGTTCAACTACCTCAGCGCTTAAAAGGGCCAATCGCTGGGGGAACGCGTGGTAATTAAGCCCTTATTCTCTCTTTCGGAACGAAAGCATGTGCCCTGCAGTGGGAGGTGTTTAAGCTACATAAAAGAAACATACTTCGACTAAATAGTGCATGAATTAGCAAAGGGGAAGATAAAAAGTACCCCAAACCGGCGTGCGTGCATGCAACGACTAATGAAGATGAAGCGAAGGTGATCTGTCAGGATCGTGGCAAGTGGTGGTCTTTGCCTACCCCTGTGGGATACAGGCGTGAGGTTATGTATGTATGTATTTCATACTGTTTGAATATTTGAGTGAGTGTGTAAGAGGGTCTGTGTATGTGTGTGGGTGTGTGTGTGTGTGTGTGTGCGTGTGTGTATTAAGTGTAAGGAGATTTCTTTCAAAAGATTTTGAGTTTTTGTGAGCACAAACATTTTAGTATTTTAGAGGAATTGTCTTTTAAAAATAGCTCTGGTCTTATTCAGCGCCCCACTGTAGTCTAATATAATAATATGTAATTTATTAAGCCCCTGAAAACCCGGACGTCATCACTCATGAATGACGTCATATTTTCGTGACGCCATTAGCAAGAGTTGCCCTAAACAGGAAGGTGGCGGGTTAACGGTACCGGTTCATATAATACCAAATTATGCAGAACCTCTGAGCAAACATCCCGTAGTTACACAATACGTGCAGAAATATAGATATAAATTATTTCATATTGTAGGGGCTCCTATAATAGGAGCTCCCAAATGTCATCGGTAAGCTTATTACGACGCTTCGGGGTGCCGACTAGCGCCACCAAAGGAAAAAAATCGTACCTTATTTTAGAATACGTTTTTATCTAAAAGTGAACATGAGATCAACCCAAATTCTTCCGGCGGGTGTCGTTAAAGGCGACTAAGGGACACAAACCAGGGGGTGGGCAGCAGCGCCCCCTGCAGTACAATTTCACCGGACTGCGATCCCCAACCCGCATGCCCAGCGTGGGGATTATGGGCATTACCCCCCAATGATGACACAACCTTGCGCTAGGGCGCTCATTAGGGGAGGGCAATGGCCAGTGGCCTTGGGTAACTCAAGAGCCAGATATGAGTGGACACACAACTCCCTCACCGTCAAGTGTGTCCCATTCGTATTCCCAGAGATGTCAACTATATCTGGCTCCCTCACACATACTCTCAACTCAGTACGGTAGTTATCTCCTGCTACTTTATCCAGCTCACACACAATGCGTGAGAGCGAGATCAACATCGTCTGACATCGGTTACATTCGGCCGCATTTCTCATCGTAACCAACGAGCGATGAGAGAAAGTTCACCAAAAGAAACGTGTGATCTGGATAAAGTAGGGAATAGGTAGACTAGACTGACTCACCACTTGTATCTCTTGTTTCCACACGAACTTAGTTGATTGGACATCGTATGAGCTAGGACACAAGTGGTGAGCGAGATATGATAGAGATATAGTGTGTCTCGGTGAGCAAAGATATGAGATATAACAACTCTCTCTAAAGACACACTTTGCCCAAGTCTAATTGGTCAGCAGTGGATTAAAATAGTCTGAAGAAAAAGAAGACGAAGATCAGATATCCTAACTGGATATCTCATCTTCGTCTTCTTCTTCTGACTGACCGCTATTTTTAGAACCTATAGTCTAGAACCTATTATTTAATATTAGGTATTGCAACGAAATGAAATTATTTAATACTTATTTATCTTATGTTTAATTGATTATTTTAAATGAATGTATACTATTGATGAAAAAAAACTATTGTTTAGTATTATATTGCATGAATATCTTTAATGTCTAATTTATACTGTGTGAGGAAATAAAGGCTTATTATTATTATAGTCTAGAACCTATGTTATGCTCATGGACGAGTGCTGTTCGTGTGTTTGACCCCCTTCGGCCACTTTGGAAACCAAAGTTTCGAAACCAGTTTCGAAAACAGAATTATTTTTCTTTTTAGGAAACCTGCCACAGCATTTATTTCCAAGACAATTAATCTAATGCTTTGGTATTTAAAGTTATTGATGACAATCATGGTGTCGTATCATACGTATGAGGGCAACTGATCTATTGAGATGTTTAGGGGTCAGAGTAGAGTTTTTTTCCGCTGCCTTTTTCTGTACTACGCTACGGTCCGAAGGCAGAGACTTACTTTTTACATTGCAAATTGACATTAAGAATGTAAATTTAATTAAATTCTTTACGTTGAAATAAAATTTATTTGATTTGATTTGAACAACCTAGGACGCTTAAAACGGCCGCTATTGGCAAAAGTCCTTTAAGTCCTAAATTCTTGGAAAAATTGCTACTATAGATATCTATCTACAGTAGCAATTCCAAAGACGCGTTATAAAAGAAGAGATGATTTTCCACTGGTGGTACTAGTTCGCTTCCTTAAAGCCCCTCAGAGGCGCCTTAAACGCTGTCTCTAATCTCCGCCCCAAGTTCACAAATCACGTCTGTTAAGTAGGTAAATAGAGTACTAGTATTGCCGTTTGCTCGTATGAATTTATTAACCGATTACGCGGGCGCGTGGTCTCGGGAGGCGGCGCGCGTGCTGTTTGCAAATCTTGCTGGTTAATTATGTATTCTCTTTGATGTAACAGGGCGCGTTTAGAAAGGCACCAACACATTAAGCTTGCCTGAAACGCGGTATAAAAAATGTGTAAAGTACCTATAGTCTGTTAGCTTTTAGAATATACCTCGGGCTCTAGAGTTGGCTTCGGTTTTCACCGAAAGCACACGAGTGTAATACTACTTCCTGCTCTGTATAAAACTTTTCTTCACTATTTTGAAAAGTTATGCAATTAGTTCCGATATTTCTATTAGACGAATATATCCAATTCTATCCGATAGTAGCCGAGGTATATTCTAAGAGCTAACAGACTGTACAAGGGCTACTGTAACGTAAAGGGTTGTTTAGATAACAATGCTGTCTGGATTGAAAGCCAGTAAAAAGCATAAGTTCTATGTTTTATAATAATTATGTAACCTCTGTTAATTAAGGACTTTGAAACGGCTACGTTTGGAGTTTTTTGTCCACTTTTTCTCCAAAATAATCTAGACACAGAATATAAAAAGGTGGTAGTTCCATCTAGTGTACAGTAGCGGTACTACAAAGGAAAGAGTTATTGTCAAACTTAAGTTCATTGTTGTCCATTGATTTTGATCCTTGTTAACGTAACTAAAAGGTTCATATTTAACTGGAAATTTTATGATATAGACCTTTTTGGCGTTGTCTTTATTTACCAATGGCAGGTTGGCATCCATAGTGTGTGTTTGGTTTTTATGGGTGAGTTTGGTCACACTGGTTTTCATACTAATGGGTCATGTCACTACTTCTACTCTTTTTTTATGTTCTGTGAATCTAGATTTTGAAATGTACACCTTGTTTGACATGTAACGTTCACTAAGCCGTAGTTTCTGCGCTACTTTGAATAAAAACCTTTTCATTTTATTTCATTTGACATCCAGTACTATGACACGAGATTTTTATCATCATCGACCTTAACAGGCTATACTAGTCCACTGCTGGACATAGCCCTCCTCTAATGAGCGCCTGCTGTTTTTCGCAGATCGTCATCCCACCTGATCGGAGGGCGTCCTACACTACGTTTTTATATTGTGGACTAGCCGATCCAGCGAACTTCGTACCGCCTAACAGTCGTATCTTTATTTTTTTTTATTTTTCTCTCCGTAAGAACCATCCCCGTACTTCAAAGAATATTCTAAAAAAATTATCAGCGAAATCGCTTCAGCTGCTCTCGAGATTTGCGCTTACCAACAGATTCAGCGATTCATTTTTATATTATAGATATATACAGTCGCGTCTACTAACAAGTCAATACGTTAACCCCTTGTAGCCTGATGTATGAGAAATCGACTATGTAGACTTCGACAAGGTACTTAAGTGCATACATGCGTCGCAGTATTTGTTTTAATTGCAAAATAGACTAGTAAATATGAATAATTTACATAAGCGTGATATAAAATAGAGTTAGCCTTTTTGAAAACCAATTGTTAATTATTCCATTAAACTTAGATGATATAATAATGCGGGTTCGAATCCCGGCATGGGTGAAATTTTCAGCCTCTAAATAGGTTTTTAAATTAGATTATATGTAGGTAAGATTTTAATGTATTTTATTTTCTGGCGTGTACAATAAATAGTTCTTATCTAATCTAGTCAATACCTGCAGGTACAAGTTACGGTAATTTGCAAGTTCCAAGATTCAGTATCACATTATGATGAGCATAATCCAATATTCGTAAATGGAGCGTAAAATAAGACAAAATGAGGGAGACGTATGGCAAAATATATCTCTCAGCATAACGACCTGTTGAAAAAGGAATCACAGACGAAATAAAATAAAGCCGGAGGAGAAATATTCCATTTTCTCAAAGTAAATACAAAGGTACAATAAAAACATGCCTGTATTTCTGTTTTACCTATGGAAAACTTTGGTCTCCGCCTACCGATGTGTTTTTAACCGTAATATCTTACATGACTAGGTAGGTAATCAAAACATTTCACATATCGTCACAGTTTTTTTAACATTCAATAGTTTTTTTCATCCCCCCATCTCGGAAAGAATATTTTTGCTCTTCGATATCCGAGTGCAAAAGCCGTTTTTATCTGCTATATGATAAAGTAAATTGAATTTAGAATATCGTGTTGTTTGTAAATTCAAAACATTATTAAACCTATTTACTTCTACCTCCGTGGTGCCGAATTCATCATAAAACCTTTTTTAATTTGTTAGACTTGGAACCTTCTTGGTGTACTTTTCTTTTTAATTTGCTTTGCTCGCGCCATTTTATTTTCTCGGCATATATTTCACCTCGAACTCTTTTGTTTGATTCCTTCGCTAATTCTCAGGATTCTAATTGAGTGTTCAAACTGGAGAACGCGGTTAAAAAGCAACTCGGCACTCTTGTAGAAGTAATAACTATTATCATAAGTTAAAAACCAACTAAATAACTTTTCTTGGCAAAACTACTTACTTTTATTTTATTACAACTACATATTTCAGTTTCAAGTAGTCCTTTCAATACAATAAAGAAAAATGTCACATGCACCATCATAAAGTTAATTTAAACTGCTTTTAAAAACCTATTTAGAGGCTAAAAATTCCACCCATGCCGGGATTCGAACCCGCGACCTCTGGCTATCCGTGCCAGCGCTCTATCCAACTGAGCTAATGGCCTCTAATAGTACATTATGACACAAGTGAGCTAAGTTGGTCATTACAGACGAGGTGGGTTTACTGCTCGAGCCGAAGGCGAGAGCAGTTATGGAACCGAGTCTGTAATGACCAATGCTCACGAGTGTCATACGACGTTTTTCAACACACTTGTGAGGAAAATAAAAAACAAGCACAGGTAAATAAAAATAAAAAGTACGCTAAAAATACTGACTCAGAAAAAGAGTTCGCGTTCTTTTCCGTTTTCCATGTTAGGAAATTTTCATACGCTGCGACATATTTTTCCCGAGATTTCTCGGGTATCAAACTTTCATTGGCATTTTGCGCCTCACTAAGTATGTCTTGCGGAGTTAAAACCATATCCTCTTCAGTATCAGTACTCGAACTCGACATTTTCACAATAAACAATGAAAAGTTTTATTTCTTGAGAACTGAGATTGAAAATGGCGCGCGCTTACTTTTTTAATTTGCGCGCTGTCAAATGTAGGCAAATGTAACAACTTCCATACAGCCTATATTTCTGAATTACAAGTTGGCTTTTAGATATGTCTATCTTTTTCTTATTTTGATTGCAATTTGATGAAAATAAATGTTTAGTTATCGTATTTTGATACTAACGTGCATAAAATATAAATTAAATTATTATTTTTAGATATGAAAACTCTTTGCTGTCATTATTTGTCTGTAGTTGATAAAATTAAAACTATATTCATTACAGCACTTGTGCTGTAATATTATTACGCACGCGTGTATAATGGACAGCATTATGGTTCTTAAACCGGTGTTATAAGAGTCACTTTACGAGCAAGTGTGTTGAAAATAGGTTTTTAAAAAATGTCCTTAGCACGGGTTAGTGCATTAAAAATAAAAATCGATACGATTGTGAATTTGCTTAGTTTAAACTGCTTAAACTAAGCAAATTCACAATCGTATCGACATAACTATACATTATTACATAAAGAATAACATAACATAACATAACATAACATTTACATACAGGCACATACATTGCTTCTGGCCCCACACTAGGATACCCTGTGTCGTGGGAACCAGAAACAACGACATCACAAACATGTAAACATCCAAGACCTGGACTTTTTTTTTTTTTTTGTTTCCAGCCGGGATTCGAACCCGGGACCTCTTGCATGGTAGGCAGACGCGCTACCGCTACGCCACAGAGGTCGTCAAGATCGTCAATGTCCTTATTAAAATATAAAATGTCAATTAAATAGACCACCCTGAGACATCTCTAACCCAAAGGTCCCCATAACGCTGGCAGCGTTACCACGCTGCACAGCAAGGGAGATCCTCTGCATCAGAAATGCCCCTGAGCGTTTGTCAAGACCACGGTTCCTCAAGCGCCGCCCTAATTCTTTGATAAAAGTTTTCCCTTGAGAACCCCAAGTTTCCTTTATATTATTCTGGTGCGAGAAATCAACAGCTGTTATCTATCAGGACGATGAACAAAGAATACTGTTTAGGTGCACCTTTACAAAACGACACACAGCCTGAACCTTGATGTGGCACTTAAATTACGTTTCAGCGAAGTTTAGCTTCGACACGAAGTTAGGCAACTGGAGATGGAAATTGACAATTTGTTACAACAAAATCTTACACCATTTGGTAGATAATTATTGTGCGCCTACAGCCTTTAAGGGTAATATTCTCGAATCCGGTAATACAGGATTACGGGACTAAATAAATTATTTAAACCCAAGTTCCCTCGCTACATCTCTTCTTAACCCACAGTCACAGCTAAATGAATCTATATTTTCTGCTTTACAGTTCGGTTGAACACCAACGTTTACTTTGCTACTAAAGTTTGATGAAATCGATTGTGCAGTTGACAGCAGATCAAGCTTTACATTTTTGTTGCAAAATGATTCTTATTCGTAACGTAAACGTGTAGAGTGCACGCGTATAACGGTTGATGTACTGTCGAATGTACCAATTATGTTATACGCATGTTATTACGTATATGCATTAGTGAGAATTGAAATTACACAGCAACTACAAACAAATTCAATTCAATTTATTTCAACGTAAAGAATTTACATTCTATTTGGTGAATGTCAAAGTACGATGTAGCATGAAAGTGAAAGCCGCAGTCTTCGGGCCGTAGTCGATCGATATTAACCCTTGTACGTCCCCACTGCTGGGGCACGGGTCTCTTCCTGCATCGCAGGTAGGTTAGGCCATACTCTACCACGGGGGCCTAGTCCGGGTTGGTGGAACCGGGCCGTAGTGTAGTGGAGAAAAAGGCAGCGAGAAAAAAGACTCCACTCTGACCATTTTTTCTCAAGTCATCGTAAATCGAACACATCAGTTACCGCCTATACGTCTGATAAGACTTCATGAGTCAAATTTTGAAATATGACCTTCAGTCATATGACCTAGGAAACATGAATAGAAAACCATTGTTATTTTCAAGTTCAAGGCTAAGTTTTAGTAATTATGGGTTGACGACGAAAATTACTGAGTTATCTATCAATACAGAAGGATTTTATTTATATTTATAAATTGGTTTAATAATATTATTATTTAGCTGCCCGGCAAACTTCATACAGCTACAGAATTCGTTTATAGGATTCTTGTTACCATGACAACGCAATAAATATCAGAGTAGGTTAGAACTAGTTTGGCTTGAAAAAAAGTTACGGTAAAAATAAAATATTATCCCACTCATCAATATTGGTATCTTATGTGTCAAATCAGATCTTTGTCTATCTGTACGCCAAGTTTCATGTAAGTCCATTCAGCCGTTATTGTGTAACTGAGTAACAAATGTCCAAACAGCTTTACAATATTTATAACTAGCTGTGCCCCGCGGTGCTACCCGTGGTTTATCGAGTTTCCCACGGGAATAAGATATTATCCCGCAGTAAAACGTAGCCCATGTGTTAATCCAGGGTGTCCAAAATGTACCAAATTTTTATTAATTTGGTTTTGTTCACGTCTAAACGGCTGGTTAAGACATAAACATACACACTCACAAACTTTCGCCTTTTTACGTAATATTTATTCAGATAAAAATGTCATTACAAAATAAAATAGTTGCTAAACAGAACAATATCCAATAAATTTTCGTCAAGAACACATAAAATAATAATAATAATTTAAACACACAAAAAAAACACTAACTGAACAAATCACTCCGGAAAATATCTGAGCCAAAGGATCCCAACACGCTGGCAGCATTGCCACGCTGCACCGCCAAAGAGACCCTCTGTCCCAGATACGCACTGGAGCGGCAGTCACGGTCCCTCAAGCGGCGACCCAGCTCCCTGACAAAGATCTTGGTCTGAGTCCCCCAAACTCCCATTGCCTTAACCGCAAGTGGAACAAAAATGTAATTGTCCATAAGGGCACCATACTTTTCGCACTTGAGCGTAATATTGGTGTGAAGTGTGATGTGATAGTGTGATTCAGGCCACCGGCCACCACGATTCAGGCTCGACCTTGTGTGGTGGCTACTGCAAATGTCTTAGTTATAGCTGAGGTTGTCAGTTAATAAATTTCATTTCATTATTTCAATTAATTAAGACAAGTGGGCTGAGATAGATAGAGAAACACTTAATTGGACATAAAAATGGTAACTACATAATATTATTACTAGCATAGCATAAGTCATCATAAGTCGTGCTCTGCAAGGCACGTTAAGCCGTTGGTGCCGGCTGTTATATAATGGCAGTCGTTAAGCCATGTCAGAGGGCTTATGTGCGGCTTGATAACTTCTCATAGTACGGCCAGCTACTGTCTTACAATCCTCCACCAACCCTTAATTGGCCCACGTGGTAGAGTATGACCTAACCTTCCTGCGACGCAGGAAGAAACCCGTGCCCCAGCAGTGGGACATACAAGGGTTGATATCGATAAGTCATCATTATTACTACCACTATATAGGCATTGCCTAAAATAAGAAATATTACATGTGCTTACAGTAACAATCTAGTTGAGCTAATTACTCAAACGAGGTAATTAAAGCACAATCAACTGCCACGCTCAAAAAGAAACCATACCCTCTGCAGTTTGTAATTTAGAAGCTACGAGAAGCTTGTGAGTGCGGTTGGGTGTGACCGTACTCGTAAAACACCTACGAACCACGGCAAAGCTGCAAATGCTTATGGGCCATTAACGTTGGCTCCAAAGAGCTCAACATTCTGAGCTAGATGTAAGGTAAATATTAAAAGAGGCGTCGAAGAGACATATTTAGTAATTCAGGCAGCAAACAACTGTAAAGACAATATCTTCTTTTAACCAAGTTGGTCAAGCTAGATCATTCTTTCTCAAAGTGGGCGATTTAGCTTTGTATGGGTCCTAAAGGCTTCCAGAGGGGGCAGTAGAAGGTTTATAAAAATGGGACCTTGAGGCGGTGTACGCAGATTAGTGGAGACTAAACACTGGCATAGGATATGGCCCACATCTATCAAATCAAATTAAATTAGTTTATTACAAAAACGCCACCGCCGTTTATTACAGAAGTGCTCGTGGCCTAGCGGAACCGAGTGATTCGAATCAATCACTTGGGTTAAGCAACAACAGGCGCGGTCAGGTACTGGATGGGTGACCATCTCGTCACTGGCATTTTTCCGAGCGCTTCCGTGCTTCGCAAGGCACATTAAGCCGTTGGTGCCGGCTGTCATGTAAAGGCAGTCGTTAAGCCATGTCAGAGGCCTAATTATTATTATTATTATATACGTTTAATTCAGATAAACAAATCCATAGAGTTGTTAGTACGAACTTAGTCTATGTTAGTAAGATACAATTAGATAAATTAATGTAAATGCACCTTGGAGTGGTGCTTCAAAAACGGGCTATCCGCCCTATCATTTAACAGCCCCAGGATGCCGTTGGGACTGCCACGAATTCTGCTCATCAGGGAGGCCACGCGATTCCGGATTATGGCCGCAAAGCCGTCCACACGGGCTTCAGCAAACATCCCCGAAGCGCTGCAGAATCGCGGCAGCCCCAACAACATCCTAAAAACATTATTATACTGCACACGAAGGGCGCTGATGGCCCGCTGCGTACAGCTCATCCACAAGCCACACGTGTACAGGGATTGGCAGAAGGCCTTAAAGAGAGTAATCTTGACCTCTCTTGTACACCGGGAAAATCTGCGGGACAGCATATTACAGCTTAATTATAATAATAGGCAGCTTGATAACTTCTGACAGTAAGGCCCGCCACTGTCTTACAATCCTTCACCAACCCGGACTTAGCCCCCGTGGTGGAGTATGGCCTAACCTTCCTGCGATACAGGAAAGGACCGTGCCCCAACAGGAGACATATAAAGGGTTGATATCGATCACAAAAACAAAACACGATGTTTATTTAATTAACGCCAAAGTTTCACAATTGATTGATTAAATGAAGCAGAAGCTAACAAAGAAACTGCACATTTATTCTTTCTAAATGTTTAACTTTATTAACAGACATTTCAACTTAACAATTAATACTTGTTGACCACCAGACACAATCGTCTTCTTTTAATATTATTCTACTGCTTAATACCAGACATATTTGTTTATTAAATAATCCTTTATGTTACCTATAGTAAGCTTTTCTGCAGTGTCCTTAACACATTTTTTAAACGCGCCGGAGGTTACTTTAATATATCTTGAGGAGACGTGAGACGTGGAGCAGAGTGCGTGCTAGACACACGAAGCCTCTCTAATTGCTTCCCAGAATAAATATGCGGCGTGCTATAATCAATTAGTTTGAGCTCTAATACATGTGCTGAAATTATTTCAAGGCGCCATTGTAGCTAATCTAATTATATGAGATATTGACGGCCTCGGTGGCGCAGCGGTTTGGCCTGTAAAACCGAAGGTCTCGGGTTCGATTCCCGGCCGGGTCAAACTAGGAAACGAACTTTTCTAGTTTGTCTCGGGTCTTGGATGTTATCTATGTTTTTATTGTATTAAATCTATAGTCGAGTTAGCACCTATAATACAAGTCATTTAGTTTTACTTAGTATAACGAGATCTGTGTAATATGTCCATGAATATTTATTATTATTTATTTTATTATTATAATTAGTTTGTATGTCAAATGCGCTCTGGCGCTCATTAGGGGAGGGCTATATCCAGCAGTGGACTAATATAGCCTGAAGAAGCCTGGCGTGATAAAACTTATAATGTTGTTAAATAAGATTTTTTTTTATTTCAGTTAAAATTTATATATAGTATCATCAGTAAATTTTAACATCTAATTTAACAATATAAGTATTATCACATAATATGTTACATCCTCTAAAAACTTACCAAGTTTGGTCAGCAAATTTAAAAATCACATTTTGTGTCTTGATGGGATTTTACATAGCGAATAATAAAAATAACTTTCACACAGTAAAATCACTTGACCGGGGGGGTGACTCTCCAATATGCATAGTTGTTGGTCGTCGTCGACAGGCTATACTAGTCCACTGCTGGACATAGCCCTCCCCTAAAGAGCGCCACGTTGTGCTATCATAGGGGGTAATGCCCATAATCCCCACGCTGGGCATGCGGTTTGGGGATCGCAGTTTGGTGGAAATGTACTGCAGGGGGCGCTGCTGCTCACCCCCCGGTTTGTGTCCCTTAGTCACCTTTTACGACACCTGCGGGAAGAATTGGGTTGGTGCTATTCTCTAGGCCGACACCACACAGCAGGTTGTTCAAGGTTATTCATAGTTGTTCAATAGAGTCGTATTAGTCCGGTAATGGTCGTTTCATTCACATTATGGGTAGTCTGGTAACCAATCGCATTGCAATGGTATAACCCGTGCTACTTGACTCGGCGCCTCGCGCGATTCGATCTTCTTCTCGTGAGGTGCCTATTTAATTTGCGCGGGTTATACCCCTGGAATGACATAGTACCTACTGCTATTGCTTTGTAGACTACCAAATTGAGGAAAATAACAACCATTGTCGTGCTCATATCATTCTATTGACTCACTATGTAAGTTTTAGACTCTGGTCGCAAGCTGGGATACTCTGTGCTTTGGTAACCAGGCAAAACATCACTAACTACTATTTATACAAAACTAGCGTGGTCTTGTTAAACTATACTAAATTTTATTAAAATCGCTCCAGCCGTTTAGACGTAATGAAGTAACAAACATACACACTCACAATCTTTCGCGTTATGATTATCGTTATCTCATGTGAGTGAGATGACGATGACGGAATTGACATAAAAAATACGTAAGAAACAGCTCACCCGCACGAAGTCAACGCAGTTAGGTGGGACTGAATAAAAATACAGAATATTCCCTTAACAAAGAAGATTTTCCGGCAAAAAGGCACCATGTTTACGTAGCTGCGTCTTCCCACCAAATTGCTGGCGGTAAGGGGAGCAGCCTTCACAATAACACAGCCTTGTTAGAACCTCCAACAACTCGTAAAAATATAACAAGCCGGGTTTTCTTACACGTAAATCTCAATCATTGTCGCTGAGAGACAGGAGAGCTTTTTTCCCTTGAGGACTCTAGTCGGATTTATGGAATAGTTTCGAACTCTTCGGATGCATGAACGAATTAAAACGGCTCGTAATCAATATGTAGAGCAGTGTGCCACAAAGTGGGTGCCGCGGCACACTGGTGTATCGCAGTTATCTGGGGTGCGATTACGCTAGTCCTCCACTGTATGTAATACATTAGCTGATTTAATATGACTTGAGATAGATGGTCGTTAAGCTAAGTCGGAGGCCTTAAGGCGGCTTGAAAACTTCTGACAGTAAGACCAGCCACCAGTCTTGCAATCCGGACTTGGCCCTCGTGGTGGAGTATGGCCTATACCTTCCTTAGGGAAGAGACCCTTACTCCTCGGTGAGGAGTAAGGGTCATCAATCCATTATGATGGGTTGATGATGATAACGATGATGACTTGAAATACGATGGTCAGAGTGGAGTTTTTTTTCCGCTGCCTTTTTCTCCACTACACAACGGCCCGAAGGTAGCGGCTTACGTTTCTGCAAATAGTATGTAAGTTATTTACGTTGAAATAAAATGGATTTCATTTCATTATGGAATTGTCCGATTTAGTCTACTCTGAACTGACAGATTTATAATAATTTGACGCTTTGGTGTCGTCTAAATGCTTAACCCGATAGAGTGGAAAGTTACGAGTACATGGTAGGTACAAGGGCAGGGTGTTTCATGAAACTACAATTCTTGGTTTATTACGACAAATTGATGCGCATTACGTCGCCTACTCTTCAGACTTGTTAATCTGTGGATTAATCAAATTAGTTATGCATATCGTCATATCATAGTAAATCACGATTGTAGTTCTATGAAAAAGGTGCTTGTAGGCTTATCTCAGAAAAACGATAAGTTTTTGCAGAAAACCGTACTTTTTAGTGCTAACTTTTCGTACTTTTTAGGGCGTTATATTCTAAAAAAGCTATAATACTAAGAGTTTTAGGTGTGCCCTGCGAGCAAAAAAGCTTGAAACAACTAATGCAGAGAATTCACTTGGACTTGCTTAAAATAACATATTATTCGTAGGAATTCAATAAATTTTCAGTTAATTTCTGAGACGTATTTCACTGAAGCTCTGAACGTATCCTAAGTAATTATTTTAAATAAACAGTGCAGCCTTTAATAAATACCGCATTCAACCATCTACCAAGGATTTTTTCGCCTTTAATTTGTCTAAGAAGGCGTCATAAAATAAAACGAATAACATATGCTCTGCGTCGGTTTTGGCTGTCGAAAGAAATTGCTGAGGCGTCAAAGACGAATGAAATATTATTCTATCAATCTCACGTGGGAACGGAGTTACGTTATTAAGCTATTAGGTAAAGTTCAAGGATATCCCAGAGTAAAAGATTACTTATTATAACACACAGATGTCTGGTTTATTTTGTAGACTGTGTCCTACTGCACGGCACAGGCCTTCTCTTAGTATAATAAGTCCCGGTTTATGTTGTCACACCAATATACATAAGTACTCTTAAATAAAACATCTAGCATAGGAGTAAATAGTTAGCAGTTACTTTTATTAGGATGAGTTTGAATGTTTCCATTGATTGATAGTTTTCAGTTGTCACCACTGTGGAGGGATAATATAAAAGCGAGGGAGTGTACGAAATACCTTTCTAATATAGTTGGGTCGACTTAATAAAAGACAATCGCTATCTGCGTGCTGCTATTTTCTTTGCTACCTCGACATGCTGTTCTCCTGCTATTCTCCTGCTGCTGCTGCTGTTACACTCAGAGACAATATGGGCTTAAGAACCATACGTGCCCAGGATGGATTGGCAATTTCAAGCGGTGACGGGTGAAATATGTGAACGCCACAGATAATGCGTGTTAAAGTAACAGTACAATAATATTAAAAATAACCCATGTAACCCAATCATGTAACCCACATGATTACACTTTTTTATTTTTAATGCACTAACCCGTGCTAAGGAACAAATTTAAAAACCTATTTAGAGGCTAAAAATGGGTGAAATTTTTAGCCTCTAAATAGGTTTTTAAATTTGTTCCTTAGCACGGGTTAGTGTATTAAAAATAAAAAAGTGTAATCATGTGGGTTTAAATAGTTTAAAAACCTATTTAGAGGCTAAAAATTTCACCCATTTTTAGCCTCTAAATAGGTTTTTAAATTTGTTCCTTAGCACGGGTTAGTGCATTAAAAATAAAAAAGTGTAATCATGTGGGTACAGTGATATCGTTCCGATGTTAAAACCTAACTGCAAAGTAGGTGGTCGGGGCTGTAAGTAATGCAATTTGCTTAAGTCAGATGTCGCTGCCTGTACGTAATACAGAGAATATTGTAAAGAGGTTCGAAATTTCACTGATGCCGTGAGTCGCCCATTGGCTCAATTGGTAGAGCGCTGGTACGGATAGCCAGAGGTTGCGGGTTCGAATCCCGGCATGGGTGAAATTTTTAGCCTCTAAATAGGTTTTTATACTAAACACTTTTTTAAATGACTGTGGATTTAATTTTTTTGGTTCTTTACCACATAATCTATTAATTCTGAAGCTAACATTAACTTTGAGGTTCATAAAGTAATTTATAAGTGTCTATAAAGAATATTTCATTTTATTTTAATTTTAAGAGTACGCAAAAACTCATCATGACTCACTAGTGATATCTACCTCTTCAGATTACAGGCGTGAGTTTATCTATGTCTGTCACCTGGCTACTTAAGTAGACCTTTACAATTTTAATGTCATGAATAAATGAAGAATCTAAATTATTTAGTTGACAAAGATGTGTGAAACTAAAGCCAGTTCAAAGCAGGAGGTCTAGGTTCTAGAATAATCATTTTAATTTCTATGAATTACGAACCTAATTTTAAAAGACAAAGTTTGTTTTTAGATCTCGTTCCATATGACATACCTAATGCTTCTAACATACAATATTGTCATTTTAATTTCCTAATCTAATGGGCTGTGTCAATAAACTTAATTATTTGGCGAATTGTCACATTTCTGATGTGACTATTCAAAGATACTCCGTGCATAGCTCGTTCCATAGCACATAATAATCCTACTAACATATAATATTATAATTGTGAAATTTCATGAAAATGTTTAGATGTTTCTTATTCAATCACGCAGTAACAACGGAAACATTGGCCTACGTAAATAGAGATAATTTATACAGCGTCCAGTAGCATCTTCCTTCACACTAGATGGGTGAAGGGACCACTCGGATGCTGCTGTGCCTGGGAGATATTTTTAGTAAGTCTACGAGTATAACTGCTGAATGGGTTTACATCAAATTTGGCGTACAGATAGGTAGACAAAGATCTAAATTGTGTCATAGGACAACGTTTGCGCGATCAGCTAGTTCTATGTAATCAATGGTATTTAATCTACATAGATTAAATATCCGTTAATATCTACATACCCATATTAACCTACCTACATACCCATATTAACGGACAAGATAATCTTGATAAATTCGTTATTAAATGTCCATAACATAAATTAGAATCTGAAAGCTTTTCGACTTAGACATTATAATTAGCTTTCTCTTTTAACCAAAAGTCGTTAAAAATCCACTTTAAAAAGATGATTACGCTTTTAGAAACTTTTAAATTCTTCAAAGGCGTGTAATGTCACTAAAATAATATTTTTAGGTAATGAAGACGTGAAGTCCACTATATTTATACAGTATACAAAATCATTTATTATAAATAAATGCAAGTCCGCAACATAGGCGAGTTAAAGTGCACGAATATAAAGGTGTGGTAGCTTTATTACCTTAATTTACTAGTACTGCGAGTACAGTGCACTGTGAGTGCACGCATGTAATGTATCATGTGGTGTCGACTATACACACAAGAATAGTCCAATTCAATTTGCTATTTATACGTATAATTAGGATATTGATATTCATTTTTGCACGGACTGTCCGTTGAATTGAATTGAAATAATTTATTCACTTGTTTATTTATTTGGTCTTGGATGTATACATGTTTGTGAAGTCGCTGTTTCTGGTTCGCACGACACAGGGTATCCTAGTGTGGGGCCAGAAGCAATGTTATAAATTGTTTGTTATGCTACTTAAAACACAGTACAATGACAGAATATAAATTAATACAAAGTAAAGGATTCTTTATTTTAGATTAAAAAGAAACATGCAAGGAATGTTAGTCTCTCTTTCCCTTCTGCAACTATCCGTCATTAAGTTGTCCGGAAGACATGGTTTTAAAATAAGCCAATGGTACTCTGTATCGTTATAGGCCTGCGCAGACGGGGGACTTGTACCCCAAGGGACAAAAGTCCTTTGGGGGTAAAAGTCCCTGAATCGTAAAAAATATCCTCCGAGTACTTGTGGACTCAACGCCTACGGTGTGCGGTCATTTATTCCCCGGAAATAAGTGAAGCGTATGCTATGGAAGCAAATATTCTGAGATTACGTTATGTTGTAATTTACATGAAGTTTAAAAAGAAAAGGCGTTTTAAAATAAAACACCGAACTTTTGTCCAGTCCGGTCTCTTGATGTCCTCGGTAACTTGAGGGACTTTTTGTACGGGGTACTTTCAGTTTTTGGTGCGCGTTATTCGATACAATTTATAAGAGATCTAAATCGACGGACAAAAAGTACCCGGGGGATAGTCCCTAGTCTGCGCAGGCTTTTATGTTTTGTGTCATGTGCTCTGGTAAATAAAGATTATTCTTAGTTATTTATTAAACGGGTCAAATCGCGATTATTTATTAGGTAAAACGTAATTACCTTATTTCCCGACGTTTCGGCAGCGTTACAGTTGCCGTTTCATGTATAACTATGTAGGAGTATCGCGAATCATTAAGAAATACTAAAGATTATTCCTATCTTATCTTCTTTCACACACGCATTTGGCGTACCCCAAACCGTGCAATGTGTACCACATTTTGTGCTAGACAGAGCAATTCCATTTCTCTCTGTTAGGATGTAATATAACCCTTTTATGTGCGTACGCAATGAGCCAGAGCATTGTAATCAAATCTGCGGTAATTCTTTTCGAGAAAAGCGTGCACTAGCATCTATCGTTTCTCCGTCTCAGGGCATCGTTTTTGTTTGTTTAACTGGTAGTATTATCAAAATTGAGAAAAGACTGTGTTTACACCTGTTTTAAAAACTGTATATAACTGATGATGATTAATAAAAATTTATGTTGAGATGCAGATCAAAACGGATAAAAGACAATGGACAACATTTAATTTTTTTAGCATACGTATTTTATTGTCTTAAAGGAAACTAGGTGCAAAATAAAACGACCCATATTTTTTTTTATTTTCGGGAATTCGATGATAATATTCATTCATATTTTTCTGTTTGAATTTCGTCTTATTCTAAAAGTACGTAAACGCCAAATGACGTCACACATACGGCTTAATAATACTAGCACCCTTGCCGAGTTTTTCAAAACCAATGGAATTAAGGAAAAGAAAAGGCATTACTCCGACATGACATTTGAATGAAAATGACATCTGTCATAACAATTCTGATATTAGGGTGGTATTACACTTATCAAATGTACGATTTGATCAAAGAAATTGGAAGAAATTGGATTACTTTATCAAATGTCTTGGAAACACCGATATTTGATCAAATATTAATGACACTTAAATCAAAATGGCTGCAAACAAGATATCGTGGACGATTCCAATGACAATTTTTTTAATAAATACTTTTTTTTTGTTTTGACTTTTGGTTTTTCATTAATAACATAACGATAATAATAGCACCACTTAAAGACGCAATAGCAGCACATGAAGACGCTCCACGTTCCTCCATTTTCTTAAGACTATGCAAAAAATATTGGACACAGTTATTGGACAAGTGGAATGGACTTACCTCAAAGAAATTTTATAAAATATTTGACAGCAAAATTGGACAAAGATATTTGATAAGTGTAATATCACCCTTAGGCAACGGTACCTCCTCATTCCACCGTATGTGTGACGTCATCACACAATTTTTAGTTTTTATTTATTTTCTCTAAAATTAAGCAATAATAAAATTTCTAAATATTTTTATCTTAATCAGGATAGAAAAATTAAGAAACGGAATTTTTAGTTTTAGGCGTTGTAAAATATGAAACGTTGTCAATTTGCAAGTCCGGATTGGTGGAGGCTTGCAAGACTAGTGGCTGGTCTTGTGGATGAGTAATTTTGGATAACTTTTAAGGAGGACCCAGGACGAACAAATAACTTATTAGTCACTAGCTGATTCCGTAGACTTTGTATCACCTACATTTATCTTTTTCATCCACCATTTAAACATTCCCTGGAATTCCACCAATAATAATAAAAAGGCCAAATCAATCCAGCCGTTCTCGACCTCAAGCGAGACTAACGAACCGCAATTCATTTTTATATTATAGATTGTTGCTCCGTTTATTTCAACGTTTCCATCACCGGGTTCTTACCTACCTGTATATTATGTACCCTATGCCGTGAGGGATGGGTTTTGGAGGAAAAGGTTTTTTTTATATAGCCTGTAAACGTCCCACTGCAGGGCACAGGCTTTCTCTCAGAGAGAGATAGTTTGGGCTTAATAACTATGCGTGCCCACCACGGATTAGCAACTTCAAGCGCTGAGGTATTTAAACACCTCAGACACTCAGGTTTCCTCACGATGTTTTCCTTCACCGTTAGCGAGAGTGCTATTGCTACCTACGAGTATAACTTCACAAATGCACATAACCTAGAAAACAAAGGCTTGAAGGGAAGACGGCCGGTGGACCAGGGCAGTATCGGAGTGGTAGCCAAGGGAGGGAAGGAGATTGGTAGGCAGCCCACCGACACGATGGTCAGACGACATCGTGAGGGTTGCGGGTCAGAGATGGCTCAGGTTAGCACAGGACCGTGAGGAATGGCGCAATAAAAAGGAGGCCTATGCCCAGCAGTGGGTTGATGTGGGCTGATTATAGTTAGATATAGAAGTGTTAAGTATCCAGCTTCTATTGCTGAACTAGGCAGAGCTGGTGTTTCAGGACACAGTACCGCATCCCACGTTTAGGAATGGCACAATCAAAATAGGGTTAGGCCTTTACAGTTTGCTATCAATGTAATAATCTTTCCCATTAAGTTATTTTGTAAGCAAAAAAAAATTATAAATTAGGTACCTACCTACCTACATACTAAACTAAAAAAGTAATAAAAACTTTCTTTAGGTGCATAAATCCACAATGTTTTAGGTTCTAGGTTTCGGATTGGCACAACGTTTAAGATAGAATGCTAAATTAAATTAGTCCATATCTCTGCGAGTGTCTCATCCTTAGATGTAATATGTCACAGTCAAAACTCTTAAACGGTCAAAACTAGTTTTGACTGCTGAAATCAGTCAAAAGTAATTATGTCCAAAGCTTATATTTGAAATACCAAATAGTAAAAACACCTAAAATGATGCGTCGCTCAATCCGCGACAACAAAAATATAGGTGCGACGAAGCGCGTAGCGGAGCGCGAAGGAGCGTGTTAGGTTGAACATGTAAGACCGAAAACCAACTCGAGATTATTGGATACATATTAGAATTTTATTTTATTTTTCTGCAGTCAAAACTAATGTATTTTTATATAATTGCTGTTAGTGTAATTTCTGTGTGTAATAAGGAATATTCTATCTATCTATCTACCATTATTAACGTGTTGGTTTCTCGTGTGAATGCTTCTCGAGCTCTTCTTCGTTTTAGATCCCAACCGGGAATCGCCTTTTTCCTTGAATGGCAGATATTGAACAGTGACCAATGACAACGGCGTTACGGTATCTATACCTCCTATACTACTCGTACAAAAGATTTTCAGTAGAAAACTGAAGTCTGAATGAAAATTCC
Organism: Yponomeuta sedellus; assembly: GCA_934045075.1. NCBI lineage: Eukaryota > Metazoa > Arthropoda > Insecta > Lepidoptera > Yponomeutidae > Yponomeuta > Yponomeuta sedellus. Next base: position 1,683,544 of record OW203730.1, on the reverse strand, counting down.
GCTTTAAGAACATAATAATTAATTGAAATCGTTAAGTGACTATTAACTTAAGTGCATATACACTACCCCTATAATCAACACCATCCAGAACACTAACAATCCACAGTGTGCAAGTGTGACAGCACCATTAGTCCAGATGGGCGGGACAGGTGTGCGGCCATATCTCCCATAGATGTCGTCCCAGAACCTCGCCCGGTCTGTCAGGAGACCGTCCCTTAGTTCAGGAGGCACGTTTAGTTCCATATACGATGATGAGTTGACTGATACTGCAGGCCAGCCGTTCGGGAACATAGATGTGGATTTCATTATTGGTTTCCTGAAAGGAAATGGGTTAATTTTTAACTTTTTGTTAACTGCACATCACAAAAGTTGTCAGGTTGTCGTCAATCAAATTCTTCTTCTTCTTCAGGCTATATTATGTAGTCCACTGCTGGACATAGCTCTACTCTAATGAGCGCCGCCGTTTATTACAGAAGCGCTCGTGGCCTAGCGGAACCGAGTGATTGGAATCAATCACTTGGGTTAAGCAACAACAGGCGCGGTCAGGTACTGGATGGGTGACCATCTCGTGACTACCGCTAGTGGCATTTTTCCTAGCGCTTCTGTGCTTCGCAAGGCACGTCAAGCCGTTGGTGCCGGCTGTCATGTAATGGCAGTCGTTAAGCCATGTCAGAGGCCTCATGGGCGGCTTGATAACTTCTGACAGTAAGGCCCGCCACTGTCTTACAATCTTCCACCAACCCGGACTTGGCCCCCGTGGTGGAGTATGGCCTAACCTTCCTGCGGTGCAGGAAGAGACCCGTGCCCCAGCAGTGGGGACATACAAAGGTTGATAACGATTGGTGATCAGTTTTGTGTAGCCTATATTATAGGTCCCACTGCAGGGCACAGACCTTCTCTCAGTGAGAGAGAGTTTGGGCTTCATTAGCACGCGTGCTCACCGCATATTAGCAATTACAAGCACTGAGGTATTTGAACACCTTAGAAACTCAAGTTTCATTATACTATTTTTATTTTTAATGCACTAACCCGTGCCAAGGACAGTTTTAAAACCCTATTTAGAGGCTAAAAATTCCACCCATGCCGGGATTCGAACCCGCAACCTCTGGAATTTTTTGCCTCTAAATAGGTTTATAAATTGGCCTTAGCACGGGTTAGTGCATTAAAAATAAAAATAGTATAATCATGTGGGTACGGTGATATCATTCCGATGTAAAAACCTAACTGCAAAGTAGGTAGTCGGGGCTGTAAGTGATGCAATTTACTTAAGCCAGATGTCGCTGCCTGTACGTAATACAGAGAATAGTGTAAAGAGGTTCGAAATTTCACTGATGCCGGTGAGTCGCCCATTAGCTCAATTGGAAGAGCTCTGGCACGGATAGCCAGAGTGCTTAGTGCGAGTTTGACAGATCCAATCGAATAACTTTACTACCGCGTTAATCGAGCATTGAGTAGTTAGTATGAGTAAGTTAACCGTTCGAACTGGCAAAACGCTGTCACAGTACAACTCGCACTCGCGTTTATTCGTGTTTTGGCTGGTAAACGTGTTCACTTCTCAACGTAAACCATTACAACTCGCACTCAGCAATTTTAATTTCCATACTGGTCGCTAGGTGGCGCTTCCTCGATGCGATAGAAATATGAGTTTACGTTAACGCGATCGAGTAGTTAAAAAACTCGCACTAAGCACTCAGAGGTTGCGGGTTCGAATCCCGGCATGGGTGGAATTTTTAGCCTCTAAATAGGTTTTTGACTCAAGTTTCCTCACGATGTTTTCTTAGACAGTAGGCGAGTGGTACTTCGAAGTTAAAAAAACTTTACAATTACTTTATTTACCCAGTCAGAATAAAGTTGCTCCACAACCTTCTCATGATTCCCTTCATGGTGTTAAACTCGTCTGTGAATGATGAGTCGCTATGGCAGCGGGCGGCGGTCGCCTGGGCCCCGTGACCGGCGCCGCGTGCCCCTGGATAGAGACTTGGACCGCCATCGTACGAGTACTGGTACAGATAGACCTCGGCATTCCCAGCTGCCACTTGTAGTTTGACTGATCTTAACACGGGGTAAGCAAACATGATATCTCCGAAATAGTTTACGTAACTTTCCAGCGTCTCGTTACTTACAGGCTGATCACCAAAGTAATACTTCTTTACCACACCAGCTATTTCCAATTTTTGAGCTTCACTTTCAAACTCCAAGTCTGCCGGTAGGAACTGCGCAAAGTTGGCGTTCATTTCGTCTTTCCATTCGTCAAAATACTCTATACGGAAAAGGCCTTCCATCTTCGAGAAACCGAAGAGAGCTGGTATTGTTGGATAATTTCCACGTGTGATTATATCAAGCGGAGGTTGTTTCAGGAATGCATCGGAGCCTGAATCTCTCTCGATACAAGGGGAAAATATAAATGTCGAGTTGCGTTCTGTCCAAAATGAATCTGACGTCAACTGTGCTAAAGTTGCGGACTTATAAAACGCTTCCAGCTCGGATATACTATCGGATGTAAAGTTGAATGAGCGAGCAAAACGCCTGGCTGCAGACAAAGGATCCATCTGAACTGTCCAAACAGAGAAAGCTGAACCACTCTCACCGTTGACTTTGTGAAATAAGTCTCTTGCTGAATCTGAAAGCATCAAAAGTTCAGCAGATGATGATCCAGCACTGATGCCACTCAGGGTCAAATCGTGAGGATTTCCTCCAAAACTGGCGATGTTTTTTTTTATCCATCGTAAAGCAGCCACTATGTCCTTCATACCAGCATTGCCAGGGACATCTTCCGTGCCTAGACATAAAAATCCTGGGACACCAAGACGGTAGTTCAAATTGACAGCGATAAAATTGCCTTCAGCGACCACTTCATATGAAGTTTCTCGAATTCCAGCACCGAGTATGTAGCCCCCTCCATGGATATACACTACAACGGGCAGAGATGTTGCGGAAGTGTCCGGGACAAAGATGTTGACAATCAGGCAGTCCTCTTGCCACGTTGATGTAACAACAAGCGCTTGGGGACAGTAGATGTTCTGATTAGTCGCCTCAAATATGTCCGTCCAAGTAGGCGGTTGGAAAGGTGGCTATAAAAGATAATGAAGAGCTTAGGAAAGCATTTATGTTAAAAGCGTAGAAATACAATTAATAACATAAAGTGAGAGTTTCTAAAAGAATTTTTTCACAGAGACTCACCTTTATACCTACATGTATTTTCTTGCAGGTATCGAGTTTTTGTGTGCATTGATCTAGAATTACCTATTATTACTACTAACGTCCCAACTCTTCCTGCGGGTGTCGTAAAAGGCGAGTAAGGGACACAAACCGGGGGGTGGGCAATTTCCAGCGCTGAGGTAATTGAACACATCACACTCAGGTTTCCTCACGATGTTTTCTTTCACAGTTAGCGAGTGATATAACCACAAATGTAAGTACATAACTTAGAAAACAAAGTCATTGGTACATGCCCGCACTGGGAATCGTACCTGGGTCTCTCGCTTCCGAGTCCATTGTTCTACCCACTGGTCTACCGCCGCTCTCAATAATGTTTACCACATTTACATACCTTAAACTTGTCTGGTCCTTTAGGCACGGTAGCGTAAGGGATCCCGTAGAAAGCAAACACCCCCTGCGTCTTATATCCCCTTACAGACCCTTGGGCAATCGTCACGACCCTGGATTCCACATCACTTTCACCTGACACGAGCGTTGCTAAAACCAGTAAATTGAAAAGTACGACAGCCATCTATAGTCACTGCGCGGTATTGGTCGAATCCAGTCAGGCACAGTTGCCACAAATCAATACCTATCTAATTATGGATTCTTAGTGAATAATTATTCTTGCGTTATTGCATTTTTATGAGCCAACAGCTATTGTTCGCTTTTGAACTGGATTAATGATGAAAACAGCTGGAGCCGATTACCTACGCCTCACAAGGTGACAGCCTCGGCACTACGAAAATTATTTTAAGTGATCTTAAAGTACCTACCTCATACAATTTACATTTCTGTTGCGATATTATTTTCAATTTTGTCCTTAAATTAAGTAATTAGAAGGACATAATTGTGTAAAGGCGGATGTGCTGTCGTCTGAACTTAGGTAGGTGCATGCAGTTGACATTTACCTCGGAACAGTTAAAACAAACATTTGCCAACATTACAGGCTATTTTGAAACTAACATGGAGGGATTGTGTCGCAGAGTGTAATCACAAAATAATACGAAAATAAAAAAATGGATCAACTTATTAAATTCTTAATTTTTTTCTAAAATTTGGTTAATAATTACGGTGTATAGTTTATAAATCCGTTGAGCAGATAATAAGGTAATATACCTAAACAATGGCACTACATCTAATATTATATACTTGATTACCTACACCCACGGATGTAACATCCGTGCCTACACCCTATTAATTTGTAGCTATACATGGATATACTTAAGACTAAGAATATCACTCTGTACATACTAGTGTGACAAAGATACGATCCATAAACCGCAAACGTCTGCCTATACCTGTTTACATCAAAATTATTTAGCGTACTACAATTTATTTCTTATATTCGTCTTTAGCAATTCCAAACCTAACTCGACCGCATGCATGGCCGTGCCAGGAGCACATGTAACTCCATATCCTCCGTGACCGTAGCAGTGAACAATCTTCAGTCCGGCGCGGCCCAACTCTGTCTCCACTCGCACTGGGACCCTGTGCGGCCTCAGTCCCACTCTATGGGCCACAACCTCGGCCTCTTTCAACGCCGGAACCATCTCACAACACCTTTCCAAGATGGCTGCGGCATCATGGCGACAAAAATTCAAATTGTAACTGTCATACTGCCGTACACCCCCTAAAGTAGCTATTCCATCGAACCCCGGTATAATGTAAGTGTCGTAATCGCCGTAATAAGCCGATTTAAGCCAAGGGGCCTTCACTTTTATCACTTGCCCCCTAATTGGAACCAAGTCGTGATCGTCACAGAGATATTTCGCGCCCAAACCGGTGCAGTTGAAAACCAAATCGTAACTACCTTCTAGTGATGTGACAGATTCGATTCTCTTTTCAATAATTTTCCCGCCTTTTTCGACGAACTGTTTTGCTGCCCATGGTAAGTATTTTTCAGAGGTAACGAGAAGTGTGGTAAAGAAAGAACCGTATTTCCAGCCTTCCCCGCATATTTTCAGCTCTTTGTCTGTCGTAGGCCTGTACACAGACACTAGATCTTCAATCAAATGGTTCCTCGTCACATGCCGGTTGGTTTTTGAGAAAATATAGGCTGACACAGACACGACACCTGCTCTCGGTCCTTCCGAAGATTTGAGCATGTCGTTCCAGTAATGCCAGGAGTTGTAAATCCATTTTTGTGTTATCTCCTTCGTTGGCCCTCTGAAGCTCAAACCGGGACGAAAAAAACCGGCAGCCACAAAGCTCGTTGTGTCTTGATTAAATTTCTCGGCAATAATCGTTACATTAGCATTTTTGAGTTGTTGCTGAATTAACCCTGCGGCAGTCAGACCTACGACGCCGGCTCCCAGCACAACGATCTTTGGGGAATTGGCCTCCATGGTGACTGAAACAAATTAGCGTTTGTAAGAAAATGTTGACAATAACAATACACCCATAACCACCTATGCGGCACATTGTTCGCGTGGAATTCCGACAAAGGCTAGTTTATTTATTTATTCCGAAAAATTAAAAGCGTTCCATTTAATTAGTATGGAACGTATCCGGCTACGTATGTCAAATCGAAATCCAAATTGTTCAGATGGCCATGGGGCTGAACTCTATCATGATTTAGCGTGATACTCTATTTAGCGCAGTTTGGGGCATAATTTTATATTGATAGAATAATTTGGCTCGAACTATTTATCTGTTTTTACTGTTAATATATGTATACTAAGCAGTTATTTGTATTGGTTTACAGTTTGCAATTAATTAAGGAATGGTTTGAGTGTAATGTAATTCATAGATTTGCAAATAAATAAAGAAAATAAATGAGATAGAGTTACATTTATGTAAAAAATTGCACTGAAAATTAGGAATTCAACGATCATGAACAATCATGCACACTTAGAACACCTAGGAGGAAGACAACATCCCCGTTATCCCCTATTTAGTGTCAGAAGTAGGTACAAAGTTGTACAGTCGAGCTTATTGACTGGGTGTACACTACCGAGTAGAGTCTACTCTGCATCTACGTAATGAGATGATTTATACAGCGTCCAGTGGCATCTTCACTCACACTAGATTCCAAGGGGAAGAGACCACTCTGACGCTGCAGTGCCTGGGACATTGTTTTAGACAGTGAAGGCTGGCCAGCACCTATACCATCCTCAAGCTTGTCGGGATAGCCCACAGGACCTAGTAAAACTTGTCAATACGCGCGGAGCCAAATAAGCAGTGGATTTCCTCACGATGTTTTTCTTCACGGCTAGCGTGTGGTATAGCGACTACAAATACGCAAATGAACGCACCAATGTACCCGCTCTGGGCATCAAACCTGGGTCTCCCAATTGCGAGTCCATTGTTCTACCCATTAGGCTACCACCGCTACAGAATTTACTCAGTTAGGGGAAAGTGGTCACCATTCGTACGCTTTTTATATTTTATTTTTTTAATTTATGATGGATTGTTGATTTTATCTAGTTTATATGCCTAAGCGTAACAAATATATTGTAGTTTGTTACAAAAAAATCCGAAACTATTATGTCAAAAGGTTAAAGAGTTATAGTAATTTTTCTACGATAAGATATTTGTACGAACGTACCCCACGTACGGGGTACGTTCGTACAGTAGGTGGGGTACTTTCATACGCCATGGGGTAGATTCATACAGGGTAATTAAAAAGCCTATTAAAGTCGTTAATTTTTTATTAATTATTACAAAAATATTTATTTATTAAAGAACTAACTTAACATATTTGCCTTGACTCATAGTAGATAAATGTTTCTTTAGAAACATAACAAAAAATTAAATCGTTTATCCAGTTTACTTATTGATAATTCTTAGCTTAACAATCTGTCTCAATGATGAGTATGTTGCACAGTCTTTGACAATCTAAACTTAAAGTCAATAATCATACATATTTGGTTGTTACTTTAGAAGTTATTGCACATTATAATTATTTAAATTAACTGCAAAAGTAAAAAGTCTAGCCATTCTAGCTGTACAGCCCGCTCGTGGTTGTGGATCAGGTAGGATCATGACGACATCGCTGATATACAGAGTGTGTATGTCTTCTATATCAGGAAAAAAGAATAACCATGATGATCCCGGTTTCTTCCGAAGATAAGATACTTTCAGCTCCGTACCCGACTAATGACTAAGAACTTTTCCGACGTAGTAAACAACAGAAGTCTTTTTTTCAAACTTTACCAAAACCAAACAATTATCTTTGATTTTATTTGGTGTCACATTTCAATTATTGTCACTACTGCAATCATTAGTCTCTTCGTCCGTTTCGGAACCGATTGGAGATGTTGAACTCTCCCGCAAGCTAAATTCCGATCCTTCAGATGCCTCTGAATCTTCATCACTTTTTTATTTGCTTAGCTTTCTTTTTCTTTTGTGTTGAACTAAGTTCTTTCAAACTACGTTTCAATGCTTTGGCTCTGGCTTTCCTTTCCTGTTCTATTTTTTTCAATTCTTTCTGTCTATGTCTCTCTTCTAATTCAATTTTTTCAGGTGTATCTGTATATATACGGGATTTACCCGGTTTTCTTCTTGGAATGAAATGTTCGTGAGGGTTCATCGGTGTTAGAGCCATCTTTGAATTTCTTGACTCTGCTTTCCAACGTCGATGTCTTGATGTTATATTGCAACGCGGCTTTTCTATATGACAGCCGTCCTAGAATTACGTCATCAATTGCTAATTTCATGGACTCTTCATCCACCTCTTGGGTACGCGTACCCTTTTTTTATATTTTCGTACCATGATTCTGCAATAAAATATTAGTTATAAGGCTTACTTTATAAAATATATCGATTTGTTAGAATTAGAATTACTTCATAAAAAGGAAAATGTTATTGTGATGTTCTGGTGGTTAATAAAATCTAAAGGGGAGCATTCGTACGCGTACGAATGTGCCCCCTGTTTTGCTGTCCGAATGCGCCCTATGCCTTGCACAAAATTAATATACTACTTTATACAAATTCTAATTTAATTTGAGAAATATAACAATTAAAGCTCAAGATAATCAATGTTAACATTAATATTAATCAACACAATTTTGTCAAAAACATAATAATTCTACTTACAATTGCGAATTGAATTTACGTAAAAAATTTACTCACCACGCGCGAAAACACATTACGTTTTGTCAGCCGATGCACCGTGGTGCGACTGGCACGACACTTTGCTTAGCAACATGGCGGCCGGTATGTCTATGCAGACAAGCAAACCCGCGCTTGTGTGCCGTTTAGTTTGTCTGTTATACTAACTGTATGAATGTGCCCCGCGTACGAATGGTGACCACTCTCCCCTACATAAGAAATGGACGACTTTCCAACATTGTATAAGCATAAGCTACAATATCATCAGATTCAGAGGGTAACATAAGAATGCCAGGATCAATTTTGTGCCGATCCTTTTCTTCGTATAATATATAAATGATTAGAAATGACTATCAATGGCGATGGTTCAAAGTTTAGATAACAAAGATGTCAGGAATTAAGGCCAGTTTAATGCATAAAACTAGATTTTACAATATAATGTAAACTCTGTTAAGTATCAAAAGACCTGTTGTACTCACTTAATAAAAAGACTAAGTACTTACCTATAGAATTTTATCATCCATTTTTTCTACAAAACCATACAGATTTTGAAATGGACACCTAGTTTTACTGGAACGCTCAATAAGTCATTGTTTCTATATTGCACCTATTTGTTGTATTTTAAATATGAAAGCTTTGTTTTTCTTATATGGATTTTAATGGAATCGTACTATTTTATTGTATTACCTACGCTATGCTGGACTCGGGTAACGGACGTTTATAACACATGTATGTGTTAAGTATCGACCGCATCTCATTGATATAAAAAAGGTAACTTTTAGAATCGAACCACTTCGATTCTAAAAGTTATTAGGTATCGGTCCTACTTAATAAGCTCATTTCTTTGATCTTTGACCACGACTAATAAAGATAATTTATTTTGTAAAACATTACACGGGGTTGTATTTGTAGTTTTTACCTGCTTTAGCATTATTTTTAGGAGCGTGTTGAATAAATGAAATAGACTAAGGGCTGATTTTTCAATAGCTTACACTAAAGTTGTTTCTCTAAATTTCTTTTATAGGTGAAACAAAAACCACTTACCTACTGTCAAAGAGAATGTAACCACCTGTCAATGCTCTCTTTGTTCACAGAATCACGGCCGCCGCGCAAAAACTACAACCAACTCTCATCGAACGAAAAACTCGACAATCGACAGACTGACGAGATTCACATCGAAGAAGCGGATATAGAGTCGGACGCGAGTAGCACCGACTTGGACGAGCGAGACACGCGCGGCGTCTGCCCGCCTTGTGCGCATGATCGATATAACAACAACGTGCATCGGCACGACGACTTCAGTGACGATACAGATTACGGTGAGATGGGTTTTATTCTTTCTTTTTTGAAGTTCGCAGTTTCCAGGAATTTATCAGACTAACAAATTAGGGTACAACACTATAACTGTCACTATCGGTTTGACAGTTTGACTTGACATGTTCTGCAGAGTTAACGTCAACTCGTCATTCGTTTCGTTTTCTGATTTATTCTAGGTTTGTTTGATTTTAGATGAATTTCTTTTGGTAAATACCATAAAACGTACAGATTTTACGCTTCGATTAATAACGCAGTGATAAACGAACAAAATGGCGAACCTCAAGTCGGATTTGGACGAGTACCTCTTACAAAACGAGAATCGTAGAAGTTACAAGATCAGTTTACCTTTTTCGACGCCCAGTTTCTTTTCTCGAAGCAACGACGAGACCCCGTCCAGTAGCACGAGCAAAGGAAGCTGGTTTGAGGAAGTCCAAAAGGAATACTTTACTTTGGTGAGTATTTCGTTTAAAATGAGTTTTGGTGATAACATCTCTGATTCATTGAACAATGTTACAAGCGTTCGTATGTTTTCAGTCTCGCACACAACGTTTCATCGGGTGCTCTGCGTGTATGTTCCTGGGGATACTCTGCTTTATCCTGTCATTCATGTGTATCCCCTTTTTGCTGCTACAAGCAAGGAAGTTTGCCTTGTTGTTCACTCTTGGGAGCTTTTTCTTTTTATTGAGGTCAGTTACTTGGTGATAAGTAGGCGTAAATAGACTTCTATGAATAGCTTCAGTCTAATATCACAAAATTATCAGCTTTTATTAGTGCTATAATGGAGGCTAATTGGTCTAGTTTACTTGAATGATCTAGTTCTAGTTGGACTAGAGATTTCCACACTTAGTCTCGCAGTTGGACCATTGCAGGTAGCAAACAAGGGTTTCGTCACAATAATTTCCTCCACATTTGCGAAGTGTATTACCTACAACTTCACAATAATAATAATTTACAAACCAATCTCTTGTCCTGGTCCCAAACTAGGCTACCCTGTACCATGGTAACCAGGCAAGGACGGCATAAACATGAAATTACACCCTGACTGAGGCCACTTGTACAAATGTACGTCAGCCCGCAGTGGGAATTGAACCCACAACCTGTGTCTTGTTACCCAGGCACCTTAATGGCTAGACTAACGAATACTTGTACATAACTTAGAAAACAAAGACATTGGTACATGCCGGGATTTAAACCCACAACCTCCTAAATGATTGGCAAATTGTCTACTGCTGCTCTACTCACTGCTCTTACTTAACTTAAATAATTTAAGTTATTGAAGTAAGTATGGTATTTAAGTATTGTTTTCTGATTCATCAGTATCGATAATGAAACAACATACAATAAGTATACAACTATTTAAATTGCAGTGGCCAACTATTGGGCAGGAAATATATAAACTGGTCCAATCGCTGACACAAAAAGAAAAGAACAAAAACTGTTTAAATTCAACCATTTTTAAGTCAACCACATAATGATTCAGACCATGAAAAAGAAATAAAAAACATTGTGAATTCTCTCATTCACACTAATGACCTTTAGTGTGAATGAAAAAAAAAAATCATTCACACTAAAGGTCATTTGCCTATCAATAGAATACTTGCAGAGGTATGTCTGTACTTGTATCAACATAGTATATACATTTCCAAACATGTGTACATATTTGTTTTCATTGACTTGTTTTCTCTCCCAAAAACAACAAAAAATTCTTCTCACAGACATTGAATTGTTTGCACTTTTTGTTCTAATAAATCCTTTTGATTTTCAGCTTCAGCTTCCTGTGGGGTCCGTGGGCGCATCTAAAATCGCTCTTCACCAAAGACAAGGCATTATCGACTATCCTGTATGCAACAACTCTATTTGCCACCCTGTACTGTGCTTTGCACCTTCAAAGCACTCTACTGACTGTTATTTTTGCTATTCTGCAAGTGGTGGCCTTATTCTGGATGATGATGGGGTCGATTCCTGGTGGCTCCTCGGGAATGAGGTTCTTCGGAAGCATGTTTAAGTCTTCAGTCTCCAGTACCCTGCCTATTTAGTCTTTGTTACCAATTTACTGACTATTGGTGCTCAGTGTCAATGTGATTGGTTGATTTTCAGTGTAAGAATGACTGACGATGATTCTTAGTGACTGAATTTTAACAGCATTTCTTTTGTGCTGTCAAAAGGTTTATGGTATATTTGGATTTTAACTAAATTAGTAACTATTTTAATAGTGTACTTTTATATCCATTTTTCTAATAATTGTGAATATCCTTATAATAATTAAGAAATTAATATTGATATCTGTAAAAACTTACCACTTATATTACATACACCTACAGATCAATGTAGGTGTAATCAGAGTTACTTGTTGGGCTGAGATTAGTTGGGGATGTCTTGTTTGTATTAAATTAATTAGCCCCTTGTGTAACACTGAGAACTGGCCCTAGAGTCTAATACTTATAGTTTTTCAATAGAATGATATAAGCACGACAATGGTTATTTGCCAATTTGGTAGTCTACAAAGCAATAGCAGTACAATGTCATTCCAGGGGTCATTTCAATGTCAATGTACAATGTCATTTCATAACCCGCGCAAATTAAATACACATCTCTCGCGAAGAAGATCGAATCGCGCTAGGCGCAGAGTTAAATAGCACTGGTTATACCATTGCAATGCGATTGGTTACTAGACTAAATACCGATAGTGTGAATGAAACGACCATTACCGGACTACTATGACTCTATTGAACAACTATGCATTTTAGAGACTCGCCCCTCTGGCCTAATGTTCTTAGTTATTGTTAAATAGGTACTTATTATTTATTTAATTCAGCTTTGGTTGGGTGTAATCATTTTTCTACAGCTATAAAGTCAAAAAATTAGCAAAATGGTTTAATATTTCTTGAATTATTGACCAAGTATGGGAACACAACTTAAGGGCCATTATTGCTTCCCGGTTTTTTATCAATAATTTGTTAACATGTAGAACAAAGCTGGATAAAATCAGATTTACTTGTTTGAAAAACAATGTAACTCTCCTCTTGCAGCTTGCAATTATTTAAAAATGCACAATAAAAATGGTCATGTCCTGTGATAAAAATAAACTGTTACTGCAATAAAATAATACCTGTAAGTTAATTACTTTTATTTTGTAGTTTGGTTCATTTTTATTTTTGGCCATAAGTAAAATAAGCTATCCTTATTATCATGATGTCAAGTGAAACTAAAGATTTTTTACAAAGTTGAAAATAATTGTGTTTTACACCTTATGAACTCTCCCAACTTACAAACTGGGTTCCATCTTTGAATAAAAAATAATTCAAATAAAGCCCTCCAGGTCAATAGTATGTACTATCATAGTACCTGGATGGAATAAAAAGAGACTATTAAAGTATGTAAGTTTAATAGTCTCTTTTTATTTTTCGTACAATCATGAAACCTGACAATGTCAACGTGGATAACCACTGACTTTGAAATAGGTATATTAGGTAAGAGGGTGTATGTATGATGGCATTCCTTCTACACGCACATTCAAGTAAAAGAGTATTACTAAGTATAACAACTACCTACTACTAAGTGATAAAACTTTCTAGTGCCTTAGATACTTTCGTTCAAGCGTGTACAATAAATTAAAGACTCTGTAGGTATATAATGTGCAAGTCAGAGGGAAGCCCACGTCCTACAGTCGGTACATCAACCTTTACATTTCTGTTGCAAGTAGAGCGCTCTAGGTATAATGATTGAACGCCAGAAAATTGTGCTTACGAGCTTCAATAAAAACTGCAATAACAACATCAAAGTCAGGCTTGATAATGGAAGCATTAACAATTGTAATGACAGTCTACGGTGGCCCTAAACTAGGATACACCTTGATGTGGAAACCAGACGAAGACACGAGGCAAGCCTCAGGCCTTGAGTAAATCAAAGTTTGGCTGCAGCAGGAGTCGAACCCACGATCTTTGTCTAGGCTAACCGGTAAGATTGCTTGACCAACAAGGCAATCTTACCGGTTCGTTCTATATGCTCGAACGAGAGAACAAGCAGCAATTCTTATACAAACGTAGTGTTCGTTCTATGATTGTTTTCTAAAAACCACTAGGTACTGATTCTTGGTAAAGCTATTTCGCGAATCCCAGTAGTGGTCCCTAGATTCTGATCCACACAGGAATTTAACTACTGCGAAAATAAATTCACAGTAATTCCATCATGAAACAAGCCAATGTTAGTATTGCGAATGATAGAGAACATTTTATTGCACAACCAGAAAAAAGAATACAACCATGGTGAGATGATCGACATGTTTGGTTTAAATTCATAAACGACATGCTCAATGTAACTTTACCAATCTGTTTGGAGGTCACAAATCAAGGTTTGCTCGCGCTTACAACTGTATTGAGAACCTCCTCCCGTTCTGAAGACGTTTAAAAATAAATTAGAGCCTCAATTAAGACTTCCATAGAAACTAATCGTCAGGCTGGGCTTTAATTTCTTTTTTACTGAAAAATAGGCGCAGGAAGGACAGGGTTTGTAGGTACTACTGAGCTAGGACGCACAGCCGTTTTTCAAAGAACTACTAGATTTCTTGGTTTATTTGTATAAATTCTAATTATAAACAAAAACCACAATATGTTTCAATGGGTATCGCTCCTCGGAACCCTCTTACGCAGCTACTTACTAGAGAACCTTTTGGTATAAACACTAACATCCAGGTACAACAGAATCTAAAATTATTATAAGGTATAGAAAGCTAGTCCGAGCTTCAAAGCAAAGTGAGGCAACAAATTGGTGGACAAATATACAAGCTTAGCGTAGCTGGTTGTAAGTGCTGCACTATTAAATCTCAGAAAACATAAACCAACTACCTACTAATGCTGCTGCTGACATGCTGCGAATGTCACATGATTCCTCTAAAACTCTCCTCAGAGGCAGTTTAAATAACTTTACCATAGACTATTTAAACTACACCTAGTGAGAGATTTAAAGAACCAATCGTGAAACTGGTTCGTGGACGCCCTCCGGCCAGATGGACCGACGACCTGAAAAAGGTGACTGGATGGCGAAAACGGGAGATCGGGTCTTGTGGCGCACCCTGGGGGAGGCTTATGTCCAGCAGTGGACTGCAATAGGCTGAAATGATGATGATGATGAATCGTGAAAAACACAAACGTGAAACTATGTGTGACATAGAATCGAAGGCGGCCGCGTATCATACAATAATGCATGCCACCCAGCCACGTTCGAACGCTTCAGGTGCTTCCATGAATCAAAAAATGGGTTCCTACTCAGCATGCTTTGGTGCCCTTGCGTGGTATCTCTATGTTTCAACCATACTCCATGTGTTACAGACGAGGCGCTGACGTGCAACGTATGCGACCGCTCGTTCCCCACGCGTCGCGCGCTCGCCGACCACCAGCAGAAGAAACGACACTTCGGGTGAGGAACCAGCTCTATTGATCCCCTGTCCCTTTTATAGTGAGGAACCGACTCTTGATCCCCTGTCATCTTTTTTACACTGAGGAACACTCTTTTGGTTCCCGTTATGTTATTTACAGTGGGAAACCACCTCTTTCGATTGATTGTTATCCCTTTTATGAGGAACCTGTTTTTCAATTTATACTGATCCCCTGATATCCTATTTATAGTTATGCCTCGTTGTCCCATTAACGAGACAAAATAATGGGACTAATACCATGAAATTAAAGCAGCAATAGAATAAACATTGTCTCATTGTCTTGAAAATGAGTGACTCGCAGAGAATCTAGGGCTGATGTCTTAAACATGACAGGAAGGAGACAGGGAGAGCCATTTTTCATAAAACTACAATTCATAGTTTATTATGACAATCCGATGAACATCGCGTGACCAATAAGGTACTTATAACGTCTATCAGTCTTCCTTGTCAATACGTGGGTTAATCGGCTATGCAATTTACATCGGGATACTTAATCTAAACAGCAACTTCAACCAGTCAGCGCGAGCCTATCCGCCTATAAGCGCGGAGTGAATGTTGCGTAGAACTTAATGTGCATCCAGGAAAACTACCAGTACTTATTCAACGCCTAATTAAATTTAACTATCTTCGATCGTACAATAGTGTGCCGGATAGCTACCGCAGTCATCCCCCACGGGTCAGGCACAGCCTAGTGTGGGGGTCTGTACCTATATGATGTACTTTTTATATGGCAATAAACCTCAATAAACGTTTTTTATTTATTTATTTATTTAGTTGCTAAGGCACATCTGCTTAAACAAACATTTTACAAGACATTCAAAACATTAACGCAAAACATTTTCGTTGTAGAAAAAAAATTACATTGCATGGAAAAAAATGTGTAATGTTTCATGAACTCGAGTAGTACACGCCCGACCGACCGACCGACACTATTAGCTTTGCTTTGCTACACAAAGCAAGAAATATTTACCCTAAAACACGTGTAACGCGTATGTTATGTATGTACTATTATAGTAGGTACCTACATAGGCGAGCGAGCGGTTGTGAGGAGGTTTTGTCCATTTTGAAATAGACAACTAGTTTTACTTGTAACTTTCACTAAGCCGCAGTTCCTGCGCTACTTTGTATAAAACCATTTCATTTCAGCTCATTGCCCGTGGTACGGTTAAGTTGTCCGGTCACATTTCTATCGGATTTTGCCTGTCTGATTCACAAAATCGTAGTCTATATTAAATGTCTATAATCGAATCGCTCGCCCCGGCTGCCTGAGTCATCTTAAACGATCACAAAGGTTAAGCAACATAGGGCGCGGTCAGTGCATTGATGGGTGACGGTCTAAGACTAACGCTATAGCATTATTCCGAGCGGTTACGTGCTTCGCAAGACACGTTAAGCAGTCGGTGCCAACTCAGTCAGCGTCCCGCCACTAACGGAGCCCCGTTTACATTCCAGCTGCAGCGCGTGCGACAGCCTATTCCCGTCGCTGATGGCTCTGGAGCACCACAAGGAGGAGTTCCAGCATTGGTCGGAGTCGAGCTACTGCAGCGCCAGCGAGTCAGACGACAGCGACGCTGATCCGCACGACCGGCACCGGCTGCTCTAATGCCACCACCTCATTGTTGCCGGGGACAGGCCGCGCAGGCTTGGCACTTTCGTTTGATCAGCTCGATGCTTCGCCGTTGACGTGACAGGACTGACGTTCGGCTCTACTCGCCGTGGACGTGACATAAAGGAAATTTAGTTGAAAATTAAACTATTTTTATTTTTAATGCACTAACCCGTGCTAAGGACAATTTTAAAAACCTATTTAGAGGCTAAAAATTCTGCCTGCCGCAATACAGAGAATACAGGCCGGCTGCCTGTACGTAATACCATCGATAAAATATTACTAAAGTATATTTTATCGATGGTAATACAGAGAATAGTGTAGAGGTTCGAAATTTCACTGATACCGGTGAGTCGCCCATTAGCTCAGTTGGATAGAGCGCTGGCACGGATAGCCAGAGGTCGCGGGTTCGAATCCCGGCATGGGTGGAATTTTTAGCCTCTAAATAGGTTTTTAAGTTGAAAATGTTCATTTCGAAAGAGGTTCGGCGCAGAATGTCTCCAACGTCCTATGCGCAAAATGTCGTAACGTGCGTAGTCGTAAAATTTCCTAGACGTTAAGGCTAAAATGTCGTTATTTGTCCTAGTCGTCCAACCTAATAGGCTGCTGTTACGTATGACAATGTCGATCTCGCAAACATTTCTAGCCATTGAAGAAAAAAAATATTTTATTGTATAGAATCAGGCGTTACTTTGCGGAAATCCATATTAGCATTAAAAAGTTAAAATTACTTTGCTGAATTCCGCCAAAAATCCCACAAGCACCATGCGGTTAGCTAATGCACCGTAGCTAATTGGTGTTGGTGGTGGTGTGTTCGTGTCTTGCTTCTGCTTGAAAAAGTGATTTTTGGCGGAATTCAGCAAAGTAATTTAAACTTTTTAATGCTTTTAAAGTATTTTATTGACAAAAGTGGTCAAGATGACTGAAACTTTTACTAGATAATAAAATTTAAACACATTGTTTTACGAGACTTAAAAAGTAAAAAAGTAGTTACAAAAAATATTTTTACGGACGTAACATCAGCCTATGAGTAAAAAAACTATTGAATATATAAACTACCCAAATTGAGGATTGATGCAATTGCTTAATAAGTCTTATAAAAAGTTCACTTAAATCACTCTTAAGACGGATTAAGGCAGTGTTTACTTTTATAAACCAGCTTTTAAGTGTTTTAATGGGATCGACATTTTGAAAACAAGCCCTCTCTACTTTTTGACGTTATGCGTCAAGGGCACATTTTCTAGACAGGACATTTTGCGTCTAATCCTCTAAAGCAGCAATTTAGTTGGTTCAAGTTTTTATTTCATATCATAACTTAAGACATTTTGCCAATTGGACATTTTGCGACAAGGCTGTACAAGACGCCTAATGGCGTTGCTTGATCAGAGTTTACGAAAATTTGTTTTCTGTACACAAAATGTCTGGCCTAAATACTTTTGCATAAGGTGTGCAAAGTCTAAAAACTGATCATATTACAAATATTGTACATGTAAATGTTTGTAGTTTAGATACATATCAAGAATGTACAACTAAAACCGAGTCTATCAAACGAACTAGAGCTCTTTGTAAATACGAACTTATTAGTGATATTCCGGCAATAATGCATATCACAGTATTACGTAAGCTAAGCGATGACTGAAGAGTTGTATGTAAATATATTATGATTGTTATATTATTAGTCAATGTCATTGATATCAGTTAGAATTTCAGAAATTCTTAGTGTCTCAGTAAATACCTGATGCCTTCCTCACCCTAAGGTCATGGACCTCCTCCCTTCCCATATCACGTTGAAACTATCATGTATTTATAATCGTCGTGAGTTCAACTAGTCATAGTATTTTTATAATGTACGTGTTACGTGTATATTTGTACAAATAAAAATACAATTTGAAAATATGTACAGAAATGTTTATTTTATAGGAAATCACATAACAACAGAGTACAGGCTACGACAAACGTATGTACTGCGCTATGTCCGATCTCCCATAAGGTACCAAAAGGCCGTGATCGGTGGACGCGCCACGCGCGAGTATCGTCCAGGGAGCGATGTACACATCTTTTAATTTTTGCATTATTATCGTTTATAATCAGGAATACAAATCACGAATCTCTTATAAAAGCATAATACGAGTAAGTCTAGTAAACGTGGGGCGCCCCGCGGGGGGGCGGGGGCGCGGCGCCGTCGCGCGGTCATCAATCAATATACGATAAGTTACGTGTAGGTTAGGTTATAGCGTCGTCTCGAGTGTCGGGTCTCGCCGGCGGCCGGGCGGGCGCGGGGCGCGGGCGCGGCGGGCGGGCCGGCCGTGCCGGGGCACTGAGCAAAAACGTAAAAGGTTAAAGTGAGAGTCGGCCTACGCGGTGCCGTTCACGAGCGTCTCCGGCTTGGCCTTGAGGGGCTCCCGCGCCTCGCGCCGCTTGCCGCCCGGCCGGGGCGCGCGCCCGCGGCCCTCGCCGCCCGCCGCGTCCGCGCCCGCCAGCCCGGCGGCGCCCGCGGCCGGCGCCCCAGCCGGCCCGGCCGCGGCGGCGGCGGCCGGCGCCGGTCCGCCGTTCCCGTTCTTCCACCCGCCACCTGCTGCGCACACAAACATATTAAGGTCTCCACATGAAGGAGGAGGCGCATAAATCGCTTAATTGCATAGGTTATTTAGTTACACCTAAAATTTCCGCACTTAGCCACATAGTTCACCGTTAGCAACTGGTATTGATAAGCTAATTGGTACATGCCGGGATTAGAACCGACGACCTCCCGATTGAATAGCCAGCGTTCTACCACAGCTTCTATAGAAGTTCAATGGTAGCCCCTGCGTCTTTTAACTTGTCTTGTGTATAAAACTGAAAACTGTTATTTTCGAAAGTATATCTATTCCAGTCGCGAGCAAAGGGTTTAATATCATTGCAATGCGATTGTTTATTGGACTAGGAATGGTGTTAGAAAAAAGTTATAGTGCCAAAATCACTCCATTAAGTAACTAAGCGTTTAATAGACCAGGCTCGGGTCGATGTCGTACGAACGGTAGGATATAAATTTAAAATAATCCTCATATATTTTACAAGTTACTTATAAAGAAGGTAAGGACTTTTGTGGCTACTCCCGGCCCACAGACGCAACAGGGCCGCAGAGGGCTTTGATTTGCTCTCATACCGTAGTATGTAACAATGTAAACATAGGATTACTTTACATTGATATAGTCCTTCGTTAAGTCATGTCGAAGGCCTTATGAGCGGTTTGATAACTTCTGACAGTAAGGCCCGCCACTGTCTTACAATCCTCCACCAACCCGGACTTGGCCCCCGTGGTGGAGTATGGTGAAGGGAGGATATAGCCCGGTGTAACGTGTGTGTCTGGCAAAACACATGAAAACGACAAAATTGTCGACGAACATAAATTTATACGTAAACCGTGTAGTACAGTCCCACGAACCCAGAGCGGTCATTTGAAATCCAGCGGCATTTTGTGGCTGTCGCGTGGTCAGTCTGAACACACCCTTACCACACAAGTTAATCGAGGTTTTTCTAGTTCACAAAATTTGGCGCCAAAGTCGCATTGGCGCTAAGTCTACCTCTGTATATGAAAACATAAGGACACAAAATATTCGTAAGTAAGAAAGTATTAGGACTCTAGGAAAATTTACCAATCTGACTTGCCACTCCCCGAGTCGCAAAGTTTCCTTAGTTGAAATTGGCTGGATCTACATAAAGCACTTTTCCAAAATAATAACCATCGGGAAGTATATTAACAGCGTGTAGGTACATCATTGACAAACATGGAGCGTGGTTATTGAATGAGAATTGGTTACGTTTCAAATAAAACATTAGGCTAATCTGAAAATCTTACTTAGAGTTCTTTAGATTATATGGCATGCAAATATCGCATAGAAAATTTAAAGCAACTACACAAGTAAACAACATGGGCAGTTTTAACTAATTCATGCAACTGTAATGAATAAATGATAAACTTATAAATAAATGCTCATGTTATATTATGTTCAATATTTCAGTTGTATGATTTTTCTGGTCGTGTACGAAAAGAAGCTTTAGTCTTCCAACGGATTTTTTTTTTCAATATCTTTTTATTTGTCTGCTAACGGAATGTTGTAAGACCAAAGACGGACCCATTAGCTACCATTATAATCATAATATTTAAACTTACACAACACAATCACTTGTTCTGGTCCCAAACTAGGATAT
The DNA here is from genome assembly GCA_934045075.1 of Yponomeuta sedellus. Classification (NCBI taxonomy): domain Eukaryota; kingdom Metazoa; phylum Arthropoda; class Insecta; order Lepidoptera; family Yponomeutidae; genus Yponomeuta; species Yponomeuta sedellus. The sequence goes on along the minus strand of OW203730.1, from coordinate 1,662,743 downwards.
CCTGTACCCACATTGTACCCAGACTGAGGATAGGGAAGAAACATCTTTTTTACATATTTTGGCAACTTACAGCCGTACGTAGAGGGTCAATCATTGGTCATCCAACAGAGTGCGCAATGTATGAGTATATGACTTGTACATAGCAGTTGTACGAGTTTTATAACTAGCATGTATGAGTTGAATTAAGTGTATGTATCAGCTGTCGAAACTGCATAATAAAAACCCCTCGTTTCTGGTACACGAACAAGACGTCAATTCACTATTAACAGCAGTCAGTTGGCCAAAGTGCACACAAAAATAAAATTGACAGTTATTAACAGCCTATTTAGAGGCTAAAAATTTCACCCATGCCGGGATTCGAACCCGCAACCTCTGGCTATCCGTGCCAGCGCTCTACCAATTGAGCCAATGGGTGACTCACCGGCATCAGTGAAATTTCGAACCTCTTTACACTTATTCTCTGTATCAAGTTATTTTTAGCCTCTAAATAGGTTTTTAAATTGGTCCTTAGCACGGGTTAGTGCATTAAAAATAGAAATAGTATAGTTATTAACAGTCAATTTGCTGTTATTAACAGTCAATTTACTGTTATTAACAGTCAATTTACTGTTATTAACAGTACATTAACAAATTAATAGTTGCTTATTAATGCGCTGGCACGGATAGCCAGAGGTCGCGGGTTCGAATCCCGGCATGGGTGGAATTTTTAGCCTCTAAATAGGTTTTTAAAAATTGTCCTTAGCACGGGTTAGTGCATTAAAAATAAAAATAGTATAAAATTAATAGTGTACGAGAAACTGGGGGTTAGAGTCGTATGATGTGCATGTATTAGCTGTAAGAGTTCTAGGTCTTGTATGTATCAGCTGCAAGAGTGGCGTAACCTGTATGAGTGAGTCACATGACTCGCATGTACGAGTCGTACGAGTAGTATGTAGTACCTGGGCGACGACGCCTCCTGCGGCGCGCGGCTGCCTCCCCCGCCTCCCCCGCGCCGCGGCCCTCCTCCGAAGACGCGGACTCTACACGGTAAATTGAAGTTTGCGAGTTGCGTACTGTGAGGTTGGCGCGGTACTTAGAAGGCCTTGCCTAGTCAGTCAGACCTGAGATTTCCGCAGTAAGCCTCATAGTTGGGCCATTGTACGTAGCAAACGCTGAGCTATGTTAACACTCCAGACACTAGGGTTCCTCACGATGTTTTTCTTCACGGTTAGAGAGTGGTTTTGCTACTTTAACATCACAAAATTTACTTCGCAAACTTAGAAAACAAAGTCATAGGTACATGCACACGGGATTGGAACCCACGACCTCCCGGTTGAGAAGCCGGCGTTCTTCAGCTCCGCTACCACTGCTTAAGGCCTTCCCTAATACGCTGCATGAGTCACGGGCCTGGCTAAAGGTCTGTCTACAGTACAACGTGCAGGCTACGTAGGGGCGCAACGATTTCAATCTAAGATAATCCTTAAGCCTACATGATTAGAGGCTACCCAATTACGACTAGATGCAAAGCTCAGCGACAACTGACGGCCCGCCGGTCCACACGGGGTTGTACTTTTTTTGTTTTGCATTTTTGGCCTTGAGGTGGAGTATGGCCTATACCTCCCTGAGGAAGGTATAGGCCATACTCCACCATGCGGGCCAAGTCCAGATCGGTGGAGACCAGCGAATCTAGTGGCTGCTCTTACTGACAGAAGTTTTTAAGCTGCCCTAAGGCCTCTGACCAAGCTTAACGACTGCCATCTATCGACGGCAGCCGGCACCAACTGCTTAACGTGCCTTGCGAAGCACTGAACCACTCGGAGTGCCACTAGCGTTAGTCATAGACGGTCACCCATCCATGCACTGAACGCGCTCTATGTTGCTTAACCTTCCTGATCGTTAAGGATCACTCGGGCAGCCGGGGCTACAAGCGATTTGGCCTTTGCATCTACGTAATGAGATGCTTAATACAGCGTCCAATGGCACCTTAGATGGTTGAACGTAATACTAGACATTGCAGTAAGTAGCTAGGGCATTGTTAGCACTCCTATAGTGGTCGCCTCGTAAGTATTTAAGAATTATTTTAGTTTGCATCGTTCATCCCGTTTATTTCCTCCTTGTTAAGTGGATTGAATATTCGGAATGTAAGCGTGTTCGAGCTAAGTAACGAGGTTACACAACTCACGGCAAAAGTAGGAAGAGGTATAATTCCTTGTTTTGTCTAGCAACAATGAAAAGACAGCCGAATTAGTTTCGTCTGGATATACTCGTAGCACAAAGAAGTTTGTTTATTGAGACCTTAATGAATGCTCATTTGACATTTATTTCAAGAAAAATTATACAGTACAAAAAGTTATGTATGTTAACTGCATGTACCCTAAAAGCGAGCGACCTGGAGAAAGAGTTCTGTACAAGCAAGCTGCGTACGAGTGTAACATGATTGGTGTAAATTTACTTTAAGTAAATTTTTTTGTCGACGTATTTGTTTTCCTAAAATTACTACAGTCACAAAAATCACTACTTAGATACGTACACCAAGCTTACATCCCGAACTTTACGTCTTCAAGCTAAATAAGTCTCCCAACATCGCGTGGCATGATCCTCTGAACTTGTTTGAAACAATCCAACCATATGCATTTGGCAAATTACATAATTGACTACTGTAAATGTTACCGCGCGACACCGAATGGCTGACATGACAGCATGCAGGTATTATTCACACACCTCGCGATGTTAGGATACTAACTTTAAACGAGTAGTACCGAGTAGAAAAGACCTTCAAAGAACGCTATTGAGTCGCCACGTAGCCAGTTCACGTCACGACCGACAATATTCACCGCAAACTTAAATTTCGCCCCCTCGCAAGCACACATCAAAGTCGTTCACCACACACCATCTGCTTTGTTTGCTTTCCATATAGAAAAGTTGAAAAAACCAAAATTGTATCGAGGCTACACCGCAATTTTCAATTAAAAATCATGCGTTGTAAGTTCCCAAGAAAATATCACGCAATGTAAATGTAAATTGCACTTCGTCTCAATAATTATATATGAGCAATTTCACACAGCGTCAAACTACTACATGAAATTATAAATAAGAATATTGATACAACAATGCTTCAATCAAGTTTATATTTTACTACGAAATAGAATACATATATGAGAAAAGCAAACAAAACAATGGTGTAAGAATATAAAGGATGTAAAAATTATACAAATAAATCTAACCCATAGCCTTCTACACGTTATGTACTAATTAAAATGTAATAAATGTAAATATAATAAAGAGAGAGGTGCTAAATAATAAGAAAAAAAAAAATCACAAACCATAAAAATGATGCAAGAGGAAGAAACTACAATCTACATTTTAACTAGCACAATATTCAGTAGCATTTTCAGATTTTAATGTTTTCGTTAAAAAGTAGACCACAGAATAACTAGTACTTGACAAAGCGTGGTCAACACTGGGCCAATTGGCTCTACTATAATATACCATTGTGGTCTATAGTCTATTTATCCTTACGTGTCCAATGTAGTAAACAAGATTCTAACTAGAATGTCGTTTACTAAAATGTACAAGTAAGAATAAATAGACTGTACAGCTGTATATTTACACGAGTCGATTAAAATCGCGGGTGACTAGTTCGGTTTTGCATTTTGCTCGATCTCGCGCGGAGGATCGAGCGAGCGGAGACACAGATAGTTTGAGCAAGCGATCGCCTGCGACTGAGCTTCACAGTCGACTTGAGTCACCAACCGCTTGCGGCCGGTCGCCGCGCGGCTAACGTTGGGTGCAGGGAGCCGATTCTCGCCCATGCGAAAGGAAAGCTTAGACGCAAAATATTCTCGAAGGCCTTTGACAAGACATTTGTCGCATGAAAATCAGTTAAATGTATTCTTACAAAGTCGTTAGCGCAAACTAATAAATTTCGCTCGCCTTGAGGTGTCATAATGTCGCATGCTAATTGCCATGCGACTGTTTAGGTAGAATTCAAGTTATACGCCTTAGAGCCGTACACGAATTATCTGCTAATGAAGTGAGATTCGGCTCCCAGGGAGCCAATTCTGACTGCATTAGCAAATAATTCGTATACGACTCTAAGGCGTATGACTCGAATTCTACATAAAAAAAGTCGAACGACAGCCAATTATGACACATCACAGCGAGCGAGATTTATTAGCAAATTTGACTGTGTGAGAATACGAATAGTTTTTTATGCGACAAATGTCTAATCCCTCGAATATTTTGCGTCTATACTATTTTTATTTTTAATGCACTAACCCGTGCTAAGGACAAATTTAAAAACCTATTTAGAGGCCCATTGGCTCAATTGGTAGAGCGCTGGCACGGATAGCCAGAGGTTGCGGGTTCGAATCCCGGCATGGGTGAAATTTTTAGCCTCTAAATACGTTTTTAAATTTTGCGTCTACGCTTTCAATTCGCAAGGGCGAGAATCGGCTCCCAGGAGGTCTACTTTGAGGCTTGCGGCTTCACGTCACCTGCGGCGTAGCCGATTTGCCATTTACTCGGTCGAGATTCGACCTAGTGAGCGGTGTAAGGCGACTGACCTCTGTCTGCGCTGGACACGTCTTGGCTGTCGAGTACGGAGCTGTCGTCGTCAGTCTGCCGGCGCCGGTCGTCGCGTCGCCGCGCCACCTGCGAACCGGACAACTAGTACGTTATCGTGACTGGTACACATACAAGGCTGCCGTTACACCTGCCACCTGATTGTTCACTTACGTATTCGATATTCGTAATCAACCCTTTTATGTCCCCACTGCTGGGGCACGGGTCTCTTCCTGCTTCGCAGGAAGGTTAGGCCACACTCTACCACGGGGGTCGAGACTGAGTTGGTGGAGGATTGTAAGACAGTGGTGGGCCTTAACGTTAGAAGTTATCAAGCCGCCCATAAGGCCTCTGGCATGGCATAACGACTGCCATTGCATGACTTGCATATGTTCTTTTGCAAATTTGTAACATGATAATATTCTTTACAGTATAATGAGGAAAAATTAAACAAAATATTAACAAAGGTTTAGTGGTCAAAGATACAATTTGTGGTCTATTGGCGTAAATAAATACATACAATAATAATAATAACGTCGCGGTTCGAGTCCCGGCATGGGTGCCATTTTTAGCCTCTAAATAGGTTTCTTTTAGAAATATGATAATTCGTTCGTCATAGGTTATCTATTATATAAAAATGAATCGCTGAATATGTCGTTAAGCGCAAATCTCGAAAGCAGCTGAACCGATTTCGCTAATTTTTTTTTTTAGAATATTCCTCGAAGTATGAGGATGGTTCTTACGGGGAGAGAAATAAAAAAAATATGAAGGCGGTACGAAGTGTGCCGGGTCAGCTAGTAGTTTAAAGAAATGTGAACCCTCGCTGCATGCACAAATGATCGGACATGAAAAGTGAAGAATCCACACCGAGGCTGAAGGAAACGAGGATGGTGGGGTGGGTCGTCGACTCACGGGATGTGTCCGGCCGTTCTCGAGCGGCGGACGCCGCTCCTCGCCGCCCCCGCGCCGCGCGCCCTCCGCCCCGCCCCCGCCGCCCGCGCCCGCCCCGCGGTCGCGCGACCTGCAACCGCACCCCCGTTAACCACATTCCTTGACGTATCATTGTCGCGGTCCTATCGCGCACCATCTAGAATAGAGCCTTCCGGAAGCCTATCGAATAGTCGCCGCATGCTGCGCTTTAGTAACGCTGCAAGGAATAATGACTCGTAATGGCTGTAAGTGATGCAAATTACTTTAGCCAGATGTCGCTGCCTGTACGTAATACAGAGAATATTGTAAAGAGCTTCGAAATTTCACCGATGCCGGTGAGTCACCCATTAGCTGAGTTGGAAAGAGCGCTGGCACGGATAACCAGAGGTCGCGAGTTTGAGTCCCGGCATGGGTGGAATTTTTAGCCTCTAAAAAGGTTTTTAAAAAAAGTTATAATTCATATGAGTTCCAATATTTCTATCACGCAGAAATCGCTTAGCACCCTTCGCCTTCAATATAATAATGCATTTAGGATGCTGATGGGGTTGCCGAAACACTGTAGTGCAACTGGGATGTTTACTGGAGCCCACACTGACGGCTTTCATGCCATTCTCCATAAGCGGGCAGCTTCACTAATGCAGCGAGTACGTGGTAGCGCTAACAGCGTCCTACGTGCAATTGCCGATAGGCCTGGTTGTGCAGTCTGGGCCCACCTATTGCAGCTTCATGGAAGCAAAAACTGCTCACAGACTGTGCAACTTCAGTGTACATAGTAGAAATAAGTTTTGCTGTTTTTGTACTAACATAGGTTAGATTATATACTAAGAAATTTATGGGTATACTATTTTTATTTTTAATGCACTAACCCATGCTAAGGACAAATTAAAAAACCTATTTAGAGGCAGAGTCGCCCATTGGCTCAATTGGTAGAGCGCTGGCACGGATAGCCAGAGGTTGCGGGTTCGAATCCCGGCATGGGTGAAATTTTTAACCTCTAAATAGGTTTTTAAATTTATGGGTGTTTACGCCTGAAATAAATAAAATAAAAATAAATTCTACAACACGAATATATCCGATTGTATCCGATAGTAGCCGAGGTATATTCTAAAAGTTAACAGACTGTAATGTCTCTTTTACAGAGCAGCGGCTGACCTGTTGGGGCGGGGCGCGCGTCCGCCGCGGCCGCGGTAGGGCCCGTAGGACGCCTCGCCCCTGCCGCCCCCGCCGCCGCCCCCGCCGCGCTCCTCGCCCAGCTCCGGCGTGGGCCGGCGCCCGCCTGGAATCAGATCATCATCGTCAACCCATTACGTCCCCACCGACGGGCACGGGGCTCTTGCCTGCAGAAGGTATAGGCCATACGCCACTGCGGGGCCGAGTCGGGACTGGTGGCGGCTTGCAAGACTAGTGGCTGGTCTTACTGTAAGAAATTTTCAAGGAAATTTTCATAGAAACACACCCAGACTGTGATCGCTTGTATAAATCAAGCGAAGTAGTCCAGTGGAAATCGACCGACGCGACGACGCGGTCGCACCACCCGGGTCACAACTCGACCGTCGCGCGACGGGCCGCTCGACTCAGCGCGGGCGACGTGACTCATTGCGTGAGTGACGTGACTCACCGAGCGGGCTCGTGACTCATCGGGCGAGTGACGTGACTCACCGAGCGGGCTCGTGACTCATCGGGTGAGTGACGTGACTCACCGAGCGGGCTCGTGACTCATCGGGCGAGTGACGTGACGCACCGAGCGGGCTCGTGACTCATCGGGCGAGTGACGTGACTCACCGAGCGGGCTCGTGACTCATCGGGCGAGTGACGTGACTCACCGAGCGGGCTCGTGACTCACCGGGCGGGTGTCTCGGCGGCGGCTGCCTGGGTCGCCGCGGCAGGCGCGCGCTGGTCCTGGCCGCGGCGTACAGCGGCGCCCCCCCCAGCACCACCCGCAGCTGCTGGTCGATCTCCTGCTTCTCTGCGCGCAGCTGCTCCACCTCCTGACAACCAACCACGCTTTACGTTACACATCTACCACTGACGTTTGAGAACGAACGTTTGATGCGAACGGGTGCCAGCCATCGTTCTTCTCGTGACCGCGATGACTGCAACGTCGAGGTAAAATAGCAATTAATTACTACGCGATTAAGCCCCGAAAATATTCCAACTATTGTGTTCAAGTCGCGAAAGTTTAAACGTTTGAGAAGTTCTAAAATTTCGTATGGAGTTGCCGCTGGAGCCGACACCTTGGATTAACACTTAGGCTACGTTTTATTGCGGGAAAATATCTTATTCCCACGGGAGTACCAATGAACCGCGGTGAAGACCGCGGGACACAGCTTGTTATTTATATTAGTCACTAGCTGGCCTGCCAGACTTCGTACTGTCTCAGTCTATAAATAAATGACCTGTTTTAATGGTTCTCCCGACAGTTATTTGAATTTATCTCACCTTTTAAACAAACAAGACCTCCACGAATATTTCAAGACCAAGATAAGATAAATCCGTTCAGCCGTTCTCGACTTTTAGTGAGACTAACGAACAGCATTTCATTTTTATATAAATACTAGCTGACCCAGCTAACTTCGTACCGCCTAGCAGTCGATTCTTTATTTTTTTTTTCCCCTCTGTAAGAACCATACTCGTACTTCAAGGAATATTCTAAAAAAAGAATAAGCGAAATCGGTTCATCTGTTCTCGAGATTTGCGCTTACCAACACATTCAGCGATTCATTTTTACATTATAATTGCTATCAGCAATAAGGCCGCCAATTGTACCTCTTCTTTTGTAACTGTTGTCTCTGTAATTATTTTCTGGTGTGTACAATAAAGAATATTCTTATCTTATTATATATATATATAAAGCTACAATCCGGTATACTCACTGATCTAACATAATACGTTTTCTCGGAAATGGTGCGAGTTGGACGAAAATGATGTATGACAAAGTTGTAGGGAATATACGATATACGGCCATCCTATGGAGCCGATTTTTGAATTTCGAACGCGGTCCACTACGCAAAGGTGCTAACTCCGGCCGATTTGGATGAAATTTTGATAGAATTGTGTTTTAGTGATCCGATTGAAAAAAAAAATTTTGGTTGTTCGAAATTCAAAATGGCGGCGCAGATATAGCCGACCGAAAAATCGACCTTTGCGCAAAAAAGTCGGCAGCCAACTGGGCATATGCTGGAGATATGCCGTAAACGGCATCGCATTGCCAAAGGACCCAGGTATATGAGAAAAATCCGACATATTGGAATTTCAAGATGGCGGCCGAGATATTGATGATTGAAAATGACAAATTTTTGTATGGAGATTTAGTACTAAAATTGACTTTTCAACAGAGAAATGGGACAAACTTGCGAGGCCGGAGGCCGAGCTCCGCGAAGTGGGCACAAAAAGTTCTGCCGCGGCGAGGCCGAAGGCCGAGCTCCGTTTAGGCCGAGGCCGAAGGCCGAGACGATTCAGGTTACAGCGCACAAGTACCAGCGCAAAAGCAAAAAGGGACAAACTTGCGAGGCCGGAGGCCGAGCTCCGCGAAGCGGGCACGAGGAAGCTCGCCGCGGCGAGGCCGAAGGCCGAGCTCCGTCCAGGCCGAGGCCGAAGGCCGAGAACGTTCAATTTACTGTGCATAAGTACCAGCGCAAGAGCAAAGAGAGACAAACCTGCGAGGCCGGAGGCCGAGCTCCGCGGAGCGGGCACGAGGAACCCCGCCGCGGCGAGGCCGAAGGCCGAGCTCCGTCCAGGCCGAGGCCGAAGGCCGAGACCATACATGTTCTCGTGCAACAATTCACTACAATAAGTGTCTAGCGAGGCCCTAGGCCGAGCGCCGCGGAGAGCGGAGCTCGGAGCGGCTGGGGGTTGGCGCGCGTAAGCGCGCAGGGGGCTCGCCCCCTAGTTATAGAAGATATATAGATATTTTTTAATGATCCTGGCAGGCTGGAGGAAAAGATTGTCTGGAAGAATGTGAAAGCCATCCTAGCAGTGTACGCGCAACGCCCCCCCCCCCACCAACGCGCAGGGGGCTCGCCCCCTAGTTATAGAAGATATATAGATATTTTTTAATGATCCTGGCAGGCTGGAGGAAAAGATTGTCTGGAAGAATGTGAAAGCCATCCTAGCAGTGTACGCGCAACGCCCCCCCCCCCCCCGACTGACCTAGCAGTGTACGCGCAACGCCCCCCCCCCCGACTGACCTAGCAGTGTACGCGCAACGCCCCCCCCCCCGACTGACCTAGCAGTGTACGCGCAACGCCCCCCCCCCCGACTGACCTAGCAGTGTACGCGCAACGCCCCCCCCCCCCCCCCCCGACTGACCTAGCAGTGTACGCGCAACGCCCCCCCCCCCGACTGACCTAGCAGTGTACGCGCAACGCCCCCCCCCCCCCCGACTGACCTAGCAGTGTACGCGCAACGCCCCCCCCCCCCCCCGACTGACCTAGCAGTGTACGCGCAACGCCCCCCCCCCCCCCCCGACTGACCTAGCAGTGTACGCGCAACGCCCCCCCCCCCCCCCCCCCCGACTGACCTAGCAGTGTACGCGCAACGCCCCCCCCCCCGACTGACCTAGCAGTGTACGCGCAACGCCCCCCCCCCCCCCGACTGACCTAGCAGTGTACGCGCAACGCCCCCCCCCCCCCGACTGACCTAGCAGTGTACGCGCAACGCCCCCCCCCCCCCCGACTGACCTAGCAGTGTACGCGCAACGCCCCCCCCCCCCCCCCCCCCCGACTGACCTAGCAGTGTACGCGCAACGCCCCCCCCCCCCCCCGACTGACCTTGAGGTGCGCGACGTGGTACTCGACCAGCACCTTGGCGTTGGCGATGTTCTCCTTGGTGCCCACGAACACGAAGGGCACGACGCCCTCCTCGCGCGGGGCCACGGGCGCCGGCTCGTTGTCGCCCTCCACCTTCACCTGCCGACGCGACAGACAAAAAAGGGATTGACAAAAACTTTCACAGCGGCCAACTAATTTCCTAATGTACATTTCGTCGTTGATATTGCAAAGTATCACATGACAGAAACAAAAAAAAAAGATTTACGTTTTTTCATGAAAATATTAAAAGTTAAAAACACAGCAAGGCATCATAACCAGTACCTAGAGTTGTGATTCTACCCGGGTATTTACCCGAAATGGGTAGATTCGCGGGAATATTCCCATTGAATCTACCCGACGGGTATTTTTTATGAGGGTAAATACGTTTATTGGTGTTTTCGTTCTCTAAAATAGATTGCATTACCGTTAAATCCATTTTTACTCACGAGCCTCAGGACTATATTCAATATCTTTCATTCTTTTTTGACGAAAGAACGAAATAAGTATATCTCAAGAAAATAACTTTTTTGTGATGGACTTATAACATGAATTATTGAGAGATTGTTAAAGATTCTTACTTAGTAATTATCCGCCCGAAAGTAAATAACCATAAATACCAATTTCTACTGAGTATTTAACGAAAACTGAGAGTAAATATTTTTTATTGGTTTTTTACAGTAAAATCTTTTAGTTAGGGTCTTATTTAATCAATATTGATGAGATCTTTGTTTAAACTTGGGGAGCATGGTCTGATGATAGCGCTGGAAGGTGTGTATGGGATCTCCTCAACAGATAGCAGTAGACCATTTGAGTTTGTACTTATTCGATTAGTATTTATGAGATCTTTGTTGAAACTTGGTGACAACGGATAGTAGGAAATTATTCGATTTTCGCCTTATTTAATCTGTATTATTGAGATCTTTAGCAGAACTTTCTGATAAGATCTGATTACGGCAAAGTAAGGTGATTAGTTAGATCTGGGAAAAAGAACGTGGTTACAGGATCTCCTCAACGGAGAACCTAGAATGATTCATATTCATTTATTTTATGATATTCATTTGATTTCAATAAAATCAAATTAACAAAAAACATAACATACCGTAACATATTCACACACCCGTATCTCGTACGCAGAGATCAGCGTTTGCCACTTGCCATGATTCTGACGGATCTTTTTCGCTTTATCAACATTTGTTACTCAAAATTAAATTATTGAAATATTTTTGCAGTATTTCAAAAGTTAGTCTCAAATAATGGAGTCCTAGTAAAGAATAAATATTGAATTATATTTCAATTGGGTCAGAAAAAAATTTACATAATTGTATTATCATTAGATTTCACTATAAACATGGCAACATTGACAAAGGATAAATAACAAAATTTCTGTTTGCTCAAATAAGTCATTACCTTATGAACCTATTTAGAGGCTAAAAATTCCACCCATACCGGGATTCGAACCCGCGACTTCTGGCTATCCGTACCAGCGCTCTTTCCAACTGAGCTAATGGGCGACTCACCGGCATCAGTGAAATTTCGAACCTCTTTACACTATTCTCTGTATTACGTACAGGCAGCGACATGTGGCTGAAGTAATTTGCATCACTTGCAGCCCCGAGTAGTACCTACTTTGTAGTTAGGTGAGTCGCCCATCAGCTCAGTTGGAAAGAGCGCTGGCACGGATAGCCGGAAGTCACGGGTTCGAATGCCGGCATGGGTGGAATTTTTAGCCCCTAAATAGGTTTTTAAAATTGTCGTTAGCACGGGTTAGTGCATTAAAAATAAAAATAGTATAATCATGTGGGTACAGCAATATAATTTCCATGTAAAACCTAATTGCAAAGTAGGTACTCGGGGCTGCAAGTGATGCAAATTACTTCAGCCAGATGTCGCTGCCTGTACGTAATACAGAGAATAGTGTAGAGGTTCGAAATTTCACTGATGCCGGTGAGTCGCCCATTAGCTCAGTTGGAAAGAGCGCTGGCACGGATAGCCAGAAGTCGCGGATTCGAATCCCGGCATGGGTGGAATTTTAGCCTCTAAATAGGTTCATAAGTTAATGACTTATTTGAGCAAACAGAAATTTTGTTATTTATCCTTTGTCAATGTTGCCATGTTTATAGTGAAATCAAATGATAATACAATAATGTAAATTTTTTTCTGACCCAATTGAAATATAATTCAATATTTATTCTTTACTAGGACTCCATTATTTGAGACTAACTTTTGAAATACTGCAAAAATATTTCAATAATTTAATTTTGAGTAACAAATGTTGATAAAGCGAAAAAGATCTGTCAGGATCATGGCAAGTGGCAAACGCTAATCTCTGCGTACGCGATACAAGTGTGTGAATATGTTACGGCATGTTATGTTTTTTGTTAATTTGATTTTATTGAATATCATAAAATAAAAGAATATGAATCATTCTAGGTTCTCCGTTGAGGAGATTCTGTAACCACGTTCTTTTTCCCAGATCTAACTAACTAATCACCTTACTTTGCCGTAATCAGATCTTATCAGAAAGTTCTGCTAAAGATCTCAATAATACAGATTAAATAAGGCGAAACTCGAATAATTTCCTACTATCCGTTGTGATCTAATGTCTTGAAGGGTCTGATGATGGCACTAGAATTTGGGTACTTTGCTGTGCCATCTAAGAACTTGTCACCAAGTTTCAACAAAGATCTCATAAATACTAATCGAATAAGTACAAACCCAAATGGTCTACTGCTATCCGTTAAGGAGATCCCATACACACCTTCCAGCACTATCATCAGACCATGCTCCCCAAGTTTAAACAAAGATCTCATGACCCTAACTAAAAGATTTTACTGTAAAAAACCAATTAAAAATATTTACTCTCACTTTTCGTTAAATACTCAGTAGAAATTGGTATTTATGGTTATTTTACTCTCGGGCGGATAATTACTAAGTAAGAATCTTTAACAATCTCTCAATAATTCATGTTATAAGTCCATCACAAAAAAGTTATTTTCTTGACATCTTATTTCGTTCTTTCGTCAAAAAAAAATGAAAGATATTGAATATAGTCCTGAGGCTCGTGAGTAAAAATGGATTAAACGATAATGCAATCTATTTTAGCGAACGAAAACACCAATAAACGTATTTACCCACATAAATACCCATTTCGGGTATTTACCCGTTTTGGGTATTTACCCGGGAATATACCTTTAGGGTATATTCCGCGACCCAACTCTACCCGTACCTAATCAGGCTGAGGTTATAATGTCTCAAGGGGCTTAGAAACAGGCCATATTTTCACTGCAATATGTAGCCAGCATCTATTGGTGTCCTACTCACATATTAGAGAAAGACACCAATAGTTGCCGGTCACGCACTGCAGTAAAAATATGGCCCGCTTAGAAGCCCAAAGGGGCTGTAAAGACACTTACATTCAGAATCAAGTTTTTCTTCAATTTGGATGTAAACACCAAAATCATGTTTTTTTACATATATGTCATTTTGCAATATCAACGATGAATTGTGCAGTTACAGTAGCAATACCACTCACTAACTGTGAAGGAAAACATCGTGATGGCACATGTTTTTTAGTATATTTTATTACAAGTGCGGAAAGGCTGTAATATATAATAAAGAGTTCCGACAAATGTCTACCCGAGCCGAGGCGCAGAATACAGTTGCGAAAAAAATAAGCAATTTAACCTTTGGATTGCCAGAGCCACCGAAAATGTTGCACCCTTGTGCGCCGGGCGTAACGGTGTAAATTAGCGCGAGTGACAGCGTGTTAGATAATGTCTTGGAAATTTGGAAAAATGTATGGAACCTATGAAATTTATGATTGTTATGGAAAGTCCAATAATGAACAAGTAATATAAACACAATAAGATTGTAAGGTCGTCATTTATTTTTATTTTACAGCCTCAAAAAGTAAACAATGTGGTTTTTCTTTCCCTCTTCCTGCATTGATGATGTTTTCTGTCAACTACTTTGTTTTATTTTTACTTTTACTTAGCACTAACTATTCACCATGTACCTAAGAATTCATTAACATGAAAAACAGCGCATTTCTAGAGAAAATTGTCGCCGAAAAACTATTATCAAAAGTCCACATTTCTCCAGAAGAATCGCCATTTTGCACTTGTTCGTTGCTCACTTTTCGAGGCTCACAACACATCGTCACATTGTTGTAAGTCATATGTTCGTGCTTATTTAGGTAAAATATAATGTCCTTTTTCATTTATAGTTATCAATAAATCACATAATCCTTCTAATGAAAATTTTTTTGCCAAATGAATCTAACAATTGTGTTTAGAGTAGGTTATTTTCGTTCAAGCTTTTTTTTATGAAGATCTACTCTTTTATCTATGGAAGTAGCGGTATCGCAATGTTAAATAAATGGACTGTCGATGTGTATATGACAGTAGTACTCTGTGGAGCAACTTTTTTGAGAAAATAAACTATAAACACAGCATATTCTCGCATCACATTTCTACTGTTCTATACATGTGTGAGTGAACGGCCTACTGCGTTCAATTGCCGAAGCGCGTATCCGCGCGAAGTAATCTTTACTCACCTGCCTAAGCGCGGATCCGCGCGACTATACAGGGGGTCGTATAGACGCTAAAAAGGGACATGTGTACCAATCACAATTACGTGTTATTATTTAATATTATTGAGATGGTGTAGATAAATAGTTAGGATATACAAAAAAAAAAGTAGAGTAAAATATTTTTATTGATAAACAATATTTACATTTTACATTTTTACAATATTTTTTTTAATAATTTTGGTCTGCCAAGGCTTACGTAAACATTCTTTCACACACAAAATGTATCCCTAGTTTGCTGGGGCTAATAATAATAATAGGCAACACAGTTAGTAAAAAAGTATACATACACTGTCCGTGTGAAAAAGGCTGCGTGGCCTCAACCACCTCAACCCCTTCCCCTCCAAGAATTTCTTGGGGCCTAAATTGCTGCAAAAAATTTGTAGATCATCATGAATCATAAAATATGCATTAGACACAAAATAAAATTGTTCACTAGATATAGATTTATACGTACTCTAAGACTCCCTGACGCACTCCTCTCTAATATTACTTGGTCGTTGCTTCGTACCCTAAAACTACTTTCAGGAGTACGATCGACGACCATGCCCAGTACTAGCGATGGTTGGAGTGGTAAATCCGCCATTATTTCTTCTGTAAAAAAGACTATGTTTATCGAGGGCAAGATCGACGCGATATTTATTATATTATATAGTATTTATATATAATATTTAGTAAACATAATATAATATTATCAGGTTCAAATGATGTTAGGATTCGTATCCTAACATCATTCGCTACCGCTTCATTTCAAAAGGTCGTCCTTTTGGAATGAAGCGGTATATTACGCAAACAACGGGAAAACGCGTGACACGTGAGCGACGAATAGAACTTCATCGTGTAACGCAACTCCAAAAGATCATATCCTAACAGCATTTTTAATCAGATAGTATAAATAAATATACATATAAAGCTTGAAGAATTTACAAACTTATTTAAAGTAAAGAAAGGAAAAAAAATGGAGTTATTAGTTATGTATTATAATAATTATTATTATATAATTAATTTATATGTGATATTTTTTTATAGATTAAAATTGGAAATAAACTTATATTATCATTATTATGTTATTTTCTAAATCGTAAAATATGTCTTCATATTAAAATATTCAATGTTTACATGGCATGATGTGTTTCGAAATAGGAAAGAGCCACCTGTATAGTCGCGCGGATCCGCGCTTACGCGGCGAGTGAACATACAACATCGTATGTGTGCATGTGTGCGTGTATTTTAGACATGATGGCCAAAAAAGGCATTTATCTGCTACACTATTTATCCAACATAATTATTGAATTGAAATATATAGAAGGGACAAAATTCCCATCAAAATGATACAAGTAAGTCAATACAAACATACTGAGAGATGTGTACAAACATGGAACAAACATTCCAAGTACTTTAGAATGTTAGTTTGGTTTCAAGATAATACGATAATAATGCATAGATTCAATCAAAATTTTATTTATGTGGATAGCAGAAGAACTATAAATAATGATTACTTACCCCTTATTTCGTAAATAAGCTTATTTTCCTTAGAATTTCACTTTTTTGTCGACCTCGTAGTTGTTTGCGCGCACTCGGCAAGTTTGAATTTCAACCACTTGAATTGACCGGTTTTTTGACATTGTACTCTGTGGGTGACTATTGTTTATGGTTCATTCGTTCATTAGGATTAAGAAAAACACTATTTTAAACTCTATTCCCTTGTATTATTGATTAAAATAGCGCAAAACCTACACGATATCGGATGCGCGCGGATACGCGCTTAGGCATTCTAGTACTGCCGCGCGGATCCGCGCTTCGGCGTTCCAGAGGTTAATAAAGAAAAATTATTTGGAAAATGGCGCCAACCGTAAAAAAATATAAGCAGAGATTTTTTTTCTTCACACATTCTAGTAGGCAAAGGGAACTATGCCCATACAGCCAAGTCTTCAGTAGAATTTTTTTTATTGATATGAAATTTAATGAGATGAAATGAAACCTAACTTAACTCATTCAATCAAATCATTAAATCTGATATTGAAACAAATTAGTAGCTCACAAAAACTTCTATGATTTTTTTTAGTAAAAAACTTCATGGTTGGTTTTTCTTTTTAATAGACATTATTTTGACAGTTGGAAAAGAAAACGCACGAGTGCGGTTTTTTGTCACAGTAAAAAACTTCATGGTTGGTTTTTCTTTTTAATAGACATTATTTTGACAGTTGGAAAAGAAAACGCACGAGTGCGGGAACGGTAAAAAAAAGCACGAGTGTGTAATAGCCCACATCCCGCACACTATACGTCCCTGTAATACGCCACTTTTTGAGCAACTGTATTAAAAACTTATTTTTAGCTTATACTTAGTCATTAAGAACTGTTCATTTCCCAAAAAAAAAGAAATAATAGTACTGACGCCGGTTGCGGGTCAGAGATGGATCAGATTAGCACAGGACCGTGAGGAATGGCGCAATAAAAAGGAGGCCTACGCCCAGCAGTGGGTGGACGTTGGCTGATTAATAGATATAGATATAGTACTGACGCTCTATCTACATACCTACAGACCTGCACCATCTATAAAACCACGTCCCAGGCACTACAGCGTCGGAGTGGTCCCTTCACCCATCTAGTGTGAGTGAAGATGCCACTGGACGCTGCATAAATCGTCTCATTAAGTAGATGCAAGAAAGGCCAATAAAAAAAGTACTGACGCGCACGACGCCCGACTTGTCGACGATCTCCTGTATGAGCTTGCCGCTCTTGCCGATGACCTTCCCCACGAGCGCGCGCGGCACCTTGATGGACTCCTCCGCGTACTCAAGCAGAGAGCGCGCCGCGCGCACCGCCTCCGTCGACTGCCGCAACAAAAAAAACATTTACAATTCATAACGGTACGGCCACACTATCGCGATAACACAACATTTACATACTGGCACATACATTGCTTCTGGCCCCACACTAGGATACCCTGTGTCGTGGGAACCAGAAACAACGACATCACAAGTACCCCTAAGCCCTATGGCGTCCTAATAGGACATCACGAATAACTTTCTTAATTCACACCCAATGATTTAGAAGGAAGTCCGGAAAACTTACTGTTCCAGGCCCAATATTTTCCCAATTTTTTGGACAACAAGTAGAAAAAGCTCATAATTTTATTATTTAGTTAACATAACGTTTACATACAACCACGTACATTGCTTCTGGCCCCACACTCGAATACCCTGTGTCGTGGGAACCAGAAACAACGACATTACAAACATGTAAACATCCAAGACCTGGGGTTTTTTTTTTTTGTTCCCAGCCGGGATTTGAAACCGGGACCTCTTGCATGGAGGCAGACGCGCTACCGCTACGCCACAGAGGTCGTCAACGCGAAGATTTGCGTTGTCGCGACATGTCTGGCCAAAAAATTCGTCCTATCGCGAATACAAACACCCTTCGCGCCGCCGCTGCCGGTAAAATGCCGCACATGAAGGGTTTTATGGCCCAAAGGCCAAAATCTTCTTATGATGTGGTCAAGCTCTTCGCCGCAGAGCGAACACGAAATGTTGTCGCGACAACGCGAACACGAATCTTCGCCTTCGAGTGTGGCCGCAGCATAAATGATACAGAGAAGTGAAATACCCGCATGCCCAGCGTGGGGATTATGGGCGTTACCACCTATGATAGCACGGCGTGGCGCTCTTCAGGGGAGGGCTATGTCCGGCAGTGGACTAGTATAGCCTGACGACGACAGAGAATATTGTGAAGAGGTTCAAAATTTCGCCGACGAGGATACTTGCCCATTAGCTCAGTTTGGAAAGCAAGTAGAATTTAGCGGGATTTAAGTAATTAAATAAATTTAAAAAAAACCTATTTAGAGGCTAAAAATTTCACCCATGCCGGGATTCGAACCCGCAACCTCTGGCTATCCGTACCAGCGCTCTACCAATTGAGCCAATGGGCGACTCACGGCATCAGTGAAATTTCGAACCTCTTTACAATATTCTCTGTATTACGTACAGGCAGCGACATCTGACTTAAGCAAATTGCATTACTTACAGCCCCGACTACCTACTTTGCAGTTAGGTTTAACATCGGAACGATATCACTGTACCCACATGATTAAACTATTTTTAATGCACTAACCCGTGCTAAGGAACAAATTTAAAAAAACCTATTTAGAGGCTAAAATTTTTTTAAATTTGTTCCTTAGCACGGGTTAGTGCATTAAAAATAAAAATAGTTTAATCATGTGGGTACAGTGATATCGTTCCGATGTTAAACCTAACTGCAAAGTAGGTAGTCGGGGCTGTAAGTAATGCAATTTGCTTAAGTCAGATGTCGCTGCCTGTACGTAATACAGAGAATATTGTAAAGAGGTTCGAAATTTCACTGATGCCGTGAGTCGCCCATTGGCTCAATTGGTAGAGCGCTGGTACGGATAGCCAGAGGTTGCGGGTTCGAATCCCGGCATGGGTGAAATTTTTAGCCTCTAAATAGGTTTTTTTTTTAAATTTGTTCCTTAGCACGGGTTAGTGCATTAAAAATAAAAATAGTTTAATTAAATAAATGTAAACAATCTTCAGTAGTCTTTTTATTGAAATATACCCTTAATAAATTAAAAAATATTGGCCCCCGTAGTGGAGTAATGCCTAACCTTCCTGCGATGCGGCAAGAGACCCGTGCCCCAACAGTGAAGACATACACAGATCGATGAGGACCACGATCGCTCTGACAAGAGCGTACCGACCAAGAATAGTAATATACGGACAGCATTTTAGATTAAATTACAACTCTTTATTGTATACACCAGAAAACAAGATACTTTAAAAAAATTTCAGCATAATCTTAACGGGGGGGGGGGCACGAAGTGACGCACGCGGGTTGTATCAAAAGTGAACCTTAGAACGAGGGCAGTAAAGGCGGACCCACCTCGCCGCAGATCTTGAAGGTGCAGGAGAGCTCCTCCAGCTCAATGTTGGTGACGCCCTCCACCTTGCGCGCCTGCTGTATGTTGGCGCCGTGCGTGCCGATGGCTAGACCCATCAAGTCCTCGCGCACCGAGAACTCGTCCGAGTAACTGCGGGAGTTAGGTAATATTACAATATTACATTTAAGGCTCATTGATGGAGGAATATTTCTTAATGAGTGGCGATGCTCATACATACTCAAATCAATTACAATTCAATATTTTTATTATGTCACAAGTCCATCGTGTTGGTGTTACAGGTATTTCTTAAATTAGAATAGTAAACAAAATTTATTAATGCCTATATTTAATTTTACATGGATCGTCCCGTGACTACCGCTAGTGGCATTTTTCCGAGCGCTTCCGTGCTTCGCAAGGCACGTTAAGCCGTTGGTGCCGGCTGTCATATAATGGCAGTCGTTAAGCCATGTCAGAGGCCTTATGGGCGGCTTGAGAACTTCTGACAGTAAGTCCCGCCACTGTCTCTCAATCCTCCACCAACCCGGACTTGGCCCCCGTGGTGAAGTATGGCCTAACCTTCCTGCGATGCAGGAAGAGACCCGTGCCCCAGCAGTGGGGACATTCGAGGGTTTATAACATGGATTGAAATCCAGTGCTTCGGCGTTGGGGGCTACGGGGCTGTGCTTCAGATACAGGGCTAAACCAGTCAAGGGACAGTCAGTAAACGTACAGTCGGTAAACGTAAATATTTTTGTAATACCCTCAACTGTCTTTTTATACTTTACTTAATTACACTATTTTTATTTTTAATGCACTAACCCGTGCTAAGGAACAAATTTAAAAACCTATTTAGAGGCTAAAAATTTCACCCATGCCGGGATTCGAACCCGCAACCTCTGGCTATCCGTACCAGCGCTCTACCAATTGAGCCAATGGGCGACTCACGGCATCAGTGAAATTTCGAACCTCTTTACAATATTCTCTGTATTAAGTCAGATGTCGCTGTCTGTACGTAATACAGAGAATATTGTAAAGAGGTTCGAAATTTCACTGATGCCGTGAGTCGCCCATTGGCTCAATTGGTAGAGCGCTGGTACGGATAGGTTGCGGGTTCGAATCCCGGCATGGGTGAAATTTTTAGCCTCTAAATAGGTTTTTAAATACTTTACTTAATGTACATACTTTCTTTTAACTAATAAATCATCGCGATTAGACCCTTCTAATATGTAACTATTTTTATGTAGCCTGTATACGTGCTCACTACAAGGCGCAGACCTTCCCTAGAAAGGGAGTATGGGCTTAATAACCAAACGTGCCTACCGCGTAAGGGAAGCCATAACATTCGAAAAACCATTTTAGCAGTGTCTGACTATTCGCATGCTACCACTGCCTTAGAGATAAGGTCACTGTAAAATGTTTTTTAAATAAATTATCTTTTACCTTATCTCATCCTCTCAATCATGCTTTTCAGCGTGATTTTTAGGACCCACGACCGAGAAACGTAAGATCACGGACCCTGGGACTACAATATTGCAATTATGCCCAAAACGGACGTGTTTAGCGTTATCGCTACCTAATTCTAGAATTTTGACCTCAGGTTCTCGTTCATGGGCTAGAAAATTGCCAATGATTAAATACTCAGACACTATCAAAACAATTTATCAACGAATTCAGTTTTTTCAGTGCTGACGCTAGTAAACCTCATCCCTCAGCCTTAACCTCTTTTGAGCCCTGACCTTGTTATTAACTAGACAATTATTATTTTCAAATTCAGGACTGAGGTTAAAGTGTCCTATAGTCTGTTAGCTTTTAGAATATACCTCGGGCTCTAGAGTAGGCCTCGATTTTCGCCGGTTTTCGTACTGATGGTTGGGCAACTTAATAAATAATAAAAATAAAAATTATGATCGAGTTCTGATTTCAAAATTAAGTGTCATATTAGTTCTGATATTTCTATTACACGAATATATCAGTTTCTATCCGATAGTAGCCAAGGTATATTCTAAAAGCTAACAGACATGCAACATGCGTTTAAATAGCAACAGCCTACGCGTAGTGAGTCATCATTAGAGTTTAACAATGAGATATACAGACTCCTCACAGTGTGTTCTGTATACTGTATAAATCATGTCATTATTTAGATGCAAGGGCTAACTACAATGTAGCATTGACTAAACTGTAGTAAATACTCACCCTCCCTGACTATGAATTTTCGTGGACTCCAACTGCCTGGCTGCTTCTTCAGTCTTTTTCAACAATAACAGCTTTTGGGTAAGATTCCTGAAACAGATACACAGTATGTAAACTCATGAAAACAGAATAAGTTCTTGAAACATCTACACTTAGGTATCAAGTTACGTAACACATTAAACGACGACACAATTTTTTAAAGTGGATAAACTCTTCAGTTGCAGAACAAAAATGCTCAGTAGCCAAAATTATTATCGTGTCTCCAATACGACACAGGCTTTACTTTGTGATCAATTCAGTAATCAGTCTACTATGTAATGACCTGTATCTTGTTTGAAAGAATGGTACAAAGTTTTATATGTAGGAAACACAATACTACGCTAAAGTCTATTTCTTAAGACAATGCGCCCTGTAGCTTCCAAATTGCTGTTCGCACGAGCCTTGCGCGTCGGTGAGTCGGCCGAGCGCGCAAGCAAGACATCGATACACATTTGAGTATAGCTGTCTTGGTTATGTGCTGGTGCGAAGTCAATGACGTAATTAAGACATCAAATTCCTTTACCTCCATAATCACCTACCATAATAAGCTGACTAGGTACTGGAGGGCAGACGGGTTCACTAAACGTGTAGGGTGATTACCATAATAATCTGACTAGGTACTGGAGGGCAGACGAGTTCACTAAACGTGTAGGGTGATATTAGATATGGTAATTTCGTGTAAATGTATGAAAATCTGCTAACCAGTCGCGTTCCCTCTGAATAACCCGTGTAAAATAAATCTGAGTTGGGCGATCTGATCTTCTTCAAACAACATACGTTTAAATTGGACAGGTCTCCTATTTAAATGGCATTACGTCTAATCGTTTAATAAACCATCAAATAACAGCCATTAACGTGCTATTATCACTCTATCGCACCACTACGCGTTTGGTGGAATATAGGCTGTCTTTTAGATTTTTATTGGGAGACCTTGTAGATCCATTTCCAACAGTAAGCTTACTTCTTCAACATGATTTCGCTGCGCGGAACCCCAATATTTGCAAGGAAAACCTATCTTTTTTCGCTAACAACGCTTCTATACCCCAGAAAGAGATTCATTAACGCTTAAAATCTTAAGCGTTAATGAATTTAAACATTTACATTGTTGTAAATGTAGAGATATGTGACGATAATCGTGTGGCATACTTGCAATCGTGACGTAGACAGAACACTTCCACTAATCTACGCGCTCCGTTGAACGAAATACATTCCTATTTATCAGGCCTTATCAGGTGTGCAAGTTTCACATGCTAGGCTTTCTGCAGTCCAGCAGTTGTAATAATTGTTGTCAACCTGGAATCTCGCGCGGCCGTGCGTGAAGTCTATCAGTAATTGCCCACAGACATTAATGATGAAGAGGTAATGTCTCTGACCATTTGAAGTCGTGCTTCATTAGTTCGCAATTTAGTCGAGTTGGATTGAAAGTGAAGAGAAGCAGTATAGTTAGTTTGCCGAGGTGGGGACTTTACGCATAAGTGTCCACGACTACAGGAATTAAACGTGGTAGCGGAGCGGCATATACTACGACTTGTTTTCTAAGTTATATTTGTGAAGTTATGGTAGTAATACCATTCGCTAAACGGTAAAGGAAAACTTCGCAAGGAAATCCTAGTGTCTTAAGTGATAACATACCTCAACGCTTGTTACGTACAATGGCCAAACTATGAGGCTAAGTGCGGAAATCTCCGATCTAACTACCACTATCTATCTATCTACCACTACCGTGTACTACAATTTCTCAATCTCCTACGGTTCTATTTATAAAAAAACGATCCGACTTAATAACTTTTTATAAATAAGGCCGATATTCTCTCCATTCTTCTATCCATTTCTATAAGAAATTCGAACGCGTTAATATGCTGACAATAGACTATGGACTTTATACTATGGACTATAAAGACATGCAGTAACTGATCCAAAATTCCTCCATTATTTAGGAATTTAACTTAAAGACCTTAAAAGATTCCAAAACAACATCCCATGTATCGCCGAAAAGATACCTGCGTGATTATCTAGAAAGGAAATAATGGAGGGCAGGAGGAAATTGCGTTTTTAATGTTTCCGCTATGCAATACTGATCAATTTTAGGCCCTGTAACATTACTAAAAGAGTCCTGCAGTATTAAGTAGCCTAAAATGGCGTGTGCATTAGTGTCTTACGAGTAGTGCCAATTATTGGTCTGTTCGCACTCGAGACGGGCGTGGGTCTAGGGTGGGTAGGTATATTTTAGGACAAATAAACCTCTATTCACAACGCCTCGATTTCTTCTTCAGTTAAACGCTGCGAAGGCTACTATGGGTGACATGGTCACGTTGTGTACCAAATCCTTAAATAAAGATTAAAAAAAGGCTACTAAGTCGAAAATTTGAATCTTGTGAATTTAACACGTTTCGGGGCGCTAACTAGCGCCACCAATGGGAAAAAATCATAACTTGTTTTATAATACGTTTTTATCTAAAAGTGAACATGAGAAATCTTAACAACTGTGATAACAATTTTTAGAACTTACAGTCTAGAACCTATGATCAATAGATTATAACTTTAATCGATTTCCGCTAAAAACGGCCGTTTTTGACGGAAAGTGATTAAAGTCCTTTGTTGTTGATTCTAGGTTCTAGACATAGATATTTATTCACAATTATAAGTTACACGTCAATTCAATAAATTAGATAATTATTCAATTTAATTGTCGAACTTAAATATTAAACATTAATAACTTCGGCAATTAATAATACTAGTCAATATAAAATATCAGACAACCATAGGTCAAACATTGTCAGACAATCAGAAGTGCTTGGAAACTCGAAACTAAACGGTTGTTATTACAATACCAATAAGCCATGAATTTTGAAAAAATATCTCTCCACACTCGCATTTGTGAGAACCGTTAGTAGCCAGCCAGAGGTCGCGCCGCAGGTCAATGTTCTGATAGACGAAGAGGCGATACTTAATTAATTGCGAATTTCTCAAAACTGTTTCTGAACCACTTTTATTTTATTTTACGTCTATACTACAAATTAATAGAGTAAGTTTAATTTATTTTGTTAGTTTATAGGAAGGACCTTTCAATTTCTACTTACGTAACCGCGACCTAATTCCTGGTGTACATACATTAAGAATATTCCATCTATCTATTTCAAATCACCCAGATTTCAGCATTTAAAATAAATATAACGATACTTTTATTTCCTACCAAATTAGTTTATCTAAATATCATTATTCATTTTGCTACTTCAATACATTTCGGTTGAGGTCACAGAAGCGGTGTTTTCGAAAGAAACCCCTGTCAACAAAGGGCGCCCAGTAATAAAGAGTACCATTGCAATACCATCTTCTTCTTCAGGCTATATTAGTCCACTGCTGGACATAGCCCTCCTCTAATGAACGCAATATCATCACTAACAAATTATTCAGGATTCCAGAATATGAAGGTATTAAATTAGAAAGTCACGGGTTCGAATCCCGGCATGGGTGGAATTTTTAGCCTCTAAATAGGTTTTTAAAATTGTCTTTAGCACGGGTTAGTGCATTAAAAATATAGTATAATCATGTGGGTACAGCAATATCATTCCGATGTAAAAACCTAACTGCAAAGTAGGTAGTCGGGGCTGTAAGTCATGCAATCTACTTCAGCCAGATGTCGCTGCCTGTACGTAATACAGAGAATAGTGTAAGGAGGTTCGAAATTTCACTGATGCCGTTGAGTCGCCCATTAGCTCAGTTGGATAGAGCGCTGGCACGGATAGCCAGAGGTCGCGGGTTCGAATCCCGGCATGGGTGGAATTTTAAGCCTCTAAATAGGTTTTTAGAAAAAAAACAATTGAAACTCAAACCACATTTCAAAGAAATCTAAAATTTTAGGTATTTTAGGTGAAAAGCGAGCGCTGATTATTGGGAGAGAAGTACTCTCCCAATAATCAGCGCTCGCTTTTCACCAATTTGAAGCCGGCCTTACAAAATCCCAGCTCACCTAAAGTGCATCTCCTGCAGCATTTGCGCGCGCCGCTGCGTGGTGTCGCAGCGCGAGAGTACGGCTAGCGCCGCCTTCTCGGGCACGTACCACACTAGGGCGGCGCCGATCGCGCGCTGGAACTCCTTGTGGGCGTTCTCCACCTTCGCGCTGTGAATGTCGTGCAGGCTGGAATCGATTGGCCGGGCGTCAGTTGCCATCGCTCTCAACTCAAGAGTGCAGGGTGGAAGGGGACTTGAAAAATGTGCGGCGGTCGAAACGTTGGCGGGGGCCGGGGGAGGACTTGACCACGCGATTGGTGACCGGGTGGGGCGGAAGGCCTAAAATAGCGACTTCTCATCAATTCAATTTTAAAATTCTTTATTGCACTAAAGAACCATTCAGAACCAAGGCGTGATTAATACTATAGAGTATTTCAAATTAACACACAAACTGTGCCTTGATGAGTGTAAAGATTTAAACTAGGTGTCCATGTCAAAGTCTAGATAATGTTGAAGAAAAAAATGGACGAACGAAACTCCAATCATCACTGTTTTAGGTCTCCATCACTGTTTTAAGTCTCTAGATTTTGTTGAAGCCGTGCTTCGTAAGGCATGTTAAGCAGGTGGTGCCGGCTGCCGTTGATAGATGGCAGTCGTTAAGCTAAGTCAGAGGCCTTAGGGCGGGCGGCTTGAAAACTTCTGACAGCAAGACCAGCCACTAATCTTGCAAGCCTTCACTTGGCTTCCGTTTTGGAGTATGGCCTATACCTTCCTCAGGGAAGAGACCCGTGCCCCTTGTGGGGACATAATGTATTGATGATGATGATAATAAGCCAGTGTTCTAGGCCTCTAGCTTTAGTCCACTGTACCACTTGATGCTAAGGATGTTTACCGGGCACTGTCATAATCTACAAGTTTGAACATGTCACCAATGGTTCATAATTATAACATTGTTATCATAGTGACTCACAGCTTAGTTGACTTTGGCTATGCTCTTATTGACATTGCCTTTCTTAGATTTGCCTATGTAGATTTAAAAACAGTACGACCATACAATAAGATGAGAAAATATACAATATACATAAGAAAAACATGGATATACATAAGCAGCCTATGCATGTGTACTTATACAACATGTGCCAATGCAGGGTTCAGGCCTTCTCTATAATAATAGTAACTTGTATACAACACACTTTGTCCTGCTCAAAAACTAGGACACCTGTGCTATGGTAACCAGGCAAGGAAATCACAAACATGGAAATACACCAGTCTGATGCCATATGTACTGGTAGCAGAGTGGGAATAGAACCCACAACCTTGGGTATCATAATCAGATATGATCAAAAAGTGAGACATACTTTCCTTCATCAAAATTTGTGGCAGCACGCAGCAGTTATGACTTGACTTGTGTTAAAAACTTTTTGTTTACTGGTTGTTGTCTAGAGCAGAGCTGTGGTTGCGGAGCGGTACATTACAGGCTTTTCAATCGGGAGATCGTGGGTTTGAATCCCGGCATGACATGGGAAATCTCAGGTCTAACTGATACATTGTATCAGTTAGTTAGACCTGAGATTTCCGCACTTAGGTAGATATATTGATAGATAGAGAACACTTAGCCTCATAGTTGGGCCATTGTACGTAGCAAGCGCTGAGGTATGTTAACACTTCAGACACTAGGGGTTCCTTACGATGTTTTCCTTCACCGTCGGCGAGTGGTATTGCTATAATTTCACAAATGTACATTACTTAGAAAACAAAGTCATTGGTACATGCCGGGGTTTGAACCCACGACCTCCCGATTGAGGCCGGCGTTCTACACCGCGCCGCGACCACCACCCTGCATGGCCGGCATGTATCAATGACTTTGTGTTCTAAGTTATGTACATTTGTGAAGTTACAGTAGCAATACCACTCGCTTACTGTGAAGGAAAACATCCTCACAAAACTCTAGTGTCTGAAGTATTAATATTGTCAGCGTTTGCTACATATAATGGCCCAACTATGAGGCTAAGAGCAGAAATCATAGGTCTACTACTACTGGTTGTTGTCTCAGGTCTAACTAACTAGTTCGATGTCTTCTGAGCGTGGTCTATTAAAATATAGTTAACTTTTTAATTAACTCACTAGTCCTTGAGATCATCTGGTACGCTAATTTCGAACTTGTGGAAGGTGTTTTTGTCAATCGGGGTCTTAGTGGTCTTCACTCGGAGCCTGTCCTTTGGCACTATTTCTGTGTAGCAATTGTCCCATTCTAAATACTCTATTACCAGGAAATCACCCCTCATCATCTGCAAGGAAAAATTTAAAGCTGTTTAGTATGTGGTCAGTGGCTGGTAAGCCACTGTGACAGCCACTAGTCTTGCAAGCCTCCAGCAATCTGTTTTGGACCCCCCGGTGCGGTACTGGACTTGGCCCCCATGGTGGTGGAGGCTTATACCTTCCATAGGGAAGAGACCCATGCCCCTCTAAGAGGACATAATGGGTTGATGATGAGTATGTGGTCAAGTGGGCAGAGTTTCATAAGACTACAATTCATAGTTTATTATGACAATTCAATGTACACTGCACAGCAGTCTCCCTAGTTGTTAATTTGTGGATTAATCAACTTTGCAATGTACATCAAACAGTAATTGTAGACTGTGATTGCCATTCTATGAAACAGGCCCCTGAGCGCTCAGTATGCAAATTTTGAGAGACGAGAATGAACAAAGACTCACTGCATATCACTCACATCCATTACATGAGACAAGGATTGGGGATTCCAGACTAGAGAAAAGTAGTCAGTCAGTCAATCACTCAAGCCATTTGTTCAGATTTAAATTAACAGCAAATTAAATAACAGTTACATTCAATCCTATTTATATTAATGATTAATTTAATAATCTGGCTTATAGAAAACTAGTAGCCAGAGTTAAGTGTAAATATTAATGGAGGCAAAAGGGATAAAATAAAAGTCATTGCCTTTACAGGGATAATGCGCTATTTTGTAGACAAGGATTCTACACAATAAAGCATTATGCTACAACAAAATTTGCTTAATTTTTACTAAGCAAGGTTCATAAAACATATTTCCTTTAATTTCATATTCATGAAACTATGTATATTATAAAAATATATAAATAGATTGTTATACAAATTAAATTTAAAAGTCACTTGAAGCACAGCAAATGTATTCACCATGGTCATGACATTACACACAGTAAAATAAAACAGAGTGTTCTATACACTTCATTGTACATAAAAATAAAAATGACACAGAAAGAAAGCCTAAGGTCACTTGTGGTTTTTGTCACACAATAGTTTTTCAAGTAAAAAAAAAATCAATATATATATATACTTATATATATATATATTTGCTTAACATCTTGAGACCTATTTAAAAAACCCCAACTTTACCCACCAACCAAAAGAGAATTTTATTTGATTGCTTTACAAGTCATGTGCACTGGTTTAAAATAATTTAAGAGTCAATGCAAAAACACTTCACACAAGCAAACTATGTAGGTACCTGTAGTTGTACTGTAGTAATGCATAGAAACAAGCACCAGGTTTAAGTTTCATAATGTTAGGGTGTCATAAAAAGACTGGATGTAACAATAAGAAAGCTGGTGAGAGGGTCAAATTCAATTGGGTTCATTCATATTCAGAGTAATCTTAAAATAAATGGTAGGAGGCACAGTGTAGTTTAGGTCTAAGAGGGTAGTTTAACATTGCCTTGAAACAAAATAATTTATGCTCTAGTAGTCAGCCAACAAGAAAAGTATGATATTCAATATGAGTGCAATATGTAACACAATACCTTGATATTTGCCGTCCACCAACCACATGCCTCCTTCTCATTTGACCTGGCAAATACCTCCACTTCTTGGTTCTCAACAAATTCCGTATGTTTGCCGGTATCTTTGGGTGGTAAGAAAACTTGAGAGAAAGGAAACTTTGACTCGGGCTGCCAGCTGCAATAAGACAAGTCATGTCAATAATAAATCTCGCTGGACGTACGCCGCAGCGGCATCAAAAGTAAGGGGTTTGAACACTTACTCATTTTCAAAGGCTACCAGAACCTCGTTGTCGAGCACGTCGGTGACAATGGCCTAAAAATATAAAAGAATCTCTAAACATCATCAACTAACAACTTACATGCGCTCGAAATAAATACGCTATTTGGGTCGCATACGAGAAAAATAAGCAAAAATAAAATACCAGAGTAAAGTGCCCTAGTTTTGTATCCCGATAGTTGCTAAAAATATAAGAAAGCGGCACAAATACAGCACATGGAAAATTCACGCCCTGTCAGACGGACATGGCGTCCATTCCAGCCGCGATGGTCTTCCCGGAAAAATATTTTTGTAAGTATACACGACAATATGCAACTAAGGAAGGAAAACAACAAAACTTATGAAGGGCAACGTTATAGCAAGTCTTTTACACCACAATAAATTGTACTTCACAGTGTACAAACCTTATAATAAGCACCATTATCACCGTACACCTCGACCGACAAATCCTCCATTTTGGTTTGAAAGCGAATTTTGGCGTTTTCGGTGTGCGAACGAACGCTCGTAGCGAAACTGATGACCAATCACCGCCTTGGATTCTTACCATAGAGCAGACCACAGACAATATTATTGTTTCTTTCAGTATCTTACTAAAATGAGTATTCACCGACCAAAGCCAAGATTAACAAAAGTTGTATCGGCAAGATTCAAATAGGTACATACGTACGAGTATAATATACGGAAAATACCGCTCACGACATATTATGTGAGCGGTATTTTCGGAATTTCGACTCCAAATATCGATTCGCAATACCGTAAGGGGTCGACAGAGCGTGACAGAGGCGTCACGTGACAAGGGGTAGCTGACGTCGCTGAAGACATAATATTAAAAAACTAGCTTTTGACAGTGACTTCATCCGTGTAGAATCCGACAAAATTTTACTCCATAATATGTTTTGTTTTTTTTTTGTTGGGTAACCAAACAGTAACAGGTCACAAGTAACAACAAAACGTTGCAAAAGTTACGAAATGGCATGGCTAGCTAATGTTTATGGCTAGTTTTACCAAAAATTGGCATGACAAAAATATGTTACCATTCTTGTCAAGGACTATGGAGTTTACCGTTTTAATTTAACCGCAGATCGCTATTTACTCGTATGACTGGCTAATTTCTTTTTATTTCAGATTTGAAGCAAATTGACAATTTCCAAATACGCCAAAAAGTTATACGAAATTGTGGCAGTGTCGTGAAATGTGAAATTATTCTTTCTCTTTTTAATTACTTTCTTATTTCGAAGTTCGCCATAATCATATTAAATTCCGCTTCTATTCATCGTAGTAGTAATTTTTTGGTAATTTTGGCATGATGAGCGACACCGCCTGCAGCAAACTGAAGCAAAAATCTGAATTTACTAAGATATAATATGTGCATCACTATCTTAGTAACCTTAAGTTCCCAGTTACTAAATAATATTTTTTTAGCCACAGTCTGCTCAAAAATATTTAGTAACTCTTAAAACAACAATTCATGCACCTGTATTGTTAGCCGAGTTTTCACGATCTTATTTTAGTAGTTTCGGTAAGAGTGACCAACTTAGTAACTGAAAACCGATGCCCAAGATGAGTGTACGTATAATGTATGTATGTATGTATGTATGTATGTATGTATGTATGTATGTATGTATGTATGTATGTATGTATGTATGTATGTATGTATGTATGTATGTATGTATGTATGTATGTATGTATGTATGTATGTATGTATGTATGTATGTATGTATGTATGTATGTATGTATGTATGTATGTATGTGTGTGTGTAAGTATGTATGTATAATATAAAATTTTAATCGATTCGTCGTATTTGCAGGAATATCTTCTTAGGAACATAATGAAATCAGCATAAATCAACCAGAATTGTAAAAAAGACAGTAAAAAGATAAAAATTTCAAATGAAATTAATATACCCAAAACCCGACTGCTAAGCATTAACTACTAATCCTTGACTACTAAGAAGCATTAACTACTTAGTAGTAGTCAGCAGTGGAATGGTTAATTTCACCTTTCTTGTCCAATGATTGCTTGTGACTATTCAGACACTTACTAAAATAAAAATAAAATAACTTTTCCATAAAGAAAAAAGGCTGTGTGGTGTGGGCCTAGAGAATAGCACCAACCCAAATTCTTCCCGCGAGTGTGTCGTAAAAGGCGACTAAGGGATACAAACCGGGGGGTGGGCAGCAGCGCTCCCTGCAGTACAATTCCACCAAACTGCGATCCCCAACCCGCATGCCCAGCGTGAGGATTATGGGCACTACCCCCTAATGATGGCACAACCTTGTGCTCATTAGGGGAGGGCTATGTCCAGCAGTGGACTAATGAAGCCTGAAGAAGAAGAAACAAAAAAGTTACAAAAAAAAATGGTACAGATTAAGCAATAAGCACCTGCCAGCTGTCATCAATCACAGAAATCTCCTCTAAAAATTAATAATGGTGCTCTGAACAGTAGATTAGTATCGATAGTATGGTGAGCATCCCTAGCATATCGATACATTTTTTTATCGACTATAGGGTGCTGAATGCACTACGGATGGTGGTCACGTCAATCCACTACGTTCCGGGCACAGATTATATAGTTATATGGTTCCGGGCCTTTCTATTGGTCGATTCCTATCTGTACCTGTCTAATTTGTGATCTCTTGATCTCTTGTTGTCATGTCGTGTTTATATACTCTGTGGTCATGTCTGTCATTGAAGTGTATGTTTGTCATTGCAAAATTGTATCTATTGCTTTGTAATAGACGATAAGTCGATAACAGTTGATATGATATTATCTCTCTGTTTCCTTCTTTGTTGATAAAGAGAACAGTGATTTCTGTTTCTTTCTATGATTTTGCCACATAGTCACAACACATTCAAAGTCAATCGCTGTTGCTTGCCACAGCACAAATTAGGCCACAGTTTGCAGCTAACAAAGTAATAGGTACACTGTGTTCAGTATATAGAAGGTAAAGTTCAGCTTGTAAGTTAAGAGGTTATAACCGGTAAACCTATCGCCTTGCTTGTCTTCCAGAAATGACAGACAATAGAAGTATAGTCCTGGTAACGGGTGGTTCCGGTCTTGTCGGGCAAGCGATTAAAACCGTTGTTGAGGAGGAACGGAAAACAGGGACTGAGCCATCTACGAATGAGATCTGGATCTTTTGTGGCTCCAAAGATGGTGACCTAAGGTAGAGTAACTAGCATGTAAACAACTGTATTACTTAACCCTTTACTAGACAGTGGTTTAATAGTTCCCATCATAAATTGCACCTTATCGCATTGAAATAAGCTCCAAAACCAATGAGAAAGTTATACTAGCTCTGCCCGTTAAAGAGTTAAGGGGTCAATAGGGCTTGTGAAGCTGGGGTTGACTGCTGTAGTCCATGGAAGGAGGTTTTAAGTATAGTAGTCTAAGTATATATTAAGTATATATATTTGGGAGCAGGAGGGGCCTGAAAAGAGGGAGGGAAGATTCTTCGTCAAATCTAAGCAATTTATAGTTTTTCAGTTATGATATATGGACATAGAACTATAATTATGATTAGATAATTTTTTACAAGGCATAACCTCTCATTTCTCTGACTCTCTGGATTACTTTTAGTAAATGGGCTGAATTTCCTTCACCAGCTGCTCTGCTGCTGTGGAACAAAGTGCAGGACTAACTTTTTCTGTACACTCTAGATCACTATGCCCTCCCCAGAATGTTCTACTCCCACTGAAGGTTCATTATTACTGCCTTCATGCTTAAGAGGCTAGGAGAGTCAGCCCCCCACCTAAAAATAGTTGTAATGGAAAAGGGAATTGAATTAACATTAAATTTCCTCTCCATTCCATTTGTGTAACTTCCCACACCTTTCCATTCCATACCATTCCATTCCATTCCGTGTAAATGCATTACATTCCATTTCATTCTATTATCAAGTAGACATCCTTATGCATCTAGCGGTTAACATAATTGACTGCTAAAACAGGGATTGTGGATTTAAGTTTCACTGGCGGCTCGTGCAAGTGTGGCTTGTTTCCATGTAAATGGTGTCCTTTCCTGGCTTATACCATGCCACATGGCATCATAGTTTGAAACAAGGACAATAAGATAAGAATATTCTTTATTGTACACACCAGAAAATAATTACAGAGACAACAGCTACAAAAGAAGAGGTACAATTGGCGGCCTTATTGCTGATAGCAATTTCTTCCAGGCAACCTTAAATCGGAAAGATTGCTGAAGGAGAAATTGAGACGGGTAGTTGGTGCTCATCGAATATTAATGTACATATATATGTATACGTAATAAAATAAACTTACATAGATAAATACAATTATAAACATAAATAAACATTAAGTGTTACAATGTGTTTAAGTTATTATTATTATCACTTTAATATCATTTGTGCTTCAACCTTCGCATTTCTCTTGCAAGTTCTCCCATAATGTAAATGAACATTGTGAACATATAAGTACTGTTGGATGTACAAAGAAAATTGAATAGTTAATACTTTGTCCGTTATGTTGTTACATTTTAATTGTTTTTTCCTGTTCTGTTTCATGTATAAAGAATGTTTATGTCATCTCATGAGTATTATGCCCAGCGTTGCCAACTCTAGCGGATTAAATTACCCACAAACATATCCAAAACTCCCCAATTTTGGCGTAAATGAAATCGATATTCCACACATTTTCCCCACAAGTTTTCAGCGGAGAAATAAAAGTCATTTAAATCAAATATATTTATTACATACTAGCTAACACAGCGAACTTCGTACCGCCTAACAGTCGATTCTTTATTTATTTTTTCCTCAGTAAGAACCATCCTCGTACTTCAAGGAATATAAAAAAATAAAATAGCGAATGTCTATCTATCTTTGCCAGCTACATGATCATGATCTTTACAGAGACAAGGAGCAGACAGAGGCACTGTTCGCCAAACACAAGCCTACACATGTGATACATTTGGCTGCTATGGTTGGTGGGCTGTTCCACAACATGGCACACAATTTGGACTTCTTTGTGAGTTGGTAAAATATATATTCATTTTTCTCTTAAGTTACAGTGACGGACATACAACTGAAACACATTTAGATCTGTAATCTTAAACACCATTGGCGAAGAAGCGCTCATGGCCTAGTCAAACCGAGTGATTGGAATCAATCACTTGAGTTAAGCAATAAAGGGCGCGGTCAGGTGCAGGATGGGTGACCATCCTGTGACTACCCCTAGTGGAATTTTTTCCGAGCCCTTCCGTGCTTCGCAAGGCACGTAAAGCCGTTGGTGCCGGCTGTCATTTAATGGCAGTCGTTAAGCCATGTCAGAGGCCTTAAAGGCGGCAACTTCTGACAGTAAGGCCCGCCACTGCCTTACAATCCAGCAACCCGGACTTGGCCCCCGTGGCGGAGTATGGCCTAACCTTCCTATGATGACCAGGAAGAGACCCGTACCCCAGCAGTGGGGAAGCGCTCGGAAAAATGCTACTAGCGGTAGTTACGGGACGGTCACCCATCCTGCACCTGACGGCGCCTGTTGTTACTTAACTCAAGTAATTGATTCCAATCACACGGTTCCGCTAGGTCACGAGCGCTTCTAATTTGGAACAAGGACAAGTAATTGTGTTGTGTGCAAGTTATTACTTTTTCAAATTGCCTCCAACTGCGACGTCAGTCAGTAATAATTACCTAGGTCATAGAAGTTATACGACCTAGAGAAGTGTGTTTACAGCTTTGTTCTTTCGTTTTCAGCGCGAGAACATGGCTATCAACGATAACGTACTTAGCGCCAGCTACAAGAACAATGTGAAGAAGGTTGTCTCCTGCCTCTCCACCTGCATCTTCCCTGACAAGACGTCCTACCCTATCGACGAGACCATGGTGAGAGACTTCCCTTGGTATAGTGCTACACAAGAAATAAGTCTCGCGGATGTACAGACCTGCGCAGATGATCAAATTTTGGATGTGCGGCAAGTTGATCGACCAATCAGATAGTTTCATTTTATGGCAGGCCGCGCGCCTTTGTTGCTATTGGTTGATTCAACGTCATCGATACAGGTGACTATTCGTTTGGCAATATAAGCGTGAGCGAAATAGGTAGCGCTACTGCGGCAATCAATTCTGCACCTTAACCGTATCGGTTAAAGATCATGTTGAATGTACTTATAGCTTCGGGTACTTTCGTTACACTTTTTCCTAGTCTGCGCGAACGTAGATTCCCGAAGGGACTTTTATGATGTGTAGTACTGTACCAATACTCGACGATTGATCGAGCTTCCATTTCGCTGCAAATTCCATCATCAACCCATTATGTCCCCACCGAGGGGCACGTGTCTCTTCACTAAGGAAGGTCATAGGCCATACTCAACCACTGGGGCCAAGTCCGGATTAATGGAGGCTTACAAGTCTAGTGGCTAGCAAGTTTTCAAGCCGCCCTAAGGCTTCTGACTTGGCTTAACAACTGCCATCTGTCGACGGCTGCAGGCTTGCAAGACTAGTGGCTGGTCTTACTGTCCGAAGTTTTCAAGCCGCCCTAAGGCTTCTGACTTGGCTTAACAACTGCCATCTGTCGACGGCTGCAGGCTTGCAAGACTAGTGGCTGGTCTTACTGTCCGAAGTTTTCAAGCCGCCCTAAGGCCTCTGACTTGGCTTAACAACTGCCATCTATCAATGGCAGCCGGCACCAACTGCTTAGCGTGCCTTGCGAAGCACGGAACCGCTTGGCAAAGTGCCACTAGCGTTAGTCATAGATGGTCACCTATGCACTGAACGCGCTCTATGTTGTTTAACCTTCGTGATCGCTTAAGATCATTCAGGTAGCCGGGCCTACGAGCAATTCTTCGCTTCATTCGATGCAAATTAATACAGGATTACTCTCTGAAACGCGCAGTTCTTGAAACAAATAACTTAGAGGTTTTCATTCAAAACAAATACTGCTTCTTTTTGTGCATAAAACCGTTTGAAGTATTCTGATGTACCTTTTAAATTTTTTACTTAACTTACGTACGTAATACAGAGAATAAAGAGGTTCGAAATTTCACTGATGCCGGTGAGTCGCCCATTAGCTCAGTTGAAAAGAGCGCTGGCTGGATAGCCAGAGGTCGCGGGTTCGAATCCCGGCATGGGTGGAATAATTTTTTGCCTCTAAATAGGTTTTTTTTAGGTCCTGGGCTAATTAACATCGCAAAACAACGTTTGCCGAGGTAGCTATTTATATTATAAATATATTACAATGTAGGTACCTACTCCTTGGTTAGGCAATTTCCCTACAAAATTAAACTTATTAAAAGATCTCCTTATCAGTATTACTTTATTCTCTAAATATTAATTAAGCGATTTTATCGTTTCTAGGTTCACAATGGACCTCCGCACATTTCTAACTACGGATACAGTTATGCTAAAAGAATGATCGATGTCTTGAACAGGTAAGCGTTTTTGTACTATCACTGGTGAGCTACGAGTTAAGTTAATAGGCGTGACAACAGTATCAAATAATCAAAGATTTAACGATATTAAGGGACATAAAAACACTGATTTAGTTTATTTATTTTTTTACATTCATTTAGTTTGTTGTCTTCTCTCTTCTCTATAATTTAAAAATAAATCGCAGTCGAGCGCAAATCTCGAGAGCAGCTGAACCGATATCGCTAATTCTTTTTTTAGAATATTCCTTGTAGTATGAGGGTGGTTCTTTCGGAGGGAAAAATAAAAAAAATACCGTACCGACTGTTACGCGGTACGAAGTTCGCTGGGTCAGCTAGTTTTCAATAAAGTAAAAAATTACAATACAGCCATTTTGACTTAAACACCCATCACACCGCGTGACGTCACGCTTAGGTTAACATTGGTAAATTTAACATCTTAGTATGGAATTTGACAGTTAGACTTGGTTGGGTTGGTTGGAATCACTCAGGATACTACCATAATCATTGTCGTATAGAATCAGGCGTTACTTTGCGGAAATCCATAACAGCATTAAAAAGTTAAAATTACTTTGCTGAATTCCGCCAAAAATCCCACAAGCACCATGCGGCTAGCTAATGCACCGCCCTCCCTCCCACTTTTTCAAGCAGAAGCAAGACACGAACACACCACCACCAACACCAATACTTGTGTGAGAAAACACGCGACGCGTTTCGCCTCTAACACGAGGCATCCTCAGGCTCCCAAATGCAAGTGACCGTCTCCGCAAAAACGCTCCGTATTTATAGGCTAGGCCGCCCCTCCCCCCGATGACGCGTGTAAACAACGATTGTAAACAACCTATCCCTAGATAATTTGGAAATTTCCAGCTGTTCAAGTATAGACAATCTCAACCCCTTACTGCAGGTGTGTAAAATTTCCAAATTATGGTTATTATTAAGTACATGACCCGTATCCAAAAGGTGTTTGGGTGTTTTGGCAAAGGTGTTATACTTGAACAGCTGGAAATTTCCAAATTATCTAGGGATAGGTTGTTTGTTTACAATGCTGAATGAACAGGTGGGCAGCTCCTCTATTTCCCCATTAATCGATATATTTGCACAAAACAACAATAGCCCATAGGCGGTTGAAACGGTTTAACGGTCACCAGTTTAACGGTTACATTGCGTCATCGGGGGGAGGGGCGGCCTAGCCTATATGAATACGGAGCGTTTTTGCGGAGACGGTCCCCTCAACGTCCCATCTAGCCACCGCCCCATCAGCCTTCTTAAGGCCATGGGCAAGCTCTTCGAACGAGTTATTCTCACTCGTATGAGAAACCACCTCTTCCCGTCAGAGGGACCCCCTCTCATCATCCATCACCAATTTGGCTTTCGAGCTAGGCACTCTTGCCCTCAACAAGTCCACCGCATAGTAGAGTATATCTTGAGTGGTTTCTTCCCTAGGCGCGAAAAGACGGTAGCCGTCTTCTTCGATGTCGCCAAGGCCTTTGACAAGGTCTGGCACGCAGGGCTCGTGTACAAATTGTACGAACTGGGTCTCCCCGACCGACTTGTCCGCGTCATATATAGCTTTTTGAAGGATCGGTCCTTCCGTTTTAGACACGAGGGGGTACTCTCGTCCCCCCGTCCGCTCAGAGCCGGGGTCCCGCAAGGCTCCGTGCTCTCCCCCCTCCTGTACATTTCGTACACAAATGACATTCCCATTCCCGGCGATGGGGTCCAATTGTCACTTTTTGCCGACGACACCGCACTCTACTGCAAGAGTCGGCAGATGTCGTGTATCCTCCGCAAACTCCAACCCGCGGTCGATAAGCTAGGAGCCTGGTTCAGACTATGGCGCATCGAGGTCAACCCGGAGAAAAGCACGGCTGTGCGTTTTGAACACAAGCGTGGACGGTTTCTCGGCGAGGACCCCCCCATTCGCATGTTAGGGACCCCAGTCCCCTGGCAAAAATCCGCCAAGTACCTAGGTGTCATTTTAGATAGGAACCTGACTTTCGTCCCACACATCCGGAAGGTGACCCGGACAGCCCGATTTTACCTAGGCCGCCTATCATCCATGATAGGCCGGCACAGTAGGATGTCAGCTAGGAACAAGCGAACGCTCTATAAGGTTTGCATTCGTCCCGTGATGACTTACGCGGCACCCGTCTTCGCTCACGCGTCCCCCTCAGCCCTGTACGGACTGCAGAGGGTACAGAACATTTTTATTCGTAGGGCACTGAACGCTCACTGGTGCGTCAGGAACGCAGACCTACATCGGGACATGGAAATCCCAACCATGCAGCAATTTATTAGGTCCCTCTCAGAGACGTTCTTCAGCACTGCTGAAGAACATCCCAACCCCCTGATCCGCGAAGCAGCGGCTTACTCTCCGCCCACGACGGACCCACGTTACCTGGTGCGCAGGCCCAGGAACGTACTCGTTGACCCGCCCGACAAATTGTCGTCTGACCTGAACCACCTCCTAGAGGCTCGGTCTCAGTCAGACGCGCCCCCCTCCTCTGCCAGTGTCCCCCCTAGGGGGGGCACTGCTCTTTCATAGCAGTTTTGTAATATAAACTCTTCTAAGCGGACGCTCCGCTAGGGAGCTCCGCTGTGCGCCCTCCTCGGCCTCGAGGGGGGTCGCTCCCGATGTGGGTTTAGGGGTCTCTAGGACCAAAACCAGTCCCAAGGTGGTGTTTAGTGGGTAGGCGCACTTCTTGTGAGTCCCACATTGGCAGCACGGCCGGGTCCGTGCTGTTATGCATGAGCATTCACCACCTCCCTCCCCCGTGTCCTCCGGAGGGTGCCCTTTATAGGGTTAAAAAAAAAAAAAAAAAAAGCGGAGACGGTCACTTGCATTTGGGAGCCTGAGGATGCCTCGTGTTAGAGGCGAAACGCGTCGCGTGTTTTCTCACACAAGTATTGGTGTTGGTGGTGGTGTGTTCGTGTCTTGCTTCTGCTTGAAAAAGTGGGAGGGAGGGCGGTGCATTAGCTAGCCGCATGGTGCTTGTGGGATTTTTGGCGGAATTCAGCAAAGTAATTTTAACTTTTTAATGCTTTAATAATCATTGTCATTATCAGCCCAGTTGCCCACTGTTATAATTCTTTATTTTTACAATGAATTGAAAATAATTCAATTGAATTTAATATAGCCTACATAAAAAAAACTTATCCAGGGGCTACCACGAACAGCATGGCTGCATGTTCACGTCGGTGATCCCGTG
Organism: Yponomeuta sedellus; assembly: GCA_934045075.1. Lineage (NCBI taxonomy): Eukaryota > Metazoa > Arthropoda > Insecta > Lepidoptera > Yponomeutidae > Yponomeuta > Yponomeuta sedellus. The sequence continues at coordinate 1,622,152 of OW203730.1, read as the reverse complement.
CAACGTGTTCGGGCCAAGCGATAACTTTAGCCTAACCTCGAGCCACGTCATACCGGCTCTCATTCGGCGTATGGACGATGCCATCCAGAAAGGTAAGGGGAACTTTAGAGTCTCTTCATAGGACAGATATAATGGATTGGCATAAATAAAATATTATGGGCGACTTGATAACTTCTGACAGTAAGGCTCGCCACTGTCTTACAATCCTCCACCAACCCAGACTTGGCCCCCGTGGTAGAGTATCGCCTAACCCTCCTGCGATGCAGGAAGAAACCCGTACCCCAGCAGTGGGACGTACCGAGGGTTGACATCATATTATCAATGGATTGGCATGGAATTGGTACCTCGAGCCACGTCATACCGGCTCTCTTTCGGCGTATGGACGATGCCATCCAGAAAGGTAAGGGGAACTTTAGAGTCTCTTCATAGGACAGATATAATGGATTGGCATAAATAAAATATTATGGGCGACTTGATAACTTCTGACATCTGAATGAAATGGTACCCCAGCAGTGGGACGTACCGAGGGTTGACATCATATTATCAATGGATTGGCATGGAATTGGTACGAAATGGAATGAAACTGCATGAGCCACGTCATACCGGCGCTCATTCGATAAATGAACGATGCCATACAGACGGGTAAGGGGAACTTTGGGGTTTCTTCATAGAACCGATATAATACAATATAATGAATTGGCATGGAATGAAATGGAACGGTACGAAATGGAATGAAACTGCATGAGCCACGTCATACCGGCGCTCATTCGACATTTGAACGATCCCATCCAGACGGGTAAAGTGAACTTTGGGGTTAGTTCATAGAACAGATATAATGAAATATAATTGATTGGCATGGAATGAAACGGAACGGAATGAAATGGAATGAAACTTCACAGAATATAATCAAATGGTATGGGATGGAATTAAAATTCACGGAATAGGATGAAATGGAATTGAATGGAATGGAATTGGATGGGATAAACGACATGGAATGAAACGGCATCGAGTGAAATGAAACTGTGGAATGAAATGGCATGGAATGAAACGGCATCGAGTGAAATGAAACTGTGGAATGAAATGGCATGGAATGGGAATAGGAATTGAATATCTTGTATGCTTAAGTGAATTTGCTATAAATGTTTCAGGCGAGACGACATTTACAGTGCTGGGTAGCGGAAAGCCTCTGCGCCAGTTTATCTACTCGCTGGACCTGGCGCGGCTTTTTGTCTGGGTCTTGAGGAGTTACAACAGTGTGGAGCCCGTCATACTTTCGGGTGAGCTTGCTAGCTAACACCATCACCTATCTAACTATTCAGCCCCTAAATGGCGCCCATTGCTGGGCATTAGCACCTTTACTTCAAAGCCAACCCTCTCGGTTCCGTGCGAATCTTGTCCATTGCTTTCTGTCGTTTTCATATAGTATTACTATGCTGTATTGAGCTGTGCTCTCTAGTATTATATTGGTTTGTATTGTACTGTACTGTACTTTACTTTACTGTATTGTAATGTAATGTACTGTATTGTATTGTATTCTATTGTATCGTACGTCGTGGGTCTCGATGCGACTTTCCGTGAGTCACTGCCACCAGGCCCTTGCTGAAAATCAGTGCTGTGGGCAAAAAACCTGTAGCAATTACTGAGCCTGAGGCAGTTTTACCGGCGCATGGACATGGCTCGTATCCGCTTACTGTGTTCTGTCGTGTTTGTTTATTTTTATTACTTTTTTTGTTGAGTCTCTATTTTACGTTTTGTATATGTCTGTGTGGCCATAAATAAATGTATTTCTTCTTCTTCAGTTATGTTATCTGGTCACTAGTCTGGAGAGGGCCAGTATCATTAGTCGATTATGTGCGCAACGTCGTAATTGTGAAAAGGCCAAAGACATTAACACGAGTATAACTATGTCACTTAGTGTCCACATTAAAACCTAGCGGTCTTATTTATAAAAACAAGATTCTCCTAAAACACTCGAATTTGAATTTTGAATTGAATTTTGTGGTTATGTCTTTCCCTTTACCACAGTTTATTTAAACTGTCTCTGATGGGTGTTTTAAAGAATCGTGTTTTTATAAATAAGACCGTTAAATGTACGATCGCGGTCTAAAAATGTTTATCAGTTTTCAAATTAGATTCTTTAGCACACTGTGTGCAGTAAAGTCTAAAATGCTATATCTAGGTACGTAATACTTTTTAATAGTTGTAGCATCGATTCTAACAAAAAGAATATTCATGACGTTTTGATGATGAAACTCTTTTCTTTATTTAAAAGTTGACATAATTGAATTTTTTACAATGACATCAAAAATACTAGGATTGAAATAATAGAAATTGATTGTAAAACCATGGCAACCTCGCTTGGGTGAATCTCTATTGTTCCTTCTATTCTCTATGCCTAATCTATGCTCTATGCCTAATCAAATCACATAATATCATCGACCATGTGGCATAGATTTGTGCATGCAATTACCAACCTTAAGGTGGTTAACATTTTCAGACCGCGAGTGTACATAGACCTTAATCCTACTAACGTCACAATACACTAATATTTGAAGGCGAAAGTTTGTGAGTACACAAGTTTGTGAGTGAACAAACATACACTTTTGTTACTTCTTCACGTCTAAACAGCTGGTACGATTTTAATAAAATTTGTTATGGAGTTAGCTGACACCCTGGCTTAACACATAGGCTTACGATTTCCTGCGGGAAACTATCTTATTCTCATGGTAAAATCGATAAACCGCGGGTAACACCGAGGGGCACGGCTAGTTATAATAAAAATGTTTGTGAAGAAGTCTGGATGTTTGTTACTTAATCACGTAGTAACGGCTGAACGGAGTTACATGAAACTTGGCATACAGATAGACAAAGTTCTAAACTGAGACATAGGATACATAGGTAATGCGTTCCCGTGGGATAGTATTTTACTGTTACCGTAACCTTTTTGCAAGCCATACCTTATACTTATTTTCATTACGGTGCAACGTCTGTGTGTCTTCCAGTGGACGAAGAAGACGAGGTATCCATCGCGGCTGCAGCAGAAGCCATCAAGGAGGCCCACGGCTTCCAAGGCCGTATAGAGTATGACACGAGCAAAGCGGACGGTCAGTACAAGAAGACCGCTTCGAACAGCCGACTGAGGGCCCTCATTGGTGACTTCGCCTTTACGCCGTTCCCGCAGGCTATCAGGGAAACGGTGGACTGGTATAAGGCGCACAGGGGGGAGGCTAGGACGTGAGGTCGGGCTTTAAGAGTAATACCCACTGAGGTAGTGAGCGATAGCGGTACAGGTCGCCTAGAGATGACACTCTTCTTCTTCTACAGGCTATATAAGTCCACTGTTGGACATAGCCCTCCCCTAATGAGCGCCATAGCGCAAGGTTGTGCCATCATTGGGGGGTGATGCCCATAATCCCCACGCTGGCCATGCGAGTTGGGCATCGCAGTTTGGTGGAATTGTACTGCAGGGGGCGCTGCTGCCCACCCCCCGGTGTGTCCCTTAGTCGCCTTTTACGACACCCGCGGGAAGAATTTGGGTTAGTGCTATTCTCTAGGCCGACACCACACAGCAGATGACATTACTATTCGGTATTTATCTTTCTGTGAGTAAATTCTCTCAGACTGATAAATATAGAGTAGGAATCCCATCTCTGATACCCGTTTCTACTCAGTATTTTAGTAATTAAAAAAAATATAGTAAATTGAATAATTATGTATAATTGGTTTTTAAAAGTAAACATCACATGTTCTAGTTTGAGCATATGTGATCGATATTGATGATAGCGATCAAATATGGCTAAAATGTTAAATGGAGTAGAGCTTGATGAGGGCACTTGAACGTGGGCACAGGATCAGTTCAACTGATCAGCAGACCATTAGAGTTTGGTTTTATTTATTCAGTATTGAGGACTAGTAAGGACTAGTGAGGACGGAACCTCTTTAAGATGCGTCTTAAAAGCTTGTTCAGGGCAAACTCGTTCTATCCTAGACCTAATGTTAACCCTTGGGCTAGAAAGAGTTCAAGAATAAGCCCATTTCTTACAAAAATAAGAAAAACTTGGAGACCTGGTGGTTTGTTTATGGCAACTTGCTACTCGGTATTTATCCGCCTGAAAGTAAATACCCCGAGGTGGTTCAATACTTAGGAATCCCATCTCTTTGCCGCAACCTTTACCGCTACTGCTTACACTGTATATCTAAGACTTTATTTGCCAACGGTACTGAAAGGAATGGCACTCAATTTAGTTAGACCAATGATAAACTATGCCTGGGTTATATTATATGAATGCCGATGACAGAAAAAAAAACATAAAGTATGTGTCCAAAACTTTAAATAAGATAAGATAATGCTTTATTCATATACAAAACACACATTAAAGCATTTGGATGAAATCAACACTAAATACAAAAAAAGAAAACTCATACACAAAAAGAACATTAAAATATTTGGGTAGAATTAAGATCTAAACCCAATTTCAATTAAAACACACCATCAAGAGAAATACAACAATAATCATACTGACACCCTATTAAACCAACTACATAACACAAATTAAAATATGTTTATGAAATAAAATACCTACATGGTATAAAATTTATTAACAAACGCGCTTAGCTGTAACTAATACATTAGCATTATCCACCACGTAAGGTAAAGCCTGAATAGTGGTGGATTATACTTGTAACAGTGCAAACTTCTTTATACCATTTTTATATTTCCTTCATTCTGTCCCATCATATTTAAACCGGAATTTAAAATTACGTCATCCATTTTAGATTTCGTTGGATTTCCACTTGCTAACACAGATTTAAAAACTATTTCATCTTTAACGAAATAATAGGTACTATTGACAATTTTTACCTTGCAAATTATCTATTTTCCCTTCTTAATAGGATCAGTTTTATTTCTAGTTTTAAAATAAACACTGTTGAAATCATAAACATATTTTATTCATTATCGCGAGAACTCTTCCATATTTTATATTTATATAAACTTAACTTTTACATGGAACGGATTAGCGAGCTGAAGTGGCAGTGGGCTGCCATATCTCGCGAAGAACCGACAACCGTTGGAGCAAACGTATCCTTGAGTGGAGACCGCGACTCGGCAAACGTAGTGTAGGACGCCCTCCGACCAGGTGGGATGACGATCTGCGAAAAACTGCTGGCAGACGCTGCATGCGGCAAACTGAAGATAGACAGGGCGCTATGGCGCTCATTAGGGAAGGGCTATTTCCAGCAGTGGACTACATAATATAGCCTGAAGAAGAAGAAAAAGAATTTAACGGAAATTATTATTGGGTTTTGTGAAATGAAACGTCATCGGCATTCTTAGAGTGATTAAACACATATATTTCGTTTCAGCATGATTGTCTCACGCTGTAAACATTTGTTTTATTGGTCAAGGTATAGAAATAAAAGTGGAGGTTGGTGTTTCTTGAATTAATCAGATGATGACGCAGGCAATTTTTTTTTGCCACTGCTAAGTATAATTCACAGACACTTTGTTGGACATTATTTATTTTCATAATCTGTAGCATTATTTCTGTTTTACTATCTGTCACACCCTGAAAGGTTTGGTACAGTCGACAGCACAATAACCTGTACAGTCTTTTTATTCTTACTTGTCCAATTTAGTAAACAAGATTCTACCCTTAAACTGTGACTTTTTAGTCCAAAACTGCCATATTTCCATAAATGAAGTAACTTGGAACACTCTTTTAGATAACACGCTGCCAATTTTATAAACATATTGTCTAGTTTAGGCATCTAATCTCAATTTTAAGGTTAGAATCTTGTTTACTAAATTGGACAAGTAAGAATAAATAGACAACCCATATGGTGACTCCCACAATTTTGCTTTCCGATAGTGTTATAATTGCATGCAATAAATTGTCACCTTATTATGCTGCTGTAATATATTAATCGATAATTAAGTATTAAATCTTATAAAATATTGAAACGCCTATTTGTTATTATTAGATTTGGTATTACCTACTAGATTTCATCCACCCAGTCCAAACTTTTAGTCATTCAGACTTTAGATTTAGACTACTGAGAAAAAGAATTGTCATCGTCACTCGTGATTGGCCAACCCACAGAACATAAAAAAGGCCAACCTGTCTTGGTTGCGCCGCACCACAGAACATAAAAAAGTCGCACCAACGCTTGGCGCTCGCCAACGTACTACGTACGCGTATCTATTTTAAAAACCTATTTAGAGGCTAAAAATTCCACCCATGCCGGGACTCGAACTCGCGACCTCTGGCTAACCGTGCCAGCGCTCTTCCAACTGAGCTAAAGGGCGACTAACGCCATCAGTGAAATTTCGAACCTCTTTACAATACTCTCTGTATTACGTGCAGGCAGCGATCTCTGGCTGAAGTAATTTGCATCACTTGCAGCCCTGAGCACCTACTTTGCAGTTAGGTGTAACCGAACTAGGGAGAAAGTTCGAGTATTCTCGACATCATTTGTTTAGAGAAGCGATGTCTCTGTGCTGCTAACTCATTCGTAGACTGGAGCCCGTACCGAGGTCGGTCGGACTTCATTTTAGTCGCTGGCCTCTTGACAATTTATGGGCGAACGTCAGTAACATCAAGCACCATGCGAATGTCGGCACTCATTTGTTTCAGTCGTTTATTTTGCCATTATTTTTTTTTCTGTTATTTTATTTTAATCAAAATTGTGACGGTGCGAGTCCCTCGTTTTGAACACAAACACGCAACTATGTCTCTGGGTTTGTTAAGGAAAACAGTGTTAAATCCGTCCAAAAGTGCGGTGTTTATTTCTGTGCGACACGTGTATGATCTACCGGAGCATGTACTAAGCGTGGCTACCGATCCGGATCCGAGCTTCTACAGAATGGTGGAGTATTACTACCACCACTCGGTAAAAGTGGTAGAACCAGCGCTGGAAGAGTATCTGAAGAAACATGCTCACTTCTCCGACAAGAAACGTAAACAGCGCGTCAGTGGAATCTTGAAGGTGAGGTTTACTTAGGTTTTGGGTCAGTAACTAGTTGGTCCGCGTAGAGAAGTAGCCAGGGTATAAAGGTGCGCTTCCATAGACGCGGAACTGGGTGAAGTGGAAACCTCTCTTTTCCACTTTGAATTTGTCAATCGAAGTGCTCGAAATCTTCACTCCGCATTAGTGGAAATAGTTAAAGTGGAACTGTGCGGATTTTCAAATAAAATATATAACACGTGGCCCCCAGCCGGACACAGGTCTCGAGCAGGCTGTGGTGCCGAGCGTAGGGCACGAAGCGAAGGGTAGCGGGACGGTAAACGAATTAAATTTCAAAGACTGATAGAAATCGTGCTCCGCCAGGCACGTTAAGCCGTTTGTTTCGGCTGTTATTTCAGTCGTTTAGACATGTTAGACGCCTTATGGGCGGTTTGATAATTTCTGACAGTAAGGCCCGCCACTGTCTTACAATCCTCCACCAACCCGGACTGGGCCCCCGTGGTGGAGTATGGCCTAACCTTGCTGCGACGCAGGAAGAGACCCGTGCCCCATCAGTGGGGACAAACAAGGGTTGATATAGAGAGAAACACGCCTCGATGTTTTAAGAGTATAATGCAAAGCTCGACGCGCATAGGTTGGTCGGGATGTCCTCTCTATAGGTACTTAATACTTTATGCTCAAAGCACTCTACTCCGCCCGCTTCAATAGAAACACTTGCAACTTTTCACTGCTTTTTTCCGCCCATCCCGGCCAGCCCGTCAATGGAAATGCACCCTTAAGCTTTGATTGACAATGGTTAAGAGGCTAAGGCTGCTCAGAAGCCTAATTAACTATAAGCACCAAATCGTGTCGGAATCGGAATGAAATTAATATGGAAAATGTAAATTAGTATGGAATTGGACAGAACGATTGGAATCGTTCAGGAATTGGTGCTCGTACTATGATGACTGGAGCTGGTAAGTATGATCAATGGCCTTGATTACTTACTTAATTACAATAAAAAAAAACATTTTTCATTAACATTAGTTATGATGTAGGCAGCGAGGTCATAATTGAAGGAGACGTACAAAAATTAATAACATAACACGTTGCGTAAGAATCACACGTTTGCCTTCTCAAGGTAATGGGCTCATGCAACAGCTCCCTGCAATTCGAGTTTCCCCTGCAACGCAAGAGCGGCGACTACGAGATCGTGCACGGCTACCGCTCGCAGCACAGCGTGCACCGGCTGCCATGCAAGGGAGGCATCCGATTTTCCGATCAGGTACGTCCAAATTTAAGACTACGACTTGTCGCATGATTTGAATTCAAAATTCTTTAATCAAGTAATCAATCAATAAATCAGTCAATTAATCAGACCGTACTCGTTCAATCTTATCCAGCTGGTGCCATCCATCTGCCTTAGAACGTCGATCCAGCTGGTGGGTGTCCTTTTCTGCGTTTGCCAGTTCGGGGTCTCCCACAACTCGATAACTCTAGTGCCCAACGACTGTCGAATTTTCCTTAGATGTGACCAGCCCACTTGCACTTGAACTACTTCGACAAACTACTTACTGCAAACCTCATTACACCATTTTTTTATATTTCTTTAATTCTGTCTATCATTTACAAAAATTTTAAATTACGTCACCAATCTAATTTTTTTAACATTATTTAGTATTTTGACTGAAGACAGGGCGCTATCGCGCTCATTAAGGGAGGGCTATGTCCACCAGTGGACTAGTAAGTAGGTATAGCCTGACGACGACGACGATTTCCACTAGACCTGAATATTTTTGTCGGCTATTCCGTTTTTATCCAGTTTTCTTTTTATATTATAATTAAAATAAAAAAACACACTTAAATAAAGCTCAAAGTTGAAGTCGTTCCAGTTCTATTATTTACTAGCTGACCCAGCGAACTTCGTACCGCCCAACAGTCGATTCTTTTATTTTTTATTTTTCTCTCCGTAAGAACCATCCTCGTACAGAATGTTCTAAAAAAAGAATCACCGAAATCGGTTCACTTGTTCTCGATATTTGCGCTTACCAACACATTCAGCGATTCATTTTTATATTATAGACTAGCTGACCCAGCGAACTACCACCTGACAGTCGATTCTTTTTTTTAATTCTTACGTCCGTAAGAACCATCCTCGTCCTTCAGGGAATATTGTAAAAAAATAATTAGCGAAATCGGTTCAGCTGCTTTCGAGATTTGCGCTTACCAACACATTCGGGGATTCATTTTTATATTCTAGATTAAGAGTATTAAAGTTTTGTTGGTAGTAAAGAAAATGTATTTGCCTCCCGCTCACTGAATATAGAAGGCATCGTCCCCTTCGGCCACTTTCGAAACCAAAGTTTTGAAACCAGTTTAGAAAAGAGAATGATTTGTTGTTTAAGAAACCTGGTTTCGAATAAAGAAAAATCGTAATAATTTATAATTCTGTTTTCGAAACTGGTTTCGAAACTTTGGTTCCGAAAGTGGCCGAAGGGCACAAACAGTGGTCTCTCAAACAGTGGCCACTCGACGCTGTATAAATTATCTCATGAAGTAGATGCAAAGGGCAAACTTGACTAATCGGTAAGTATGTACAATCGAACCTTGGTTGATGACACTACCATGACGTTCCGTCCACTCGCCATTCAGCCGTGCCAGACACTAGATAGAAGGGGAGAAAGGCAGCCGATTTGTCCCTTGGGGACAAAAGTCTCTCGTCTGCGCAGGCCTTTAACCAAGTTATGTTTATGTTATGCATGGCGATACACTTTCAAACATGAAATTCACAGGCAAATTTTATGCATTCTAGTTTTGCAACTTTCTTGTTAACTGTTGACGTAAACTTTCTTATATTCTTGTCCTGACTAGGTGAACTTGGAAGAGGTGAAGGCTCTGGCTGCCCTCATGACGTACAAGTGCGCCTGTTCCAACGTCCCGTTTGGCGGCGCCAAGGGAGGTAAGCCCCTGTAGCTAGTAACTATATTTTACATCTTCACTTAGCTACTCCTGACAGATAACTTTCGCTTCCTCAACGTCCATGAGTTTTTAGCTTCTCTTTTGCTAATACATCCCCAAGTATGGCAAGTGGCAGTCCCTAGTCCCTGTTCACCCCTCTGCGATATAAGCTTGAGTTTATGTTATATTACTAGCTACTTACTTGCGCAGATTCTCGGTATGTTATATTTGCTAACTTAAGTCAGTAGACAAACTGGTCTAAATTGGCAAACCTTTTCAGATGCTATTGAGCACAATGATAAAATGATCTTCATTAGCAGCAAAATGCTACAAATGTCAATAGGTAGAGCTAAGTGATACTTTCAATCATCAATTTACACTCGTCCATTTCCTGGCCTATACATTCAGTTTTTCGGTTTAATGAGCCGGAGACGAACTCTTCAACGAGCAGAACAGGAATTGTTCAACAAGTGTACCACGTAGTTTGCCAGTTCGGGGACACTTTTGTGATTGTGATTTCCATTTTTGTGATGGGAACAGGACAAGCGAGTATCGGGCCTGGAAGTTCTTATTATCATCAGTGCTGCAATCCGGTTGTTGGTACCTAAAATTGTGTTTTCCAGGTGTCGCCATTAATCCGAAGAAGTATACGATCGCTGAGTTACAGAGAATTACCCGACGGTATACACTCGAGTTAGCTAAAAAGAACTACATTGGTAAGGTCGCTCAATTCACTATGGCTATGACCACTTTGCGCATAACATACTTAACTGTTTCCCTATAACGATTTAGGAGGCGCTAGGTACTTCCTAAATAGTTCTAGGGAGCCAGTTAAAGATTTTGGTCCATCAGTTCAAAGGCGCGCAGCGAGCTATGGAGAGAGCTATGCTCGGTGTTTCTCTGAAGGATAGGATTTCTAACGAATGCATCCGACAGAGAACCAAAGTTACCGACATAGCTCAGAGAATTAGCGAGCTGAAGTGGCAGTGGGCTGGCGATATCTCGCGAAGAACCGACAAACGTTGGAGTAAACATGTTCTTGAGTGGAGACGGCGACTCGACGACGTAGTGTAGGACGCCCTTCGATCACGTGGGATGACGATCTGCGAAAGACTGCCGGCGGATGCGGCAAGCTGATAGGGCGCTATGACGCTGATAGGAGAGGGCTATGTCCAGCAGTGGACTAATATAACATGAAGTAGAAGATACCTACAATGTTTATTTATGTACCGCAGGTGTGAGCAGCCCAGCTCTGCTCACTGCTGAGTATAGGCCTTTTCTCCATCACGCCATACTTTGCGGGTTCTCGCCATTCGTATCTACGGGCTTCGGGCTGAACGACATCGTCCGACCATCGGGCGTATGGTCTACCCACTGACCGCCGCCCGGTCTCGGCCGCCACTTCGTTATCCTCTGGTCCACCGGCCGTCTTTCCATCTCTTCACACATACCTTTTTTTTAGTTAGCCAGTTTTGTGTCCCACTGCTGGGCAAAGGCCTCATACATACCCATTCTCTGAAAATTACAACAGGCTACCTATTACAGTTATAACCTACAGACAGTGGAGGCAGAATAATAGGGTCCCGTTTAACGCACTTCGGCTACGAAACCCTAAAAAACCTGAGAGCTGATTAGAGCTGCGCTCTGTTAGTGCGCCGTCAACGCTCTTTTCTCTTCGCCTCCCACCTCGCCACGCATACCTCAGGGAGTGCACAACACTAATGGTCACACTATAGTTTAACAGATTGTTAGTGTATGAGAAACTGGGGATTAGTGTGATTATAGCGGGAGTTGTGTAAATGTGTTTCTACTTCCAGGTGCGGGAATAGACGTGCCGGCTCCGGATGTGAATACTTCCGGACGCGAGATGTCTTGGATTGTCGATACTTACGTGAAAACTCTAGGTGAGGCGATTGATTAAAATCTAACTAACCCAAGGTTATAAGGTTTCAAACTGTCAATGCAACCTTAAATTTATTGGCCAGCAAGTTTTGGCCTTCATTATGCACAGTTTTGGTGAGCTTGTACAGTTGAGGAAGTTAAACCAAATTTTGAATTTGACATTTTGATATCTTGTTTCGTGAAATAAAACAGGTTAGGTTGTCTTCTAGTCTCATGGCTTCATGGTGTTAGATAGATAGACAGAATATTCTTTATTTTGGTGTCATTAATAAATAAAACACGACTCCCTTAAAACTCTTCATAAACGTGTGATGTTGTTTAACATTGGGAGTGGGTTCCACGTTCGGCGCCAATGTTGTAGAACATTTTATATAATAAAACTGGAACGACTTTAACTGTGTGATTTGATTAGAGATAGACAGATAGAATATTCTTTATTGTACACAGAAATCACAGTACCAGAAATTATTTAATATAGTACAAATGGCGGCGTTATTACTAAAAACAATTTCTGCCATTCAACCATATATACATTATAAAAGATTTTATTTATAATATAAAGAGAAAACTTGGTAAATAACAGGATAAGCAGGTAAAGGACGATTTATATGGTCTGGTCTAGTCGGAATGTGAAGTAGTGATGCTAAAAAATGAAGAAAATCTCAAAAATGGGTAGTAATTTTTAATTTTGAAAATGATCGTCAGAATTAAAGAAATATAAAAAAATGATGTAAAGAGGTTTGCACCGTTACAAACGTAGCAAAATAGTCCGTGGCAAAGGCTTTCCCTTTACCACAGGATATTACTGCATTTGAGGAGGGTCTTTTAAGCAATCGTATTTTATAAATAACACCGTCCAAAGTGTAGGAACCGCTGCTCATATCAAAGAATTTTTTAAATTCAATGCTCTTACTAGATGGCTGTTGCACCACTTGGCAACGTCGCACAGTGTGCTACTGGTTAACTGTAGCCCGCCTTACTCTATACCAAAGCGATTAAGAGTTTCCAACGCCCTGTCCAGGCCACAATGACCTGAACTCGTCGGCCTGCGTGACTGGCAAGCCGATCAACGGCGGCGGCATCCACGGTCGGGTAGAAGCGACGGGGCGCGGCGTCTTCATGACCATCAACTACTTCATTCACGACGAGGAGTACATGAAGATGGTCGGCCTGGAGCCTGGCTTCAAGGTATGGTTATTGTGGAAGTTTTACGGTCGTCAATATCAGAACAACAAAAAAGAGCTAGCCTCTCCGCTGGCGATTGGATAGCACTGGTTTAATTGTTCTGTGGATGACGCATCTTCCAGACATCTTCTCTGTAGTTAAGTGATCTTTATACAGTCAGCGTTGGACGACGATTGTTTTGACTAGTAGGTTATTGATACACGTAATGAATTTGATCAGCCAGCTGTGAAGAAAAAACTGAATTTACTTGGACGCCACTGGATGCTGTATAATCTATATCATCTCGTTACATAGATGACAAGGCCAAAGCCTATCTAAGATCTTCCGGAAACGTCAGAGTGTTGTGACTTCTGTCGACAAGTCGATAGGTGGCGCTGGAGATAAGCGGCACTATCGAATCGACACATCCATGTCAATCTTCAACGTCGTTGTCCTCAGAACAAGACGGCAATAATCCAGGGCTATGGCAATGTAGGGAGCTGGGCCGCTGTTTACCTGCAGCACGCGGGCGTCAAGGTCATCGGCGTCTGCGAGGTTGACTGCAACCTGACAAAGGATGATGGCATCGACACTGTGGTTTGTGGCGATTAGTCAATTATTGAGGGAATATAGTTAGAATATTTTCGGGGCCAAATCGCGTAGTAATTTATTGCTATTTTACCTAGTCTTCTCGTGACCACGATGACTGTAACGTCGTCGAAACGTCGAGGTGAAATAGCAATAAATTACTACGCGATTAAGCCCCGAAAATATTCTATGTATTCAAATCGCGAAAGTTTAGAATAATGTTATTGAGGGCATGTGGTCTATCCTCTAGTCACAACACCCGCTACCTCCGCGGACAGGTCCGGTGATAAACCGTTTCCGTTTTACCTAATAAATAATCGCGATTTTATTTATTTTATTAGGTCTACCAACACTTTTTGTATCGTAACAAGTATAAAACCTATTTAGAGGCTAAAAATTTCACCCATGCCGCGATTCGAACCCGCAACCTCTGGCTATCCGTGCCAGAGGTTGCGGGTTCGAATGGGTGAACATTTTAGCCTCTAAATAGGTTTTTAAATTTGTTCCTTAGCATGGGTTAGTGCATTAAAAATAAAAATAGTATAATCGTAACCAGTAACTTAAGTCTAGGCTGAGTCTTCATACAAAAACCAATTAAAGGTAAACACCACATGCGTTACTTTTTAAATCTTAAAATGAGTGTAAGTATATAAGAATAAAATTAGATCTAGATGCGTTTAGTATATAACTACGAAATAAACATTTCAGGCATTGATGGAGTACAAAGACAAGAACCGGGGCAGCGCAAAAGGCTTCCCCGGCGCGAAGGATACGGATCAGAACCTCGTGTATAAGGAGTGCGACATCCTCGTCGCCGCCGCCTTTGAGAAGACTATTACCGCCGAGAACGCGAATAAATTCAACTGTAAGGTACATATCGGCCGCGTGGCCTACCTACACGTTTGCGCTGCCATTAACCTCCTGAGCCCGGTGTCCTATACTTAGGACATCACTACAACTTTTTTGGTTCAATATTAGTAAGGAAGGGCATTGCTTTCCAGGGCCTCCCAGCCCTCTCTTTTTTTGGAAGCAGAGGCTCTAATCATTTAACGGTAAGATAGATAGAGAACATTGCGATGCGATGCAGGAAGAGACCCGTGCCCCAGCAGTGGGGACATACAGAGGGTTGATATCGACCGATCTATCTATCTATGTGAAGGAACGTTCTTCCTTGACCCCACCAGATCATAGCGGAGGGCGCGAACGGCCCCACGACGCCGTCGGCCGACAAGATGCTGCGCGATAAGAAAGTGCTGCAGCTTCCCGACCTGCTGGCCAACGCCGGCGGCGTCACCGTCTCCTACTTCGAGTTCCTCAAGAACCTCAACCACGTCAGCTTCGGGAAGCTCACCATCAAGCACTGGCGCGACTCCAACACCGCGCTCTTGGGTGAGTCGTTAGATAACCCCCCCCCCACACAACGCACTCACTTTTCCTGGTCTTAAACTATGATACCCTGTGCTGTGATGACCGGGCAATAACATAACACACATTGACACATGAGCTTCTGGAGGCTCACCTTCAAACACTGACAGGACTCCAACCGCGCAGGGTTTGACGGTGAATCGTTAATAGAGTCAAGTAGAGTAAATCAAGAAGTAAACAATTTCCACATTACACAATCATTTGTTTTGGTCTTAAAGTATGATACCCTGATCCTGATACCCTGTGCTGTGATGACCGGGCAATGACGGACGGATGATTTCATCAGTTCTCTAAGAATCCTGCGACCATGACTTCGAATTCGGTCTACTAGATAAAAAGTGGATGGAGCTGTATCGGGTTACCTACACGGCCGTTGGTTTAACGTAAAACGTCTATAAGCATTGAATATTAAGTAATCCAGTGCTATAAGTTTTATATGGCACTGACGCCATCTAACGGTACCAGTCAGGCGTTTCTGAGTCATGGCTATCTGCTTTACTCAACGGTATATAAATGGAATGTATGACGCGTAGTTACAGCCCGAGGCGACATGTTTACGTTATATGCGATTTTAGCAAGACACCCACTATTACCGAACTGAAAGACGTTCCATTTCATAAATGCGAGTATTGACATGTCGCCCAACTAATAAGCAGGGACTTATTTTACGATCTGATGAAAAATTCTTGGCCGATGACAGCTGTTTTTTTTCGGGCAATTATTGAAGCTCTTGTGGCCTAGGCGAACCGAGTGATTGGAATCAATCACTTGGTTAAGCAACAACAGGCGCGGTCAGGCACAGGATGGGTGTGAGCGTCCCGTGACTACCGCTAGTGGCATTTTACCGAGCGCTTCCGTGCTTCGCAAGGCACATTAAGACGTTGGTGCCGGCTGCCATGCAACGGCTATCGTTAAGCCATGTCAGAGGCCTTATGGGCGGCTTGATAACTTCTGACAGTAACGCCCGCTACTGTCTTACAAACCTCCACCACTTGGCTCCCTGTGGTGGAGTATGGCCTAACCTTCCTGCGATGCAGGAAGAGACCCGTGCCCCAGCAGTGGGGATAAGATAAGATAAGAATATTCTTTATTGTAGGTACACCAGAGCACATATTATAAAACATGTAATGATACAAAGTACAATTGGCGGCCTTATTGCTAAAAGCAATTTCTTCCAGACAACCTTACGACGGAAAGTTGCTGGAGGAAATAAGAGACGGGTAGTCGGTGCAAATATAATAGTACATTACACAACTAGGGTGGTAATACAAAGAAAGGCCGAGATCGCAGAAGTTTGCGGCCCGAGCTGCAAGCGAGGGACGTAAATATGCGATCGAGAGCTTTCTTTATTACCTCCCGTGTTGTGTACATCTTTTTATGTCTACACTTGGCCACAAAGCGGCTTTTTCCGTACGCGCAGCGTGCGGAAAAAGCCACTTTATGGCCAGGTGTGGCATAAATATATTAATACACTACTTATATAAATAACAATATACCTAAATAAACAGGGACATACAAGGGTTGATGACGAACGTATTGTATCGGCCTAATACTGGCTTTTTTGCATATTTATGGGTCGTTCTTCGGCTCCATACGTCGAAGTGCCGACTAAAAACCTAAGTTTTATTATGCAGACTCGGTGGAACAGTCGCTGCGCTGCGCGAACATCGACGCCAAGATCCGCCCCACAGAGCTGTTCGATAGTATGATGTCGGGCGCCAGCGAGAAGCTGCTAGTCTCCTCCGGCCTCGAGTACTCCATGACCAACGCCTGCAACGTACGTCTAATAGGACAGCTTGTAGCATGCAAAAGTCTTCAGACAACCCATCAGACTCTTTACCAGTTTTCCGAATACGTAGACAGTACGTATTCGGAAGATGTAGATAGAATTGCTGTGTGGTGTCAACCTAGAGAATAGCACCAACACAAATTCTTCCCGCGGGTGTCGTAAAAGGCGACTAAAAGACATAAACCGGGGGGTGGGCGGCAGCGCCCCCTGCAGTAGAATTCTACCAAACTGCGATCCCCAACCCGCACGCCCAGCGTGGGGATTATGGGCATTACCCCCCAATGATGGCACAACCTTGCGCTATGGCGCTCATTATGGGAGGAATATATCCAGCAGTGGATTAATATAGTCTGAAGAAGAAGAAGATAAAATATTCTTTCTATAATTTACGCACAAGTAGAGGACTCTATTGGCCTTAAACGGTCGCTGCGATACAGTTTCTCTTATTGCGGAGACCACATAAAGCGTATTTTCTAAGTAATGTTAATTTTGGTGTACCTTCATTAGATTAGGTTTAATACATCTAACCACAGCGCCTCTAGCCTTTTTGGCATATAAATAACTTGTATTTGTAATAAGTGGAGAAGTCGCTGTGTTTTGAATTAAAATTCAATGGTTACACCAACGTCGATAGATAGATCACGGGGGTCTATCTATCGACGTTGGTCAAGTCCGGGTAGGTGGAGGATTGTAAGACAGGGGCGGGCCTTACTGTCAGAAGTTATCAGGCAGCCCATAAGGCCTCTGACATGGCTTATCGACTGCCATTACATGACTGCCGGCACCAACGGCTTAGCGTGCATTGCGAAGCACGGAAGCGCTTGGACAAAATGCCACTAGCGGTAGTCATAGGACGGTCACCCATCCTGCACCTGACAGTGCCTGTTGTTGCCAAGTGATTGATTCCAATCACTCGGTTCGATTAGGCCACGAGCGGCTACTGCAAATAAACCTCCGTTATTGGCAGTATTTTTTTTCCTCTTGTATTTACAGAATGTGCGTCGGGCGGCGATTGCGCACAAACTGGGCTTGGACCTGCGAACGGCCGCCTACGTTACTGCGATAGAGAAAATATTCACCACATACGACGAAATGGGCCTGGCAATGTAGACCTTACCGGCTGTCAATAAGGCGTATTATTCTGTGACTAGTTAGGTTGACTGTATATCATTGGAACGTAAGGTTGCATTGTGTTGTAGGAGTGAATAAAAGGACGATGCCGATATTTTTGAATGTGTGGTATTTTAATATATTTTTTTTTATTTTTGTGATGCCGTAAGCCCATAATTTAGTAGATTATATCTTACATATAAATTCAGTTACATTTGGGCATAATACATTTTGGTCTGGCAGTTTTGATTTAGAATTTGAAATGGACACCTAGTTTGACTTAAGGAGCAGTTTTTGCGCTACTTTAAATAAAACATTTCATTTTATGATTTTCCAGATATATTTCTCAAAAATGTTGTTATCATGTTTATCTACTGTTAACCCTTTAAATAGTAGAGCTAGTATAAATGTTTCATTGGTTTTTGACTTTATTTCAGAATGATAAGGTTCAATTTAAAGTGCTGATTATTATGCCCCTACCAACTAATGGGTTCCAGTTATCAGCAGCTGTCGCGGATTGTTATCAACTGTCAACAATCAGCGAGTCCTTTATGCTGAGTGGCAAATCCTTTTACTACGAGGACTTGTCATTGACGCGCTAAGAAGAAGGCTATCAGTTGACCAAATTGCATAGAAAAAATCTGACAGATGTTAGGTTGATTAATAGACTGTTAGCGTATGTAGTTAAAACGACATAAAGCCGGGTCCAGACGCTTGTATATTCTGTTAGCTTTTAGAATATACCTCGGTTAGTATCGGATATATTCGTGTAATAGAAATATCGGAACTAATAATATTATTATTATGTCACTTAACTTTACATAAACTTTTCAAAATAGTGAAGAAAAGTTTTATACAGAGCAGGATTAAAGAGCAGTATTACACTCGTGTGCTTTCGGCGAAAACCGAAGGTATATTCTAAAAGCTAACAGACTGCACCGCGTAATGTAATATAACGTGTGATGTAACGCGAATCCTGCGTGTGGACGCACTAGGAGCATTACATGTAACGCTCGTAGTGCCGTCTGCACACACGATTCGCGTTGCATTACTCCTTAAATTACGTTACACCCGTCTGGATCCGGCTTAAAACAAACGTCTTTGACAAACAGTTCTGATTGGTTAAAAATTCTGACCGAGCTTATTCGTTTGTCTAACACGTGACATTGGCGAAATAAATTGTAGGTACTGGACAATCAGTGCTGTGAGTCTATAAAGCAGAATTGATTGTTAGCGAACATGAAACGTAACTTTTATAACGTTGGAGGGCAGTGGTCGTTGTAGGTTCGTCATCGTGTTCATAAGAAAAAACCTCCAAAAGTACAATAAAAAAGTGTAATTAGCATAAATAAGTTACAACTTCACTTGTCTAGCCTACATATAGGGTTGGTCTGGACCATCCTGAGGTCCACTTTAGGTCCGACCAAGTCCCGGATGTTGTTGAGTCCATACTTGATCATGGTGGGTCGCTCCAGGGACAGACCCCACGCGATCACAGTCACGTCTTCGGGCAGACCCATCGGCAGCAGCATCTCCGGCCGGAAGATGCCGGAGTTGCCGATCTCGATCCATTTGCCGAGGCCTGGGGAGAGAGTAGCCCTTTTACGGATGGTGGACAATCCAAGACCGCTGGTGACTTGGGATTAGCGTGGTTTGGTCCCACGTTGGGCGCCAGTGAAAGGGATTCTGGCGATAAATATGTATGATTTCAAAACGGCGGTAGGCGCGCTGACCTTTTTTGTAGTGACATTATAAAACATACTAAGCGGCACAACTGGGACCCAATTCTCGTTCCATTAGCAAATAAGTCGTATACGACTCGAAGGCTTACGACTTGGAATTCTACGTGAAAAGTCGAGCGACAGCCAAAAGCTGTATTTTGAACACCATGCTAGATGGAATTCGGATGAGAAAATTAATGTCTAATGACTCTGTCAAGTTTTCTTATCTTATTTTAATGGGTAAAATGTCTAATCCTTCGAATATTTGGCGTCTACGCTTTCAATTCGCATGGGCGAGAACCGGCCCGCTGTTCAAATTTGAATAAAAAGTTTATTGCCGGGTTTGAGGAGTGCCGTTGCGGTGCGGGTATAATGCAACCTTTAATCTATGAAACCTACTAAAACTAAAAATCTGTCGCGGACACTACGGCATCTGGTACTTTCATCTATCTATTGTAGGTAGTTAGGCGTTGCTATTAGACGCTGGAAGTCATATGACTTAGATGCAGGGAGTTCTTTTGTCCAAGTTTTCTCCAAAATGACCTATGTTTTCAAATGGACACCTAGATTGAGTTGTAAAGTTCATTAAGGTATAGGCCATACTCCGCCACACGGGCCAAGTCCGGATTGGTGGAGGCTTGCAAGCCGCCCTAAGGCCGACTTGGATGAACGACTGAATAAATAATAAAAAAAAACAATACAAAATAAAATATTATATGTGTAACTATATAATTAATGTGTAAGGTTTTCTATTTCTTTTTTTTTTGCACGCCTGCCAAGTTTTCGTTACACCTCCTGCGGTTGACTGGTAGAAAAGGCTTATGGCATTAAGTTCGCCGCAGTAATAATAATAAAGACACACCATCATATTTATAATACAAAATAAAGACTCACCATCATGGTAGGCGAAGATCTCCATGCTGGGCTCAGTGTAGGGGTTGTAGGCGGGCTTGAACTGCAGCTTGTGGAAGCCGAGTCGCCGGAAGAAGTCTCGCAGCACTGACAGCAGGTCGGCTAGGCCGAGCCCGCGCGCCGCCACCACGCCCTCCACCTGCTGGAACTCGGCCAGGTGGGTCGCGTCCAGAGTCTCGTTGCGGAACACCTGTGCACAAGGAGAGGTTCCTTAACGCCTGTGCGGACGACAAGGTATCGTAGCAGCTGTGCAGATGAAGAGGTGTCTGAACAACTGTGCAGACGAATAGGTATCTTAACAACTGTGCACAAGGACAGGTTTCTTAACACCTGTGCGGACGAAAAGGTATCGTAACAACTGTCCGGACGAAGAGATATCTTAGCACCTGTGCAGGCTTTCCGGGCTCACTGCGGGCATCGCAGAAGGTTAGGCCATACTCCACCACAGGGGCCAAGTCTGAGTTGGTGGAGGATTGTCAGACAGTGGCAGCCCTTACTGTCAGAAGTTATCAAGCCGCCCATAAGGCCTCTGATATGGTTTAACGACTGCCATTACATGACAGCCGGCATCAAGGGCTTAACGTGCCTTGAGAAGCACGGAAGCGCTGAAAAATACCCCTAGCGGTGGTCACGGGACCGTCACCCATCCTGCACCTCACCGCGCCTGTTGTTGCTTAACTCAAGTGATTGATTCCAATCACTCGGTTCGCCTAGGCCACGAGCGCTTCATTTTAGAAACTTATACAGTGTATTACATAAAAGTACGTAATTATAAAAGTACGTTAGTAACTGTTACCCTGTCAATGCTGAAGTACTTCTGCGGCGCGAACTCGGGCTGCTGCGCTAGCGCGTGCAGCATGCGCGCCGAGACGGCCGTGGTGTGCGTGCGCAGGAGATTTTTCTGCGCCTCCTCCAACTTCCACGTGTACCTGTAGCCCTGTGGATATATGTTTTTTCATCATTTCTATTCGAAAAGTGTCGCTTTGTTCATCTGTAAGTGGGAGGACATATTGCTCTTTTCCGATAGCAACTTTTTAGCGGGCGGAAATGAGATTTGAATATGGAAACTGTATGAATTACTGGCTGGTACATGTTGGCTGCATGGCCCGGAGACCCGCGTTAACTAAAACACAAAAGCGCGCGAATTAAGTCTCCGTTCTTGTACGTCCTCATAGAATCTATTAAACAACTTTGTATAAGTGTTTTATATACAATAAAGAACATTCTAACCATCGACTGTGATCTGGCAACGGGACAAGTCACCTTTTCATTTTGACATATAATCCAAACTACCGAACCACTTGTGATAATTCCCGAGTAAATGGACTTCATCCAACTCCTCCCATAATTTTCTTCTATGGAATTGATAACATTATTTTTGTCTGTAAAGTTTTGCAAAGTCGAAAAATTAGAGGCCACGACCGCCAGGGTCATATTGCCAGGTTAGTCGCAATGTAAGTTAAGCATAGAGGAAAAAAGGCAGCGTCTGTGTCCTTACGAAGTCTTCCTTTCTTCAGCTTAGTTATGTTAGATGAATTTCATAAACGAAATAACTACGCCAGAATGGCTTAACGGATCTGGATATTTGGCACGGAGATAAATATAATCTACAATAGCATAAATGGATCGGAATCATGGCAAGGGGCAGTCCCTGCTCACTGCCTACCCCGCTGGGATACAGGCGTGAGCTTTTGTTATGTTCATAGCACATGTGCGTGAAAATTCCCACTCGTTCACTGTTGGGCACACGCCTAACCCCAAGGCACGCCACTTTGTTCTGTTTTCGGCCACCTTTATCCAGCCGCTGCCAGTAATGTCCAGCGAGCTGGTGGGCGTCTCACGCTGAATTTGCAAGTTCGCCTTAGCACCACATCGACCATCGGTTTTAGGGATCACTAACCTGCGATCCGTACCCTCCCTCACTGTGCACCTTCTTGACTCTCTCCAAGTAGTCCATCGGGAAGGTTTTGGTAGTCGCCGGCGAGGACATGAAGAAGGTATCGTGGGCGTCCCTTGCCGGGTGCTGTTGGGGCTGGAAGAGAGCGTCGAAGTTCCAGAAGGAACTCTCCACGTAGTTGTTCGTTGGCATCTCTGTGAAGCCCATCTCGAGGAAGATCTCGCGGAATTCGCTGCGCACTTTTAGCAGCGGGTGGAGGTGCCCGCTGTCTGGTGGAGCTCCTGGGAATGAGTAGAGAATAGTATGTGAGTTGGTGTCCACAGAGTAATAGAACTAGCCTTTATTTCAAAAACCTATTTAGAGGTATTCCACCCATGCCCATGGACTCGAACCTGCGACCTCTGGCTATCCGTGCCCGCCGGCACGGTTAGCCAACTGAGCTAATGAGCGACTTACCGGCAACAGTGAAATTTCGAACCTCTTTAATTGTAAAGAATTAATTCTTTAGTTTTAAAAAACCTGTACGTAATACGGAGAGTATTGACTCTCCGTATTACATACAGGTTTTTAAAACTGTCCCTAGCACGGGTTAAAAAGAATATAATAGCCAAAACTTTCGTAAGCACAACACATTCTAGACTATACTATTTTTATTTTTAATGCACTAACCCGTGCTAAGGAACAAATTTAAAAACCTATTTAGAGGCTAAAAATTTCACCCATGCCGGGATTCGAACCCGCAACCTCTGGCTATCCGTGCCAGCGCTCTACCAATTGAGCCAATGGGCAACTCACGGCATCAGTGAAATCATGTACGTAATACAGAGAATAGTGTAGAGGTTCGAAATTTCACTGATGCCGTGAGTCGCCCATAGCTCAATTGGTAGAGCGCTGGCACGGATAGCCAGAGGTTGCGGGTTCGAATCCCGGCATGGGTGAAATTATTAGCCTCTAAATAGGTTTTTACATTGTAGACTTTTAGTCCGGATCTACTTACGGGTGTTGTTATGACGGAAGAGCTCCGTCTCTGCTCACCATGCTCTGCGAATCGGAGCGAAACCTGGTCGGACTCTTCCGATATAACAACACCCGTAAGTAGATCCGGACTAAAAGTCTACAATATAATAGCCTTTATTTCGCTAACATTAATATGTATATTTAATTGAATTGAATAAATAATAGTTTTTAGATCAGAATTAGATATAACATGTATTGTTTTGATTCTTCCTCATAAATTTTATTTATACTATGTGCCAACATCGGCAACCTTTTCAATGCCTGTCTTCCGACAGACTTCATCTGGAGCTTTTCACTTATCTCTATCTCTGGCTGTCACTCTCCATTCTCTGGGTAAACCATCCTGCCATTTATTTCTCTTTCCTTTGGTCACTTCTCTTGTACATTTTCTATCTTCTCTCTCATTGAAAAAAAGTTGTTGATCTAAACAAGAAGGTAAAACAGCAGAAGTACAGGTGAACAGGGCATTCCATGAGAGAGAGATTGAATGGAGGTGGCTACAATAGTGAGTGTTAAATTTATTTATTAACATTAACATTCACTTTGAAACTGACATATCTCTGCATCGCTACAAACAGATTTGTTTCAGGCTTAGACCTGTTTAATATATAACCACTCTGTCCGCGTGGACTTTTTTTGTAACCCCGTTCAGTCCCGTAAGGGATAAATTTAGAAAAACGGCGAAACACGTGTTCAATCAATTGTGTTGAAGAGTATTTATTTTAAGTTTCAAGAAAATTAGACCACATTCTTTATACCTCCCATACAAATTATGGCAACCCTTTTCGCCCCCTTAGGGGTTGAATTTCAAAAAGTCCGGTCTTATTCCTTATCTACATTATATATAGACCCACTGCGCAAAATTTCAGCTTCCTAGGTCCAACAGCTCGGGCTGGATGTTGATGAGTGAGTCAGTCAGTCAGGATTTTGAATTTTATATTTAATAAAAAGATACATGAGCATCATAAATCAAATTGGAAAAAAATCCTAGAAAAGTGGAAAATTCGGGAACTATAGAAAGCTCCTTCTTCCATGTCATTTCACAACAGGATAAAATGTTGATAGGATAAACGTCTGTCAGGCTGTTGATGTTGTGAGCGCCAGTGTCAGCTAAAATAAAAATCCACATACCTAGGGCATCAAAATTGTAAGGCTTGAACTCCAGAGTTTTCCAGGAGCCTGTCAGCAACATGTCGCTTGTCAGATCCGTCTCCAACTTCTTGATGGTAGTGGCGAACTGTGGGCCCTTTGACAGCATGAAACTTTTCACTGTAATCTCTTGCAGCAGCTTCCGCTTCTTGTAATCGTTTCTGACATTATCTGGTATGTTATCTATTCCCTTCTTGATCTCATTCAAATGCACCTGGACTGTATCTGTGATGGAATCCACCTTTTTCTTGACTAAAGGTGCACCTCCTGATTTGTCTATCATTATCCAACCAGATGACATGGCTTTGCTGAATCCAACCTTTGCATTTGGGACTGTCTGTAAGATGAAAAATGTATTTACGGCCAGAATGGTAAAGTGAACAAAGCACTGCCTCAATGGTCTAGCAGTTAGCATGTTTGACTACCGAAACAGAGGTTGTGGGTTTGGAGTGGCGCCCTCCGTACTAGCATAGACAAATTGTCTATGGTACTAGATTAGTACAAATGGCCTCAGTCTGGGTGTATTTACATGTTAGTGATTTCCTTGCGTGGTTACCATAGCACAGTGTATCCTAGTTTGGGTCCAGGACAAGTGATTGTGTTCTGTGCAAGATATTTATGATTTAAAGTGACCAAAAAAAAAGAGTTACTGAGTCCTTAGGTACTAACCATTTTTTTGGTCACTTTGGTCACCAAGCAGTAGCAAAGGCTTGGTAAGAGGATAAAAGAATTGGATTGGAGGAAGCCTACACCATACATCTCACTAGGGTACCATAATTCACAAATATGTTAGTCACCAATGTGTGAAAATGTTTCGTTTTCTGTCTGATATACAAAAATCTCATGTTTGCTATCAAGCTCCTCCAAAATTGCCTCACCATTTTTAATTAATTATCCTAAAAACTACTGTGATAACTAGCAAATATACATTCAATTAACAAAAAAAAATGTAAAGCAATTGGTTCTACACATTTGATTATTTTTTTTGTCAATCAGGCTATTTCTTGAGATTAAAATAAAAATTACTCAAATTCAATTACATTTACAATTACCATGCATTTCACATTCAATCCTATTCTTTATAATTATTAATAATGAATTTTAATTTAATATTTTGTATGTCATCTGACTAATTTCTCTCTATTTGGCATAGACCTCCCCAATCCTCTGTCTATCCTGTGTCAACCTTGTCCAGGCACCTCTAGTTACCTTTTCTACTTCATCCCTCCAATGCTTATACTGCCTGCACGGGTTTCTTTTGACCTCCGATGGAAACCTGGTAGTCACTGTTTCGCTCCATTTCTCTAAGCTTCCCTTCATGTGATCTTTCCATTTCCATTTCAACGATTTTACTCTATTCACTATTTTCGGTACATGAGTTTTCCTTTACCAAATGATGAAACCCCAACTTTTCCCATCCACCAAAGTTGTCACCTTATCAATGAAAATGGCTCATCAAAATAGGCCTCACACTCACCTTCATAAGTTCGGCTTGAGGCATGCCAGTGTCCGGGACACTTCTGTACAAAACAGCTTCATGACTCCCTTTATCGGCCACCAACTGGCCTTCCTCAGTTAGATCCCACTTTGTATTCTTTATTGCATCGGAAACAACCATTTCTAGTGCTTCCAAGCTTTTCACCGCACCGACGATCTTTTGATGGTCTTCATTGAATTCACTTGCTAGATTTACGGTGTCCGCTGTACCACTTTTATCGAGGTAGTGAAGAATTCTTTCATTCAGCTCCATTTTAAGAATTTTCTACTTTAATTCTACTACAAATTAATTGTACCGAAAATCACAACAGAAAATTCTCAAATTTAGGTTATTTTCGTGACGCAAGCAGCTGATTGTTTTTTTTATACGAAACGTCAATGCCAAAGTTTCAAACTCTACACAATTTTCTTTCCTTCAGATGATTTTGAAACGGGAGCAAACAACGACGCCGCATAAGCCAAGTTCGCAAAAATGTACATCGATGTAGAATTAAACATACTAAACAACTTCAGTAAAGTTCATTCAAGATCAGTTCGCTGACACTGAAACTATTTATATTAACACCAAAATGTTCCACATAAAGCAATAAACGATTCAACTTCAACTTGAATATAATCACGAATGTAATAAATGAACTACAGCGCGCGTAGCGTGCGGCGCTGCATTGGCTGATTGTTTGTTGATGACCTGTCGCGCCGGTTTAGAAGAGTTTCTCTACTTTATTATACTATCCTTGGGGTTGTGCATTAAGAAAGTATTACAATAAAGAGTGAGGTAATCCCAATAAGTTTTATTTTTGGGGTTAAGAATTATTTTGACTCATACCTAAAAAACTGTTTTTTATTTATATTTGCATTACTGGGAAGTAACCTGAACTTTGTAGATCCGACAAGACTAGTAACTGATGCTTGCATAATCAAGCATTAGTCGCTTATCAGATCTAATAATAGTGTTTGAAACAGAGATCAACGGTAAAAAATTAAAGCGTATTTTTTTCGAAATTATCTAGATTTTTAAATGAATTTAGTTGAGTCGCAGTTTCTGTGAATTAACTACTATCCATAATTTAAATAAAACCTCGCATTGGATTTTGATGTCTTACGTAGCAACGACATGAATAAATACAACAGATTCAACCCCGGTATAATTTAAGAGGATAACTTGAATA
Source organism: Yponomeuta sedellus (assembly GCA_934045075.1). NCBI lineage: Eukaryota > Metazoa > Arthropoda > Insecta > Lepidoptera > Yponomeutidae > Yponomeuta > Yponomeuta sedellus. The sequence continues at coordinate 1,594,909 of OW203730.1, read as the reverse complement.
TGAAAATTACACAGTCGGGATGAGTTTGTGTTGGGCACGTTAGCATAATATTTTTTAATATGGTTAAGTTCGAATTAAATAACATCTGAAGAATTTATGTTACTATTTACGTCCCTCGCCAGTGTGACCCGAAAATAATGCTATAAATTCTGTTGGTTGAGTTAGGCTGTTCATGCACAAATGTGTACTTGGCCTTTTTTATCGTTAGAGGAACTCCGCCTTTGCATTGCAGTGTGGCGAGATGAGGCGATTTATCGTCATTTGGGCTATCTCACTGGCGACCAAGAATTGCTATTGGACATCGCCATATTACGAAAATCCGAGGAATGCTTTTATTGGCATCAACAATTTTAAAAGTTATTTAGAATGTCAATTTCTGTCTAGTTAACTAACAGTTGTTTGTAGATGATCTAATTAAAAAAAAAATCATAATTATTTTAAAACTAATTGAGAACGGTTAACAAAACCACCAAAACTACAAGACACTATTTAAAAAAAAAGTAAATTTCTGGTGATTTTGGACTACATAGCCAAGGCTAAAATAAAAATGGAAACGTTGTCGGCTATAAAAAATTGGCTAGTTTTGGCTTATTTTCAAGAATTGGAAAGGTAAGTATATAATTTTCAAAATTTTGGTGATATTGTCCTGCCAACATTTGGCCACACTGCTTGTTTATTTTCTCTGGGGGTGGAATGTTTACAAGAAAAAGTTTCAAGTTTCAGTCGTTTCAGTAATTTTATAAACGCAGGTTGTTGTGGTTGTCGTGTGTTGCAGGCGGATTTGGTTTTGTGAATTGATTTGCTCATTATTTCTAACAAAATCTGATCTAACTGCCGGCTAACGTTAGTATAAACGTATGTATATACCTACCTATCTCAAGAAAGTTACTTCACTTTCTCATACTCTGCTTCATGCGTTGAGTGTGAAAGATTGTGAAACAGATTTATCAGGTTTACTGCTGATTATTTATGTTACTAGTCACTACTACTGATTATATAAGTTACTAGTCACTACTATTAGGCCCGGTGTCCCATACTGGCGCGTATTTTAGTTTGTAACTTAGAATACATTTATCTTTTAGGGGTGCAGTATCTTTAACTTATTATTATTAGCTATTCTGTGTTTTCACCATTGTATTGTGTTTTAGAGTTTTCATTATTCCGCCATTCCTCTACCTATATAATTTTCCAAATTTTTCAGAGAATACCACAGCTTAGAATAGTTTAGTCCACCACCAGTTTCTCACACACCAACAACTAACAATCTCTTAACAGTAGGTTAATATAATTATGTCAGTTGTTTTCGGGAATCAGGGGCAAGACTAAAATAAGTACCTACATTGGCCTAATTATGCGGACCAAATTCTGACATTGTGTAATAGCAATTAGTATGGAATTTTACAATTAGATAATTCAAATTAAATTGGTTTGCACAATACTGATCTTTGTAACCAATAGGTATAAAAATGATCAACAGTATGCTTGAAGCTTCTTCTTCACCATTTTTTTGTCCATTGTTTGACAACTTATTGTGCGTATTGTAGGTCCAGGTCGTCCCTGTAATCGCAGGTGGTCTACCTACATTGCTCCTGTGCGTGGTCTCCATAATAGTACCTTACAGCTCCACCTTTGATCCTTGAAGATTAATAACATCTAAAGGTTTCATCACCTATTTTCACTCACGGCAAAGTTTCCCAATGTCTTCTCACTCCCCTAACTTCCAAAAGTGCAACCAGCAACAGCACTCCCGTAATTGGCCTGTTATTATCCATCACAGATGTCACGCTTAGATATATTAATCTTTGGAGCGACGGGGTTCACCGGTCGGAAGGCGGTTGAAGAGGCTGTGAGGATGACTCAGCAGATTCCAATGACATGGGGTGTAGCTGGACGGTCACAGAGGAAGCTCGAGGAGCTTCTAGTGGCTGTTGGGAATAAGACTGGTAAGAGTTTCTTATCCTATATTGTTGATGATTTCTTTCTAATTTGACAATTCGACATAAGTAAAATGGCCAAACTAAGATTGACACACTTTCTTGTTTTTATTATTTTTAATGCACTAACCCGTGCTAAGAACATAGTAGGTATTTAGGGCTGCAAGTGATGCAAATAACTTCAGCCAGATGCCGCTGCCTGTATGTAATACAGAAAATATTGTAATGAGGTTCGAAATTTCACTGATGCCGGTGAGTCGCCCATTGGCTCAGTTGGAAAGAGCCCTGGCACGGATAGCCAGAGGTCGCGGGTTCGAATCCCGGCATGGGTGGAATTTTCTGCCTCTAATAGGTTTTTAACTTTCTTGTGCTGGGCAGTTAAATTGTGCAAATTTTCTCTCAATCTTTTCTGTAAAGTCTAATTTTTCTACCTGTGTAATATTACCAAAATTAATGAATTGACCCAATTGGTATAAAATTATCAGTGTAATAATGAAGCATTAAATATAAATAAAGTAAAAACATAGTTTTTTCTTCATTATTTATATTTTTTATGGCGGACATACATCGACCAAATAGGGGATGTATTAGCAAAGGGAAAGATAAAAAGTACCCGGAACCGGCGTGCGTGCATGCAACGATTTACGAACGTTGATGAAGCGAAGGTGATCTGTCAGGATCGTGGCAAGTGGCAGTCCCTAGTCTCTGCTTACCCCTCTGGGATACGGGCGTTATGTATGTGTGTATGTATGTATTTATATTTAACATTACAACAGAGAACAGTCCCTGGTCTCTGCCTACTCCTCTGGGATACAGGCGGGGTATGTTATGTAAAAACATAGGTATGTAGGTACAATATTTTTAAGAACTTTGTCTTACTTGAACTTGAGATTACAAGCTGTTCAAGGAGCAAAGGTCTTTGTATGTAAACATTTCTCTAAATTCAACTATGACTTTTTGCTCATGTTGATAAGACATTCAAGATGTTACAATAACGAATGCCAGTGCCCCGTACGTATTTATATTTTGTACATTAAGTACAAAGATGTGAATCTGTTGGTTACAAAATCAAATCAGCAATTTGGTAGAGTTATCCTACTACCTGATTATCTTGGAGTATGTTTGAATATTTGTTAATAAAACTTATGCAATTAATTTTTAGTATTTGATTGGATAAATAATATGCTTATTATTTATCCAATTAAATATTAAAAACTAATCTCGATGGGCGAGAAGTATGCACAAGCATAATATCGTCGTGAACGACGATGAATATTGCAAAATGTCGTATGCCAAAAAAACATGATTTCCGTTTTTTCATCTTAATTGAAGAAAAACTTGATTCTGAATGTAAGTGTAAGAAGCCTGAGTGGCAAGGATTATAATGTCTTCCTATTTTTGTAATTTTTTATTTCTCCTATGAAAAAATGTAAATGGTTTTTTTTTTGACATGGGGCATTTTGCAATATGGCCGACGATATTAGGTACATAATGCGCTCCATTCGGCTTTTCGCCTTCCAAATAAGTTTAATTTTTCTCCATTTTTGCCTTTGTTTTCCCTATAAACCCAGGGATTTCCATGATACAATTTGTTACATAACTACCTACTACGAATGAAACATTTCTAAACTTCTATCCTTGAAATCTCTTCTAATTTATGCATGTACCTTGAGAAATTTGTTTTGTACCCAAATCCTTTTTGTAAATTTTTGAGACTTGTCTATTTTTATCCCTCTTTATGAGGCATGTCCCTAACAGTTTGATACAGGACGGTAATTTGACACGAGGAATAATGGGAACTACAAGTACCTATGTAACTACTGGACGACAAGCTTGTGTGACCACATCTAGTAATAATAACAATATAAGCCTTTATCTACTCTGACACTTTAATACAAAGATTATAAAACTGAAAACGAAACTCTCATGACAAATATTACGCATAGGCCAAAAATAAAAATAAAAAGTTTTATTACTATACTGGTCTTGTATGGACACCTGTATCTAATTATCAATAACTTTTTAATCATAAGGATACAGCTATACAACCTCCAGCTGGACCAAGAAAGTTAAACCTCTACTTTTAAAAAAATGTTTCAATGAATGAGTCCGCGGCGACGCAACACGCCTGCGCAATCGATGTTTGCGCCTTGGCGCCAACATTTTACATTTAAAAAAACTTTTCAATGTACAAAGTTTGGTTCTTCGATGTAAATATTTATAAATGTATTGCTAAGTATATAAGTAAAAATGATATAAAAATTTTGTTTAAGGTTTTATTGTATATTATAATCTTTTTTTTTGTTTATTTGTTCCTAATGTTATTATTACCTGATTTTAAAATAACTTTTACCAAATTCCTTTAACCCTTAGTACCTACCACCAGTAGTCTACTACGATAACTAGGCATAAACCGTGCAGAGCCAAAAACTCAAAAAAAAAAGTTTGGTTCTGTTTTATATTATTTTATGTATTATATTATAGTATGAGAGTAGATAAAGTAGTATAAGACTCTACATAATTTGGTCTTATAACACTCGTGTGATACTATAAAAAACACACTCGTGTTATAGGAACCCTTATTATGCAACAGTATCTTAAACTACTATTATTAGATTTTTTTACAACAATATAAATTAAATTCGATTAATAAATTGTATGTAAATTTTAGACATCCTTTTTTTCTCCATTATAATCATATTGCAGCGTGCTCAGGGTATCCCTCTTCAGTACATGGCTGGCCTCCCACAAGCCTTGTGGTTTGTAAAAAAATCATACATCTAAATTTGAGTGAATTACAGATTTTTAATTTTCATTATAGCCCTGTCAATGAATGAACGGCACTGGATAACTATTTGTCTCTTACTCACACAGTATAGATAACAATATTGTATAAGTGAGAGACAAATATTTAGCCAGTCTGTCATATTAAAAAAAAATTATGCCACTCTGTATTGCTGATGACAACAAACCAAAATCACTGGCCGGAGGTCGGCGTACCAGAAAAGTCAGAAATAGACAAATACCTTTACTTCAGTTTGAAGATTTAACATCAACACTTCTGCTTATTCCCAGGAGAGGATCTCTCCCAAACCCGTGTGGTGATAGCCGAGGTGAACGACGCGGAGTCGATGCGAGCCATGACGGCGCAGGCCAAGGTGCTGGCTAACTGCTGTGGCCCGTACCGATTCTACGGCGAGCCGGCCGTGCAGGCTTGCATTAGGACTCAGACTCATTACGTGGACGTCAGCGGCGAGCCTCAGGTACTAGTGCTCTGACTGATCCAATTCCTTAACCTATATCTAGATGTGAGTCAACTGCTGCGGCCAACTGGTTCTACGGGGAGCCGGCCGTGCAGGCTTGCATTAGGACTCAGACTCATTACGTGGACGTCAGCGGCGAGCCTCAGGTACTAGTGCTCTGACTGATCCAATTCCTTAACCTATATCTAGATGTGAGTCAACTGCTGCGGCCAACTGGTTCTACGGGGAGCCGGCCGTGCAGGCTTGCATTAGGACTCAGACTCATTACGTGGACGTCAGCGGCGAGCCTCAGGTACTAGTATTCTGACTGATCCAATTTCTTAACATATATCTAGATGTGAGTCAACTGCTGCGGCCCGTACTGGTTCTATGGGGAGCCGGCCGTGCAGGCTTGCATTAGGACTCAGACTCATTACGTGGACGTCAGCGGCGAGCCTCAGGTACTAATGCTCTGACTGATCCAATTCCTTAACCTATATCTAGATGTAAGTTAACTGCTGCGGCCAACTGGTTCTACGGGGAGCCGGCCGTGCAGGCTTGCATTAGGACTCAGACTCATTACGTGGACGTCAGCGACGAGCCTCAGGTACTAGTATTCTGACTGATCCAATTCCTTAACGTTTATCGAGATGTGAGTCAACTGCTGCGGCCAACTGTTTCTACGGGGAGCCGGCCGTGCAGGCTTGCATTAAGACTAGACTAGTATTCTAGTATTCAGACTAGTATTCTGACTGACCCAATTCGTAAAACTATATAAGTCCACTGCTGCAGCCCGTACAGACTCTCCATATTATTATATGCTTGCCTTGAGACTTCTACGCATTTGGATATGGAAAAACACTTAATCTTACGCCTATATCCCAGAGGAGTAGGCAGAGATTAGGGACTTCCACTTGCCACTATCCTGACAGATCACCTTCACTTCAGCAACGGTCATTAGTAGTTGCATGTACGCGCGCCGGTTTCAGGTACTTTTTACCTTGCCCTTTGCTAATACATCCCCTATTGGGTCGCAGAATGTCCGCAAGTAGGTCCGTTTTCTGGGTTTTCTATTTTAGTGACTTTTTCTGTCTTTTATGGCCTCGGTCGCTAGATGCCCATTTATACCAGTTGACAATACAATGATAAGACCATGTAGCTTAAGTTGTTTAGTATTCACAGTATCGTGACGCGATTATTCTCCTAATGACAGTAATTGAAGGAATTTCAATTAAAATGTGTGAACCTTCCCATCAACCGTTTTCCTCAAATTACACAGCTGAATGATTGCCTAGTGTCTATTGTTCTCATAATTTCATATGAGTGAGTGAGTGAGTGAGTGAGTGAGTGAGTGAGTGAGTGAGTGAGTGAGTGAGTGAATGAGCGAATGAGCGAATGAGCCAATGAGCGAATGGGCGAATGAGCCAATGAGTGAATGAATGAATGAATGAATGAATAAATAAGATATTAAATTTATTGCAAGGATTTTTTTAAGGAATTTACATTCTGTTTGCTGAAAGTCAATATACTGTGATACAAATTACAATATACCGCCGCCATTTGTAATGGAGAAAAGACAGTAGAAACAAAAACTTCTAAAACATCTTTTCTAAAATCATCTTAATCCTAATACATCAAATAGATAATACCACTCACAGTGCCGTGGTAACCAGATAGACATCGCAAACATGCGCAATTTTCATCACATTGTATATTATTTAAGCCGCTATAAAACCACAATAATTGTGGTTTTATTGTGCAATAAAGTGTAAGAAATATGAAAATACACCCAGACTGTGGCTATTTGTATAGATCCAGTACGACTGCCTCCAGTGGGAAGCAACCCACGACCTCTGTTTCGGTAGACAAGCGTGTTAACCGGCTATGTTAGCCCGAGCGAGTCGAGTTAAATCGAGCCCGGCTATGTTAACCAGGCAGCCATCGCAAACATGTCACACCCAGTCTGACAATGCTGATTACCTTCTGTACTGAGTATCGGAAATTAGTCTAATTACGTTTACCTAATAATTAATCCTGATTATACCCGTTGACTGGATAGATACCTACTGACAGACGTAATAGCTTAAATACTTGATGGTCAAGTACGTCGCAGGCGGACAAACTTCGACCAAATATGGATGTATTAGCAATGGGCTGTGCGGTGGAGCGATGGTAGCTCAGAGGGTAGAACAATGGACTCGCAATTTTTGAACTAAAACTTTCGTAAGCACAACACATTGTAGACCTTGATTAAGATCTGCGAATCGGAGCGAAACCTGGTCGGACTCTTCCGATATAACAACACCCGTAAGTAGATCCGGACTAAAAGTCTACAATGGACTCGCAAGCGAAATACCCAGATTCGATCCCCAGTGCGGGCATGTACCAATAACTTTGTTCGATTTCAAAGTTACGTACATTTACGAATTTGTAGTCTCAATACCGTGCTGAGCGCTTCTAGTATGTTAGTGTGGTGGTAAAATTTCTTGATTTTGACTTTGTAATGTTCTCAGTTCATAGAGACGGTGCAGTGGCGCTACCACAAGGAGGCACAGGAGGCCGGCGTCTACATCATCAACGCGTGCGGCTTCGATTGCATCCCCAACGACATGGGGGTCATCTTCCTGCAGGAGAACTTTGGCGGTTAGTGCTTAAGGTACGGCCACACTATCGCGATAACGCGAAGATTTGCGTTATCGCGACATGTCTGGCCAAAAAATTCGTCCTATCGCGAATCATCATCGCGAATACAAACACCCTTCGCGCCGCTGTCGGTAAAATGCCGCACATCAAAGGGTTTTATGGCCCAAAGGCCAAAATCTTCTTATGATGTGGTCAAGTAGAGCGAACACGAAATGTTGTCGCGACAACGCGAACACGAATCTTCGCCTTCAAGTGTGGCCGCAGCATTAGTGACAGAGAAGCAAAGTTATCGACATAGCTCTGAGAATCAGCAAGCTGAAGTGGCAGTGGGCTGGCCATATCTCGCGAAGAACCGACAACCGTTGGAGTAAACGTGTTCTTGAGTGGAGACTGCGACTCTGCAAACGTAGTGTAGGACGGTCTCCGACCAGGTGGGATGACGATCTGCGAAAACTGCCGGCAGATGCTGGATGCGGCAAGCTGAAGACAGGGCGCTATGGCGCTTATTAGGGGAGGGCTATGTCCAGCAGTGGACTACATAATATAGCCTGAAGAAGAAGAAAAAATGCTTAGTACCCTCCGTTTCCTGGTGGTACACTCTATCAAATAAAAAAACAGTGAATACGAAAATGTTATGTTTGTTTATTTGGTACTTTAGCAAAATATGCATTATACATCACGACTGGTATGGCGCAACACAGATGGTTCTGATGTATATTCCATTATAAATGTACATAAACTACTAGACACATTTTTAAAAACCTATTTTTAAAATTAAAAACCTGATTATACTATTTTTATTTTTAATGCACTAACCCGTGCTAAGGAACAAATTTAAAAACCTATTTAGAGGCTTAAATCCCGGCATGGGTGAAAGTTTTAGCCTCTAAATAGGTCTTTAAATTTGTTCCTTAGCACGGGTTACATGTAAGGAAAATGCATAAATTTTTAGACATTTTTAAAACTTTCAACTTTCTATTCAATGTAGCTCAGAAACTGCAACTTGATAAAGATTACCGGCCTTAAGTTATACACTCCGAATAAGTATTTGACGTATATCAATTTAAACTGGTTTAATCGCATTCAGCGTACAAATAACCAGTTTGTCAGACCTCGCGTAACAGCTGTATACACAGCTCATAACCTTTATTAGTAAGGCCGTACATGTTTAACTTGGTGTCCATTTTGAAGCCTAGATCATTTTGGAGAAAAATAGACAAAAACTACTTCGGTATCTACAGGGTGACTTTGTTTTCTAAGTCATGTACGTTTCTGAAGTTATAGTAGCAGTACCACTCGCTAACTGTGACGGAAGACATTGTGAGGAAACCTGAGTGTCTGAGGTGTTTAACTACCCCAGCGCTGTGAGCACGCGTGATAATGTCGTGACCAAAAACTCAGAAAAATTCAATTCTCTTTTTAGAGAATACAGGCTTTGTTGTGAATTTTTGGCCCAACTATACTATAATTTTACTTAGATGTTTACTCAATCACTTATCAGCCCCCGCACGACAACCCGATAAAAGTTCCAATCTTAGCGCCATCTAGCGTTACGTAGTACAAAAAATAAAGCGAGATGGCGCTAGTGTTGAAAGATAAAAACGTTTATCATTCTGTCATGCAGCCGGGGCACCTCACATCAATATTGTCAACTCCACCAGGTGTCCTGAACTCTGTGGAGTCGTACATGAGCTTCGACATTCCAGCGGAACACAAACTGGCGGCGTTCCTCGGTGGTACCGTCCACTACGGCACCTGGGTGTCACTCGTTCACAGGTGAAAGTCCCCACCTGTGTCATAGCATAAAGAAAGTAAACCATAGGCTTACAGGTCTTATTTCTGACGCTACCATCAACAGAGGCCTCTGCCAGTCCCTTGAAGGTGAGAGAGATTTGGCTTTTTGTGATACAGAGTTTTTGAATTTTTTTTTTATTTGTGAAATACGTTGTTATGTTACAAGTGTTTCTTATTATCTAGCCGCTCTCGGAAACCTGTTCGGTGTATCTGTTAGCGGCGGTCGTTCTTAGTTTTTAATTTTACATGCACAACTTAAGAAAGGCCTACGGAACGTACGTTTTGGCACGCTATATTTAGCGGTGCTTCTTCAGGGTACAGGTCTGACCCTGGATTGCGGCCCTCGTTTTGTTTACTATAAAATATTGCTCGCAGCCTTTAAGGAGGGGGGCCTTCTCTGCTGCTTCTCTGGACAGCGTCTAGCCCTCAGATGAACCATACACTATGACATCTGGGAGTAGCTCAGTCACAGATCAAAGAGTTTGGCCCCTTCTCATAGCATAATAGTAGATCGTTAGCTGCCTTATAAGCTCTCCTCTAAGATACTGGCCTTCTCGCTGATTCTTTTAGTACAAAGAGTTTTGGCCCTTCATTATAGAATAGCTCAGGTATTTACAATCGTTAAGCGTAGTGATTAAGCCCTCACTCTCTCTGTGAGAATCCTATGGCGGGATGCTAACAGTGAAGGAAAACATCGCGAGGAAATCCGCGGCTTGGTTGTCTCCGCAGGTATTGACTACTCTTTCATGTGGGCTAGGCCGACTAAGCTGTCAGGATGGTGTCGGTGCTGGGAAAGCTTACTCATTCTTAAAAATAATGCTCCAGGCACTTTAGCGTCCAAGGGGTCCCTAGACCCGTCTAGAGTGAAGGTGCCACTGGACAAATACAAATACAAAAAAATACAAAAATCTTTATTCTTTATCTTCATTATTTTTTGGTACATAGTAATTGGAGTCACCCTTCTTTCTATGATCTGAGGAGTCACGTTTTAAGCATACAATGCCTATACAAGCTGACTCCGCTCTTCCATAGCATCAATCTAGTTTAGTTTGAGATATTACGAAAGAAAAAATAAATAGAAAATTAACTTAGCCTAACTTTGAGTGTGAGTGAGTGAGTGAGTGTGTGTGTGTGTGTGTGTATTTATAATAATGGACGCTGTATAAATAAAAAATTTCATTGCGAACACAGATTGCAAAGGCCAAAGTTCATCTCATTACGAACACAGAGGCAAACACTAAAGCAAAGGTTTTTTTAAATATTTTATCTTGTACCTTTCAGCCTGGCTAATAGTAAGGAGTTGGTTCCGCTGCGGTTAAAGACGTCCCCGCTACGTCTTCCTACCATGAAGCCGACACTCATGCCCCGGTGAGTAGACCTACCTTTTTGGGGACATTTAACCCGATTTGATGACATTTTCTCCATCATCTGCATTTTTACAATGTGCAAATACATACATCACCATCGTCATTAGCCATTTGATGTCCACTGCACGACATAGGCGCCTCCGGTACGTTAGGACAGATTCCTATATTGTACTGATTTCATATTGAACAAATATCAATATTATTTTCTTTTTAATGCATTAACCTGTGCTAAGGACAATTTTAAAAACCTATTTAGAGGCTAAAAATTCCACCCATGCCGGGACTCGAACCCGCGACCTCTGGCTATCCGTGCCAGCGCTCTTTCCAACTGAGCTACTGGGCGACTCACCGGCCGGCATCAGTGAAATTTCGAACCTCTTTACAATATTCTCTGTATTATGTACAGGCAGCGACATCTGGCTGAAGTAATTTGCATCATGCTGGTATTTGAACTCGCGACCTCTGGCTATCCTTGCCAGCGCTCTTCCAACTGAGCTAATGGGCGACTCACCGGCCTCAGCGAAAGTTTAAACCTCTTTACAGTATTCTCTGTATTACGTACAGGCAGCGACATCTGGCTGAAGTAGTTTGCATCGCTTGCAGCCCCTTACCTACTTTATTGTAAAGAGGTTTAGAAATTTCACTGATGCCGGTGAGACGCCCATTAGCTCAGTTGGAAAGAGCGCCGGCACGGATAGCCATAGGTCGCCGGTTCGAATCCCGGCATGGGTGGAATTTTTAGCCTCTAAATAGGGTTTTTAAGAAAAGCAGCGTGTGTGCACCCGCAGCGGGCCGCTGCACCGTCACGGCGGCGCGTGGTGCGTGCCCTTCCTCGGAGCTGACGCGTCCGTAGTACACCGCACGCAGCGACAGCGCTACACAGAGCACCGCACGCGGCTCGTTCAGGTACAGTACTTCACATCATAAAAGTCCCTTCGGGAATCTACGTTCGCGCAGACTAGGAAGAAGTGGAACGAAAGTACTCGAAGCTATAAGTACGGTCGCTGTCTAAAAATGTTTATCAGTTTTCAAATTAGATTCTTTAGCACACCGCAGTAAAGTCTAAAATGCTATATCTAGGTACGTAATACTTTTTAATAGTTGTAGCATCGATTCTAACAATAAGAGTATTCATGAAGTTTTGATGATGAAACTCTTTTCTTCATTTAAAAGTTGATATAATAGAATTTTTTACAATGCCATTTATCTAAAATACTAGGATTGAAATAATAGAAATTGATTGTAAAACCATGGCAACCTCGCTTGGGTGAATCTCTATTGCTTCTTCTATGCTCTATGCCTAATCAAATCAAATAATATCATCGACCATGTGGCATAGATTTCTGCATGCAATTACCAACCTTAAGGTGGTAAACATTTTCAGACCGCGAGTGTACATTCAACATGATCTTTAACCGATACGGCTAAGGTGCAGAATTGATTGCCGCAGTAGCGCTACCTATTTCGCTCACGCTAATATTGCCAAACTAATAGTCACCTGCATCGATGACGTTCAATCAACCGATAGCAACAAAGGCGCGCGGCCTGTCATAAAATGAAACTATCCGATCAACTTGCCGCACATCCAAAATTTGTTCATCTGCGCAGGTACATCCGCGAGACTTGTGTTTTGTGTACGCTGCACGTCTTGTCAGTTATCAACCCTCGTATGCCTCCACTGCTGGGGCACGGGTCTCTTCTACTCAACCACATCCTGGCCGTTTTCGATAAAATTGCTACAGATACAAAATTATCAAGTTTTATCCTGTTTTTATGGGTAAATTATGAATTAGTTTTTAGTTAAAATGCCTTAATTCGGTTTGTAAACTCATCGATATCAACCCTTGTATGTCCTCACTGTTGGGGCACGGGTCTATTCCTGCTTCGCAGGAAGGTTAGGTCGTATTCCACCACGGGGGCCAAGTTCAGATTGGTGGAGGATTGCAAGACAGTGGCGATCCTACTGTCAGAAGCTATCACTTGGTAATTTGCTGATTATCTTGTGATAAATTGTAGTTTTCCGCTCCTCAATTTGGTTATTATGCAGTGCTCGTGGCTTTTTTTTTACCCAGGAGAAACCCCAATTACGGGTACCACCGGCTCGGGGGAGCACAGTGGTTAAGTCGGACTCCCCGCCCTGAAAAGGGCGGTATACTGACTAAAACTCCTGGGGTGTTCCTCCGCACCGCAAAGGACGGGGCCACGGGGACGCTTGCCCACACTTCCGCGACCCCGTCTGCGGGCGCCCTTTCGGGCACTCCTTCGGCGGCGTCCCTGCCCCGCCCGCAGCGACAGGGCGAGGGAACGCCGCATCTCTTCGTTGGAGCGCATAGTGGCCGAGTGCAAAAGACCTCGGCCACCACACGCCCCAACGCGCCGCCCCCTCCACCCCATCGTGACCCGGTCGATGAGATGGGGAGGGCGGCGCACCTCCTCGTTGAGGCGCATGGGGGCCAACGCATCCAGGCCCCCACACGCCCCATACGCGAGGCCCGTCGCGTCGCCCACGGCGCCCACCTGCGCCTCTCTGAAAGCAGAGAAGGCGGAGAGCCACCGCGCGGGCCCCCTGCGTGCCAGAAGGCACCCTCGGAACACGCAAGGGCGCCCTCCGGCCCACCGTGATGGAGGCGGAAGGTCCCCCGACCCTCCGCGTCCCGGCGGCCACTCTGGTCCGACTGGTACGAGGCGCGCGCGCTTCCCCGCAGCGGCGCCCCCCCCCCCAGTCGGTCCTTCAGTCGGTTGGTCGCCTGGATCCCGCTCCACAAGGTGAAACAGGGCCCACGCGACCCCTCCCGCCAGATTTTTCGCCGCTGGCCAGCAAGATCCCATAAAGAGAAGTTACTGACCAGCGCCCAGGGTTCACCAGCCCTTACCACTTACCCTTCCCACTTGTTCAGGATGAATCAGTAGGAACGGAAGCGGAAGGGCACACGGGGAGGTAATCTGGCATCGCACCCCGAGCGCTCGTGGCCTAGTCGAACCAAATGATTGGAATCAATCACTTGAGTTAAGCAACAACAGGCGCGATAAGGTGCAAGATATCAAGCCGTGCATAAAAAAATATTTTTTGTGTTTTTTTTGAGATTTCATGTTATCTATGACCCTCGCGCAAACCCGACGAATCATTGTTACAGAGTCCATCGAGACAGTCTGCCTATGAGTTACTGAGTTATATCTCACTGATTGACAGTTCCGGGCCTACATCAAGATGCCCAGTCTGGTGGCGGCCATTCTGCTGCTCTGCAACGCGGTCATCGTGTATTGCATGGTGGGGCATGCCTTCACTAGAAATCTCCTGCTCAAGTTTCCAAGGCTTTTCACCATGGGTGAGTGGCTCTGTGTATTTGTAGTTCTACAATTAGAGACAAATAATGGCAATGTTTTTAATTAGAATACTGAGAAAAATACTTATTATTTATTTGTTTTCCTTTCGATTATAATTCCAAAATACGATCAATTTATTTGCCGGCGTCGTAAGTTAAAGGAAAATAGCTTCAAACCGAAGAACTAAAATTAGCCTAATTATTTTTTGATATCAACCCTTGTATGTCCCCACTACAGCGTCGGAGTGGTCCCGTCACCCATCTAGTGTGAGTGAAGATACCACTGGACGCTGTATAAATCATCTCATTCAGTAGATGCAAAAGGCCAATGTCCCCACTGCAGGGGCACTGGTCTCTTCCTGCATCGCAGGAAGGTTAGGCCATTACTCCACCACGGGGGCCAAGTCCGGGTTAGTGGAGAATTTTAAGACAGTGGCGGGCATTACTGTCAGAAGTTATCAAGCCGCCCATAAGGCCTCTGACATGGTTTAACGACTGCCATTACATGACAGCCGTCACCAACGGCTTAACGTGCCTTGCGAAGTACTAATTATTTTACAGTTGTGAATTGAATACTGTAACAGTGAAAGCTGTGCAATAAAAAAATACTTCTCCGCTAACCACCCACTAATGTATAATTTAGGACTAACTTATTTTTAATCTCTATTGACCAGTAATTTCCATTATCCCCAGGCATGGTGTCCCACAGTGGTCCCCGGGAGGAAGTTATGAACAACACCAAGTTCACGGTGGAACTGTGTGGAGAAGGCTGGCCCGAGGGGACGAACCTCAATGACACTTTTGGCCCCGTGCCGCCGCCCACCAAGAGAGTCACCGCTAAGGTGAGTCACGTGGGCAGGGGAGGGGGAGGACAGTGGAAGAGAGGGGGAGAGAACCTGGGCGGGGAGGTACAGATAAACCATATTGCCCTAGGTCGTGGGATCCATTCCCACTGGCGGGCGCCGTACATTTTATATAAATGACCTCATCATCATCAACCATTCGACGCCTACTGCAGGAGATAAATACAAAACCGTCAAGGTCTTGTGCCACCCGCATCCAGCGACTCCCCGCCACCGTAACCGAGTCATCAGACCATCTGGTGGAGGGCCTCAATGGCCTCAAATGGCTCAAGTCTGGGTGTGTTTCCATGTTTTTGTTCTAGGTTGGGGCCAGTACATGCGATTTTGTTGTGTAGAAGTAATTATTATTATTATGTTGGTATATCTTAACATTCAGGGGTCCATAGGGATCTGGGTGATGTCATGTGATGGGTTTATTTGACGGATCTTATAGATAGATAGAGAACACTATTGCACTACCAGAAAAATATTACAACTATGATTCTTAAATCTAAGTAATGTTATACAATTGGCGATCTTATCGCTAAGAGCGATCTCTTCCAGACAACCTTTATTATCTTATCTTATTATTATATTATTAGCAAGTGTGCTTCTTATGTTGAAAAGTGTGCAAAAATTGGGGAAAAAGACCTGAAGACAGGAGAGCGGAAGAGAGTGAAAAAGTGACGAAAGTGACGAGATAAGAAAGGAAGGGCCGGAAAGTAAGAAGAGTTAGGAAGAAATGGCTTGAGAGTGGAAGAGGTAAGGAGAGAAAATAGGAAAAGAGACGACGAGAGAGGAAATGCCAGGAGGTAAGAATATGTAGGAAGGGATAGGAAGACAGGTGTAGACCAGAAAACAATCGAAAGGAGGAGGAGGACAAGGGAAGACAGTGTGTTAGAGAATGGGAATGGAGAGGAAAAATAGAATCTCTGCCCATTTCTTCTATTGCATAACTGCCACTCTGCATTGGGAAGTGCCATAATATGTATGTTTAAGGCTGTTCTTACACGGAGCATGGTGTTCCGCTCGCACAATGTAACATTTTTGATAAATGTGGTCTTAGTGGTTGTTATACTATTTATTTTTTATTTTTAATGCACTAACCCGTGCTAAGGACAAATTTAAAAACCTATTTAGAGGCTAAAATTTCACCCATGCCGGGATTCGAACCCGCAACCTCTGGCTATCCGTGCCAGCGCTCTACCAATTGCTCAATTGGTAGAGCGCTGGCACGGATAGCCAGAGGTTGCGGGTTCGAATCCCGGCATGGGTGAAATTTTAGCCTCTAAATAGGTTTTTAAATTAGTGGTTGTTGTATAATAAAATTTGGGCTATTTAAGGCATATTTTGCCTATCTTGTACTAAGTTATTTACTTAGACAATTTGATTACGAAATTAATAATTTTGCAATTATATTTTTAAAATTTTTATTGACATTTTCTTTGTTAAACGCTGCATGTACAAAATATTCGAAATTTAATCACGCATCAAATCCTTAGACTACATTTATAAATAGCGTGCGTTCACATTTTATCACAATAATAAAAAATGTAAATTAGTGCTAGTGAGACAGCATGCTCCGTGTAAAGAACAGCCTTAAAAAGTCTTTCATTTCATCGCCCCCCCCGTATTGTGTGACGTTAGTAAAGTGAAATAATTAGTTATTTGTTATACAAGAGTGCAAAGTTGCTTTTTAACCGCGTGTTCAATTTTGATGACCGAGCAAGCGAAGGATTCTAAAATTGAATCACGAGCGCAGCGAGTGATTCAAAATTACAATCCTGAGCGTTAGCGAGGGAATCAAAAGAGCACGAGGTGAAAAATCTTTGCACTCGAGTGCAACACGTAACTTTTCATTCCACCTCAGCGAGGAAATGACTAAATGCAAAAAAAAAAACGTTTACAATCACAAGATAGGTACACTTTTTTAATTCACAAACTTAGTGCACACGATGTTCTAAATTCAATTTACTTTATCCTCTAGAGAATAAAAACGGCTTTTCCACTCAGATATTGAAGATTAAAAATACTCTTTCCGAGATGGTGGGATGAAAAGTATTTTTTATTCAAGGGCATGGGTACTTGAAATAGGTCTTTATATACAGTTTCAGTGCATTCCATGTGCGGCCCATCTGGGCGTATGAATGTGCAAGCATGCAATGATCCGCTATTTGATACGTATCAAATTTGACGCGATAAATGAATATTTCCTATAGTATTTAAGGTAAGAAACCGAAATATATTGATTTTGCTAAGTAAGTATGCAGGATGGCTGCAAAATTTGCGAAGTAAAAAAAAAATTTCCTCGCTTAATTCGTAACGGCGAAAACGCTATCCGCCATCTTGAAACCATCTAAAGTATGTAAACAAACATCTTTCAGCCAGAGCCAGTGGACATTGATTATTATAGGACTTACATCAAAGTGATCTTCACATAAATACACCCGAGTTTCAATTGATAAAGAGTCGGGGTCTCTTTTGGCAAGTTTGTGCCAAGTTTTTCGAATGTTAATTTCACTGGGTACACGAATCCACAACTTCCCGGGGGTCTTTATTGACGTGTTTTTTTCATTCTCGAACAATGCAATAATGATAATTGGTATATTCTGGATGTAAATTCGAGGAAATCATGGTCGCGTTGTTGTTATTTCACTATGCTCAGAGATCACTTACAGAAAATTGAATGTCAAACTTTATTTACAATTTTTTGGACTTCAAACCATAGACAAAAATGGCTGACCGCGTTGGCTGTTGGCGTTTGGCTGTTTAGGAAAATAAAGTTTTAAAATATATTTTTTGGTTGCTTTTAGGTCCTCAAAAATATACTAAGATATTCTTAGTCTAATGGAAGAGTTATTTACCGTTTAAGACTTACTTGAAAAGAGAGTCAAATAGCGGATTCAGTATTTCATGCCAAAAGAAAATTATTAAATTATTGTAATTAAATGTCATGGATAGTTCCTTATACAGTCTGTTAGCTTTAAGAATATACTTCTGCTACTATCGGATAGAATCGGATATATTCGTGTAATAGAAATATCGGAACTAATATGACACTTAATTTACATATTTTGTTCAAAATAGTGAAGAAAAGTTATACACAGAGCAGGAAGTAGTATTACACCCGTGTGCTTTCGGCAAAAACCGAAGCCTACTCTAGAGCCCGAGGTATATTCTAATAGCTAACAGACTGTACTTGATTATATTCTTTTTAATGCACTAACCCGTGCTTAGTGCATTAAAAATAATATAATCATGTGGGTACAGCGATATAATTCCGATGGAAAACCTAACTGCAAAGTGGGTGCTCGGGGCTGCAAGTGATGCAAATTACTTCATCCAGATGTCGCTGCCTGTACGTAACACAGATAATAGTGTAAAGAGGTTCGAATTTCACTGATGCCGGTGAGTCGCCCATTAGCTCAGTTAGAAGAGCGCCGGCACGGATAGCCAGAGGTCGCGGGTTCCCCGGCATGGGTGGATTTTTTAGCCTCTAAATAGGTTTTTAAAATCGTCTGTATTAGTCAAACATGATTAACCGGAGGAGTCTGAATCGGCAGTTTTGTCATTTATGACAAAACTATCCATAGTATTATCAAACATGTTGTCAATATGGCTATGAAAATTGTTCTCGTATCACTTCGAATGCAATCTAAACAGGAATGAACTATTATAGTTCACAAAATGGCTGATGACACCAAATGTTGATAACTGCGTTACTGAAAGTTTTCCTGTACCACGAAATACGCAACGACAGCTGTCGTCGATCAAATGACGTGTGACAAGTGTGACAAGGACAGTGATAATAATCGCTCACCGTCGCAATGTAACTCAGTAGCGGCCCGTTTGTTTGCATTCTTCGTTTCGTCTCCTTGGCCTTCCCATTAAATAGGTATTGTAGCCTGCACATGGTTTTTGTGCGCAGGTGCGCGGCCGCAACCCCGGCTACGGCGCCACGCCGCTGGCGCTGCTGGCCTGCGCGCGAGCGCTGCTGCGGCAGGCTGGCGCGCTGCCGCGGGGGTGAGACCATTAACACCATACATACATACATACATACATACATACATACATACATACATACATACATACATACATACATACATACATACATACATACATACATACATACATACATACATACATACATACATACATACATACATACATACATACATACATACATACATACATACATACATACATACATACATACATACATACATACATACATAATAATTGTAATTCCTGGTGTGCAATAAAGTATATTCATTTCATTTCATTTACATACATACATACATACATACATACATACATACATACATACATACATACACCCTTACATACATACATACACACACACACACACACACGCACACACACATCCTGACACCTTCACTTCACCTTCGCTTCATCAACGTTCATAAGTCATTGCATGCACGCACGCCAATTCCTGGTTAATAACTGATGTTAATAACTAGTATTTCTTAATGATTCGCGATACTCATACATGGTTATATATTAAACTGGTCTAATTGCTGTGTGGTGTCGGCCTAAAGAATAGCACCGACCCGAACTCTTCCCGCGGGTGTCGTAAAAGGCGACTAAGGGACACAAATCTATCGGGGGGTGGGCAGCGGCGCCCCCTGCAGTACAATTCCACCAAACTGCGATCCCCAACCCGCATGCCCAGCCTGGGGATTATAGGCATCACCCCCCAATCCCCACGCTGAGCGTGCGGTCGCCTTAGTCGCCTTTTACGACACCCGCGGGAAGAATTAGGGTTCAGCTTATAAACCACATAAAATAGACATGTCAGATTGTAAAAAAAATAAGACCTTACGGTGTCTTTGTTAAAGCTCGGAATTGGATGTTTTCAGTGGTGGCGTCTACACGACCGGGGCTGCCTTCAGGGAGACGGACCTCTTGAAGTACCTTAATGAGAACAATTTCACCTTCGAGATTGATAACGGCGAGGCGCAAAAGGAGTAGGTTTCATCTACGTAATAAGTGTTTCCTCAAGAACATTGTTGGGATCATTTCATGTTACAGAGAACCAATTAGTTAAATGACCAGCAAAATAAATGTTTGATGAACAACAGAGAGAAAGTGGCCAAAAAAGTGAACAATGTATTATTGTTGGCCAGAAGATTAAGAACGATTCGCAACAAAATAAAAAGTGAAACTATATTACTTTGAGTAAACACACTAAGGTATTTGTATGACGTACGCCACTTTTCCCTAAGCACAAAATTACTAAAATTGATGGGAAAAACCATCATACGATCTGCTTATTAAAATGAATTTGGCAGCTCACCAAAACTCATTTGGATATGTACGATTTGCTGACCCATCACTTGGTCGATTCGATATGAACTCTTGTATGTCCTCACTGCTGGTACAGGGTCTCCTGCATCGCAGGAAGGTTAGGCCATACTCCACCACGGGGGCCAAGTCCGGGTCGGTGGAGGGTTGTAAGACAGTGGCGGGCCTTACTGTCAGAAGTTATTACCTGGTCTTTTGCTGATTTTCTTGTGATAAATTGTAGTTTTCCGCTCCCCAATTTGTTTATTTCCTGTTCAATTAGGCACTTTCTGGGGACCGATGAAAATAAGAACAATAAACAATCAGTTAATTGTTAACCAAAAGTGTATCATATTTTAAACTTTCGCGACTTGTACACGTGAACTCCTCCGAAACGTGTTCACCGATTTTTATGAAATTTCATGTATATTTGGCAGGTCTGAGAATAGAATGGGCGCTAATTACATGGCATGTTTTGCGGGGGCTGCTAGTAATAATTATGTATATGTTAGGCAGTGCATTTAAGAAGTTTTAAGTTAAAGGCCATAATACATTATGATTTGTAATAATAAGCCGTTTATTTTAGGCAATTAGGCCCAAACAATAAATGCCATTGAAATACATTCAGTTTAATTTTTTTATCCATTTAGGAAGTTTTAAGTTAAAGGCCGTAATATATTATGATTGTAATAATAAACCGTTTAGTTTAGGGAATTAGGCCCAAATACATTCAGTTAAAAAAAAAAACAAAAAAAAAATATTTTGTACACTCTCAAAAAAAATGTATTTTGGATATATGTCACAGCTGACCTTAAATTGTTCTTTTCAAATAAATTGAGGCAACAGGTATTCATATTCATTTATTCATGATACTATGGTTACTGTACAATAATTTTTCATAAGTCTTTGGTCCTGTTTTAAACCGACTTCTAACAAGGAGGAGGTCATCAACTCGACGCGTATATTCCTTTCTTATTTTAGCAATTGCTTATTGGCTTAAGCCTCTCTGGGTTTTCACCGGAATCTATACAAGCGTAATAAAAGCAAAGTACAGTTTTTTTATAAAAAGCAATTAAATTTAAATAGGTTTTTAAATTTGTTCCTTAGCACGGGTTAGTGCATTAAAAATAAAAATATTATAAAAGCACTTATGTTTTGAATATTTTTTGTAAGTTTTAGAAAAACTACTAAGTTCCTAGATTTCTTTGTATATAATAAGCGGATGTTAATTTAAGAGTCTTAATAATATTTTGATATAATTAATTGATGTAATCGATTTGGGTTAATAATAAAATTTGTTGTATTCCGTCCTAGATATACTTTCCTTGGATGTAATAAACTACTTTTTGAACTACGAAGTCAAGTAACAGATAATAAGCATAACCGTTAACAAAATAGTTAACGTTAATCGCTAAACCGTTACGAAAGAGTTTACTTTCTTAAACCTTAATGCGTTACATTTCCAAAGTTTTTCACGTGTTACCGGATTAACGTTAACGCATGTTAACGTTAATCCGTTAACCCGTGATAAAATTTTTACTTTTTTATGCGTTAGTGAACTCAAATGTGGCCACGGACTAAGTCGTTGAACTGAAACCCAATTCTATGATATTGTTCTTAATTTGCACTTATACTTTTATGTAATTTGCTCATACACTCAGTCTATTAGCGCGCCATGTTTATACAATCATCAGAAAACACAAATTAACAAAATAAAAATGGGGTTATTTTTATTATGTATATTTGTGTTTTCTGATGTTTTTATGTCTGCTATGAAGTAAGCAAATAAATCACGGACAGGACCAAAAATCCCACAAGTGCGTAATATTTGTATACTATTTATTAGCTTAATTAATTGTGTAGATTTACTTGATTTTTTGGCCCACCAGGTTTCGCTCTGACTCGTTCGGTATAATCATGGTGAGGACCTACGGAGCTCGGGTACCTGTAAACTTATTAAAACAAAAAAAACACTCGTCTAAGCGCCGAAGCTAAGTAATGAACTAGGAGAATTAAAAACAGGAGTGATATTCCCATACAAAAAAACGTACTGCGGTACGCTAATTAGCATAAATTATGTATTATTGCCAGATGTCGCTACCATCTCTACCGCTAGTTATTTAGAAAACCGACAGATAGCGTCGCAAATTTTCTCTCGACTATGTTAATGTAACGCCATCTAGCGTCAATGTAGAGAACAAGTTAGTTACCAAAATACCGTATTTTAAGCACCATAATGTGGTGATCTTGTTTCGTACTATCATCGTTTGATGAGGAGGTGACCAGACTATATTATCGAGTTTATTATATCATCGCCATCTTGTTTGTGTTGACTTTAACCACTTATCGTTTGATCTAACTAACCGGAAAGGATAAAGACGCGATGAGATGATAATATTTGCGTCAAAGTAATCGTTTAATGACTAGTAGCGCCATCTAGATACACGCTCCGTAACTAAATTTCGAACTACGCTTCAAAGTATGGCGATGATCTCCTGTTTTTAATTCTCCTTAGTAATGAACCTATCAAACATCATGTTCAACCCGTCTATCTACACTGATGGTAAAAAGCCTGTTCATGCAAGCTCTAGTCACTTCTGCTTTGCGCTGTTCTTCTGGAGCCCCTGGGTACCCCAGTAGGTACCTATTGGGAGACGTGAGCGGAGTGTAGTGGTTTGATTAACTCAAATTATTAACACCATTTCAGTCGATTATACGTTGCATTATATTAAGAAAGCCCTTTCGATTACAAAGAATTTAAGTGTACTTAAATAATTAGACTGTTTAAATAATTACACAGTCATTCATTATAGTGAGAGGAAGAGGAATATAGCGAGAAAAATATGGTCACACTCACAAGTGTTGTCAGATAAAAAAAAGCATATTCCAGGAATGCTCATACACATCATCATACAAATAATCAATTTAACAGGAAAATATTAATGCTGCGGCCAGACACGCGAATAGCACCCGTTCACGAGCGTAGCGCAGCTGTCGGCCATCGGCAGTAACAATGTAATGAACTGATTTAAGACTAGGCTATAACTCTCCTTTTTTTTCAGTACTTTTAAGACTTACATTAACAGTTTGTTTACAGTTATGAAAAGTGTAACTGGCACGAAATGTTTTTATCAAATTCCGTAAGATGGAAGGCACTGACTGTTTTAATGGAATTGTATTATGATTGGGCTATTTATAATTTATTTAAGTAGTTTTGGACTATATAAGAATAATGCATTACTTTTGTATGATACAATAAATGGGTCAATATTATTTTATATGAGGTTTATATTTACTTTTAAATATTCATGAAATCCTACAAACTAAACTCCGTTACTCTCTTTTAGTTCTGTTATAAGTAAATGGCTCTAAATGGCGGGAGTCGAGTAAAATTTTATAATGAATTCGCAACTTATACAGTCGACAGCAGGTCAACTTTCACGTTTTTGTTGCAAAGTCGCCCTTAACGTAACGGATTAACGTGCACGTATGAACAGTTTTATATGCTGTAGGCTGTACGAAGACCATTTGTACAATGTCCTTATCACTTGACATCAGCAAAAAGAAATTACATTAGTCATCACATGACATTAATAAAGGCGAAAGTTTGTGAGTGTGTATGTTTGTTACTTCTTCACGTCTAGAGCGATTTTAATAAAATTTGGTATGGAGTTAGCTGACACTCTGGATTAATACATAGGCTACTTTTTACTGCGGGAAAATATTTTATTTCCATGGGAAAATCGATAAACCGCGGGCATTGCTAGTACTGTCATCATAATTAAATAGTAAATATTCCTGGACATATAACACAGATCTCGTTAGCCCTATAATAAGTACAACTTAATGACTTATGTTGTAGGTGCTAACTCGACGATAGATTTAATACAATAAATACATAGATAACATCCAAGACCGAGATAAAATAGAAAAGTTCGTTTCCTAGTTTGACCCGGCCGGCCATTTATTTTCTCAAGTGGAACTGAGCAATTGAGCATGCCATGTTGATCCGTATGCGTCGAGATTGGTCCAGACACATGAGCGAAAATTGCCAGTGAATGGGTTCCACGCGACGCGACGTATAGCGCAGTCGATTTCTCTCAACCTTCTCGCCAGTATCGGTGATGTGATGACTGTTCATGACAGTGGAAGCTCATGGCGTTTGCCCAGCAGTGGGACACAAATACGATACGATATCAACCCTTGTATGTCCCCACTGCTGGGGCAAGGGTCTCTTCGTCTGCATCGTAGGAACGTTAGGCCATACTCCATCACGTGGGCCAAGTCCGGGTTGGTGGAGGATTGTAAGACAGTGGCGAGCCTTATTGTCAGAAGTTATCATGCCGCCCATAAGACTTCTGAAATGGCTTAACGACTGCCACTGATACAACCACTAGACAATTCGCTTTGAATTGTAGCTAGATACTTGTTAATCTGTGGGTTAGTAGGCAATGTCGAATTATGATAGTATACCCTCAGAACAATATACCGAGTATACCTACCATAAATTATAGTTTTATGAAATAAAAAAAAGTAAAAATATTTTGTAATCCAAGTAATGGCAATAAAATATTTTTACATTACTTTATGAAATGAGGACACGCTGGGCGACCTACGCTGCGTTTTCCAGATCGTGGTTTCCACATAACCTATATGAACGTTAACTTTACATACATGGGACGTGTAATAGTAAGATACGTCTCCTACTCGTGTTTTTTTTATGAAATATTACTCAGAACAACCGGTTTTCATTTCGCATAACATTTTCATTGCTAGGGGAGACACAATAGAAAAAGTTTGAAATATTGAACACCGATTGTTTTAAAAACCTATTTAGAGGCTAAAAATTTCACCCATGCCGGGATTCGAACCCGCAACCTCTGGCTATCCGGGCCAGCGCTCTACCAATTGAGCCAATGGGCGACTCACGGCATCAGTGAAATTTCGAACCTCTTATTTGTTTTGTGTAATGTTTCATGAAACATATTAGCAGCGGACGCACCTTTTCTCTGTAGGAAATCCTACAATGTGATATTATGTGTGGTCTTATTAAAGATGTCAAAGTGGTTAGGTATATCAAGTCACTTACCTGGCCTTATGTGACTTACTGATTCTAATATTAGGTAATCTTTATTAATGAATCGCTCTTATGCCTGAGTGATCTTAAACAAACACGAAGGTTAAGCAGCATAGGGCGCATTCATTGCAGGGATGAGCGACCGTCTATGCCTAACGATAATGGCATTTTTCAGAGCGGTTCCTTCGCATGCGCGTTGAGCAATTGGTGCCGGCTGCCGTCAGTATATGGCAGTCGTTAAGCTAAGTCAGAGGCGGTAGGGGCGGTTTGAAAACTTCTGACAGTAAGACCAGCCACTAGTCTTACAAAGCCTCCACCAATCCGGATTTGGCTCCCGTGGTGGAGTATGGCCTATACCTTCCTTAGGGAAAAGACCCGTGCTACTCGTTGGGGACGTAATGGGTTGAAGATGATGATTTATTGATACTTTATTGCGCCCAAAACATATAGCAGGACATTAAACTATAGGTACCTACCTAAATAAAAAGTAAGATGTAGGTACCTACCGCAAGCTTATCTCAATGTCTTTGTTCAATACCTAATATCGGTTTATCTGTTTTATACTCAGTCTTCCACGTCCATCAATTCAGTGTATACACCGCCTTTTAATCCTTTACCAAATTGTTGGCTAGGAATAAAGGATTCCTAGAACATTTAGACAATGAAACAAGACGTTGAAAATAGAATAGTTAATTTATTGATAAGTATACCTCAACGTTACTAGACTTAGATTTAACGAAATGTACACGCACAATCAGCTTCACTCTACAGTTAATTACTAGCTGTTTCAACATCAATACATTGGCTCTTCCTAGTTCACTATTTGCTACCCCCATTAAACAATTAAAGGTTTCCATAAAAAACAATGCATTCCTTTCTACCAAAGATGACGATGTTAACCAAATCATCAGCAGACGGGACTTTGAGATTTTAAAAATAAAATATCTTTGGCTATTTTATTTAAGAATGAGGTTGATGATATTGAGGTTACGAAAGTGATACAGATCCTAACATCATGTTTAACCGTGACAGGCATTCTGCATAGGTAGCATGATAAAGCGTTTTAAACTCAAAAGTCTCGACTTTCCAGTGAACATTAATTATAAAATTTTGACATTTAGCGTCACAAATCGTAGGTAGGTACAACCCATGCTAAATTCTATACAGGCATGCATTGCACATTGATACCTATGCTACGGGTTTTACAGACGGACAGACAAAAATGTAATTAGGTAGAATTTACAACAGTTTCAACAGGGTTGGTAATCAGTCGGTGAACTGAAAAAGGCAATGTATAGTACCTACCTATGGTCAATCTATGAATATCTAAGTACGATAATCTGCCAGCACCGCTGGACTGAATCGGTATAAGGATTACACTATTGAGCTTTGGTTTAAATATACATACAGACATAAATTACAGCACTCTCACTGTACGATGACTACGCCCCCCTAGACTACATAATGCTGACTGGTGTATCTGGTCGATTATATTACTTGACTTGAATGCGTGACTCCTGCTAGCAAACAACATACATAACAATAAGTTTTCCATGCGCGAAATATTTTCGTTGCTAACGAAAGCAAAATAAAACCATGGTTTTGCGCATTGAAATCGCATTTTGGTCATATGTTTGATAAAAACTGGTAGCTGCTAGCAGGAGAACAGGTTTGACAAATTAGCAGGACAAAAGCATAATCCAAGTTCAGTAAGAATATTACCTCAATGTCCTTGTATTTCATTTAAAAAAAATACAGTTTGTGAAAGTAATGTGAAACAACGTCATTATGAACAAGATAGTTGGATTTTAAGATTTCATGTACATTGCCAGTACATGAAATATGAATGTCCCACTAATATCCATGGTTACGGAATAAAAATCTGCACATACCTACAGCCATAGATAGTATCGCAAGCCTACTCGTAGTCTCCAATGCGTCATCGTTCAGCCTTAACTAATGTTATCATTCATAAAAAAAATATAAAAATAAACCGTTACTGAACTTTTACATATAAAAAAAACAATGTCAACCCCCAAAATCATAGCAAAAAAGATCTAAATTAGGTAATGTTAAAAAATCTCAAATTTTATTACTCTAAAAATTTACAACGTATTCACAAGTTCGACCTTATTGACTAAATAAAGTAGGCATAAGTTAAGTAATTTAGTAATCGGGGCCAGCATACAATGATTTATTGAACTTAAGAATGTTACGAAAACAAATAGATTTTTTATGAAAAGGTTATTTCAGAACGGTTATGCAACGTTCAATGGTGTTCAATTAGTCAAGATATTTTTCAATCTAGTCCGCGCACCATATTTGAAGAATTTACAACCCCCTACATCAACTATGAAGTAGGTTGTCCTTCCTACAATAGTTGCAAGTATAATGAAGTATTTAGGTAGTTCATTTACTAGCTCTGTATGATTTTATTGTTTACCAGGCACAACGTACTGTCGTTTACCTTTAATTCAAAGGTACTTAGCGTGTCTCTTCCTAGAAAACACTGTGATATCTCTACTGGCCTCATGAAGGGAGTCTGTCTTCCGTCAAAGACATCTGTCCCGTAGGTACCAGTAACTTACAAATCAAAGGTACGCACCGTTTCACTAAAAAAAACCAAACGTAAATCTATATAGTCTCTTTCCAATTTAACTCGACTCCCTACTGTTCTCACTGGATCCCACCACATCACTCTGCGTCGAAGTCTGAGTGGCAACAGCGTCAGGCGGGATGATCAGCCCTTCCTTGATGCGTTTCTTCTGCTTCATCCGCCGGTTCTGGAACCAAATCTTGACTTGCGTCTCGTTCAGTTGCAGCGCGGACGCTATCTCTATCCTCCTCGCTCTGGTCAGGTATTTGTTGAAGTGGAACTCTTTTTCGAGCTCCGTGAGTTGTTTGTTTGTGAAGTTGGTTCGGCCTGTGTTGTTGAGGTTCAGCAGAGGGTTTTGCAGGAGTTGGCTGCCCGTGGGGGTTCGCAGGCCGTCCTGGGGGCTGCCCATGACCCCCTGGGTCACGTAGTCCGGTGATGGGATCATCAGTTTCGGTGCTGTGAAAGAGAAAGGTCTGGCTTAGATAAGGGTCTCCTTGATTGGTAAGAGGGCTTCAAGGGCTTATTCAAGAGGATAAACACGGGTAGGTATACTTTGGGAAGTGCCAAATCGCTTATTTCAACGGGGCACGGGTCTCTTCCTGCATCGCAGGAAGGTTAGGCCATACTCCACCACGGGGGCCAAGTCCGGGTTGGTGGAGGATTGTAAGACAGTGGCGGGCCTTAAGGCCGTAAGCCGCCCATAAGGCCTCTGACATGCCTTAACGACTGTCATTGCATGACAGGTGGCACCAACGGCTTAGCGTGCCTTGCGAAGCACGGAAGCGCTCGGAAAAATGCCACTAGCGGTAGTCACGGAATGGTCACCCATCCTGCACCTGACCGCGCCTGTTGTTGCTTAACTCAAGTGACTGATTCCAATCACTCGGTTCGCCTAGGCTACGAGCGCTTCCTTGCTAAAGGTGTATTGGTCTATTACACATATTGAGAAGTCTTTTTCATTTTGATTCTCGTAGTCTTCCGAGTATAGTTTTTTCCTTAGTTGAGTAAATATTTGCAGGTTGTCTCGTTACGTACATTTTTTTTCTCCGCTAACAAAGAGAAGTTCGTGGGAGCAACTCTCCTGTCCATTTATGACAGGTGTCACTTTTTACAATGCCCAGCGCAGGGCAAAAAGTGAAGGAATAAAAGATATTTCAATATTGGAGTGTGCGGGCGCCCCGCTGCGCCGGAGATTCTAAACGATCGTCTCAGTGTCGCTTCGTAGTAAAACGTGAAGTTTTGACGTTTATTTCATTGTTATGAATGTAAACAGACATTGATGGCTGAATGTCGTGCGCATTATCTAAGTAATTGTTTGCCCGTTCTGTTTGCTATTTTGTGGTCAGGTGCCTTTGACTTGGCTTCCTGTCTGTAAGAAATACTTCACTTACTGCGGGAAACACATGACTGGATAAAAATCTTCGTTGACATCTTATCGTTATCAACCCTTGTATGTCCCCACTGCTGCGGCACGAGTCTCTTCCTGCATCACAGGAAGGTTAGGCCATACTCCGCGGCGGCCAAGTCCGGGTTGGGGGAGGATTGTAAGACAGTGGCGGGCCTTACTGTCAGAAGTTATCAAGCCGCCCATAAGGCCTCTGACATGGATTAACGACTGCCATTACATGACAGCCGGAACCAACGGCTTAACGCGCCTTGCGAAGCACGGAAGCGCTCGGAAAAATGCCACTAGCGGACAGATTGTTCCAAAGAAAAGACGTAACTATACATTTAATAAAACGCCTCTAGAGTGTTTTAGTGGGATCGTGTCTCTATAAAAAAGGCGGTACCTATACTTTCATAATGCTATTAGGTACGTCGTTTTCAGACGATGTAAAGTAGCTTGCGCTACACATTCTACTCATCCCTGCTATCCCCGATCTACCTCAAGACACTGTCAGAAAAGTTTACAGTCCCCGATTAATAAAGACGTTGGTCCCAATCTGTTGCCAAGTGACCATCAATTATCTGTCGAACAAGTCACGTGTAGGCTCAGCCGGACATCGGATGGAGGGTGGTTTATATTAATTCGCTCGACGGTGAAGGGTGAAACAAGTGTGTAACAAACTGTACCCCGCTAATTGTATTTGTAGAGTTCGGAATACGTAAACGTTCAAAATAGGGAACGCACAATCGCGGTACGTGATAAACAGCTGACTCAGTGTAATTTTTTGCCATTTCCAATAACTAATTCTTGACCTTTGTTACGGTCTAGCACCATGCACCTTTCTAGGTAGGTAACCAATGTTTATGTAGCACTGAGTCGAGCTAACTGCCTCTTGCGAGATCATACGGTGTAGAGT
The DNA here is from genome assembly GCA_934045075.1 of Yponomeuta sedellus. Taxonomy (NCBI): domain Eukaryota; kingdom Metazoa; phylum Arthropoda; class Insecta; order Lepidoptera; family Yponomeutidae; genus Yponomeuta; species Yponomeuta sedellus. Next base: position 1,564,484 of record OW203730.1, on the reverse strand, counting down.
AGGTACATCTATGGTAGAGTCCGAAGACGCTGGCAGCGCGTTCTGAAGTGTCGCGTTAAAAGTCACGACCTTACTCTACGTTAATGGTCAAATTTTCACAAAACATGTGACTCGTATCATAGTACTGCCCGAGTTAGAATTAACCAGTCTACACTTCGAGAGACGTGACCTCTGAACAGAATGTAACACAAGTGGATGGGGTCCAAGGTAGCGAGCCTGACAAGTAAAGTAATCGGGTTAATGTTTAAACCAAAACGGCCCACGAATGCACACAAGCCCCGTCTCTGAGCCCAAACATTTGCCGGCGGCTGCGTAATGGCAAAGCTGTGTCGCAAGCGCAAGCGTCTACTATTACAGGGCGCAGACGGACGGACGGGCCTACTGCCCGCAAACAGTGCGGTGCCTTTGATGCAGTGGGAATGTCTTGGATTGCACGCTGCTGTCTTTACTAACTGCGGCGTTGTTCTAGTTAGGGTTCGGGCAACGAAAGAAAGACATTTATTACACCAACAAGACACATCACAGAAACAAAAAACCAGAAAAATTAACACACCAGATATAAACGAAATATACAATAAAAGAAACAAAATAAAAAAAAGGCATACGTTTAGCCTGTGGTGTGTCTTAATTGCCATAAAAGGCACCTGACTCAGCGTTGTGCTGAGGGAGTCAGCCCTCAGCGCTGATTTTTAGTCAGTGCCCGAGGTAACCGGTAATGGTACTACGGGGTGCGTGTCGTGGTGCATTTATAGGATATATGAATAGTACCTATATATAAATATAAAACTAATAAATACTTAGATATACAGGGTATCTCTTTCAAATCGTTCAGTATGGGAAAGTCTGAAACTATAAGACATACGAAGATCTGTTCTGAGGAACCATGTCATCGATTTTAATAACAAGAAAAACTGCATTCATACATTTTAAAAAACATCTGTACTCCGTACGGGAATCGAACCCGGTTGTTTTGAAAAAAAAAATCTACACTATTTCTATTTAGACATCAATAAAATGCATTGTTTTCATACAAAATGCAATCGTAAGTTCGTTACCTAAACGTGTTGAATATTGTATTAAAAAGTCGGTGGTCACTTTGAGCACCTTCTAAAATAAATTAAAGTATGTGAAAACAATGCATTTTATTCATTTTAGACATCATGTTTCATACAGACATTTACTGCCTAAGACCTACACAATCAATATCTAAATAGAAAGAGTGTAGATTTTTTTTTTCAAAACAACCGGGTTCGATTCCCGAAAAGAGTACAGATGTTTTTTAAAATGTATGATTTTCTTGTTATCGAAATCGATGACATAGTTCCTCAGAACAGATCTTCGTATGTCTTATAGTTTCAGACTTTCCCATACTGACCGATTTGAATGAGACGCCCTGTATATAAACAATACACTGCCAAACTCGATAAAGAATAGAGGTAAACAAACCAATTTAGGGTTATCACAACTCACGTTTTACAAATCTTCTATTGTTTACATGATTATAACCTTTTACTTGCTAACTATTTATTAACAATTCCTATTGCAGCATATTTAACTAGAATCACTCAAATAACATGCACATTACCTTGTTATTTCGAAAAACTATAAAAAAATTGACATTAATTTTACGCGACAGCCCTACAGAAAAAGAAACATGGATGAAGTTCAGGTGTGACAAACATTTTAGGAAATTTAGTTTATGCTAACAAGTGAAGTTTAGTCGTTTGTCAATACGTGTATATGGCATAAGTATAAAGCATATATGTGTGACAAAATGGCACAAGACAAAAATATAGATTGGCCCCATATCATTGTGAATTAAATCCGATAGAAATCATATTGGGGGCAAGTAAAAGGCCATTTTGCTGCCAAAAATAAAACTTTTTAAATGGCTGAACTAAATAAAGGTCCTGTTAGATGAGGCAATAAGTAAAATTTTATTACTCCAGCAGCATGGCAACTTTGTGTTGAACACGTAATTAAAGAAGAGAAGAAAACGCCGAATTTGATGGTGTAATGGATAAGGTCATTGATGAATTTATAATTCGAGTCTCCGGAGACACAAATTCATCCTCCTCTTTGGCCAGTGACAGTGATGATTAGTGTGAACATATAAATAAAAATATATACAAGGAACTTTCTTTTATTGCAATATTTTCAGTAGGTCCCAATGTACTCATTTTCATAGTAGCATCTATAGGTACTTTTTAATATTATAAAGTTGAAGAGTTTGTATGTTTTTTGCTTAATTGCGCTTAATTCTATTAGGAAAATCATGCGGCATGGCTCGCGTAGATGTTTGTTTAATATGTGTTTCATATTTCATATTTCAGTGTTGCCATATTCAAATCGGTTAAGCCTTTCACTATAAAATCATAAACATATAAACATAAAAAAGCATTTTACATTAGTAGGAGGAACTTTTATTATTTGTATGAAAACGATTTCTAGAAAAGGTTCTTAGCAACTGCCTTTTAGGTGTAAACAAGTCGTTGCCTAGCAACGGTTTGTTTATCGCCATTCGTTATCGAATTAGGCTCAGGTATAGATACAGATGTTATTAATTTTAAATGATAATGTAAAATACAAATAAAATTAATCCAATAAGTAAATATAAGTGGAAAAATTTAAGCAGGAAAATACACGCCAAAGCAAACCCTTGACCGACAATATCACAATGTTTTATTTGATGCGATTACATAGTCACTATAGTATTTTGATTTATCTATGTATTACAACTCACGCTATCTTCCTGGAAAAGATGGGGAACTAGTAAAAGCTTAATAAGGCGCACAGGCTTACAGTGGTTGCACAAGAAATGCATAGCGTACCTATTACGTAGCTGCTAAAGTTAGCTTTCTCCTTTAGGGATCATAAGACGCCCTTTTAAGGTTTCAGTGTATTGTGAAGAGTTGATTTTCCACTATGCGTTACTAGCATGTTTGGTGCTTAAACTATATGAGAAGAATATCCCAACTAAAAGAGTATCTGCTGACACTAAGAACAGTCACTGTCACTGAACTGTAAGAACTTTATAAAGAATAATCTTAATTTCATTTAGTTTAATGAGGTTCCCACGTATTGATAAGTATACGTGCAATGTGACGCGATTTGCCTGAATTAGAAAACAATATTTGCTTTCAATAACGCGCGTTTTATCCACCGCAGAATAGTTGTCTACAGAGGCTTCATTTAAAATTGCGGCTTTCGCCAGTATTTCTGGGCAATTTATTTAAATAAGTTACATGGGGCTACTTGTCTGCATCATCTCTATACCTAATTGGTAGACAAAGACCATATGTTTGAATAAATAGAGTTATGAGACACTACATTTAGCAAACATTTGAGGGTAACTGACACGAATAGAATTTCAACGACAGCCAAATTGCCATTCTGTTCTGTTTTCCCATCTACTTCGTAGTATCACGGAAGCTTTTATTCGTATTTGCGCACGTAGGCGAGCCGAGTGGACAAGCTAAAACGTGCCCACTGCACGGACCAACCACGGATTATTTGATGAGTTAGTTAGTTTTGCGTCACTGTCAATATTGGCGTAGGCGTTTGAGGTTACGCGCATTGTATACACAACTACATTTAGAGCGTGGTGATATGGTTCTCAACTACGCCTCTCGTAGTTGGGAAAGGGTTAAATCCTAGAATAGATGCGTATATTACTAAGAAAGAAGAATATAAAGGCACTTTCGCCTCTATTATAGAGTAGGGCCCCATATCATAGAATTACAATTCAAGTTTGCCATGACCGTTAAATGTACGTACATTCCCCTAGATTATAAGTAGAAAGCAGTAGGAAGACTAATCAGTGACGCAATGTACATCGAATTATCAAACTAAACTAGGAATAGGTTTGGAGCTTTAGGCCGCTATAATACCTGCGGGATTAACATGTTAACAAACTGCAATGAGTCATTGAGATTCTCCGTCAACTGGAAGTATTTCATTTCAAGGAATTTTGTCTGCCTTTTAGCGGTCTGTTCACCATTGATACTGGTAGAGGTCGTGGGTTCTGTTCCCACTGGGGGCCGCTGTTCATTTGTACAGATGGCCTCATTCTGGTTGTATTTCCAAGTTTGTGATGTCCTTCCAACACAAATCTGCGAACGACCTTGCCATGACACGGAGATGCCTACCTATCGGATCGTTTAAATTGTTCTGTGCTTAAACTTGATTATTGTTACTCAAAGTTTATTCATAGTTCCATAAGTGTAAATGATATGTTTTAGTACAAAATTATCACAATGTATCGTAAATACAATTCCAAATACTGTAATAGACAAGAGTTGGTGAATGTTTAATTTGGTGTTCATACCTAGTTTTTTTTAATGCATCTAAAAGTTTGTCACTCTCTGTCAAATCTGTAGATACCTGTAGATAAAGTGCTAATCGTGGTTTATTTGCTTATCATAATCCATCATTATTTTCTTAATTAAGCACGTATTATTCAAATGTATCTGAAATATTTTGATTCATTTGTACATCTACTTCCTTCTCCAATATATTGCTCCAGTCCATCCAAAGGTTGTCTGGAAGAGATCACTTTTAGTGATAAGGCCGCCGCTTGTACTATTAGGTTAAGAAATATCTTTGTAATTTCCTTTTTTATGTACAATAAAGTGTTCTCTCTCTCTCCATCGGGTTATAGGCACAGCTCTCTTCCACTGCGAGATCACTGGAAAGTAGCAATGAACGAAGAGTATAATTCTTTTCTGTGTAATCAATGCCGTGGTTTTGAGTAAAGCCACGGGCCGAGCCTTATATCGCAGCAGCTCCCATTAAGCCCTCTCTTCTATGCAAACACCCACTTCTATTTTACACTCTTTTTTCCTTGAGATAGATCTATTAACGTCCAGCATTTATCACTCCGAAAAGAATCATACTCTTTCTTCAATGCTGTTTTCCAGTGATCTGCGTCACTGTATTGTAATAGCAAGTTCAGTGAGTGTCTAGTTTCACGCAGCCTAGTCCGTGGGATTGTTTGCAGGCACCCACATGCATTGCGCAAACAGACAGACGGCCGCACACCCCGCTTTCTGTTTGGTCGGATGATGGGTTGACTGCAGCTTGCGATACTACTCTTTGGGACATTGTGCAAATACAGGTCGACGATACTCTCTCATATAAGCCTTGAATTTTCGTAAAATCTACAAATCCACAAGTTAAAACTTGTGGTGTGGGTTTCATCATTAATTATTCGTCCGTTTTTCCGGAGACATATAATCTGGGTGTCTTTAAAAGCAGAGTCACGTGTAGCATAGTGGACTGCTATTATTAGTTAGGTGTTTTAATTGTATTCATAATAACTTATCAGTATTCAATTTGATCAAGTTAATAGTACTGAATTTGACCTGGCCATCAAGATAATTAAACCTATAAGTGATGACGTCTATAAAAAAAAAAGAAAGGGAGCCGCCATCTTGACTTATTTTTAATGAAAGGACGTGGTTTTTGGTTGAAGGGACGTACGTAGCCTACTAATATTATAGGTAAATGTGAAAGTTTGTGAAGATGTTTGTTACTCGCTCACGCAATAACGGCTAAACGGTTTTTAATAAAACTTGGCGTGCAGATAGAGAAGATCTGAATTGAGCTTATGTCCTAATTCAGATCTTCTCTATCTATACGCCGTTTGCGAGGTGAGCTAGTGTTTTTCTACTAAGTACGTCCCTAATTTTGGTATCTTCTGCGAATTACTCATTGTACTTCTAGATACTTATTTGAATTATTGACAATGACAAACCAGTTTGAGTATACATATACTCGAATGTCATTTAGTCGGTACCTATTTAAGTGATTTTAAATGGGGATTTCTGGTATTTCTATGGTCAAACAGGAACAAACGGCTTTATGTATATCTTATAAAAGTAACATTCTGAAAGAATCACTTGGAAAAGATCTTTAACCAACGAGGCTAAGTCGATCGGCGTTATCTGCTGTGAATTGGAACTGCCACGAATCACCATTGGAAGTGCAGAAATGTGGTTGTGGTAGTAGTATTTCTCTTGTCTTGTTGTGGTTCTATAGGAGGCCCTTAGGATTTAAACGAGCGGAAGAAGAACAAGTTAGATATTCGTATATAGTTCACAGCTATCTAAATATTTTAAGTTCATTTTTGATGGTCATTCATGATGGGTCGAAATTAATCGGAAAGTTCTTGCCCTTGCCGAAACTGATCTAGATAGAAAAACAGTTATTTTTAAGACGGACATGAAGATCTATTTGTTTCCTGCTCCCACAAGATAGACAACAACGTTGCGTGAGGGGGAGGCAATAGTTATCCAGACGTTCTAATTAATTAACAGTTTTACACACCTACTTCTCCCAGTTCTCTCATCTCATGAATAAAGTTTGTAACTTGTCGCCGCAATTGATACGTACCTACTATTTGTCTTATGCATAACATAGGTACGTAATAGGTATCAATATTGTGTTATTTACTAAACGACAATGCGGGCGGCAATCCATTATGTTCCGGTGCGTTCCAAATTAACAATAATTCAATCAATTCAATTGTGCTACACGACTGGCCGCCACTGGTGCGTCAACGCCCTTCGCGCGAGAGGAAAAAATACATTTCAAACTTCGAACGTGTGACATGACAGCTAGGGGAGCGGGAGCGCACGCTATTGGTCGGAAATTGGACAATGCAAGCAGATGCGTTCACATTCATACTTTTTTTACGCAATAAAGATTGGATGCCGGCCATGTTTGCTTAAATTCTTTACCGAAATATAGGCGGTTTTTTTTTTCGGGGCAGCTGACAACATTTCAATTTGCCGTGAAGAGAGTTGACAGAAGATGCAAAGATTAAACCGTATTAAATTATGTAGGGACATTGGTAATGTAAATAAATATGGTAATTGAGTCGCAGGGCAGTTATTTGGAATAATTCCTCTGCCACGCTGGAATAATTATGAATTGCTCGTTCCTATCAGGGAATTCAATTTTAAGTGACTTGTTGGCTTGTTACCTACAAGGTTAGACGTTGTAGTAGGTATCAATATTTTGTTTTATTCTATATACTGAATATATCTCTATGTATATTTTTCATTATAGGTTTTCAGCAGACTATAAGGTTCCTAAATAAGTAGGTATCGCTGGTGAAAGTTTGATAAATGTAAAAGAGCAATAATTGCGGTCTCCTACGAACAAGAAAGTTTGAAAACATAAATTTAAATTTTATAAACATTAACATAAATTTGGTAATGTTCATTACCTACTTTATTGCACAACCAGAAAAAAATATATTGAGGGGCTCGCTTTTATCCTAGATATCTCGATTTACATTGCAAGTTTATTGCTGGATTTTGGTCTATCTAGATAGGTGGTTACCATAACAGAGCCCAAACTCGATATCAACTGTAACAGGAGCCAAAGGATTATCGGCTTAAGTGTATTGGAGCCGTGTGTTTGCCTAGCTTTCCAATTTGGAAAACGATAAAGCGTAATCTCTGCGTACCCTTATGGATGTTGGTAGATACCTACCCAGCTATAGTCATCTATACATACGTTCGCAATAGGAATGCATTTTAAAAACCTATTTAGAGGCTAAAAATTCCACCCATGCCGGTATTCGAACCCGCGACCTCTGGCTATCCATGCCAGCGCTCTTTTCAACTGAGCTAATGGGCGACTCACCGGCATCACTGAAATTTCGAACCTCTTTACAATATTCACTGTATTACGTACAGCCTCTTAGCCTCTAAATAGGTTTTTAAAATTTTCCTTAGCACGGGTAAAGTGCATTAAAAGAATATAGGTATGCATTTTTCAATAAAAACAATCATTAAGTACTTTACTCCAGACGCCAGTAATTCACTAAAAAGCGATGTTTTTTCGACAGTCCCTATGAATATCGAAATGTCTACTAGTTCAATTTGGAGTAGGCCAAACTCACTGGAATAATTTAAAATGAGTATTTCCAACTTATTGGCGCATTTATAGTACGCAAATTAAAAAGACACAAAATTTACAAAATAGGTAGGTATAATTGACACGTCAACTTTTACGTTATTTTACGTTACTCGTATCCACTCAAATCATTTAGCTGTTAACACTTAGAATCGAAAATGTAGAGATGGGTCATCACCAGTTGACAGTAAGATTATTTATTAACCTATTTATATTCGGTACCTACCTAGAGACATACATAAACTCACGCATTTAAAGTACAAGACTTAGCCTTTTGACCCTTTTTAGTAATAAAAACTTTTTACTTTTTGTTCTATGGAGAGAGCTATGCTCAGAGTTTCTCTGAAGGATAAGATTCGACAGAGAACCAAAGTTATCGACATATCTCAGAGAATCAGCAAGCTGAAGTGGCAGTGGGCTGGCCATATCTCGCGAAGAACCGACAACCGTTGGAGCAAACATGTCCTTGATTGGAGACCGCGACTCGGCAAACGTAGTGTAGGACGCCCTCCGACTAGGTGGGATGACGATCTGCGAAAAACTGCAGGCAGATGCTGGATGCGGCAAGCTGAAGACAGGGCGCTATGGCGCTCATTAGGGGAGGGCTATGTCCAGCAGTGGACGAACATAGCTTGATGATGATGACTTTTTGTTCCGTCCTTTTACATTTTGTCCATTTGTGAGTTAGCACAAAACATAAACATATTATAAAGTCACGCCTGTATTCCAGAGGGGTAAGACTAGCGACTGCCTCTTGCTGTGATCCTGACAGATCTCTTTCGCTTCATTAACATTCGTTGGCCGTTGAATCGCTCGTAGCCCGGCTGCTTGAGTGATCTTAAACGATCACAAAGGTTAAGCAACATAGGGCGTGTTCAGTGCATAGATGGGTGGCCGTCTATGACATAGGTGCCAACTGCCGTAGATAGATGGAAGTCGTTAAGCCTAGTCAGAGGCCTTAGGGTGGCTAGAAAACTTCTGAAAGTAAGACCAGCCACTAGTCTTACCTCCTAGCTTAGCCTCCACCAATCCGAACTTGGCCACTTGGTGGAGTATGTGTGGCCTATAACCTCCTCAGGGAAGAGGCCCGTGCCCCTCGGTGGGGACATAATGGGTTGAGCCGGTGCATGGAAGCACGCCGGTATCTACCTACGCTTTGCAAATCAATTTTAAGGTAAGTGATTTTCCAGCCGCTTCCCTCTCCCCAATAATTTTTACACGCACACATTCCGCCTCTCTCCTATACATGTTAGGCTGAGTCAATGTATGTAGGTATTAAAAGTAATTTTTTTCGCTAGGATCGTACAGAAGAAAACAGAAGGAGAATTTCGTAACTGTATTGATAGGGGTCAGAAATCTAAAGTTAGAATTAGTATAAATTGTGAAAGTGAGGTACTCGTATAAATTTGTATAAATAATAAATTGAATCCTAATTAAAACTCTTTTTACACGGATTTATGCTCGTTTATTACATTTTTACAATTTTCCAACGTTTCGGCACTTTTTCAGGTGCCGTGGTCCCGGGACCACGGCTGCACAGCATAAATCCGTGTAAAAACAGTTTTAATTATGTCTACTGCTCGTGTTAACCTTAGAAAATAATAAATTGAATCCTTTTCATGCATGAAATGCAGGAACAGACCCGTGTTCCAGTAGTGGGGATATACATTCAGAGTTCATAGTTAGATATCGATGTATGAAATATTTGGATGTAATGCCGTAAGTAGTTGGAACAGATAAGATTATTTCAATAAACTGCATTGTATACGTGAACATTTTTTTTTAAAGATCTAGATCTACCAGCATTTTCAGATGCACAGAAGGATTTTGCTAAAACTTTCCTTGGCGAACTGCATTAGTAGTATTTCGTGAATTTAAATTCCGCTATTGCTAATGGGCGATGGGCACGGCTAGTACCTAATGATGCTTATACACGCTCTCTCTGAGAGAAGGTATGTGCCCTGCAGTGGGGCGAGGGTAGAAAGCATCAATTCCCGAGGTATTTAGACGCCAGAGTGCTTAGTGCGAGTTTGACAGATCCAATCGAATAACTTTACTACTAATGCAACTAATCGAGCATTGAGTAGTGAGTATGAGTAAGTTAACCGTTCGAACTGGCAAAACGCTGTCACAGTACAACTCGCACTCGCGTTTATTCGTGTTTTGGCTGGTAAACGTGTTCACTTCTCAACGTAAACCATTACAACTCGCACTCAGCAATTTTAATTTCCATACTTGTCGCTAGGTGGCGCTTCCTCGATGCCATAGAAATATGAGTTTACGTTAACGCGATCGAGTAGTTAAAAAACTCGCACTAAGCACTCTGAGCGCAGCGAGGGCGGCTATAGTACGAGTAGGAATTGATTCCTTTACCCGTGTTAAGCACTCTACTTTTCATTTCGAATATTATTATGAGGAAAATAAAAACTCATTTTTAATATTCAAATCTTAACATAAAAAATTAATACCTATTTTTTTGAACTCCGTCACAGATAAATTCCGTAACAGATTAGTATCCCGCCAAATTATGTAGAATTTTTAAATTTTAAATATGGAACTCACCGCGTAGATAATTGTTGCGGCTTATTCCGCTCAAAGAAGTTTTCGCTAAGTTCACACTGGCTGTTTTGAAACTCATATGGCGGCAGCATTTTTTTTAATTATTTTTTTTACATAATACTCTTCACAGCTGACAGTAGTTCTATTTTTAAGTTAATTTCGGCCCTTAGGTGGGAAGTAATATGAATGAGTTTTTCCCTCTCTAGGGAGGGACGCAGCATTTTCCATCCAATAATCAGATCAAAACAACACTACTTCCCGAGTACAGGGCCTTCTGTCCCTTGCGTTTCTCCAGGAGGCTCCGGCAGGGCGGCGGTGATCCGTCATGGGAGCTGTCTCGCCCGCATAATGCAATACTCGAGTATGAAATTATTGTATTAACATTCGACTTTTCCCGCCCGGTCGGCCCTAGCTCTATAGGTACATAGACGAACAAGCAGAGCGTTGCAAATGCTACTGGTATTTTTGAACCTATATAGACATTTAGGCTTTAAAAAGTACGATATCAACCTGTGTATGTCCCCACTGCTGGGGCACGGGTCTCTCTGCATCGCAGAAAGGTTAGGCCTTACTCCACCACGGGGGCCAAGTCCGGATTGGTGGAGCATTGTAAGACAGTGGCGGGTCTTACTGTCAGAACTTATCAAGCCACCCATAAGGCCTCTGACATGGCTTAACGGCTGCCATTACATGACTGCCGGCACCAACGGCTTAACGTGCCTTGTGAAGTTCGGAAACGCTTGGAAAACTGCCACAGTTTCCGTGTTACCCACGGGTCGGTCACCCATCCTGTATCTGACCGCGCCTGTTGTTGCTTAACTCAAGTGATTGATTTAAAAACCTATTTAGAGGCTAAAAATTTCACCCATGCCGGGATTCGAACCCGCGATTTTAAATTTGTCCTTAGCACGGGTTAGTGCATTAAAAATAAAAATAGTATAATCAAGTGATTGATTCCAATCACTAGGCCACGAGCGGTTAAAAGTACGTTAAGTTACATGTTCGGCGAGAACTTAAGTATTTTTTTGAATTCCGTCACAGATACTATAACAGATTAGTACCCGCCATATAAATCGACTTTTTAAATTTTAAATATGGAACTCACCGCGTAATTGTTGCAGCTTATTCCGCTTAAAGAAGTTTGCGCTAAGTTCACACTGGCTGTGTAGAAGCTCACATGGCCGCAGCATTTTTTTTAATTATTTTTTTGTAAAAGCCTATTTATTACACAAAACTCTTCAAAACTGACAGTAGTTCTATTTTTAAAGTTCATTTCGGCCCTTGGGTGGGAAGTAATTAGTATGAGTTTTTCCCTCCCTGTGGAGGGAAGCAGTATTTTCCACCCAATAATCAGATCAAAACAACACTACTTTACGAGTATAAAAAATGAAAAATATATTTCTTTCTAATTTCGCTGTTATAAAATGAAAGCTAATATAGATAAATACTTCAAATCTGGAGTTCACGACAGCCCCCAAACTCGGCTGAGCTTGTGACTAGGGGGACTCTCTTTGAGTTTTAACATCTGTATGTGTACATAAACCCTGTCTACAAACTATAAACATCTGATTACAATTATAATTAAGGGTAAACTAATAGCTCGATTTCGAATAAGAGTTAAAATATTTCAGGATACACAAAAAGGATGAAAGAAATAATTAATAAAGCACTTTCATGATTTTATTCGTGGGTGATCTCTAACTGAATTAACGACGTGTTAATATTTGTCAAGGTAGATCTGAGATTTCCGCACTTAGCCTTAGTCGGGCCATTGTATGAAGCAAGCGCTGAGGTACATTACCACTTCAGATGCTAGGGTTTCCTCGTCATGTTTTGAGTAGTTTTTCTACAATAACTTCACAAATATATGTAATTTAGAAAACAAAGCCATTGATACTGGATAGGCCGTCGAAAGATGGTATTAAGTGGATTGTATGGATTATATCGTCTTGTTAACTGGTCTAAGCCGTGCATGGAATAAAAGGCACAATAATTGGGTTTACCAAAGAGAAATATGTAGAAATGTAATGACAATGCAAAAGAACAATATGTACAATAAAACCTCTATCAATATGTACAACGAATCAATGTCAATATGTACAATGAAACCTCCTGCCGATCTAAACTCTATGAGCGGCATAGACATATACATTGGTACATAGTGTACATCGGGTTCGAACTCACGACCTCCCAATAGAGAAGCCAATAGTGCCAATTCATAGCTGTTTGAAATGTTGTCATGGTTCGCGGTTATTTCAAGTAATATACTCGTAATAAAGGAGAACTGGGCAAATTATTTTCATTCTCAGGTTTTTCATATCGGTAAGAGATATCAAATACGTTCTGTGGATGAAAACAAAGTATTTTCTATCGACTTTTTCATGCCTCAAGAAGATAAGTGAATGATCTAGGACCAGCAAACAGATATCTAAATTTTTACTATTTTTACTAACGCTTTGTTTACGTCCAGGAAAAGTGTAATTAAAAGCATCCGGGACCTAAGTGCCGGAAAAGTTGTAATTTCTTCGATATAACTATTTATCGCAAAGAAATTTAGAAAAAATCACAAAAAAATAAAAAATACTGTGATTTGTTTAGTTTTAATTATTGCGTATCTCTATTAATCTACCACTTACTATCATCTTGCTGTGAAATAGACATCAACGCGTGCTGATAAACGCTGCGAACTTCATCTCATTCCCGCGAATATTACAGCCATAAATTAGACTTATATCTATTTGTCGCTGCTCATATAAAACTAACAGTGCTTTAAGAACACAATTTTTCGTTGGGCCTACTACATGGAGTGACATGGTTCGTTATCTATCACCAAAGAAATAGATAGCGCGGTGATGGATGATGCGTCGCGCATAACGCAATTATACAACGTTTAACTGATCATCAGCGTATGATAGCTGATAAGGATTCGAACGTGACTTTTGATAGCTGCGCCTAATATCTATAAAATCGTCCTTAGCGATCGCCTTTTGCTTTTGGCTTAGCTTGTGCCGTAAACGTCTAAATTTCCGTGTACACCGTATAACTGCCCTGTGACGAGGGTGAGTCTTTAAAATGTATAGTTGTTCAATAAAGTCATATTAGTACGCTAATAATCGTTTCATTCACAATATTGGCAGTTAAAAAACCAATCGCATTGCAATGGTAAAACCCGTGCTACTTAACTCGGCGCTTCGCACGATTCGATCTTCTTCGCGAGAGATGGCTATTTAATTTGCGCGGGTTATACCCCTGGAATGACATTGTACTGTTATTGCTTTTTAGACTATAAAGTTGAGGCAAATAACAACTATGGTAATGCTTACATCATGCTATTGAAAAACAATTTATGTATAGACTCTAGGGCCCGGTGGAGTGACGAAATCCGCAAAGCGCCGCTTTACACGCAGTGGTGGGCAGTGAATTTCCAGTCACTGCCACTAGTTTTAAAAACTATTGTAAAGAGGTTCAAAATGTCACTGATGCCGGCAGTCGCCCAGTAGCTCGGTTCTAGTCCCGGCATGAGTGGAAATGTAGCCTCAAAATAGGTTTTTAAATTAATTTTTGTGTTTTAAGTCCAGTAGTGTTTTTTTATGGCGAATCTCCTTGATCTGCAGAATAGGCAGTAATTTATCACCAACTATTTTATTAATTATTGATATTATGTAAGTAATCGTGATTAGTTATTTTCTTCAATATGTATGTTCGTATAAATTATTATATCTATTTATTTATTTATATATGTATTATTGGTTGTGTAGGTTTATCATATTTTTTATTATTCAGCCCCCCCCCCTTGCCCCTGTAGGTTTAAGTTAATATATTTCCCTATGTTTATGTAAGTTTATTATTGTATTCCACCTTTTTTTCCTGCACTATCCTTTGCCAGTCTCTTCAACACCAAAGGTTTGCTGGAAGAGAATGCTTCTTGCATTAAGCACGCCCTTGTATATTTACTCATGTAATTAGTGCAATAAAGAATTAAAATAAAATAAATAATCTCGAGCCGTGCGGCTGGCTAGTGCTTATAGGGATTACCCTATTTTATTTGTTGCCTATTCATGTCCCACTGTATGGCACAGGCCTTCTCTCAAAGAGAGAGAGAGAGAGTGTATGGACTTAATTACCACGCGTGCGTACCGCGGATTGGCAATGTCAAGCACTGAGGTAGTTGAACACCTCAGACACACTGGTTTCCTCCCGATGTTTTTCCTTAACACTACTTTGAATATATTTAAAGTAATTCAAGCTCAGAATCAGCTAAATGAAAAATACATATAAAAAGATAAAATAGGTATCCATATCATGAAATGTTTCAATTTAATTTGAAGTAGCACAGATACTGCGGCTTAAGGAACGTTACAAGTCAACCTAGGTGTACATTTGAAAATCATTTTGGAGATAAAATGACAAAAAACTCCAAACGTGTCTTTTTGATGTCCTTAATTTACAAACTTTGCATTATTATTATTTTTCTAAAACATAGAACTCATACTTTTGGCTGGCTTTAACTGCAGACATCATTGTCATCTATATAAAACTTAATGTTATAGTAGCCCTTTTAGCACAACCGCGTTTCAGGCAAGCTTAATATATTTTCAGGGATTTTAATATAGAAATCTATACAATGCCGCATGAAATTCAACCAAGATCGAGATTGTTATGAAGGAAAAATGGACCAAAACTTTCATACTCTTCTTCAATAATTATTTTGTCCTTAATGTTTCGTTATTTACTAACTTTCTTAAGGTTTGTGAGGATTTCCCTTATTATCGTGGTCGTTTTTATGTGATACGTCATGTTGCATTTTTAGAAAACTGACATGTTTTTTTGTCAGTGGCAGTGCAATGACGTGTTTGTTGTGATTGCATGTTGATGTTATCGGCTGTATGTTCACAAAATATTAGCTAATCTCGAGTGGGGAGATGCTTCGTACGAGAGGCTGTATTATAGGCTTGGTCCACTCGTTTCCTTGGTTTGCAAAAAGCACTATAATGCTAATACTATTTTTATTTTTAATGCACTAACCCGTGCTAAGGACTTAAAATAAATTTAAAAACCTATTGAGCTCAATTGGAAGAGCGCTGGCACGGATAGCCAGAGGTTGCGGGTTCGGATCCGGCCATGGGTGAAATTTTTAGCCTCTAAATAAATACTATAATTCTAATTATTTTTTTGGAATTGGGCAATTTTATGTAGCGTTTAAAAGTACCACTGCAGGGCACAGGCGTTCTCTCAGAGAGAGATTAAGGGCATAATTACCACGCGTGCCCACAGCTGATTAGCAATTACAAGCGCTGAGGTATTTGAACACCTCAGAAACTCAGGTTTCCTTTCAACGTTTTCAAATGGTATTGCTGTTATATTTTTACAAATGTATACAATTATATTACTTTTAATGCACTAACCGGTGCTAAGGACAATTTTAAAAACCTAATTAGAGGCTAAAAATTCCACCCATGCCGGGATTCGAACCAGCAACCTCTGGCACGGATAGCCAGAGGTCGCGGGTTCGAATCCCGGCCTGGGTGGAATTTTTAGCCTCTAATTAGGTTTTTAAAATGTATATGACTTAGAAAACAAAGTTATTAGTGTATCCCCCCTTTGTGAATCAAACCTGGGTCTCTCGCTTCCGAGTCCATTGTTCAACCTACTGGGCTGCCGCCGGTATGTGGAGATTAGGAAAAGGGATTGTTCTTAGTCTTGAATCTGCTAAGTATTATTGAACGTCAATAGGTTCTACTTTCAAACAGCTTGTTTTCATGTACAATTTGGAACTGACATAATCCACCCGACAGTCCATTAAAGACCTTTTTTGTAAGTAGTACGTAATTCCAGAAATACGTCAATTAGCGTAGAAAATTTACGAATTACTTAAGGTTATGTCCCTTGATTAAACCAATTGAACTTTATAGTACGACAAAGGTATTTGTAGAAAGGCGAGTTTTTTTTTTGTAGTCTATATTATATTTCACACTGCTGGGTGCAAGCCTTGCCTCAGAGAGAGGGAGTGAGCTTCATGAAAACGTGAGCGTTAGTTTTAAACGTTAGCGGGTGGTATTGCAACTGTAATAATATGCACAAATGCACATAACTTAGAAAACAAAGTCATGGGTCATTGAAACATGAACTATTTTCACCATCTCATACAAGTCTCTTCATTTTTATATTCTTTTTTGTTGCACTAACCCGTGCTAAGGATAATTTTAAAAACCTATTTAGAGACTAAAAATTCCGACCGTGCCGGACTCGAATCCGCGACCTCTGGCTAACCGTACCAGCGCTCTTCTAACTGAGCTAATGGGCCCTCCCATTAGTGGAATGGGCGACTCACCGGCATCAGTAAAATTTCGAACCTCTTCACAATACTCTCTGTATTACAGACAGCGACATCTGGCTGAAGTAATTTGCATCACTTGCAGCCCCGAGTACCTACTTTTCAGTTAGGTTTTGCATCGGAATGATATCGCTGTACCCACAAAATTATATTCTTTTTTGTTGCATTAACCCGTCTTCATTCTTCTCTACTTAGAGAAGATCTAAGTATACCATTTTCGGCATCCCAGTTGATTGTTTTCTACCCCAACACTACCATTGGTCACTGATTACAATTCTAGCAAACCATATAACTTTATATATTCTTTACGATTTAAAGTCCATTATAGGAGTGGGTTGTACTGATAAGCAGACAGAACCTTTCTCTATTAGACCAAATGAGACGATTTAACGGTCCGATAAGTCCCATTGCGCTACCGTTTCATACTTTACAGCGCCCACGCACCGTCCGGTGCTGCCTCTGCTATCCGATAGACAGAGATGTTACCTCCACATAATTGATTTATTGAGTGTTGACAGTGTAAAACGCTGGACAGTGCCTCCGGAAGCCTTACCTACTCCAAATATAATAAATTACTGAATACCAACGCGTGATAGTGGTATGCCGTGTCGGCCGATGATCGATTGCGCCCGCGCAGTAATCGATGAGCCGACTCGAGACTCTTGGGCTCAGCTGCGCGACGGTGCAAAAGGTCAGTTGAACTAAACCGGACGAAGAAACAGTTTTACAATTTACAAAGTAACTAAATTTGACACTGTACTGTAATTTCAGTTTAAATAAACGCAACTTGAAAGGTAAACGAAGCATAAATGGTTTTGCCTACTCAATGCAGTTTCTCTCTGTCTCCGAAAGAAAGGAAGGCCTGTGCCCTACAGTGGGACGTTTTTATCCTACAAAAAAAAATTGCACTTTTACGTAAGATCTATTTATTAAAAATAAAAATAGTATAATCATGTGGGTACAGTGATATCATTCCGATATAAAAAACGTATTTGCAAAGTAGGTAGTCGGGGCTGTAAGTGATGCAATTTACTTAAGCCAGATGTCGCTGCCCGTAATACAGAGAATAGTGTAAAGAGGTTCGAAATTTCACTGATGCCGGTGAGTCGCCCATTAGCTCAATTGGAAGAGCGCTGGCACGGATAGCCAGAGGTCGCGGGTTCGAATCCCGGCATGGGTGGAATTTTTAGCCTCTAAATAGGTTTTTAAAAGATCTTTTTGTTAGGCCATAGATGTCTTGAAAATGTGTTGAAAATATATTTGTTGTGCCAATTTTATCTGTCGGTATTAAGATACTACGACATGTTGGAATCTAAAGAACTAATTAAAATTCAAAACATTTAAAAACTTGGTAAGCCAAGAGTTAAAGAGTCTAAAAAGCGATGAGTTATGCTGTGAGTTATTATTGTTCTATATTCAAATATGAAATAACAGCATAAATACTGAAATTAAATATTTTCCTTTACCCAGAGTTTCGCCACAAATAGAAACAGTTGTTCATCACTTGCTACCTACAAGATTTTCATCAATATCATAAATGCCAAAACATTAGTTTTCTTACAAACGCAGGTAAAACATTAATGCTGCGGCATACACGAATAGCATATCGGGTGTCGAAGAATTAATTCGTTCTTACGTGAGAGAATCTTCTGTTTCTTCCAGTTATACGCCAGCTGCATCCAGTATGGCCGCCGGCGGAAATATCTAACCCTGATGACTTCATTGTTGTAAACTGGCCCGGCTTGCTATTATTGAATGCTATGCACTTCTATCTCTATCCACAATTCATAGAATGTCACTTCTTCCAAATTCGTCCACTAGTAAAATTGTCTTTGTCCTTAGATACACCTACAGGGCGACTTTCAATCCGTTACCAACATTTTACTATGCTAATTATTTTTTAGAAAGAAACAAACTGAAATAAAAGTTTTTTTATGTATCTTTGATTGCCTCTAGCGTTGTCTTCTACAAACTTCAAAAAACCCGACTTACTCGTCAAAAAACCGGCCTTTGGGGCCCAAAATCATACCAAACACAATGAAAAATTACGAATTTTTGATAAAAATATCAAAGTCAAAGTCACAGTCAAAAGAATGTTATTCACTATAAAAACAAAATGATTACTTGAGTTTCAAAATTTCAAAAAAGATTACCTATGTGGAGAAGAAACTAACAAAGAAACTCCACATGTTTTGAAATGAATGAAAAGACACAAATGAATGAACCAAACCTAACCCGTGCTAAGGACAATTTTAAAAACCTATTTAGAGGCTGAAAATTCCACCCATGCCGGGATTCGAACCCGCGACCTCTGGCTATCCATGCCAGCGCTGTCTCCAACTGAGCTAATGGGCAACTCACCGGCATCAGTGAAATTTCTACCCTCTACACTATTCTCTGTATTACGTACAGGCAGCGACATCTGGCTGAAGTAGATTGCATTACTAACAGCCCCGAGTACCTACTTTGCAGTTAGGTTTTTACATCGGAATGATATCGCTGTACCCACATGATTATACTATTTTTATTTTTAATGTACTAACCCGTGCTAAGGACAATTTTAAAAACCTATTAATTTAGAGGCTAAAAATTCCACCCATGCCGGGATTCGAACCCGCGACCTCTGGCTATCCATGCCAGCGCTCTTTCCAACATATTATTTTTTTAATAAATAAGACTGTTAGTTTTTTTAATGATTAACTTATTGTTGGTAATTTTAGCTCCAATGTTCTTGCTTGTCACCACTATCGCCAGGTTGGCACACGAGACGTTGTATCCGCAACGCTTAGCCTTCGGTCGTGTGTATTTCCATATGAAAAGTAGCTGATACAGGGATTAACACTAATCCCTGAAATAGATTTGTTGTCAGTGGACGCCATTATCTGTGTCGAGTTTTGGTGTTTCCATTTTCACTGATATTCGTTCGTAGGTACCTACTGCAATATTATCGTTGCCGTATCATAAAATGTTGTAGATTAATAACACCTGAGACAGAAATCTAACAGAAGTAGCAAACGATTATTGAGTAGCCGCGAATTTTGAGTCTTTATCGTGGTCTCAAGCATCTAGATTATTTATGGTATATAGATAACGATAGCCGGAAAAGTAAAGAATAAAGTGGCGTGCCATCTTGGCTTATATCAGCCCATATTCGTCTATAAACAAGACATAAGAATATAGAGTTTTCCTTTAATAGACATGTTCATTGAAATTCTCATAGAGTGCGAAGACTCAATAAACGAGATCATGAATAGGGGAAATGGAAAGAGCAAATAAGGAAAACTGACCTCCACTCCTCTCTTTTTCTCTCTTCCCACCATACATCCGAAAGAGAGAGACAAAAAATGTTTATAGAGCAAAAACATATTAAAAGCGTCGTGACATTTTAAAAGTATGTGATGGAAACAATATTATACCAGACATGATATACTATTCAAAATAGTTTTTGTAAACCGTTTTTTTCCAGAATTGAGCTCATTTGCACTTCTAGAATCTCACATAGGTACTATTACTGCGGAAACAGACCCGGTTTATTACGCCAACTGAATGTTGCTTATTTTGTTAGTCAAATAGTACGTCAGTTTTTAACCCGTCACTGCGCGATGGTAGTGATTAGACGCGAAAATATTCGTAGTAGATGTAGTTGGAGACTGAGCTAAGTAGAAGGTTGATAAGTGATCGTAAAGTATGTTTCTTCTAGACACTTTTGTAGCACTTTACTCATCCGATAAGATACGACTAGTGATTTTTTAAAGTGGTAACAAGCAACGTTCCCCTATCTAATCATTTATCAGTAGACAAAATTTGTCCAATTTGGTTCTGATTACGTGGTAAAGCCGATATTGATCTGGAACGTTGAAGTTTTCATTCGTTTATTTTGTTATTTTCACTGCTAATCCCTGTGACGCAAATATGTGTTGTAGGCAACTAATCAGTGTTTTTCGACCCATATCTGACGCGGCCTTGGCTACATGTGGTTGCGAAATTCAGCCGTCCACTAACTTAAATCCATCTATGCCCAAAACCTTGGCCTAGATTCTGCTAATGCACAATGACAACTGCATGATCATGGCGTATTAAGTTCGTTGCTGCTACAAGTCTACGCGCGCACATACATTAAACCTTCTAGGCGTCAATGGTATGAAAAAACACTCCACGTAACCCGACCATGTATATTTCATGGTGCTATAATGCAGTCACAGAATCGAGATCCGGATTGTGAAGAAAATTACTAAAATGTGGGAATTTATATCTCTTAAAAGCATCTATATACCGTCTAGCGAATTATATCTCTTATTAAATACTATCTCATCCAATGGCAATTTTGGAACTTTAACAGCAAGTCAACATGATGGTATATCCGCTACGAAGAAAGTCACTTTTCAATTGATTTTAGTTATGAGGCCGTCAATCGTTCTATATTTTTGTATAATTTCTGTTGCTGTAATTTCTTTGTACAATAAAGAATATTCTATATCTAAGTCACATAAAGTTTCTTAACTGCTAACACTCTATGTTGTATACCCAAAATAATAATGGTAGAAATACGGTTCTTACGTCAAAAGAGGGGAAATGTAAAGTACTAAACTTTACATTATATATTATATGTATTATTACATTAAAAAGTAAAAAACTGTAAAGTGGGGCTGAGCTCCGTTTTAGTTGGTGGTCGGCAGCATTCAATAAGGAACAAGTAATTAGAATTGCTGCACAGTTTTATTGGGTATCCTGGTGGTATTACTATACAGCGGCCGCTTGGCTGTGGAATGATCTGCCTTTTTTAATTAGGTGCTCTCCCTGCCTGCTTTCAAAACAGAAGAAATTGAATCAGTTTATTTCAATGTAAATAATTTACGTTCTGTTTGCTGAATGTCAATGAAAATGTAAAATGTAAGCCGCTGCCTTCGAGCCGTACTGTAGTGGAGTTAAAGCAAACGGGAAAATAGACTCCACTCTGGCCATCTTTTCTCAAGAAAAGTCAGTACTCAAAGTCTTGACTGAAGTTGTGACTGTATAACAATTTTTATATTTGTATTTACATCTATTTTGTATTTATTTCTCTTTTTTATTTCCTTAACATTTTTTAACTATAAATGTAGCGCTTTATGTAAATATAACTGTTGTGTTGTTATTTATATAATTGTACTAGCTAACCCAGCAAACCTCGTACCGCCTAAAAATTTATGTTTTTTTTTTAATATTTCTTGAAAGACGAGGATGGTTCTTACGGAGACGTAAGAACCATCCTCGTCTTTCAAGAAATATGAAAAAAAAAATTTGCGAAATCGGCTCAGCCGCTCTCGAGATTCGCGCTTACCAACACATTCAGCGTTTTATATTATAGATATGTTAATATTCATATGTTTACAAACTACCCGACCCTCTTTTTCTTCAGAAATTTTCTTTTCTTAGAATGTTCTAAGAGACCATAAAATGTAACCTATCAACTGTGTACACTAAGTTAGCAATAAATGATTGATTGAATTGAAAGTTAGTTAGACTAAGGAATAAATTAATTGACTGTGATAATGATTCAAATTAAGGAATTTGAAATGAAATATGTAGGTTTATAGGCGTATTGTCGCGACTCTACAAATTTCATTAATTTTCTTCAAAGTAACTAATCCGTCCAAATGGACCGCCGCCATTGATATATCTATATTATTAATGATTCATTTACTATCTTTTCCGTTCGAGCGTGGGCTTATCTAGCATGTTACTATTAATCCCTTCGTAGGACCACTTTTGAACCATTGTCTTTTATAAATATAAATTAGCTAAGACAGAGGGAGTATCAAGATCTACTTTAAGTGAAAAGTAGTCCACGGCTTGGACTTTATAAAGTTTTATACGATTCTCACAATAAGGTGGGCATAAATGGGTCTCTCCTCTGTCTTCGCCTTCTCACATGATCCCCTATGAGTCTCATCCATTGCTTTTCGATGGCTCTAGGCTACTCCATCAAAAAGAACACTGTACAAGGCACTTCTGCGTCCGTGTGGTCACAAGGTCACTCCTTACACACTCCGTTGAGTGTGAGTGAAGATGCCACTGGACGCTCTATAAATTATCTCATTACTTAGGCAAAAGCCAATGTAGTAATATTCTATCTCTATCTATCTATCTATCTAACCACTCGTCTGTGTACCGATGGTTTAGCCAACCTCGGCCACCACTCTGTGGCTCGTATTTGCTTTAAGGGGCTTCTAAACGGGCCATATTTCCACTGCAATATGTTGCCGGCAACTATTGATGTCCTTGTCCTACTTACATGTTAGAGAAAGACGCCAATAGTTGTATCTTCAGTACACTGTAGCGAGATAAAATATATTTCTCTAATAATTTGAAACCGACTTAAAAAGGCAGGAGGTTCTCAGTTCTTCAGATTTTTTTAAATATTTTTTTCATGTATATTCCCTAAATTACTTGAAAAACCCTGAAACGATTGGGAAAGTTATTTATTAGTTGTAAAAGGTAGACTTCTCAGGTGTACATATTCCATCGGCTGATCAGGTCATAATGATGCCAAGATCAGACGATGGAATTCTGGAGAGCGCTGGATAGCGGATTTAGTGGCGTCATAGTGATACTTCTAAAAAAAACGTGAAATATATAATTTTTAATAAAATACAGGCCCGCCACTGTCTTACGATCCTCCACCAACCCGGACTTGGCCCCCGTGGTGGAGAAAGGCCTAATTTTCCTGCGGTGCAGGAAGAGACCCGTGCCCCAGCAGTGGGGACAAGCAAGCGTTGATATCCACAGGAAACGACTTCAACGGCACTAAAAACACGAAAATTATATAATATGACCTTAAAATTCAAACTAAATACATCTACATGTATATACCTAGTTTAAATTTAAAGATAATAGTCTGCAATAGTCAGCCGGGGTGGCAGGGAAGGGCCGCTGACTGGCAGGATTGGAGAACAAAAGGGGAGGCCTGCCCAGCAGTGGGACACTAAAGCGGCTAATAAAAAAAAGTCTGCACCAATGTACAGACACACAATGCTAGGTACAGTTTTATATTATAATATACTAGCTGGTGCCCGCAACTTCATCTGCCTTGGATTAGTATTTCGAGTACCTTATATAGCGTGAAAAGAACAAACATTAAAATTAGGGCATAAATATTTTTTGGGTTGCATTTGAAAAATATTACACAATACCTTTATAAATTGTAGCCTATGTGTTATTCTGATGTATAAGCTATATTATTGTAGGGTTTCATTAAAATCCATTCAGTACTTTTTACGTGAAAGAGTAACAAACATACAAACATACTTACAAACTTTCGCGTTTATAATATTAGTAGCTGAGGCTGATACATGC
This sequence comes from Yponomeuta sedellus, assembly GCA_934045075.1. NCBI lineage: Eukaryota > Metazoa > Arthropoda > Insecta > Lepidoptera > Yponomeutidae > Yponomeuta > Yponomeuta sedellus. Next base: position 1,540,333 of record OW203730.1, on the reverse strand, counting down.
CAAAGAAGAAACAAAGCTTCATTAGCATACGCGTAGTGCGGTGGTCGAGCGTTGAGTAGTCGGTTATAATCCGTATAATGGCCCAAATAACTTGAGATAACTCGACGGAGTTAGATAGACGATGTTGCGTAAAGAGCTTACTTACATATTTTGGTTTATTTAGGTAGTACTTTACTACACAGGGTTGCCTTTTTAATGTCTTTTTTTTGGAATAATTGGAGGTCGAAAGAAAGAGAGAGAGAGAGAGAGAAAGAAAGAAAGAAAGAAAGAAAGAAAGAAAAAAGAAAGAAAGTAAGAGAGAGAGAGAGAGAGAGAGAAAGAGAAAGTAAGAGAGAGAGAAAGAAAGAAAGTAAGAGAGAGAGATAGAGAGATAGAGAGAGAGAAAGAAAGAAAGAAAGAAAGAAAGAAAGAAAGAAAGAAAGACAGAAAGAGACAGAGAAACATTTATTGCATCAACAGTCACACACACAAAACATCTAGCACATACGAAACAAACTTATCGGAGAACATCGTCATTACGACTTTTGTTACACGGATAGAAGTTGTTTTTATTAAATTGATTGTTTGTGGTTTCTGCTTAAAAAAAACATACGTATTTTCGGGTTCGAACCCCGGCTGGGGACAAAAAACTCCAGGTCTTGGATGTTTATATGTTTGTGACGTCGTTGTTTCTGATTCACACGACACAGGGTATCCTAGTGTGGGACCAGAAGCAACATATGTAAATGTTATTATTATTATAATTGTATAGAAATAGATCTTCTATGTAGGACGATGATAGGTTTTCAAGGGGATGCCATAGGTATACGTAATAAAAGTACTCATTAAAATGACGTTAGTGTACGTATTATAATTACGTAAGCTTACGTAATATTTTTCTTAGCTACTTAGCTTTTATTTTCTTAGCTTTGTAGCTAAGAAAATGAAAACTTAGTAGCCAAAATATAAAATAAAGTTAGCTGAAAACAAAAAAAAAACAGCGTTGTCTTCCGCACTGGATGAGAACCAATTAATATTCCTATTCAGAGCTGCAGAATTACGCCTTCCAATTTTCCTGACAGGTGCGATCAGGCGCTGGATGGGTGACCATCCCGTGACTACCGATAGTGGCATTTTTTCCGAGCGTTCCGTGCAGCGCAAGACACGCTAAGCCGTTGGTGCCGGTTGTAATGTAATGGCAGTTGTTAAGTCATGTCAGTGGCCTTATGGGCGGCATGATAACTTCTGACAGTAAGGCCACGGTCTTAAAATCCTCCACCAACCCGGACTTGGCCTCCGTGGTGGAGTATGGAGTAACCTTTCTGCAATGCAGGAATAGACCCGTGCGCCAGTTGTGGGGATATAGAAAGGGTTGATATTAGATGGCGCTTGAGGACAGATTATAGATTTAGTAGCACCCCGCGCAAAATGTCACTAGATGACGTGGCACGGTCGCCCCGCCTAAGTTTTCGCTCACTAAAAGCCTAGGAACAATTGAATGCTCCATTTTAATGGCCATTAGAATAGAACGGTAGCGATAAAGTGCTGCCTGAACAGCTTCGATGCAAGTCACCTGTGCATTAGGCTGCGACTTGGTGCGGGGGCAGTCGCACAAGCGACAAGCGATTTAAAAGGTAAACTGTACATACAAATACATAACTTCACGCCTGTATCCCAGAGGGGTAGGCAGATACCAGGGACTACCACTTGCCATGATCCTGACAGATCACCTTCGCTTCATCAACGTTCATAAGGAAAACTTTGTTATTTACAAATACACGATTCCTCTAGCACTCCTTAGAGAATCGCTTGTAGCCCCGGCTGCCTGAGTGATTTTAAACGATCACGAAGGTTATGCAACACAGGGCGCGCTTAGTGCATGGATGGGTAAACCATCTATGACTAACGCTAGTGGCATTTTTCCGAGCGGTTCCGTGCTTCGCAAGGCATGTTAAGCAGTTGGTGCCGGCTGCCGTCGAAAGATGGCAGTCGTTTAGCCAAGTCAGAGGCTTTAGGGCGGCTTGAAAACTTCTGACAGTAAGACCAGCCACTAGTCTTGCGAGGCTCCACCAATCCCGATTGGCCCTCGTGGTGGAGTATGGCCTATACCTTTCTTAGAGAAGAGACCCGAGCCCCACGGTAGGGTCATAATGGTTGATGATGATGAAGATGACTCCTTAGAGGCATTAAATTTTAAGTTTCCTTGTATTTATTATTGATGTTTCCTTGTATTTAGAAACTTCACTCGATTTGAATAGGCGCTTAACGTGTGTTTTAAGGAATCGCGTTTTTATAAATAGGAATTAATAAATAAAGAAGAGACCACTAATACAATCTTAAGATGGAGTTAAACCTGGCTTATGAGAAGAGTTTCCGTTATAAACCGGCTTTAATTGCCGGCATTTAGGAGTGTTCTACTTTTCAAAAATAAGACCGTAACAGACGTGTCGTTTACAAAAATACGATTCCTCTAAAACGCTTTACAAATGCCGCTGAAATTGTCATTTGTTAAGGAAAAGATTTTTATGAAAAAGAAGATATGAGCAAAACTGAAGATATTTTTTCATAAAATTTAAGATAAGGACAATGATTCAATGAGTCGCTCAGGATTGTCGTAAATAGAATCGCTTAGTGCCTTAAAACATAGATTTGTCCCGAAGTGGTTGCTTGTATGCAAATTGTAGTTTGTCTCTACAAATATTGTAATTGCCTCTAACTTCTAGGTATACGAGAAATTATGACTTTTTTACTAATGTATTGGGTGAAGCGCTCGTGGCCTAGGCGAACCGATTAATTGGAATCAATCACTTGGTTAAGCAACAACAGGCGCGGTCAGGTACAGGATGGGTGAGCGTCCCGTGACTACCGCTAGTGGCATTTTTCCGAGCGCTTCCGTGCTTCGCAAGGCACGCTAAGCCGTTGGTGCCGGCTGTCATATAATGGCAGTCGTTAAGCCCTGTCAGAGGCCTTATGGGCGGCTTGATAACTTCTGACAGTAAGGCCCGCCACTGTCTTACAACCCTCCACCAACCCGGACTTGGCCCCCGTGGTGGAGTATGGCCTAACCTTCCTGCGATGCAGGAAGAGACCCGTGCCCCAGCAGTGGGGACATGAAAGGGTTGATAACGATTGGGTGATATGGGTACAGGTGGCGTTCCTGAAAAAAGGATAATTTTATCTGCATTTCACGACTGTTTTAAGGCGTCGTGTTTTTATCTTTCCCTTAAACTGGTGTGCGTGCATGCAAGATCTAATGGATGCTGGTGAAGTGAAAAAGGTTTTTTTAGGGATATTTATTAGTAAAATATTTCATAATAGAAATATGAGCCATTATAACATAATTATATTTGAACAATATGCAGCCCGCCTCTTTTTTAAATTTGAAATTCAATTTACGTAAATATATCAATAATATATCATTATCCTGCAGAAAATAATTAAAACAGTTTGTAATTATTATAACTCCTTAGAATACTCTCTACTTTGGTCTCTACCGGCTTATCCTTACACCCTCCATGCGAGTAGCCCTTCAGTGGGGCTATCACAATATAAACGTTACGATTACGACACGAATACGAACGAGTAGACCTATACGAAACCCGCAATAACTGATTGTACTCAATCTAACTGTGACCACGACAACTGCAGCGCTGCCGAAATGCCGAAAATTAGGGTACTTACGTTTTACCGAATAACCCGAATAACCCAGTGTTTGTTTTCACCGAATAACCCAGTGTTTGTTTTCACCGAATAACCCAGTGTTTGGTTTCACCGACACTTTTTTTAAGCGTCCTCGTGCGACGATGGACCAACGTATTGTTAGTGACTATCACTAAAAACATAAAATCTAAAATTAACAATCCAAATCCCCAATGTACCTTATTATTACAAAGTACCTAGGTTGGTTCCGCCTGCTTGGTAGATGCTTTGACTCTGCAGTCGGATTGTCGGTTATTTTTTACCGTTGGCAAGCTCGTGCGTTTTAGTGGCCCAAAGGTTTAACATTGAATCATCTAACCCTAAACTGAATTGGTTGGTGAATCCAAAGCATGTACCGATGAGTTTGTCTTCCAAGTTATGTATATAATTATATTAAACGGGTCTAATCGCGACTATATATAAGGTAAAAGTAATTGCCTTATTTCCTTATTTAAGATAAGATGAGATGAGATGAGGATATTCTTTATTTTACACCAGGAAAAAACAAAACAAAAGTTATGTATATTGGTGAAGTTATAGTAGCATTGTCACTTGCTAACTGTGAAGGAAAACATCATAACAACGTTGTCTGAAAGAGATCGCTTTTAGCGATAAGACCGCCAATTGTATAAGGCAATACTTAGATATTTTATCTATTTTGTTTTCTGATGTGTACAATGAAGAGTTCTAATCTAATCTAACATCGTCCTCATTCTCACCGCCTGTCTTAAAATCGCCAAAAAGCTGTCGGCACGCGTCGTGACGTTGTACCATACTCTGTCTATGAGAAAAGAAAGGCCCAGCGAAGAGACATATATGTTCCGGGCCTGTGGGTGCGAGTACATCCCGCAGGCTGCTTATGTTATACACAACAGTTAGATTTAATTAACAGACAGATACAGAAAGAACGCTTAGCGCTGGTGCAACCGACTGCTCATCAATCCATACGTACGTGCGTGCACTCTAATCAGCCAAGGACGACTTAGCTATAAAAATGTTAAGTTTGGCTTGCAGTCCATAGACTGTGAGGAAGACTTTACGTATGCAAGAGACGGGAGTTTGATCTCCGCTTCCACTTCTGGAAAGAAGTCGGGACGAAAGTCTAGTTTCTCCACTACCGTGCTCAGTTTTCGTACCGTTCAGCCTGTGACATGGGCGCAGGCCCTTCAGCTCCCGCGAAAGGGCGGCAGGGCGGCTATCGGGCGATCTGGCACGCCAGCCCTCACGTGACCGCCAACTGTGGTAATGACCCGACGCTAATATCAATATTGGACGTGGAAAAGTGGCCTCTGGAAGAAAGGTAATGTGTGCTCTTAAGAGAGCAAAGCAATCGGCTCAAATTGTCGCGTTGGCCGGTCTTCGAGGTCATACTCGTACAGTAACTGCAAGGACTACAGGACTGCAAGGAAACTGGACAGGGATGGTCGTTTCACATTGAACGGTAAGCGTAACGACACGAAATCATTAGCTGGTGGTTCCATATATTTACTAAGGCTGTTGAGCGAAACTTGTAAAGTTAGTTTTACCTGGCATTTTTACATAAGATTTGCACACAGCACTTTCTAATAGTAAGGATAACTTAACTAAATTCATGAAATTATAATTATGTATTTTTTCCTTTTTTTTTTTAAAAAAACGAACAGTTCCGATGATTACTTAGTTATCATTGTCAGGCTATACTAGTCCACTGCTGGACATAGCCCTCCCCTGATGAGCGCCATAGCGCCCTGTCTATATATAAATAAAATTCAAAGTGCTAACTGACTGACTCACTCATCAAAGCCCATCCCCGGCCGTTGGACCTAAGAAGCTGAAATTTTGCACAGAGGGTCTATATATAATTTAGGCAAGGAATAAGACCGGATTTTTTTTAAATTCAACCCCAAAGGGGGCGAAAAGGGTTGCCAAAATTTGTATGGGTGGTATAAAGAAAGTCGTCTAATATTCTTGAAACTTAAATTAAATACTCCTCAGCACAATTGATTGAACACGAGTTTCGCCGTTTTTCTAAATTTAACCCTTAAGAGAGTGAACGGGGTTGCAAAAAATGTCCGCGCGTCGCGGACGAGTCGCGGGCAAAAGCTAGTTATTAATATTAGGGACATAATTATTAAGTTAAGCTGCACAGATTTATTTACTAAAAATAGTTTTAAGTTGCATACGTACATAGTATGAATCACAAGTTGCGAGCGATGCGAGTTTTATAATTATTTGGGTTATCTCGCTTTATTTTTAATCTACACTACCATGACAGCAGTGTAAAGGTGAAGAATTCAAGGTGTATAAAGTGATAAATTCATTTACTCTTTCCCGTTACCATTTATACATTTCAATAGATTTAGGCTAGGAAATACCTAGACTGTAAACATTTTGGAAAGCAACATGTTTGTAAGATTTTTTTATAGCACCGTTTTGTCAAAATATGCGAAACAAATTATAGTCTACGACTTCGACTGTAATAATATTAGTGTCCACCCCTATGCAAGGAATGTCATATTTTCGGGTTCTGAAGGTCAAATTAAGGTGACTCATAAGTAAGTATGATGTGAACGACGAAGTGATCGACGAAGTGAATGTGATTTTACTGAATCAACATGCAGCTTTTACTACAGGAAAATCTTCATATTGAAATCTGGCCTAGATATTATTTTTATTAGGAAGTTTTTATACACTATTTTTATTTTTAATGCACTAACCCGTGCTAAGGAACAAATTTAAAAACCTATTTAGAGGCTAAAAATTTCATCCATGCCGGGATTCGAACCCGCAACCTCTGGCTATCCGTACCAGCGCTCTACCAATTGAGCCAATGGGCGACTCACGACATCAGTGAAATCGAACCTCTTTACAATATTCTCTGTATTACGTACAGGCAGCGACATCTGACTTAAGCAAATTGCATTACTTACAGCCCCGACTACCTACTTTGCAGTTAGGTTTAACATCGGAACGATATCACTGTACCCACATGATTACACTATTTTTATTTTTAATGCACTAACCCGTGCTAAGGAACAAATTTAAAAACCTATTTAGAGGCTAAAAATTTCACCCATGCCGGGATTCGAACCCGCAACCTCTGGCTATCCGTGCCAGCGCTCTACCAATTGAGCCAATGGGCGACTCACGGCATCAGTGAAATTTCGAACCTATTTAGAGGCTAACAATTTCACCCATGCCGGGATTCGAACCCGCAACCTCTAGCTATCCGTGCCAGCGCTCTACCAATTGAGCCAATGGGCGACTCACGGCATCAGTGAAATTTAGTATATTTTTATAATTTAGTAAAAATAGTATAATCATGTGAGTACAGTGATATCGTTCCGATGTTAAACCTAACTGCAAAGTAGGTAGTCGGGGCTGTAAGTAATGCAATTTGCTTAAGTTAGATGTCACTGCCTGTACGTAATACAGAGAATAGTGTAAAGAGGTTCGAAATTTCACTGATGCCGTGAGTCGCCCATTGGCTCAATTGGTAGAGCGCTGGCACGGATAGCCAGAGGTTGCGGGTTCGAATCCCGGCATGGGTGAAATTTTTAGCCTCTAAATAGGTTTTTGAATTTGTTCCTTAGCACGGGTTAGTGCATTAAAATAAAAATAGTATAATCATGTGGGTACAGTGATATCGTTCCGATGTGAAACCTAACTGCAAAGTAGGTAGTCGGGGCTGTAAGTAATGCAATTTGCTTAAGTCAGATGTCGCTGCCTGTACGTAATACAGAGAATAGTGTAAAGAGGTTTGAAATTTCACTGATGCCGTGAGTCGCCCATTGGCTCAATTGGTAGAGCGCTGGTACGGATAGCCAGAGGTTGCGGGTTCGAATCCCGGCATGGGTGAAAAATTTTTAGCCTCTAAATAGGTTTTTAAATTTGTTCCTTAGCACGGGTTAGTGCATTAAAAATAAAAATAGTGTAATGATTTAAATCGTTATAAGTTTATTTCCTTCTTATACTTATGTTAAACCTACCTACGTAAACCTATGTGTTACAAACGATTTGAATAAATCTTTCGACCCTACGGACCCTACGGAACCTAAAACATTTCAATGTAAAAGTTGTTTACCGATGAGTGAATCGAAGGGCGCTACGATTTCTTAAAATATAAATAAAAAAAAACTTTGTCCTTTCATCCACGTGATGTGATGATTTATGATAAGATAACACGGCCGACGGTTTAACATGAAACGTCTATTGCAACCGTTAATTTTCAGCTCAACTTGCGCAATCTGTTATGCTTCAATGGTGCCATCTAGCAGCACATGTGAAAATGTTCTGAGTATGATTACTTTGCTCTACTCATAGAAGTGTAAATCATAAAAAACCTATTTAGAGGCTAAAAATTCCACCCATGCCTCAGGCAAACCGTGCCAGCGCTCTCCCAACCGAACCTCTTTACAATACTCTCTGTATTACATGCATTAATAAAAAGAAGAATATAACGAAGTGTAAATCAGTTGAACAAAACACGTAATTACACTGTTACGCGACAATGGTGCCTCTAGCAGCATAAGTGAACAGAATCTGAACAACGTCTACTTTGAGTAGGCTCAATGATAATATGTAAATGACACGTAGTCACAGAGTTACAGCCCCCGTGGAGTCGACTTTTGGTATCATGCGGTTTTAGCGCATGACAACTGAACTCAAAGACAATTCACGTCGAAAAGGCAGGTATGTTCGTCCTCGTCGACGGGCTACACTAGTCCACTGCTGGACATAGCCCTCCCCTAAAGAGCGCCACGTTGTGCTATCATAGGGGGTAATGCCCATAATCCCCACGCTGGGTATGCGGGTTGGGGATCGCAGTACGGTGGAATTGTACTGCAGGGGGCGCTGCTGCCCACTCCCCGGTTCGGGTATGTTCAGCTAAAGGCAAACTATATGTATAATACCCATGACGTGTTTTAACATTGTAACATTGATCGACACAAACTTTGCTAGTTAAAAGCTTATGCTAAAACTAGAGGAGTTTCCAGGCAGGTAGGCAATTCGGCTGAAAGTAGGTCTGATTGCGACGCGATTGTGTGAAAATTATGTTGTTAATGGATTTCCAAAGTCGATTGCTGCTACGCCTTGCCTTTTGCGTCCCACGGCTTCCATATAAATAGCTTTACGAAATCACTTTATTTTCAGGGTAGTTCGCGCGTAGTATACCTACTTATGACATTGTAAACTCATACAAATTTAGACGAGCCTCTGATACTCTTTGTTCAGACAAATGCTTATGTAGTTTAAATTTAAATGTTAGCTTACCTTCTCTAGCAAGGATTATTTAGAAGACAAAGATGTCTGGTATTAAACTGTAGACTAATATTATACGGGATTTAGGGGACGATTGTGTCTAGCGGTCAACACATTCATGAGTTTTAAGTTGAAAACTATCTTGGAGCAAAGTTTTTAATATATTGGGAGAATATATATATATTGATTTCATATGTCCTCCTAAGCCCTGACGTCCACCACTAAACATCGTATATGACTTTCTTAATTTACATCTAATGAAATTTAAACAGGAAATCAGGAAACTTACTTTTCCGGGTCCAATACTATCTTCATATTTTTTTTGAACTCTTGTTCTACGTCTACGTAGTTTCAGAAGATTTTAAGTAAGTTTTACCTCCAGAGGTTAGGAGGTAAATATTTTAAATGCCAGAAATTAATGTGGGTACAATTTAAAAAATGTTACAAATAATCTTCTTCGGAAATTGGTAGTAGGAAAAATTTTGTATAACATATTTTATGTTTTTCAGTTAATGCTTGTCGTTAATTAATGATAAACATTAAATCATGTTTTTCTTTCTACATTATGAGTACAATAAGTTAATTTTATGTTGATTACCTGTCTGTCCGATTTACAATTCTCAAATTCAGCTGATTCAAAGATAGGATGTCTATCGGACAAATATCAGTGCTTATCGGTTCCGTTTACAAGTGCGTGGGTATTCCCAGGTTCGACACGCATGAACTCAGGTCTTCAATGCCATTTTTGGCATCGTTTCAGAACATAACAACTCACGCCTGAATTTCGGAGGGGTGGACAGAGACAAAGGTCAGCAATTATCCACGATCTTGATTAAACTTTTGCTTCATGAACATTCATCGGTCGTTGCATCCACGTACGCCTGTTTCACTGCTCACGTGGTGTCGGCCTAGAGAATAGCACCAACAAAATTCTTCCCGCGGGTGTCGTAAAAGGCGACTAAGGGACACAAACCGGGGGGTGGACAGCAGCGCGGTACAATTCCACCGAACTGCGAGTGGGGATTATGGGCATTACCCCCTATGATAGCACAACGTGGCGCTCTTTAAGGGAGGGCTATGGACGAGTATAGCCTGACGACGCCGAGTGTTTCAGGTACTTTTTATTTTGCCCTTTACTAACAAATCTTCTATTTGGACACTATCACTCAGTAAGTCACTTGGGTTAAGCAACAGCATGCGCGGTCAGGTGCTCGATGGGTGATCATCGATTGACTACCGCTAGTGGCATCATTTCCGAGCGCTTCCGTGCGCAAGGCGCGTTAAACCGTTGGTGCCGGCAGTCATGTAATGGCAGCAAGGCCCGCCACTGTCTTACATACCTCCACCATCCTTGGCCCCCGTGGAAGGAAGGTTAGGCCATACTGCACCACGGGGGCCAAGTCTGGGTTGGTGGAGGATTGTAAGACAGTGGCGGGCCTTACTGTCAGAAGTTATCAAGCCGCCCATAAGGCCTCTGACATGGCTTAACGACTGCCATTACATGACAGCCGGCACCAACGGCTTAGCGTGCCTTGCGAAGAACGGAAACACTTGGAAAAAATTCCACTAGTGGTAGTCACGGGACGGTCACCCATCCTGCACCTTACTGCGCCTGTAGTTGCTTGACTCAAATGAATTATTTCAATCACTCGGTCCGACTAGGTCACGACCGCATCGCCTTCTTGGTCTATGACTTGCAAAAATTAATACTTCTTTTATAGGGCACATACTTGTAGAAGGTTCTTTAACAAGATTCAACCAGATATATTAGAGTTACCTCCGAAAAAATGAGTTAAAGTACACTCTGTGCAGAAAAACTAACTATAACGTCAAAGAATATTTAGAAGACAAATATGAATCTAGTATTGAACAGTAGAATAATATTATGAGGTATTTCGAGGACAATTGTGTTTAGTGGTCAAACACTTTCGTGAGTAATATTTTTGAAGTTGAAAACTCCGTTAATTAAGTTAAAAAAAGGTTTGAAAAAAATAATTGGGAAGTTTCTTTGTTAATTTATTCTCCACAAGATTATATGGCGAAGAAAGTAACAAAGAATATTATTCTTCTCTTTAATACCAGACATATTTGTCTTCAAAATAATCCTCGCCGTTAAAGTAAGCTTTTTTTGCACAGAGTGTGCTTTAACACATTTTTTAAACCGCGTCAGAGGCAATTCTAATATATCTTGATGAATTTTTTTGTAAAACGTTATACAGAGCGTCATCATAAAGGATGTATTAACTTTTGGAAGTCATAGACACTGTGGGCGAGATAAATAGTCGCTTCTTAGAACGAGTCTTAGCGAAAGCACTTGCTTAAGAATCGATTTGTCTATCATAGACAGTACTTTGGCACTCTCTAAGTCGCGAAACCCGGACTAATTCTTAGCATTGGCCTAAGAACATGCTTAGCTAAGCAAACGTCTATTTTAGTAGCGCATTGATGCTTAGCTAAGTTAGCCTGAAGTAATGCTTAGGGAAGCATGAGTACGGACTTGGGGTAAGCAACGACTATTTATCTCGCCCTGTGTGTCAAGTTTAACTCAAACGCAGGTCTGTGTTGTTGTGGCATTGTCTGTACTTTATTTTACTTATTAATTAAATTATCTTTGACGTTTAAATAGTAAAAGAATATTTAATATAACTATAAGATACTACTCTAGTTTTATGATAACATTGTTGAAATTAAACAGTTCGTAGGTATTGGATAACACATTAATTATAAGATTTTAGTTGTGAAGCTTTTCCTGTGCCTGACAGGGTCCATAATAATACACGTTATCTGTTATTTAAGATCCTACCAAAGTTATGGCTGCAATAAAGTATTGAGTAAACATTTTGTTTTTACAATCATATCGACTGATATCAACCTTTTGTAGGTATGCCCCCACTGCTGGGGCACGGGTCTCTTCCTGCATCGAGGGAGGATAGGCTATACTTCATAAAATTTAATTTGATATGCCGTGGACTTCTGTGGCGTAGCGCAAGCGCATCTGTCTACCATCCAAGAGGTCCCGGGATCGAATCCTGGCTGGGAAGAGAAAAAAACCCCAGGTCTTAGATGTTTCCATGTTTGTGATGTCGTTGTTTCTGGTTCCCACGACACAGGGTATCCTAGTATGGGGCCAGAAGTATGTAAGTGCCTGTATGTAGATATTATAAAACATGTTATGTTATGTAAACTTTGTATCATATTTCCAAGCGACGATTGTCGCGGCAACGCCAAGTTTAGTTTTTACTCGTAAATTGCCTTACAAAAAAAAACCTTTAGTAAACTCCGTCGTTTAAAATTTGATAAGAAAATAACATAACGTCATGCGACGGTCACCTTGCGATTTGACATGACATATATTCCCGATGGGATTGACAAGTTATCTAATACGCAAAACTGGCTCTTACCATTCGAGGATAAGAACTAAAATGGCGAGTCGGTTTTCACTGCAGAATAGATAGCATCAGAATTGTCCAAGCTGCGGAGTGTCGTGTGTGGTCTTCTGCCAATTGTTTGGCGTTTGCTGAGTCACTGAGATGTGTGACGTCATCTCGTAACTGTCAAGCTACCTTGCGGATTTATCGATAAAATGTGGAGTTCAATATTTCTTTGCTCTTTAAAGCAGGTAACAATAACACAGGCTCATCCTAGTTTGGTACATTTGTACTAAATATTAAACTTTTGCTATACTTCATCATTCATCATCATTTCAGCCTATTGCAGTCCACTGCTGGACATAAGCCTCCCCCAGGGTGCGCCACAAGACCCGATCTCCCGTTTTCGCCATCCAGTCACCACCAGCCACCTTTTTCAGGTCGTCGGTCCATCTGGCCGGAGGGCGTCCTACACTACGCTTGCCGAGTCGTGGTCTCCATTCGAGAACCCGTCTGCTCCAACGATCATCGGTTCTGCGACAGATGTGACCAGCCCACTGCCACTTCAGCCTGCTACACTTCTGAACTACGTCAGTGACTTTGGTTTTTTGTCGGATGATCTCGTTCCGGACTTTGTCCCTTAACGAGATTCCGAGCATACACCTTTCCATAGCTCGCTGAGTGACATGCAATCGGTGGGCTAGTTTCACTGTCAGGTTCCACGTCTCGGCTCCGTATGTCATGACCGGCAGGACGCATTGATTGAATACCTTGGTCTTCAGGCATTGTGGCAAGGATGACTCGAAGATGTGACGCAACTTTCCAAACGCTGCCCAGCCAAGCTGCACTCTTCTGGTGATTTCACCCTCCAAGTTGTCTCTACCCAGCTGGATCTTTTGTCCTAGGTAGACGTACTCTTGGACAACTTCAAGGGCTACACCTTCGACGAGAACGGGCTCAGGGACGATGTGCTCGTTGAACATGACCTTAGTCTTGTCCAAGTTCATCCCAAGCCCAACGCGTCTCGAGGCAGCATTAAGATCAGACAGCATTTTCTGTAGGTCTTGCAGCGATTCTGCCATTAAGACTATGTCGTCAGCAAAGCGGAGGTGTGTGAGATATTCACCATTAACATTGATGCCCATGCCATTCCACCACAGGGTCTTGAAAACATCCTCCAGAGCATTGGTGAAGAGTTTCGGGGAAATAACGTCACCCTGTCTTACACCTCTGAGCAACTGGATGGGTCTTGTTTGGTGGTTCTGTACTTGCACGGACATCGTCGCCACTTGGTAGAGACTCCTCAGCACCTCCACGTAACGCCAGTCGACTTGGCATCGCTGCAAAGACTCCAGAACAGCCCAGGTTTCGATGGAGTCGAAGGCCTTCTCGTAGTCCACAAACGCCAGACACAGCGGTTGGTTATACTCTTCGGACTTCTGTATAACCTGCCGAACAGTATGGATGTGGTCTACGGTGCTATAGCCTTTACGAAACCCAGCCTGTTCCGGTGGCTGAAAGGCGTCAAATCTTGATGCTAGACGATTCGTGATGACTCTCGAGAACAGCTTATAGACGTGGCTCAGAAGCGTGATCGGCCTATAGTTTTTAAGGCTATACTTAGCTAAGCATAATAATGTGCCCAGATAATGTCGCCTGTTAATATTTTTTTTATTTAGTCTATAAATGTCCCACTCGGGCACATGCCTTCTCTCAGAAAAAGAAAATATTGACTTCATTACCCTCGTGCGCGTGGTTTGGCAATTTCAAGCGTTGAGGTAGGTTGAACACCTCAGATACTCAGGTTTCCTCACGATGTTTTCCTTTACCGTTAGCGAGTGGTATTGCTACTATAATTTCGAAAATGAGCATAACTTAGAACACGAATTCATTGTGTGTACATGATCACACTGGGAATCGAACCTCGGTCTCCCGCTTCCGAATCCGACGTTTTACAGATTGGGCTACCGCCGCTAGTGAATAAAATATGTACAGTCTGCTGACGGGAAAGGCTTCTCTCTGTTCAACCTAGACGAGCCAAATTTGATTGTGGAGTATCCAGAATTGAATAACCATCTTTGCAGAGTATGTGCTAGGCACTGCAGCATCCGAGTTAACCCATCTTGTGTATGTGAATATGCCACTGGACGCTGTATGAATCATCTCATTACGTAGATGCAAAGGCCAACGTTTTCAGAGCAGCGGATAGTTTTTCTCTGTGTTCCTTGTATCGGTGCAAACCTCTTTATGCCATTTTTTATATTTCTTTAATTCTGTCTATCATTTTCAAAAAATTAAAACGACGTCACCCATTTTTGAGATTTCTCATTTTTCGCATTACTACTAATCTAACTAGACCTGACTATTTTTACCTGCTTATTCTGTTTTTATCCAGTTTTCCGTTTATTACAAATGAAATAAACAAACATTTAAATAAAGCACAAAGTTGAAGACGTTTCAGTTTTATTATTTATAAAAAAATTACAACATCGCGTCCTCTTTTCGTCCCAGGCTGGTCCTGTTTTTTTAAACGGGCAGAGCTCGTACATATTTTTCATTGGCTTTGGACTTTATACTATTTTGAATGCACTAACCCGCGCTAAGGACAGTTTTAAAAAACCTATTTAGAGGCTAAAAATTCCACCCATGCCGGGACTAACTGCAAAGTAGGTAGTCGGGGCTGTAAGTGATGCAATTTACTTAAGTCAGATGTCGCTGCCTGTACATAATACAGAGAATAGTGTAAAGAGGTTCGAAATTTCACTGATGCCGGTGAGTCACCCATTAGCTCAGTTGGAAAGAGCGCTGGCACGGATAGCTAGAGGTCGCGGGGTTGGTATTTTTAGCCTCTAAATAGGTTTTTTGGACTTTATTTTAAAGTGAGAAATTAATTTATGGTACCTAACTATTAAACCCTTGCCTGGTAAAGGGTTCACACGACTGCCAAATCTAGAGGTAGTAGGTAGTGCTCGTTGGCTTAAGGGTAACGCGTTTGATAACTAAGACGCAGGTCGTGGGTTTGAATTAAATGAATAAATTAAAAATGAAATTAAAAAATTAAAGCAGTTACGTAACAGGGTTGCAGGATACGCGTACCTATTGATATGTCGCGTATAACTTTTAATAACCGTTCTTCATTCCCCCACTAATTTGAACCGATAACGATGCAGCAGCGAATTATCTTACATTGCGAGTTTCACATAACGACTATAGTGCCGATTGTGTAAAACCCTAAACGTATTATAAACTTTCGGGCTCTAGCGCGAGCGTGGTCAGCCGCCATAATAATTGTACATCCAGTAATATTCCATAACATGGCGAACGTAAACAAATTGACCGTGGTATTTTTTTCGGTACAGAATTTGGCACAACAACGTGACAGTGTAGTGTATCAAATTAATCCGCGTACAATACAGCCCAGAAAGCCCAGTGACAATGTTAACTCGCTCGTTGAGCTTATTGCTGCCCCACACGGCGGGCCGAGTCACTATGACTTGTGCTTTTACGACGATTCGCTGGACATAGTGTACCGTGGAGCCGTTATTCAGTACTATAAATACACGGGTCTGCAAAACCAATAACTTATGAAATGCACAAGATGTACTTTTGAAATAAAAAGAACTCGAAAAAGAGTTTAATTTTGTGTATTAAATCTCCATAGAGTCTTCTTTTATGCATGGCTGAAAAAAAACTCAATTATTTGTGTAGCTTAGGATAAAACAAAAATAAATTGTAGTAAGTACTTAGTTTTGCAGCTCAGTATAGTACAGTACATAGATTACAGTAATGTAGATTACATTTAAACTTTTTATTGTACACACCGGTTTTGCCGTATACTATTGGCGGTCTTATCGCTAAAAGAGATCTCTTCCACACACCCCTTAGGATGAATAAAACTGGTAGATGAAGAGAGTAGGTATATAAATCATAGGTAGGTGTACACCTACCTATGATTTATATTGGAAGAATATTAAAAATCGAACAATTTTAATATTTAGTCAATATGTAAGAATATTAAAGAAAGCTGTAAGTTTAGAATATATGCAATGCAGTAGCATCTACGTAAGAATTATTGGTGTTCAAATCCAATTTTTTTATAATGAATAAATATCGTAACATTATAATATTTTTATAATATTATAATTATACTATTTTTATTTTAATGCACTAACCCGTGCTAAGGAACAAATTTAAAATTTAGCCTCTAAATAGGTTTTTAATATTATAATGTTACGATATTTATTCGTTTGAGTGAATTCTGCTTTGTTTGTTATAATTATACAGTCCTTATTGTTGTCGAGATCCTAGAATAAAGTTGGCTTGTTCAGTTATTGTTTAGATCTTAAACAAACATTTTTGTCTTTTTTTCTAACAAATAGCTGCCATGATGAAATTTAATGGATGTCTTAGGAACGTAAGCTAGTTACAATGTTATTTATAACTCAATCAAATTTCCCAAACAGCCAACAATTATCTATCTATCTATACAGCCCATGACAGACGCCCACTGTTGAGCACAGGCCTCTTTAAAGTCACGCCAACTTCGCCGGTCCCCTTCTAATCATCTCCATTGGACTCAATCAATCAATTTTTCTATTTGTGAATTATACAAGATGTTATAAGATAGGAGAGTCACTCTTTGTTTTGCCTTTGGCGCCTCCTGCCACCATTTAATAATTATAGATAACGGAATTATAAAGTTTTTTGTCCATTTTTTTATCTAAAACGATCTAGACTTTGAAATAGACACGTTTCATTGTAGATAATTGCGGGGTCGCAATTTAGATAAATCGCAATACCAGCATCTCCACTCGTTACCTTGTGCCACAATTTACATCGGTAGCGACAAAGTAACACACACAAGCGTGTTCCCATAAAATTAATATAAGGTATGCTTATTAATTAATGAGCCAGTAAGGTAATAAACGCTCTTTTGCGGTTCGAGGTCCGTCCGTGGCGGGCTTCAGGCTTTTATGACTTCCTGCCACTAAATTGAAACAAGTACAATATTCAATGAGAAGCGTTTAACACAGATGTTGTTTTACAACAAAGGGAAGATTGCAATTTTTGTTCATTGCAGCATAAGTACGAGGCTTTACGATTCAAAATTAAATAATATCATTTGTTGTACACACCAGAAAGTAATTACAGAGACAACCGTTACAAAAGAATAGGTACAATTGGCGGCTTTATTGCTGATAGCAATTTTCACCCGGAAAAATACTGCATTGGAAAAATTGCAGAAGGAGAAATTGTGACGAGACGAATTATATTATGATGCCGATGGGTATTCCCCACAAATTATAGTAATAATAATTTGTGAGTATGCAAATGAAATACTTTAGTGTGGCCTACACTAAAGTATTTTATTTATTTATTCAAACGACATTTAGAAAAAGTCTACACATTTAAAAATAATTAAATAATGCGCGCGATACAGCATGAGAACAGCCTTAAGATGAGTTTTTTTTTTCGTTTTACCGTTTATTATTTGGCGTTGGCTAGGAGACTTTTACTTTTTTCATAAAAAGTAAAATTTCGGATAAAACGTACCCGAAACCGGCGTGGGTGCCTCTAATACCTCCATAATGAACATTGACAAAGCGAAGCCAAGGTCTATCACGATCGTGGCAAGTGGCAGCCCCTATTTCTGCCTACTCCTCTGGGATACAGGAGTGAGGTTAGGTCACGTTACTTTTTTCAATTCAATTTTATTTAGGACGATTAGTCCATATTTACGTATAAAATTATAAATTAATATTTTGTTTTAGTAATAATCTTATAACTATGTCAGTATGGACAAAAATACACTAAAAAACCGACAGCAATCACATTTTTCGCTGGGCAATAATAAAATCTGACAATATCTGCGCTACTTGGTGACTCAAGCAGAGATTGTCACCCCAAATGCCAGTGGTAATTTTGAACCAAGTCATAACGATCTTTTTGTACGAGTATATTTATAAACCTGCCTGCTTTAGCTAATTGCAATAATTAATTTTGCAATTGATTGCTTCGGTTAAAACTTTACTACCAATTGAACGGTTGTTAACTTCATGCACCGGTAATTTAATTATGCTTGTTTTATGGTCGACCCTGGTCTCTGCCTGCTCCCCGGGATACAGGCGTGAGTTTGTGTAATGTTTGTTTTAGTCAATTTTATTTCGACGTAAACAAATTACATCCTGTTTGCTGAATGTAAATTTAAAATGTAGGTAAAATGTAAGCCGCTGCCTTCGGGCCGTAGTGTAGTGGAGACAGAGGCAAGGGAAAAAAAAACTCCAGTCTGACCATTTTTTCTCAAGTCATATTAAATCTAATACATCAGCTGCCACCTATACAAATGATAAGACTTCATGATTGCCATCAAGAACATCAAATGCCAAAGCATTGCCGAATTGTCTTACAAAAGTAGGAAAAAAGGTAAGTGCTGCGGCCAGTCACACAAAGAGCACTCGTTCACGAGCATAACGCCTGGCTGAGCCATCATCAGTCTCAGGATGATAGCAATAACAAATTATGTATGAGATTATTTAAAAGTTGTCTTTGTTGGCCATTTTAGTAGATTACAGAACTATTATTAATATTGAAAAACCTTGTCACAGGAATTCCTCCCATAAGCCGGCTTTATTTCATATTTAAGAGTGTTTTAGTGGGACTTTCTTATTTTTAAGACTGTTATTTCTTATATTCCCCAAATTAGGTCAAGCGTCCACGATATCCGAATAAAATAAAGTCCCCATAAAACGTTCATGTTAGAATCGCAGTCGATACGAAGTTGCGTGTAATTATAAAAACAAATACAGATAAAACATTTTACAGGAGGCTTAGGCACAAACTAGACAATACCAGAAAGTGCTCTTATCAGGTTTTGCACTTGCACGCAATATGTATTGTGTTCATTAAGGAGCCACCAATGGAATGAAAATCATAATTTGTTTCATACCACGTTTTTTTTTTCAAAAAGCAAACATCACAAATATTGACGGTGACAACTATTTCTAGAACCTTCCCTCTAAAACCTAGGATCAACCACCTAGACTGAAATGGCTTAAATACAGTCAGTTAACGAGCAGCAATTTTTTCGTACCCCTGGCCTTAGAAACCACTGGGGTCTGGAGTGTTCAGGGCAAAGCCTTTATTTAAGAGGTAGGTCGTCGTCTGAGGAATCGTGGCTTGGACTACCGCTCCGGAGCATATCTGATGCAAAGGATATCCCTAGCAGTGCAGCGCGGTAATGCCGCCAGCGTTATGGGAACCTTTGGGTCGGATATGTCTCGGGGCGGTTTGATTGATTTATTTTATTTTGTTTGTATTGTGTGTTCGTTTTTTTTGTTTAATTGACAATTGTGATTATTTATTAATAGTATTTTATATGATATGCCGATACTGTGGATTTCTATAGTTTAAGGTATTCTTTTGATTGCATGTGACATTTTTCAATAAATGCTGATAATTGACCACCTAGGACTTTAATCCCTCACATTTTGAAGCCAAGAACAACTAAGCATACTAAGATGAAAACGTATTGTTAATTAATAGCATTGTTGAACTAATTTTTGGAAGCACTACACATTTTTAACTTATATAATTCCGGATTAATTTACTTGTTTTATTGCGAATCAAGCGAAATCTGGTTGGACTCTTGCGGCAAAAAATGAAGTAGTTATGTGAATCGCGATTTAAGTTAATAATAATATTGCGTTTAAAATCTACACATATTCTTTTGTTTGGTGATAGGTAGCTAAGGGTTAGACCGGCATTGAAACTGACCAAGAAGGCGGGTCTGAATGTTGAGTTGAATTTCATGACATCAGTACGGCAATGCTTGTTTCATTGACACGACTGGAAGACACTGCTTGTACTCGATTTGCATGGCGTGTTTTTGTACCACGTGACAGTATTGACTTTTCAACTCTATAAATTGTGACATGATTATCTTTTATAATATAACCAATCGAGAGTTAGTTGTAGAGCACTACAACCAGTTTCAAAATTAAGAATTTTGCTAAGTACATAGTTAAGTGTAGTGATGTCTCTTCGAATTTCTCAGAAAAGGGCGGGACGGAACGTTACTTAAGTATTTGGTTAGTGAAATTCTTAAAAAAACGACCCTCAATTGCTGTCTGCTCAGTGCTGTGTGGTGTCGGCCTAGAGAATAGCACCAACCCAATTCTTCCCGCGGGTGTCGTAAAAGGCGACTAAGGGACACAAACCGGAGGGTGGGCAGCAGCGCCCCCTGCAGTACAATACCATCGAACTGCGATCCCCAACCCACATGCCCAGCGTGGGGATTATGGGCACTACCCCCTATGATAGCACAACGTGGCCCTCTTTAAGGGAGGGCTATGTCCAGCAGTGGACTAGTATAGCCTGACGACGGCCCTCAATTGTTGAGAAAAGAACGTTACCACGTTTATTTATTATTTGACACGGTCTCTCGATTGCCTATAATCACCAACTTACGGCCTTACTAATAAAGGTTATCAGTTGTGTATACAGCCATTATGCTAGGTCTGACAAACTGGTTATTTGTAAGCTAAATGCGATGAAACCAGTTTAAATCGATATATGTCAAATAGTTATTCAGAGTGTATGACTTGTTTATTAGTAAGGCTGCTTGTGTTTATTAGCCTCAAGGGCCAGCTCTTCCTCGCGATGTTGATTTCAGAGGCAGTCCTTTTGCCCACATTTGTTTTGTGGCTGTGACCGGGTATTGTCGTTGCGTGATTTGTCCAAACCGCTTGGTGCCGCGACATGAATGAAAATGGGGTGCCTTGACATTCGGGAAACATGGAAAAAGTGGAACTACTCATTTCTGGAGTGTGCTTTATCAGTATGAGGGCGAATGGTTCTTGCTAGCTTTGAGTGGGAAGATAAAGTTGGTTTACAATTTGGGTTAACGCCTACAAATTTTCATACATGTTAGAAATCAATAATTATATCGACGTAAAGGATTATATATTCTGTTTGCTGAATGTCAATGTACTACCGCTGCTTGCGGAGAAAAAGGCAGCGGGAAAAAAAACTCCACTCTGAACATCTTTTCTAAAATCATTTAAAAAAGTTGTAAAGCTTCCGTCTGCACTCTTTGGATAAGAAATATCCTTGTAACTTCCATTTTTATAAACGCTGACCCGGCGAACTTCGTACCACCTAACTGTCAATTGTTTAATTTTTTTTTATTTTTCCGTCCGTAAGAACCATCCTCGTACTTCAAGGAATATTCTAAATAAAGTATTAGTAACTTGGGTTCAGCTGCTCTCAAGATTTGCGCTTAGCAACACATTCAGCGATTCATATTTATATTATACATAAAGTGTTCTCTATCTAGCGTATCGCTCTCTCTTCTGAGAGCGACACGGAGTTTTTTTGTCCATTTTTTCTCCAAAATGATCCAGGTTTTAAATGGACACCTAGTTTAACTTGTAACGTTCATTAAGCAGTATCTGCGTTACTTTGAGAAAACCCTTTTCAGTTCATTAATTTAATTTCTGATAAAAATTAGGCATGGTTGACTTCCCTGTTCCCTCCTCCGAAAATGGCACCTACAGTTGTCAACAAACACCTCCAGACACTCAGGTTTCCTCACAAAGTTTTCCTTTATCGTGAGCGAATGGTGTTGCTATCAGAAGTAGGTACAGAAATGTAGGTATCTTAGAAAACAATGTCATTGCCTGTACGTACCAATCTCTTCTACGTGAGACCAGTTTGTTCAGAGTAGTCCGATAACAGTGATAAATATTGTCAAGATTTTTCAATGATTTTTCAATGAAATCTCCCACAGAGATAAGCTCGCCTTTGTACTTACATGTATTTCCTTAAATTGTTTTTTTTTTAGTTTTCGTGTGCATAAAATATAATAATTTCCTTACTTTAATAAAACCCATATCGATACATTCACACCACGTACAATAAGTGCGGAAATCTCAGGTCTAACTAACTATCGATAGATTCAATCTCTTGATAAAAAAATACCGAAAATCTCACGATCGTATGAAACGTACGAGTTTCGAGAAACGTGGAGTTTTTTCGTTAGTCTCATCTCCACATAATCTATTAATTGTGAAACTAATAGCTTTGACGTTCATTAAGTACCTAAGCATTTTGTATTTATAGTGAATAAAATTCCTTCGACTCTCGGCTCTGAAACGCGATTACTCTTAAACACACATCAGAGATAGTTAGGCAATTTACCGCCAATTGCATAACATTACTTACATTTAAGCAATAATGGTTGTATTCTTTTTTTCTGGCTGTTTTGACGTTTTCCCTGGACATCAAACTATTTAAAGTGCCTCTGAAGAGTATTTTAAGGTGTCGTGTTTGTAAAATTGTGTCTGGTTTAGTGTGTCGTCTATGAATGTGAATTTATAGTATTACTTAATGACTCGCGATGGTCATACAAGCCCCAGATTCCATTGAGGAGCAAAGGCAAAAAAGAAGAAGAAGACAAAGTAATTAATTACCATACCATAATTACTTCACCAGCCCGGACTTGGCTCCCGTGGAGAAGTATGGCCCTTGCAATGCAGGCAGAGACCCGTGCCCCAGCAGTGGGGACATTAAGACGCAACGGGTGGAAATCAATACCTTAATTCCTAATGCTTCGGCAACGCTGCAGTTGCTGTGGTTATGGACATTAAGTTGGTCGGTCTGTTATTCGGTCGGTGCAAATGTCGGACGGACAGACACGTTGTCGTAAACATTCGTTTGGCGTACTTCGGTACGGAATACTAAAAACAATGTTTATCTCACAGGAACTACCTATTACAGTCACATTTTTATTTTATCGATGGAAACCTATTCATCATTCATAGGCATCCATTCATATCGATTAGTGATGGGAAAATAATCTGATGTAGCCACTTATGTATCGATATCTGACACGGGTGACGCATTAGAGCTTCTTTTGCAGTGGACAAAATTTGTTTTAGATTCCGCTATGTTTACGTCATACATTGATATTTGTACAGATATTAAAGAAAATGAAAAGTGTAATAGAAAATCTTGTTTTAGTGTTTGTTATAGAACTTCTTTCAAACGGCTTTATCTCTATGATTATATTCTTTTTAGTGCACTAACCCGTGATAAGGACAATTTTAAAAACCTATTTAGAGGCTAAAAATTCCACCCATGCCGGGACTCAAACCCGCGACCTCTGGCTAACAGTGCCAGCGCTCTCCCAACGGAGCTAATTGGAAAGTACCGGCACCAGCGAAATTTCAAACCTCTTTACAATATTCTCTGTATTATTTACAGGCAGCGACATTTGGCTGAACCTTTTTATAAATATTTAGTAAGTCTGAGAATAATCCGTAGGCTCATTATAAGCTTATTATAATGAGCTGACAAAACAACGACTGCCTTTTCAGCTAGTAACATAAAATAACCTCACGCTTGTATCCCAGAGGCAGAGATCAGGGAATGCCACTAGTACTGATATAATAATTATTAATAAAAAAAATGCAGAGGTCAAGAACTACAATATGATCGCGTTATAAACAGAATTGACTGCGAAAACAACTAAAATCTTATTGTGTGAGCACGATAATTGTGAAACCTATATTTTAAGTTCCTTATCAAATAGCGAATATAATTTTGAAAGATGTAAAGTTCAATTTTGAAGGACATCTCTTACAAGTTGACGCTGACAGTCTACGTGTTTATCTAACAAGTAAAAGGTAATACCTCTGCAGTTATACATCGTGTTTACGCCATAAGTGGAACGTAGCGATTCTCAAATGCAGTTTAAAAAAATTGTTGATATAGGAAAAATCAACTTAAGCTGCATTAAAAAGTTAAAATTACTTTGCTGAATTCCGCCAAAAATCCCACAAGCATCATGCGGCTAGCTAATGCACCGCCCTCCCTCACACTTTTTCAAGCAGAAGCAAGACACGAACACACCACCACCAACACCAATACTTGTGTGAGAAAACACAAGTATTGGTGTTGGTGGTGGTGTGTTCGTGTCTTGGCTTGATTACCTACAACTGCTTTAAGAGTGTTTTGTTCATATTATTTCTCGATGCACATTTTTGGTTTATCGCCAGTAGGTATATTGATTTACTATTACTATTTATAACCATTGATAGGTAATCAGATTCGAAAAATAGGTATTCTATCAATTTAGAATATTTCTCGATGCACATATTTTGGTTATAAGCAATATATGGATTTACGTCTGTGATTTAGCTAGGAATTTTTATGAGACAAAACAATATTTTTTATTAACCCTTAATTGGGCAAGGCTAAAACAGTTACCATTACACAGTTAAATTAAACCTTATCTCCTTGAAATTAGGTCCAAAACAAATGAAAAATGTCTACTATCTATGCCCTATTGCTGGTTAAGAGCTTCTGTTACAAGTTTTGCAAATTATTTACTAAATGTCGCGGCGAACTTGTACCGCCACAGAATCGTTTTATACGGTTCTTGTATAAAACGATTCTGTGGCGATCCCATGGTAACAATATAATAAAAAATATATGTTTATTGCGTTTCTATAAACGCAATAAAAATTGTATTATATTTTTTGTCGCAAGAGTCCGATCAGGTTTCGCTCTGATTCGCAGTCTTGATTCTTTTAATCCGGATACAAAACAATAATATTCATTGTTTACGAAGGTTTTAGATCAGAACATCTATGAGTTTGGCTTGGTTACAGTAACAATTAAATATTATCCTACGGTAACGCATTACCGACATAGCAGGTATCCTCTATATCTGTATGCAAAGTTTGATGTCGGTAACTCCGTTCAGCGTTAGTGCGTGATTGAGTAACAAACATCCAACGTCTTTACAAACTTTCATGTTTATCTATATAAATAAAATTCAAAGTCCTGACTGACTGACTCACTCATCAACGCCCAGCCCAAGCTGTTGGACCTAGGAAGCTGAAATTTTGCACAGAGGGTCTATATATAATGTAGGCAAGGAATAGGACTTTTTTTACTTTTTTAATTTTTTTTACCGACGGTTTTTTTTAAATTCAACCCCTAAGGGGCGAAAAGGGTTGCCAAATTTTGTATGGGAGGTTTAAAGAATGTTGTCTAATTTTCTTGAAACTTAAAACAAATACTCTTCAACACAATTGATTGAACACGTGCTTCGCCGTTTTTCTAAGTTTAACCCTTAAGTGGGTGAACGGGGTTGCAAAATTTTGCTCCATAACTAAAGTCCACGCGGACGGAGTCGTGGGCAATAGCTAGTTATAGTAATAATAGGTACATAGTAGGTAGGATGTTACTGATTCGAATCCTTGGACATACCTAAAACTATGCGTATATTTCTTAGTTAAGCAATCTTTGGCTTCATCTCACCCTGTCAGTTTGTTTGTGTTTAACAAGTCTCGGCAACTAGCCGCATCACCTTGACAACTAGTTCTTGAAGACTTGAAGATGCAATTCTGCACGATTTGAGTTGTGAAATTCTCGTTTTTGATGTATGTTTTTATTTCATTTTTGTACTTGGCCATTGTTGGGCCACTGTTTAGTCGATGGCATTTACAATTTACAATTTATTTCAAAGGCGACCGTATCGTAATAATGTAGAGTATCTGAAATAATTTGATTTCTTTGTACATCCACTTCCTTCTACTACTTTTAGTGATAAGGCCCCTGTCTGTACTCGTAGGTCAAGAAATATATGTGTGATTTACTTTTTTATGTACCATAAAGTGCTCCTATCTATCTATCTTTGGATAAGACTAAGTTTGGTGTTTGTTGTCCATTTTTTCTCCAAAATAATCTAGATTATGAAATGGACACCCAGTTTGAATTGTAACGTTCATTAAGCCGCAGTTTCTGCGCTACTTTGAACAAAACCTTTTCATTTAATTTCATTTCACATCTACCTACACCTTCGTAAAGGTTGACTGTACGTAACAAGAGCTAAGGTATTTCTTGTTAAAAGTTACGTTACATTAGGCCCTCCGGTGTCTCTACAATGTTTTCCTTCACACTAAGCCAGTTTTATTGCCACAAATTCACAAATACTTATCTTAGAAAGTCTTTGGTATATAAGTACCTAGTTGTAGTTATTCCTATATATTGTTAAAAAGCTAAATATTACACACCAATCTATTTACATTAATTTTCGCTCCGTTATTTTATTACTGCTTGGGGACAAAAATGTTCTCCATAGTGGCTAAATATTGGCGACGTTAATATGACGTTATACCAAAGCCTAGATTTGATTGTACAATGTCTTGAGCTAAAATGGTATATTTAGAGAGTTTCATTTCAATCTTAATACAAAGTATAACTATTGCTTCTTCACAAATTATTGACTTACCTGGGTCCCAAACGATGGTATGTTAATCCTGTCAAATATTTACCTCACAGACATACACACACACACAGAAAAACTTTCTGACTCGGGCCGTTTTGGCACATATCAAAGTATGCCCATCAACAGGTTAGGAAAAATTTATTTTAAGCAGTTGCCTAGAACCTACTTGTTGAGATTGAATGAAGCAATTAAATTATATTTGTCTCTCTTCACAGAATTACGCACGGTGTTAATTAAAAGCCTACCCACTTATCTAATAGCTGCAGACGAGACCGTGATCTCATACGTGGAATAAATTATCCGCCGAGCATCTGCGGTGTAAGATTTATTTATTAGATACTGTTGCGTTACCGTTTGTCTGTTTTCTAAGACACCTCTATGTCATATTTGAATGTAGTAGAGATAATACAGAAAGTTTGATGCGAGAATAGTATTTTCGACGTTATGACTCAATCAAATCAAATCTATTTATTTCAACGTAAATAATTTGAATTCTTTATAAACCTATTTAGAGGCTAAAATTTAAATTCTGTTTGCTGAATGACAACGTACAGTGTACAATGTAAGCCGCTGCCTTCGGGAAGTAGTGTAGTGGAGAAAAAGGCAGCGGAAAGAAATACTCCACTCTGACCATCTTTTCTCAAGTCATCTTTAACTGGGGTTATTAAACGGGTCAATCACGGTGGTTTATTCGGTATAACGTAATTACCTGAATTCTCGAAGTTTCGGCAACGTTACAGCTGACGTGGACACGGGTAGACTGAAGTAGCGAGGGAAGGCCAACGTTGCCGAAACATTGGGAATTAAGGTCACTACGTTTTACCTAGTAAATAATCGAACCATTTAATAACTAAAGCTGTAAGTATATAACCATGGACTGGAGGACGCTCCGTGGGCATCCCTCCACCAGATGGTCCGACGACCTGGTTACGGTGGCGGGGAGTCACTGGATGCGGACGGCACAAGACCGGGAAGCTTGGAAAACCATGAGGAAGGCCTATGTCCTGCAGTAGGCGTCAAATGGCTGATGATGATGATGACGTGAAGTGAATAGTGCTACTCATACAAATACCTACATTTTAGTGCTACTCAAACAAATACACAGTTAGCGAATGGTATCGCTCCTACAACTTCACAAATCCACATAATATAGAAACCACCATTGGTAGACCCCTTGATTTGAACCCACGACCTCTCGATTGAGAAGCCAGCGTTCTACCGCTCTGCTAACACCGCTCCCTGTCGACTGTATACTTACTAGTTCAATTTAGTCAACAATATTCTAACCTCAAAATCGACATTTGATTCCATAAAAAGTAGATATATTCTCGCAAGTTCATGATCTTTTTTTATTAAATTACCAGCGTGTTATCTAAAATAGTGTCCCATCCTGGGTAGTACTTTTAACGTCAAAAGTTGCGACTTTCCAGTTGGTTCTACATTAGCAGTAGTAGGCAGTAGGTCCTACATTAATGGTCAAATTCTTACATTTCATCGCCACAAAACGCGTGACTCACGATATCGTACAACCTATGCAGGTTACTTCATTTGTGGGAATATGACAGTTTTCGACAAAAAAATCATACTTTACTTGTAGAGTCTTGTTTACTAAAATGGATCAGTAAGGATAAATAGACAGTAGAAGAATAACAGAGTCTTAAAACCAGTGGGCTATCTGCGGCTACGTCTTTTGTGCTATGCCGTTCACTTGTCTCATGAACGTCAAATTATTTGCCGCCCGCGTCGGCAGAGAGGCGCGGTGTCGCAACCCCTGACTCGACATCGCGCGTCAAAATAGTCAGTCTAACGGCCATCACTAGTCTCCAGCAACCGTCACTTGTTAACTTGTTACTGCGCGCCTGTCGTCCGCCGGCAGGTGTTTGGTGGTGCAGTCAATCAAACTATCATTTTTTAAATGACCTAAAAATAAATCTATGAAAACAATAGATTGTACACTTTAATGTACATAAAAATGGAAATATTACTAAAAGTGATCTCTTCTAGAGAACCTTTGGATGGACTGGCCTAATACGTTTGAGAAATAAGTAGATGTAATGTAAATTTCAGAGGTGTCTGAATATAATGCCTGAATAACAGGGTAAATATATTTTAAAAAAACTTATTATGGTTGCCGGTCAGCCTGTCCCTAGAGCTTACATTGGCCTGGACCAGGTCCATCCCGGTTTGTCTAAAATAATTGAATAATATTTTTAATTTCAGCGCGTGTAATTACCAATCCGCGATACTATCTCTCTCTAAAATTTATACCTACTTTACTTATACGCGTTACAATTTCATTACGATTTCTAATTTTAACTTATTCTAAACGGATTCAATATTCTTAGCGTGGCAGCTATATGATTATTGCACTAACTGCACTAAGCTGGGCGCTATTCTTTCTGGTTTTGATAGTTTAGAGTAGAAGTTTGATTTTTGAACGCACCCATGACGGGCGGAACTACTTGTCATCTGTCAGATGAGCTGAAAAATTTCCCTCATGTTTCTTGCTTGTTAAACGTGTGATTTCCCAAAATTGTGGGCAATTAGATTGCCGGGCTCCGGGACTTCGTGTGAAGTGCGAAATAAGATCAGGGACGGATCCCAGTGTTTTATTGTCGGGCGACGGATCCCCCAAAATATTCTCATTTTGTGAAAACGTGCTGCCGTGAAAGTGCACTGAAGGTCAATAGCTTTCTGAGACCTTACGTGCACCCATCCCGAATGGCGCCGGCTGCCAAGTCGAGAGGCGTCGTCGAGTATTTAGGTGGGTCCTATACCCAACACTCACTGTATGATCGCTATTCATTTTATATCATTATCTAATTTTATTTAAAAAAAAACAAAGCTCGCAAACTATGGTAAAGTGCGTTTCACGAAAGAAGTCGCAAATGTAGCAAATATTTAGCAAATATAGTCTCTATTACACGGCGATAAGAATTTCTTGAAAGGAACTATAATGTGAGACGCACTCTAGTCTGTTTCAGTTTGTTTTAGACGTGAGATTCGACGAACTGACTAAAGTATTTAGAGTCTATCAGGGATAATAATTGAAATGTAGACTTTTGTCCCATTTAGATTTGGGTAATTTTTTTAGCCTCTAAATAGGCTTTTTAATTTTTTTTCCTGTTTAATTAAAACTGTCACTTTGAAGTTCTTGTATTTCAACATGAAATGTACAACGTAAAATTTTGGAGATGTTTTTGTATTTTTTGCTTTATTTTGAGCACATGTGAAGGAGTTTTTGTAAAGTAAAATTTACATATAAAAATATATTCAAATGAACAATATAAACCATTAGGTTTTTACTGCGTATCTAGAAAACTTTTCATCCATAGGGGTGACAAATCCCCACCAATGAGGATTTCCAATGGGGATTAGTGGAATTCTCCTTATTTAGGTACGTTAATAATTTAGCCTTATAATCACGAACAAAATAAAAATTTAATTATTTTAAAAACCTATTTAGCCTCTAAATAGGTTTTTAAAATAAAAATATTTTTCATGCGTTTGCATATAAACATCCTACATGATTTTTTTATCAACATAATAATATTATTTATTATTATTTAATCGAAAGTTAATATTAACTTTCGATTATTATTTAATCGAAAGTTAATATTAACTTTCGATTTTCAGGGGGTTTCTTATCCACAACCTGAAAAATATTTTGCATACTACAATATTTTCATAATGGTAAGTAATACAAAAAATACTCACCACTAGGTTTAGGCACGTTTCTTTTGACCTGCATCCATTTGTACGTGGGCACAGCCGAGTGCGCCTGCTGGTGCGTCACGTGTCCCGCCGCTCCATGCGCATGCGACGGCATACAGTCCCCTTCCCTCGGGAACCCATCCCTCAGCCCTGCAAACTCGTCTTTCGGCTGGTAGTGTTCGTACTCAGCGCATGGCAAAGGTGACCCAGAATACTGCATTGTACTTTCATCGACGAAGTGCATATTGTACTTCGCCTCCAAATAGTGCCCGTCAAGCTTGTGCTCGTGGACGTGCATTTCTTCAGGCCGCGGTTCTTCTCTGTGCTTGAACGGTTCCGGGTGGGGAGGGATGGCGTGTAAAGGGTAGTTCTGTTGCAGCTCCCCGTAGTCCAGGTTCGTGTAACAGAGACCTGTGTCGGTGCTGATGACGGGAGGCGGAGGGTGTTCGTGCGAGGGCTGGCCGTGGAGCAAAGGCTCGTAGTAGTGGGACGGGGTTTCGTAGTAACCCTCATGGTAGCCTTCGTAGGGAGGCTGGTAGGCGGCTCCTTGTTGGTAGTACTCGCCGCTATACCCGTTCTGCTGATTGTTGTACATCCCGACGTCCATAGTCATCATGTTTGTCACTAGCACCGCGTCTATCGACTGTCACACACACATCACTAGCCGCGTACTCTCGAGCTCGGTCGCCGCCGTGCTATCGACCGCGCGCCCGCTCGCCAGGTGAGCAGACCTGCACTGACGCGACACGCACCGACATCGCACGGACTTTTTCGTAACCACACCTTAAAAAATCATTTCTCAACCGTCCCTCTCACACTCGGAGGTGACTAGTTCACACGAAAGAGTGGGCCTTATCGATATCGGCTACACGGCGGCGATAAGGACGCGATGAAAGTAGTAGTTTTCGTAGCAAAAACTTCGCACGGTTATGTTATGGCTATGGTTATATTAGCTGGGTTTCTTCCGAGTGTCCGTCTCACTGCCTGCGTGTCCTCGCGGACAGGTAAGGAGCTGTTCTGGCTAGTTTTTGCTCCGGCGAGGAGGAGTTCTGTTTGTGGGTGGAGCGAGCGCGCGGATCCGACCAATAGGGAGCGGGGGTTTAGATCCCCAACTCGGATTGGCCGTCGCGAGATAATAGTGCGAATCTCGGAGGCTGGATGTGTCCGACGGATGTTTTTCTATTTACTGTGTGTTGCCGAATGCCCCTAGCTGTCGGTTTACGCGAGACGTTTTAATTCATCGGTGACAGAAATCGATTTCAAGGTGCGAACAGCTCTGGGTCTATTGTGCCCGATTTAGACGTGCTGCCAGCTGCTCCTGTGCAGAGCTGAAGTACATTTGTGAGGGTGGAGATGCCTAGTTGTGTTATGTATGTATGTAGCAAAGCTACTTCAGCAAAAGCCTCCCAAACTTCGTTTTTCTTTGTAACGGTTTTATCATACGATTCTGTCGGAAGGCAACGAAAATGTTGTGCTTGTGTAGGTCACATAATATGAGGAACTGTACATTTATTTATTAAGAATAAAAATTCTTATTTATCTGATGCGTATATACCTACTATTAATAAAACTACGTAGGTATACATGAATTCTTATCTAGGTAGGTACGTAGTAGTCACCAAATGAAAAAAAAAATATAGGTATCTATTTAGGAATTGTAGTTATAGGCCAATCAAATTAAAAAAGTTCCAGGAATTAATTTCCAGAAAGCTGGATATCATTTTAACACCTTCATTTGGTCCGAAATGCGTGTAATTTGAGTTTGCACGGCCTCAGGAGGTGAGCTTAACTTTTGGGGGCCAAAAAACCGGGAAATTTTCGCACTTTTTCGCGCTTGTAGCTCAGCAACGGTATGTTGGACTGAAAATATCGTTGTTGCAATATTAAAGAAGGTTAAATTTTGCGTCGAATGATTGTCTAAAACTCTAAATTCGATTAAGTGGTAAAGCCGAAATCAAAAGCTGTGAACCGGGTATTTTTTTTATTTAACAAAAACTAAGAAAAGGCCAACTGGAATGCTGACTTATCTTGTGCTGAATATCTACAACCACTGGACGCTGCATAAATCATCTCATTACGTAGATTCAAAGGCTAAAGTAACAAATAGAGACCACCTACTTCATTGCTTACCAATACAGAGGGTTTCTTAACACAAAAGTGCTCAATTTCTGAGATAACTCAATTGAATTTTGCGTTTTATGTAACGAAAATTATATATATTTTTGTACGGGCTTAGATAATTATACTTTTCGAAGTTGATATAATTTCATTAAACGAATTATTGAAATTATATCAACAAGCGTTACGCGCTTCACCAAATTGCAGTATCTAAATCATTGCCTTACATAAAAGAATGTCCATTTCATTTAACCTAACTATAATTTTAAGGATTAAATTATATCAAAAAGCTTACTTACAAAAAAATATAATAAAAATATATAGAAAATTAAAATAAAAAAATACTTGTAAAACTCGTAGAGTTTGAAATTTAGAATTTTCGTTCTCAATAACAATTCAAATCGATTGATTTTAGAAATCGCGAGTTCTGAGGTAACCTTGAGATTTTATTCGTCAGGAGGATAATTCCTAAGTAACAATGTAAACGCGAAAGACAAGCAAGTTAAAGTCGGGATCTAAGATAAATCTTATCTGCGCACCATCCAATGTTAGATACGCCTATCTAATAGACGTGTTTACACATCTATTAGGTAGATAGTTTACAGTGATATTTACGTAGGTATAAAAACATGATTCCTCAAAAACACTCGCATAGTGCATTCACAACTCACAATAACTCACAATACTTACGTTTATTTGAGAGTCTAAAGAGCTGATATAAATAGAACTAAATCTTCAGGGTCAGAGGTCAAGATAGGAGTGCCATAGGATCAATTATGGGGCCGTTCCTATTCCTCGGATATGTAAAAATGATTTGCCGTTCATGGTTCAAAATATGTCAGAGATATTATTAAATAAACCTTTTCATTTCATTTCATAAGAGCAATTATCCATAGTTATTAGTCGAAGGTAACCTATCTAGTAGTGAGACCTGAGATTTCCGCACTTAGCCTCATAGTTGGGCTATTGTAGGTACGCAGTAACCGCAACGGTATGCTAATGCTTCAGACCCTAGGGTTACCTCACGAGGTTTTCCTTCACAATTAGCTAGTGGTATACTATAACTACACAAATGTACATAACTTAGAATAAAAAGTCAATGGTGCAAGCCGGGATTCGAACCCACGACCTCCCGATGGAGAAGCCGGCGTTCTACTGCTCTACTAATTATAAAATAATTGAGACACTAAATCATTAATTAATTTATGGAGACATTAAAAACAATATCAAAGAAAGCAAAATAGTATTTTAAGAAAAGGAGTTTTAAAAATAATACTAGAACATAAACGAAGCTTTGCTTGTTATAAAGTCATAAAATTTAGTTAAAATTTTACTTGGCCTGAATCCACTCATAGTTATAAATTAACCAGTTCTAATCGCGATTATACCTAATCCTCCTAAGCCCTAGAGGTAACAGTTACTTCAAGTCTTCTAAAACTACATAGATGTTGAAGAACTTTTTCTTCTTGTTGTCCAAAAATTATGAGGAAAATATTGGACCTGGAACAGTAAGTTTTCCGGACTTCCTACTAAATCATTGGGTGTGAATTAAGAAAGTTATTTGTGGTGTCCTATTTCTAGGACGCCGGGGCTTAGGAGGCTAATAAGTAATCGCGATCAGACCCGTTTAATTTATAACTAATACCTATAGGTTTAACTGTGTTTCACTTGTCCGCGCTTATCAAGATAACCGTGTTTTAGCACTAAAAGCATCTACCAAACCTGAAGATATGAAGGCTCTCATTATATTCCTCCTCTTGACATCTCCAAAGCTCACTTTACCTTTATCAAATCATTCGTTCAATTACGACATGAGACAACGGGTACATTTCAAAACAATTTATCATACAATGGCTGCAACTTCAACACTGACAGCTAGCCACTTGGAGCCAAATCTACAAACTTAATCCTGCTTCCCTCATCGACCTTACTGCCTTGACATATGGTACTTACTTCAAAATCCAACCGAGTGTTTCACTCAGCTCTCCCTTCAAAAAGGTCCAGATAAAACACTGGGGACATTTGCTCGTTGCTGCATTAAATTTACAAACAAATTTAATGCCGTCTCAGTAGGTCTTATTTGTAAAGGGGTAAGAGTACTTTTTGCTCGTTTACAATGTGAAGACAAATGATATCGGGGTTATTATAATGAGCTTGGACGTGTTAATGCTCAAGACGGGACAGATAATACTCCGTGGGTGTAACGGTGAAGACGCTAGTGTCGCGAGACTCATTATCGATACCTTCTTCTTCTTCAGGCTATATTATGTATTCCACTGCTGGACATAGCCCTCCCTTATCGATACCTAAATTATTTAAATCGGTTGAAGTCCTAGCATGTACCAATGGCTTTGTTTTCTGTGTCATGTACCTGCATTTGTGAGGTTATAGCAGCAATACCAATCGGTAAAGGTAAAGGAAAACTTAAAAAGGAAATCTAGGTGTCTGAAGAGTACCTACCTCGGCGCTTGAAATTGCCAATCCGCGGTGGGCACGCGTGGTAATTAAAGTCATACTCTCTCGCTGAGAGTGGACCTGTGCCCTGCAGTGGCACGTGTAAGTAAGTATCGACTACATCTTCTTCAGGCTTTATATATTAGTCCACTGCTGGAGCCCTTTCCTAATGAGCGCGTTGGGTGCTGCCATCATTGGGAGGAATTGCCCATAATTCCCACGCTGGGCATGCGGGTTGGGAATCGCCATTTGGTGGAGTTCTATGCAGGGGCGCTGCTGCCCACCCCCCAGTTTGTGTCCCTTAGTCACCTTTTACGACACCCGCTACATAAATGAAATAAAACAAAAAGTATTGAATTATTGATTTTTATGTTGCTGCCTGTACGTAATACAGCGAGTATTGTAAAACAGGTTCAAAATTTACCTGATGCCGGTAGTGGCCCATTAGCTCAGTTGGGAGAGCGCTGGCACGGTTTTTTTTTGTCCAGGTCACTGCCACCATTGATAACGTGGCAACCTTTAGTCGATATTATATAGAATAAAAAGATGAAGTAATCTAATTTAATACAGCACTGTGCTATTATACCAAGATGGGTAGTATTTGAAATTAAAATATTAATATGTCCTTATATTTACTTAACATAATGGGTTTTTTTTCCTTTTCTCTTTCTTTTTCCGTCCCTTTTTGTTTTTCTCTTCTCTCTTGTTTGTTTTTTTTTCACATGTTTAACCCATTTACAGATTATATAATCGAATAATTATAGCGCTGGCACGGTTAGCCAAAGGTCGCTGGACATTTTAGCCTCTAAATAGGTTTTTAAAATTTTCCTTAGCACGGGTTAGTGCATCAAATATAATATAATCGTTATACGTTTATAAATATACGAATATACGTCGTTCGGTGGGTAGACCACTTGCCCGTTGGAGGGATGACATTAAAAAAGCGGCCGGGGGTAAGTGGCCGAGATTGGCTAGGGACCGGGAGAGTTGGCGTGAAATGGAAGAGGCCTATACCCAGCAGTGGGCTTCATTCATGGGCTGGATAGATAGATAGAATATACGTTTCGTGTCACCAAACTTAAAGTGTACCTATATTTATAACATTTGGTAAGTTATTTCATATTTTACTACAAGAACAGAGCACAATCTGAATACAGTATGTAATTAAATTACAAAAAAGATGTTTTTGAAATTTGGGAAAAATTCTGACGGAACGAACTCAACTATTTATAATTATGTAAGTACCTACAAACAAATTTGTACGGAACCCTCGGTGGGCGAGTCCGCCTCGCACTTGTCCAGTTTTTTTCTGTTGTCGATATCTTTTCCCATCTCTATGCCACGCTTGTTTTCAATTAAGTTGTCGAGTGTGCAATCTCCCTTCCCTGTCTACACTCCTAGTTGGTATATCCGCTTTCTCTCTCCCGCTTGCAGTAACGGAAGCCCGCTATGATTAATCGAGAGGGGTTTGCTGGTTAGTTTCTATCCGAGACATGTCGCTGTGGAAAATATTTCTCTTTATTTCGTTACTTTTAAGTACATTTTCATTGCGATTAGTCGATTAGGATAGTGGTCGGTCGATGACAATAATAATTAGTTAGTTATAAATTAAACGGGTCTAGTTGCGATAATTTATTAGATAAAACGTAGATAGGTACCTATTTAGAGGCTAAAAATTCCACCCATGCCGGGACTCGAACCCGCGACCTCTGTTAAGCCAGTGGTATCTACGTTTTACCTAATAACTAATTATTAAGGCATGGGTGGAATTTTTAGCCTCTAAATAGGTTCTCAAAATTGTCCTTAGCACTGGTTAGTGCATTATAGAATATAAAACGTAGGTAATTACTTTAATTACAGCAACTGTAATGATGCTGAAACGAATGAATTTTGTCGAGATCAAAATGGCGGAATGATCTCGACAATTTCTTGCCGCAGTGGTGAGGGGTGGTATATGACTGAAAAGCGTGTTCCTATTTCAACTTATGGAGTCAACTTATTTTATAAATTGTTGTGATTTAAATTGAATGTAATCTGAGAGTTATTTTTATTTATTGGTATGATTTTATTGAATGTAAATTGTGTCTTCCGAGAATTCCATTTTTATATATTGTTATGACTATTTCTTTATTGTTATGGTGATCAATGTATTATGCTTTATGTGTGTGTGTGTCTCAAAGCGCAAATAAATACAAATATACTAATACAAATATTGTTTATTGTTTAAAAATAACACTGTTTGCAATGAATACTTATCCTAAAGTACAAATTGTTTAAATTTTGGCAACTACCACCTGCACTGACCTTTCGACCGTATCGCAGAGTGGCAGTCTAAATTAATTTAAACAAATTTCTTATCTATCCATATATCTATACAAATAGGTTTGACTGTACCCACCGGCAGCGGCAGGCAAAATAACGCGCTCAGGATTGTTGGGACTGTTAAGGCACTGCAGCGCGTCATCCATGTTTGCTGAGACTCGCGTGTGATATTAATCCTTTTATGTCCCCACTGCTGGGACACGGGTCACTTCCTGCAGCGTAGGAAGGTTAGACCATACTCCACCACGGGGGCCAGGTCTGGGTTGGTGGAGGATTGGAAGACAGTGGCCTTACTGTCAGAATAGTTATCAAGCCGTTCGTAAGGCATGGCTTAACGACTGCCATTACATGACAGCTGGTACCAGCGGCTTAACGTGCCTTGCAAGCACGGAAACGCTCGGACAAAATGCCACTTCTGGTAGTCACGGGATGGTCACCCATCCAGCACCTGACGGCGCCTGTTGTTGCTTAACTCTAGTGACTGATTCCATCACTCGGTTCTACTAGTCCGCGAGCGTTTCGATGACGTTTATGCGACACTCGCATAGATGACTTTTATGCAATTATGCGGAAAAGAAATTACACAAATATTTCTTAACCTAAGAGTAGAGATGGCGGCCTTATCAAAAAAGTGACCTTTTCCAGACAACATTGGGATGGATTGGAGCAACACATTGGAGAAGGAAGAATATTTTTGAGATATTCTCATAGTTGTTGAAGCTCTTGAAGACGACATCCAATTAAATTATGAATATTTATCCGTGTCAAAGCTTTTTTGTTATTAAAAGCCCAAAGTGGACAAGCTTGCTCCATTATTAATCAGCGGACACGTCATAGCACTACGATATTGTCATTCAACAATAACCCGTTCCTTATTACTTCCACTGAACCTTCGACTTTATTTACAAGCTAGTAGAATTCTATTTCGATCATTTCATCTCCGTCAGTTACTACTTTCAGGAGTTCTGCTTCGTTTTACTAAGAATCGTAAAATAGACTCTGACTCTACCGACTTTAGGGCACATTTTCGTCTAATGTTTGTTTGGTGGTGATTTTAATAGCGTGTAAAGCGATAGGGCTTTGTTTTTGTGCGTGAATGGGGGTATGAAGACATCGACTGTCGACCGACGTTCATTGTGTCTCTGGGATACGATAAAGATTGGCCTGATCTCTCACAAACAGGAAGTACCAGAAGGACTACTTTACGTTTCCTTGAATTTAATGCTCTGCAATTTAAGCTTTAACAACCGACAACCGTTGGAGTAAGCGTGCTCTTGAGTGAAGACCGCGATTCGGCAAGCGTAGTGTAGGACGCCCTCCGACCAGGTGGGATGACGATCTGCGAAAAACTGCAGGCAGATGCTGGATGCGATCTCCAGCAGTGGACTACATAATATAGCCTGAAGAAGAAGAAGAAGAAGAAGCTTTTAAGCCATGTCGGAGGCCTTATGGACGGCTTGGTAACTTCTGACACTAAGGCCCGCCACTGTCTTCCACTCACCCACCAACCCGGACTTGGCCCCCGTATTGGAGTATCGCCTAACCATCCTGCGATGCAGGAAGAGACCAATATACCCCAGCAGTGGGGAACATCGTGAAGATACTTGAGTGTCTGAGGTGTTACCTCCTACCCCAACGCTTGAAATAGTCAATATGCGGATACAAATAATCTTATCTTATATAACGTGGTGATGGGCACGAGTGGTGATCAAGCTATTCTTTCTCTCTCTCTGTGAGAGAAGGCCTGTATCCTATAGTAAGACCTAGAGTACAGGCTGCATTAAAAGCTTTCGGGTTAAGCCTTAGCTGCCTCTAAAGGTAGCATTGCAACGCAGTAAAATTCGATTAAATAAAAAAAAAACTGGTCAAGTGCGGGTCTGAGTCAAGCATCGAGAGTTCCTTCCGAATTTGTAGGAAGGTGTAGGTTCTTACATATTACCTATTTATTTTACTTTATTTATTTAGGATTACTAACAACTTGTATACCAACACGTTCACAAAATGCTTAATGCGTAAAATCAACTTAAAGATAAGTACGCAAGCGAATTACAAGTAATCACTGCATGCAAGCTATAAATAGTTTAGGAATCGAGTCACAGTTTTTTCCGAGCTTTTCCCAAACTTGTCAGACATTTTTTTTATGATTTAATTAAATTGTATAGTTTTCAGATGGTTTCCTGTATTTGTAGTAGGTATAAGACGATCTTACTTGCCCAATTTCATAGTTCTAGTTCGAAGGGAGACCTTATGAATTTTGATTACATTGAGTTTCGAAATATGCATAGGGGTAAGCGTGTCTTAGACTGTTTGAGATAAATATCCAGAATCGCTCGTAGCCCAAGCTGCCTGAGTGATCTTAAACGATCACGGAGGCAACATAGGGCGCGTTCAGTACATGGATGGGTCACCGTCTATGACTACCGCTAGTGGCATTTTTCCAAGCGGTTCCACGCTTCGCAAGGCACGTTAAGCAGTTGGTGCCGGCTGCCGTCGATAGATGGTAGTCGTTAAGCCTTGTCAGAGGAATAAGGGCGGCTTGAAACTTCTGACAGTAGGACCAGCCGCTATGTTTACAAGCCTACCCCATCTGGATAAGATAAGATAAAGATAAAACATTTTATTTGCGAAAGCATGGTATATACATTAAGTAGCCGTTAAAGGTAAGTAAAGGAACACGCATGCTCTACCAGTTAAGGTGTGCAAATATTAGACTAGAATAATCTAAATCTAAAACAAATACAATATCTTAGAAACAAACTATCTGGTATATAGGCATATAACATTTAAAAACATCTTATAATTAGTGGAGCGGTGGTAGCTCAGTGGGTAGAACCAGGGACTGGCAAGCGAGAGCCCCAGGTTCGATCCCGAGTGCGGGCATGTACCAATGACTTTGTTTAATTTCAAAGTTACGTACATTTGCGAATTTGTAGTCGCAATACCACACGCTAACGGTGAAGGAAAACGTTGGCTCCGCACGTATTGACTAGTCTTTCCTGTGGGCTAGGCCGACTAAGCTGTCAGGATGGTATAGGTGCTGGGCAAGCCTACACCATCTATAAAACCATGTCCCAGGCACTACAGCGTCGGAGTGGTCCCTTCACAAATCTAGTGTGAGTGAAGATACCACTGGACGCTGTATAAATCATCTCATTAAGTAGATGAAAAAGGCCAATATTATTATTATTATAATTAGTATGTTAATTATTTTTATTAATATGTTAGAAACATTTTCTTCATGATAACCCTATCGCTTAGTTGAGATGGTCGTCAAAAAAATCTTTTACACTGTAATACATAATATGCTCTAACAGGAATTTATTTAACTGTGTTTTAAATTTGGTAAGTGGCAACATGAGATGTTTTGTGGCAAGTGATTATATATTTTTATCGCCATACAAAAAGAGTGGCGAGAATATAATGCTAGTTTTTGCGATGGTACATGTAATTTATTAACATTTCTACCTCTTACGTTGTACATCTCGTGGTTGGTGGAGTATGGCCTATACCTTCCTTGGGGAAGAGACCCGTGCCCCATCGGTGGGGACACAATGGGTTGGTAATGATGATGCAGAGCTGACTGCCAACTTTCGGTAGTCGGAGACGCACCATAAGAAGAAGAAGAGAGGAGCTTTAATAACTAAATAGAGGATTTTTTTTTAATATAAATTTTGTATTATTTTAAAAGAGGAATCTTCTATATACAGACACTCCACCCTCAGACTCTCCTTTGCCGACCGATTCTTCTGATTTTTTGTATCTAGCACCGATTCGGGCCCTCGTTAATGTTGTTTCAGAGTTTTGTCCGATAAAGGTCGCTCTCGACTGACCAGACCATTAGCAAGACCAGACTTCAACTTCATTTATCACTCTATCTCGAAACTTAACTGTACTTGTGAGCTTGACATTGTTTTTAATCAACAATGCCATAGCAACAGCGTGTTATGGACTTACTAAAAATTTGAAAGCAAATTCTGAAATATCGATGAATAATTAAACAGCTTCCAATAAATGAGATAATAATAAGAAGTAATAAGTATTTTTATTCAAAAA
Organism: Yponomeuta sedellus; assembly: GCA_934045075.1. NCBI lineage: Eukaryota > Metazoa > Arthropoda > Insecta > Lepidoptera > Yponomeutidae > Yponomeuta > Yponomeuta sedellus. The sequence goes on along the minus strand of OW203730.1, from coordinate 1,499,089 downwards.
GATGATACATTACACCTAGCATCAAGTTATGCTTTAATTTAATACAAAAGTAATATGTGTGAATACGCTAAGATGTGGAGCCTCTGCTTCCTAAAAGAGGGGTAAGACCCTGTAGCTTAGTGTAAGCAGTGCTTATCCTCAGTTATATGATACAATATAATAGAATGTAAAAAAGAGGTTGTCTTAAGGCATCAAATGAAAGAATTAATAATAAATAAATATTCTCAGACATACTACACAGATCTCGTTAGCCCCACACTATTTATTTATTTTTATTTTATTGTTTATTGGAAAACCAACAGCGTATACACGAGGCATTTTTACAAAGAATAAGATGAATTAGATTTAAAGCCAATAACAGGTTTTCGCTGACAATCAGAATAACATTAGAATTTGCATAACAAAATTATCTTATTGTAGTTAACATATTCATTTTTTTGTATTTTACGTACTTACTTTTTTCATTTTAATTTATTACTGATCCCTTTATATAGGAAAGAGGGCATCGTTCATTGACATAAATGATTCCATTTTTTTCCATCCCAGAGAGATGATCTTTCTGGGATAGAAAACACTGGAATGCGGCTGCTTGTAATTAGAACTAAAGAGGACGACATTGTACAAATTCAGTGAGTCGACTCATATCACCTAATGGGTGTAGGAAATTGCGTGTATACACACACTTACACATACATACATACACACACACACACACATACGCACATACATACACCTACATAAATATACGTAATATAAACATATCCTCTAAAATACTTTCCGTTTGTTCACTTTACCACAATAGTGATAACGTGAACAAACTTGTAGTATGTGTGTGTGTGAAAAGTCAAATCAAATCAAATTATTTCAACGTAAAAATATATTCTGTTTGCTAAATGTCAATGTACGATGTAAAATGCAAGCCACTGCCTTCGGACCGTAGGTATTGTAGTGGAGAAAATGGCAGCAGGAAAAAGGAAACTCCATTCTGATCATCTTTCATCTTAAACCTAATACATCTATGCGTATGAGAATATTCCATGATTGTCATCAATAGCTTTAAATGCCAACACCATGTTAGTATTGTCTTACTAACGTACAGTAGTGCTACGGCCAGAGGTGTTTTAAGAATATCGTTTTTATAAGTAAGATTACTTACTTACTTACGTTTTTAATTATCGATACTGACAAACTGTTTTCAGTCATTAAATAAGTTATTTAAATAACTCATAACTGCGAATTATGTATAAACTTCAGGAATCCATAAGAATCCCGACAATAAGAACTTCAGGAATCCATAAGAATTTGGTGCGCACAATATCTAGGGAGTGGCATTGAATATCAATGGTGAATGAGCTGAAATAATAGAAACCAGGACTTCTCCGACCTGTGAGATATCGTTTCTATATCGTATATGAGCTGACCGTTTATGCATTTGAAAATAAGTACGTAGCTAAGAAAGTGCAGTAAGTACTCGCCATGATTTAGCTCTGCGAATCAGAGCGACACCTGGTCGGACTCATCCGACGAAAACTCAAATAAACTTCAAATGAATAATGTGTAGTACTTATCAAAGTTTTAGTTCTAAAACGTCGCTATAGTTGTAAGATCTGTACAAATCAGTGAAAAGCCATTTTCCACACTTCGATTGCTTTCATACTCCAGTTACTAATCACCGTACTTTACTTACAACGTACTATTCACTGTACTTTCTTCTTTGTCTTCCAATTCTCCACTAAAGGAGGTTGGCCGTCGGCTTCGCATATTATCCCTTCGATATCAACCCTTGTATGTCCCCACTGCCGGGGCACGGGTCTCTTCCTGTATCGCAGGAAGGTTAGCCATACTCCACCACGTCCGGGTTGGTGGAGGTTTGTAAGATAGTGGCGGGTCTTACTGTCAGAAGTTGTCAAGCCGCCCATAAGGCCTCTGACATGACCTAACGACTGACATTACGCTCGGAAAAATGCCACTAGCGGTATTCAGGGGACGGACACCCATCCTGCACCTGACCGCGCCTGTTGTTACATAACTCGAATGATTGATTCCAATCACTTGGTTCGACTAGGCCACGAGCGCTTCTTCCTTATTTCTTGAAAAGCGAAATAGATATGACTCAGAAGAATATAATCATGCGGGTATAGCGATATCATTTCGATGTAAAACCTAACTGCAAAATAGGTACTCGGGGCTGCAAGTGATGCAAATTACTTCAGCCAGATGTCGCTGCCTGTATTGTAAAGAGGTTCGAAATTTCACTGATGCCGGTAGTCGCACATTGGCTCAGTTGGCAGAGCGCTGGCACGCTGAGCCAGAGGTCGTGGGTTCGAGTCCTGGCATGGGTGGATTTTTTAGCCTCTAAATAGGTTTTTAAAATTGTCCTTAGCACGAGTCAGTACATTAAAACAAAGAATATAATCTAGATAACTCACTTACCGTACACTGCACTGTACTTTATCACATGGAAATATATGCCTCGGAGTGTACTGATTATCTTAGTAAATCAAGTCTATTGTAGGCGTCTGAATCTATACTAATGAGTCAATTTGTTAGAGCACCGTCGAGAGGGTAATTGAAGAGCTGGGACATAAATCAATTAGTCAAAGGCCAATTAATCATGCGGTTGTGTCACGAAGTGTTGACAGTTTGACAGGTTGTCACTGTCAGCTGTTAGGGGAAGTGACAGGTACCTGTTCCGTCAAGGTCGTTGTTGCAGGTACTCGACGATGACAGAGTTTCGGTCGCGGTCGGTATCATTGTTTTGATATAATACCCGAAAAACAACTTAATTAATCAATTGACTGGCTTCGCATAGAGGTATTTCGTGTTTCATCGAAATTCCTCTATGCAAAGGATGAGGGATGTGGCTTAGAACGTTTTATAGCGTTCTTCAGGCCATGTTTGAAATTGGTTTTTAATTATTTTTTTGTTGTCTATCGCAAACTTAACCCGGATTTTCGCTCAAGTCAGTGTCTGTCGGGCATTTCCTATCAAACCTATATACTTAGGTACTAACGGGTTTTTCTTAATATACTTATCTTACGAAAGTCCTGCTTGAATTAAAGATTGTGGAAAGCCTCGTCTTTATCTGAATTTTTTCTAGTATAAACTCGTTTGTGCGGCGTTCGGTCTAAGAATATACCTACGAAGCATCCTCCGCCAGCATCACATTTTAACCTTTATGGAATGCGGACGTTTAATATTCAGGTTTCTGAGGCGTATAGAATTATGGAGAAGATAATGGGTTCTCATTAGTATTATCTTCGTCTTGTGTTTGATGCCTATATTTTTCCAAAACTTCTCAAGCCCTTTCACTCCAGACAAACCCTTGGACTTAGCCATCTGGGATCTTTCGACGAATTCTTGCTCGCAGTCCCTGTCATTGCTGAATTGCGAGCCTAAGTACACTTTGTGTACAACATCAGGGTCTCGCAGCTCGTTGCAAGGTGTCACTTCTATCAATCAACATCATTTAACTTGATCTTACTTCTGTTGGTTCTAGCAAGGGTTCAAGAACATTCACTTCACGCTCTCTCTCGCACTCTCGCCAGTAGCTCGGCCGATGCCACGTTGTATATGAGACTCAATTTCAAGTGCTTGTGGCGTCACTTGTCTTGTCTCGATCTCTATCGCTGCATCGCATCACAGATGTCTCGATAGCAGAGCGCGATAAGATTGTGCAAACACAGATTGACAGCCACCTTTTGATTACAGGCTGGCGCAAATCTGACGCGCGGTAGCTTGGCTAATGAACTGCAACTGAAGTGCTTGTGGATATTGTTTTATTTTCACAAGCACTTGAATCGTAGTCAGCCAAGTTTGAGTCGAATTCGTGTTCAGAGGATTCCGTACCAGCAAAAATAATATTAACTTTATTAGAACTATACTATTTTTATTTTTAATGCACTAACCCGTGCTAAGGACAATTTTAAAAACCTATTATTAGTGGAATTTTTAGCCTCTAAATAGGTTTTTAAAATTGTCCTTAGCACGGGTTAGTGCATTAAAAATAAAAATAGTATATAGCGATATCATTCCGATGTAAATCATTCCGATGTAAAACCTAACTGCAAAGTAGGTACTCGGGGCTGTAAGTGATGCAATTTGCTTAAGCCAAGATGTCGCTGACTGTACGTAATACAGAGAATTGTGTAAAGAGGTTCGAAATTTCACTGATGTCGGTGAGTCGCCCATTAGCTCAGATGGAAAGAGCGCTGGCACGGATATCCAGAGGTCGCGGGTTCGAATCCCGGCATGGGTGGAATTTTTAGCCTCTAAATAGGTTTTTTTTTGAACTGTTATCGCCCTCCATTGTTCCACCGCCGCCGGTTCCCACGACTGTAAATATCGGTTTTATTAGGTTTTATAGCGTTGTTAAAGGCGTAAAGAAGCCGCCCGGACCACCGCGTCATACTGTTTAGTCTCTGATTTAGATAAGGCGATAACCCCGCTGTAATTTAGGCAGGAATGATGGAACCGTTTTCCCATCATCGGCTACCGTAGGTCATTGTTTGAAACAGTTTATGAAATACAATGTTGGAGAGTTTTATTATGTAAGTATGTGAGATGTGAAAAGTATTATGTAATTATGCACAATCTACTAGTACGGACTTGGTCCCCGTGGTGGAGAATAGCCTATACCTACCTTAGGGAAGAGACCCGTGCCCCGCGGTGGGGACATTGATGTCACGACAGTCACGACGGTTGATGATAAATTATGTACCTGTTAAGTTCTTAAGATGATTTCATGTAGTTATGGATTTTTATTTTTAAAATATGTTGTTAATTGCTATGTAAATTTGTGAAGTTTTAGTAGCAATGTTACTCGCTTACGGCGAAGGAAGACATCGTGAGGAAACTTGGCTGATGTGTTTAAATACCTCAGCCTTTGGAATTGTCTATCCCGGTGGGCACGCGTGGCAATTAAGCCCATAATTTCTGTGTGTGTCAAGTCTGGATTCCGCAATGCGACGTTTATACGCAACATGAACAAAAAATATAACATAATTATCAATAAAGAATTGTTTATTAAGATAAAAATGTCAATACAAAATAAAATACAAAGTACAATAAATTGTCAATTGAATCACAATACCTACTGTTACCTACCGTTTCCATCCTATTTATAAGGGAGGTAGATGAATTGGAATGTCTATTTTAAAAAGCAAGGGCTACTGCTGCCTGTAACTCCGTAACCCGTACATTGGTACGGGTTACGGAGAGGAATCAAGAATGTCTATTCTGACTATTGAGTCAGAATAGACATTCTTGATTCCTCTTCTTCACTGTAGTAGAAATTGCTTCTGTTGTATGGATACAACTACTATCCTCTTAACCCCTGGAGATAAAATATACATCAAATCATCTAAAACTACATAGATTTAGATAAAAACACATTGTGCCCTAGAGCCCAAAATATTGGACCTAGACTAGTACGTTTCCAGAGTTACTGTTTAAACGCCATTGGGTGCAAATTAAGAAAGTTATATACAATGTCCTATGTATAGGACGTCAGGGATTAGGAGGTTATATTATACAAATACCTGTTTGTGGTCAGTGGACAAGTGGCCAACTGTTACCATACAAATGTAAAGTCAACCATAACTTAATTGAGTACAGTGAGTGTAAGCATGTCAAATACTGATCTCGTAGATCATCTCTGACTTTATATGGAGATGTTGCCCTCTACTTTTTGGAAATGGCCTCTTGAATGACACAAATGAGACTTTTTTATAAATGAGACTGCAAGCATTTAAAATGTTGACTTTACAGATGCTATAATTTTTTTAAATTAAATATATACAGGTACCTACTTCAAACACTACAGCACTAAAACCGGCCTGTATAATAAATATCACGTTTAAATTATTTATGGCGTCAGTGCCCAAGATGTATGTGATGGTCTTGTAACTGTAACGTAACTGGCACCGGTTCCAAACTTTACTTCTACAATGATGATACCAACCCTCGTTATGTCTCCACTGCGGGGGCACGGGTCTCTTCTTGCATCGCTTGAAGGTTAGGCCATACGCCACGGGGGCCGAGTCCGGTTTGGTGGAACATTGTAAGACAGTGGCAAGCCTTACTGTCAGAAGTTATCAAGCCCCCCATAAGGCCTCTGACATAGGTTATCGACTGCCATTGCATGACAGCCGACACGAACGTCTTAAAGTGGAAGGTCTTAAACATGGAAGCGCTCGGAAAAAATGCCACTAGCTGAATATTGGCGGGATGATCACCAATCCAGCACGTGACCGCGCTTGTTGTTGCTTAACCCAGTAATTGATTCCAATCTCTCGGTCCCACTATGCCACGAGCGCTTTGATGCCTTATGGCACTTCTACAACACCGACGTCGAATTAAAAGGTTATTTTAGTTTAAATTATTTCTCTGTATTTATTGTAGTGTTGTTTTGAAGTAACTTTGACTCCGCAAAATCGTCCGAAAAATCCGAAAACAAATGAACGAGTCACTACAAAGTATCAAATCGCTTCAATAGAAAACAACCAAATCGTTTCAAGATACTTTTAAATTTAAAAGAGTTTCCTTGATTTTAAAACGATCTTACGTGACTACTTGTGACATTTCAAATAAAATTTTCATAATCGGTTCACGCATCTTAGTGTAATCGGGGCAAGTGTAGGTAGAAAATAAAAAAAGAAAAGATTCTGACGATCTGAGAACCTCCTTCTGTTTTGAAGTCATCTCTGGGTAGGTAACTTGTGAATTAAACATAAATATAAATAAATATTAAATAAATAAATATTCATGGACATATTACACAGATCTTGTTAGCCCTATACTAAGTACAACTAAATGACTTGTGTTACAGGTGCTAACTCGACGATTGATTTAATACAATAAATATATAGATAATATCCAAGACCCGAGACAAACTAGAAAAGTTCGTTTCCTAGTTTGACCCGGCCGGGGATCGTACCCGAGACCTTTGGTGTTACAGTCAGCTTGTCAAACCGTTGCGCCACCGAGGCCGTCGAACATAGGTAGGTAGGTACCTATCGCTTCTACCCTGAAGCTACAGTGTATCTAGCTGGATCTTGATGCCATCCAGTGCGATGCTACAGAAGAGATTGTAAGAAAGAAGATTGAAATATTGCAACACAATCATTGATAAGTACTTACTGATGTCAGTGGTCAAGTGGCTGTTTCCTTACTCAAAGTAGGATGTAAATATATAAGATATCATATCGAACATCGATAAAAAGATTCAACTCATACGATTTGTTTTATTTAAGGAGAATATGCCAAAAGTGTCGACCACACCGAATAGATTTGACCTGGTCGAAGTATCATTCAGTTTCGCTCAAGTATCATAAGGTTTCGCGCACCTATCCATGCCGAAAGAATCGACCGCACCGAAGTCAATCAAGTACGGTACAGTTTTGCCCACCAATTCGCCCCACCGAAGTCAATTAAGTATCTACGATCTCGCGAACCTATCCATGCCGAAAGAATCAACCGTGCCGAAGTCAATCAAGTAAAAGTAGGTACAGTTTTGCCCACCAATTCGCCCCACCGAAGTCAATTAAGTATCTGCGGTCTCGCGCACCTATCCGCGAATGAATTTCATGCATTCGCGGTGTTGGTACCTATGTAACGGAACCGACAAAGTGCAGGCACTTCGGTTGCTTCGTCCACATTGTTCGATTCGAATTAGTTTAGGAATTAGAATCTTTCCGAGTATTTCTAGTGATTTTCCCTATCAGCTTTATGACAAGGTTTCATGGGATTTCTGAAGAAGAACAAGAAGAAGAAATACATTTATTTATCGCCACACAGACATATACAAATCGTAGAATAGAGACAAAATATAAAAAAAAAGTAATAAAAACAAACAAATACGACAAAACACAGCAAGCGGATACGGGCCATGTCCATGCGGCGGTAAAACGGCCTCAGGCTCAGTACTTCCTGCAGGTTTTTTGGCCACAGCACTGATTTTCAGCAAGGGCCTGGTGACAGTGACTCACGGAAAGTCGCATTTAGACCCACGCGTACGATACAATACGATGCGATGCGATGCGATGCGATGCGATGCGATGCGATGCGATGCGATGCGATGCGATGCGATGCGATGCGATACGATACGATACGATACGATACGATACGATACGATACGATACGATACGATACGATTTCTAATGGTGTTTCTCACTTTGGTGATATCACTTTACAAGCACAGAGTAAAATTGCATTGAAAACTTTTTATTAGTTTATCGACTACATGTTAGATCTCCTTACTCTTACAATTTAGTATAAAGAAATCTATAGTTCATCCGTATATAAAGTTGGTTTAGCCGGGTGTACGTCCACTTTTAGAATCATTGAATTCTTCGGAAATAGATTGATTCAAGTGTGTGTGACGTCACATCGCGCCCTCTGATGCAAGCAGCCAAGATAGATAGTTACCGAACACTATCGATCAAAATCTTCGTGATAATTTAAAAAAAGACTTTTCAACTTTATTTTTGCCTTCTTTTTTTAAAGTACTTGAGATAGCTAACGTCATAAAATAGGCCTGCACTTCACCTTGGTTTTAAAGGTTTTGGAGTAAAAGTAGGAGTCCCTCAAGGACTCCTACTTTTACATCAGAACCTGAGGATTTAACTGTATTAATATCAACCTTTACAGTTCTATCTGCTAAGTAAGATCGAAGAAGACTTAGTGATTTATTACTTAAACCATATCGGTGCAATTTTATGAGAAGTGTTTCGTGGTCAACGCAGTCAAACGCCTTAGACAGGTCACAGAAAACCCCAATGGCATCCTGCGACTCCTCCCACGCCTCAAAGATATGCTTTACTAACGCTATGCCTGCATCCGTCGTTGAGCGGCCTTTTGTAAACCCGAACTGTTTCTTATGGAAAAGCTTATTTATACTAAAATGAGTTTGCAATTGATGTAATATTACTTTCTCAAAAACTTTACTTAGAACCGGCAGTATTGCTATAGGTCTGAAATTATTTGGATCTTCACTATCACCAGATTTAAACAAGGGTACGATTTTACTTAACTTTAATAGATTAGGAAAGGTTCCCTGGTCAACACATTTATTAATAATCAAAGAAAGGTAAGGTGCTAGAATATTGATTACAGTGGATATTAGTTTAACCGATAACCCCCACAAATCTTCAGTCTTTTTTAAGTTTAACTCTCTAAATGCTTTGACAATAGTTAAGGTAGTTATGGGAGAATTGGAAGTCAACTTTACATGGATTTATACTTTCCAAAAGTAAGGTTTCGGCTAATTGGGAGGAAGAATTTAAGCTAGCCGTTATATGCAGTGGCATGTTTTTTAAAAAAGTTTGAAATATTTCTGCTATGTCCTTCTTCGAATTAACTAACTTACCTTCGATCTTCAACGCATATCCCTGGTCCTTAGGTCTCGTTTTACCTGTTTCTTTGTTAATTACTTGCCAGACTGTTTTTATTTTATTAGTAGACGCCATAATCTTTTTACTTATACTAATCGATTTGGCTGATAAACAAGTTTGTCTAAAACTTTTTGAATATTTTTTTACGTACTCTTTGAACGTCGGATCGTGATTGAATTGTTTTTCTTCATACAATTATTAAAGCCTTTTCCTACTTCTATATATACCTGGCGTTGCCCATTCTGAAAACCCGCTTTTTAACTCTGTAAATTTTTTAAAAACCTATTTAGAGGCTAAAAATTTCACCCATGCCGGGATTCGAACCCGCAACCTCTGGCTATCCGTGCCAGATTTTTTTAACTTTAAAAACATGTTCAAATTCTTTTGAAATGGTTGAAAACAATACTTGATATAACGTATTCGGATCATTGCTATCGAAATTCAACGAATTTAACTTTATGTTTATATTTCTTTTAAATAATTCAATTTTTTTCTCTGTTATTGGCCTACAGTTTAATTCATTGCATTTTTTTGCTTCCAGTACTGACGGTAGGACTACCCATAGCCCGCTATGGTCCGACTGTAATTTATGTATGACTTCTTTTTCTAAATATTCACAATTGCAAAAGACATTATCTATGCAGGTAGCGCTAGTAGCAGTTGTCCTAGTGGGTTCTGTAAATAAATTATCTAAATTATATGACCTGAAAAGGCTTGCGAGTTTAGTTTTAAGTGGACCTTGAACTAAGAAATCTATATTGAAGTCCCCACACACCACTATGCTCTTCGTAGTACTGAATAGGCGTTTTAAGGCATCCTCCATAACTAATTCAAATTCATTATAATTTGATTGTGGCGGCCTATAAACACACATAACTATGTACCTATCCAATTCCGCACACGATATCTCAATGAAACGTTCAACAGATCGATGAAAACATGATCCACTGACAATATCTTTTCTTTCTTTCATTATCAAACTACTTTTGACAAAGATCATTGAACCTCCTCTTATTGAGTGTTGTCGGTTAAAAGTGCTTGCTACAAAATAGTCTTTTAAAGTAAATGACATTTCAGAATGTTTCAGCCAATGTTCTGTTAAACAGAAAATATCTACATTGAAATCTGCTAAAAATAGTTCAATTAAATTGTTCAATTAAATTTGGCATTGATAAGATAAGAATATTCTTATCTTATCTATGCCAAATTTCATCTTTCAACGCTACACGACTCTGAGAAGAGGATGACAGACAGACAGACGGACGGAGATAGCGAAACTATAAGGGTTCCATTACATTGAGTATAACACTTACAACCTCTTTGGTAAATAAATAATTCGTATTCGTATTCTTTGTTAACTACGGAACCCCAACTATGGAGGTATCTTGTTTATCTCCTTCACCGTAAGGTGCTACTACAAACTCACAGACGTACGTAACATTGAAAATAAACAAAGTCATAGACACGAGCTGTAGACATAATTAAAACTGTTTTTATACGGTTTTATGCTCGTTTATTATATTTTTACAATTTTCCAACGTTTCGGCACTTTTTCAGGTGCCGTGGTCCCGGTCATCCGGGACCACGGCACCTGAAAAAGTGCCGAAACGTTGGAAAATTGTAAAAATGTAATAAACGAGCATAAATCCGTATAAAAACAGTTTTAATTAAAGTCATAGACAAACAAAACAATACGAATAAACAAAGTCGTACGTGCCCGCAGTGCGAATGGCATCTGAGCCTCTCGATATCAAGTCCATTGCTTCAAATGCAATGCGTACCACACGCTAACTGTGAAGGAAATCATCGTGAAGAAACCCTCGGCTTGCTTGGCTCCATACTTATTGACTTGTTTTTCCTGTGGGCGACACGACGACGAAGTTAGGGCGGTATAGGTGCCGGGCAAGCCTACGCCTTCTAGCACCGTCCCAGGCAATGCAGCGTCCGAGCGGTACCTTCACCGATCTAGTGTGAGTGTAAGTGTCTTAGGACGCTGTATATATAATGTCATTACGTAAATGCAAAGGCCCAAATGGCCCAAAGGCTCCGAACGCGAAAATCATCATCATCCACAATACCCTACGTCGTGCACCCATGGTGACCTTATGTGGGCTAACTCCAGTGCGATAGAAGTGGCGACATGTCCGCATGGAATATATTTTTATGTAGCCTATAAACGTCCAACTGCAGGGCACAGGCCTTCTCTCGAAAAGAGAGAGATAGATATCATATTCTTTATTGTACACAGATATTACAGTACAGAAATTATATAACAATTTGGTACAATATCTGATTAATTTCCATTTTTATGTACATACAATGAAGTGTTCTCTATCTCTATCTATCTACAATTGGCGCCTTTATTACTAAAAGCAATTTCTTCTAGGCAACCATATACGGAGAAAGGACAGTTAGAGACGGGTAGTCGGTGGAAATTAGAGACGGGTAGTCGGTGCAATTTAGAAATAGAGAGTACACACTAAGTCACTCAGGTAGCGCTAGCGAGTGGTATTGCAATTATAACTTCACAAATGCACGTAAGTTAGAAAAGACAGTCATCGGTACATATCCGCACTGGTTATCGAACGTGGGTTTCTCGCTCTATCCACTGGGTTAGTTAGTTAGACGTGAGATTTCCGCACTTAGCCTCGTAGTTGGGCCATTGTAGCAAGCGCTGAGGTACGCTAACACCTCAGACACTAGGGTTTCCTTGCGAGGTTTTCCTTCACCGTCAGCGAGTAGTATTGCTACTATAATTCCACAAATGTACATAACTTAGAAAACAAAGTCATTGGTACAAGCCGGGGTTCGAACCCACGACCTCCCGATTGAGAAACCGGCGTTCTACCGTTCTACGTTCTATATCCACTGGGTTACCACCGAAATTATAATTTCTTCTTCTTGTTCTTCAGGCTATATTATGTAGTCCACTGCTGGACATAGCCCTCCCCTAATTAGCGCCCTGTCTTCAGCTTGCCGCATCCACCATCTGCCTGCAGTTTTTCGCAGATGATAATTTGGCGTGGAATAATTTGACGAAACCAAAAACATCGACGTCTTGACCTCCATAACTCTAATAGAAGCCCGACCGACACACACATACAGCCAAGCCCAGTAGCCACCCAGGGAGCTAATTCTGGCCCATGCGGCTTGAAAGAGTAAACGCAAAATATTGGAAGGATTATACATTTTGTCGCATAAAAATCCATTTGGTATTTCGCTCGCTTTAGGTGTCATAGATAGATCGATAGAGAACACTTTATTGTATATAAAAAAGGAAATTACACAGATATTTCTTAATTAAAACTGTTTTAATACGGATTTCACTCGTTTATTATATTTTTACAATTTTCCGACATTTCGGCACTTTTACAGGTGCCGCGTTTCGGATGACTGAGGAGATAGGCGTCTTTTAGAAAACCAGTTCAAAACCCGTAATTTTTGGGAACCAGTGCTTAAGTGCGTGATGCCCCCTTGCTAAAAGTGTGACTGTAGAGTTAATTTCAATTTCATTTAATAATCAATATTTTTAGTTCATGTAAAATAATTGGTTTCTAAATTTAATTTTTAATTTCAGTTACTACTAATAAATATTGTTGACTTTATATAAAATAATTGATTTACCTACTTTGGAACGTAACTCCATAATTAACTTTTGTAATTTTTGCCGAGGGTAGTAAACTAACTGTTAATGCTTTCAAAAAGATGCCTATCACCTCAGCCATCCGAGATCACGGCACCTGTAAAAGTGCCGAAACGTCGGAAAATTGTAAAGATATAATAAACGATTGAAATCCGTATTAAAACAGATTTAATTATGTCTAGTACTCGTGTTAACCGTAGAAAATAGATATTTCTTAACCTAAGAGTACAGACGGCGGCCATCACTAAAAGTGATCTCTTCCAGACAACCTTTGGATGGGCTGGGACCTTGTCATAATATCGTTATCTTAGTCAAAATTGGCTGTCACTCGAGTTTTCAAGTAGAATTCAAGTCATACGCCTTAGAGTCGTATACGAATTATTTGCTAATGAAGTGAGAATTCGCTCCCAGGTACAACTCTGCCTAGACGAAGTTTTTCACCAAAGTTCCCGTCGGCCTGTCGGGTGGCAAGACGGATGGGCCCGGCGGCGCGCGGGTTCCATTCCCGGGGGGCCGCTGACAGATACACGGGTCTACATGGCACACTACAATGTCTCCCCGGCTGGATTTGCGTTAAGTTATTGCTCCAGGAATGGCGTTTTTTTCGGCGCGAGGCTGATAGTTTTTGTTCGACGCGCGGCGGTAGCGGCGGGCCAAGAAGGGAAAATTGATTTTTATTTTATTACCAGCTGACCCAGCAAACTTCCTACCGCCTAGCAGTCGATTCTTTATTTTTTTTTCTTTCCGTAAGAACAATCCTCGTACTTCAAGGAATATTCTAAAATAAAAAAATTGCGAAATCGGTTCGGCTGCTCTTGAGATTTGCGCTTACCAACACATTCAGCGATTCATTTTTATATTATAGATTATAATTTATTGCACACGAAACATTAAATAGGACATTAAATAAGAAATAACTTGTACAAAGTCGAGCTTGTCTCTGTAAGAGATTTCTTCCCGCAAACCTGAGAGTCGGAGAGTCGGAGCAGCAGTAAAAAACGGGTCTATATACGTATACAAAATAAACTACTTAGACTGGAAAAACCCTTAACAATAACCTAAGTAGATGTGTATTAACACTATATAGACTAAATACCTGTAAATATAAATAAATAAAATATATAGCAAATCATAAATAAATATATAGCTCAAAGTTATGATAGAGATAAATAGTGCTCTTTCAACTGCTTCTTAAATGTACCAATTGTGAGACTAGCGCAAATTTTCTGTGGCTGTGCATTATTATTAACTTTACATACAAGTACAAATATGCTATTTATAATAGACAATAATATCTTAATTCTAATTTACCAAATTTTAACCATTTAGAAGTGAATTGGTACAACCATTTTTTTTTATTTAACCTTTTTGACTAAAACACGAGTAAGTGGATCCAGACGCCAGTTCATAATTATATCAAGTTTTCTATTTTTTAATTACAATTTTTACCTATATCAAGTTTTCCATATAACACAACACAAAAAGAGCCGCTCTACTGAACTAGAGCAACATGGAATAGGTCAGTTTGGTCCGAGAATAAATGTATAGGTAGAGTATTTTAATGTAGGCTTATTTTGATGTAGGCTAGGCCGACAATGTATTAAAATGTAAAAATTACTTTGCTAAATTCCGCCAAAAATCCCGGAATCTAATGGAATGTCGGAATTTAGCAATAGTAGATTGTTAACCGAGGGTCGAAAGAATCAATTCCCGAGGTATTTAATTAAGGAAGTATTCCGCTCAAAGAAGTTTGCGCTAAGTTCACACTGGCTGTTTAGAAACTCACATGACCGCAGCATTTTTTAATTAGTTTTTTTTTTACATAAAACTCTTCACAGCTGACAGTAGTTCTATTTCTAAAGTTCATTCCGGCCGTTAGGTGGGAAGGAATTTGAATGAGTTTTTCCCTCTCTATGGAGAGAAGCAGCATTTTCCACCCAATAATCAGATCAAAGAACATTGCTTTCCGAGTATAAGAGATTAAAAGTAATTGTCACATTTTAATTCAATTCAATTCATTTATTTCAAATATAAAAAAAATCAATTCAAATTTTAATGCTATTATGGATTTCCGCAAAGTAACGCCTGATTCCATACAATAAAAACAATGTCCCAGACACCGCAGCGTCCGAGCAGGTTTTTCACCCATCTAGTGCAGGTGCCACTGGACGCTGTATAAACGCTTTTAGTGATAAGGCCGCCGTTTGTACTCTTAGGTTAAGAAATATCTGTGTAATTTCCATTTTTATGTACAATAAAGTGTTCTCTATCTCTATCTATCTCTATCTATCTAAATCATAGTTATATAATTATCGAGAGAGACAGAGAGGATGGTTTTAAGCTTTTAAGTAAGTGGAATCCAGTGCTAAGTAAATACAAGCACGCGCCTTATCACCGAACCTATCCGCGGGCGTAGTGAGTGTTGTGCATCGGTCAGCTGCGAAAAATTAATAGTGACTACCCACAATAATTGACTGGACTCGCCACTTCAGTCTACCCGTAGTGGTTATATACTTTTTGGTCTACCCGAGACCACGGCAACTGTAATGATGCCGAAACGTCGGGAAATAAGGTAATTACGTTTTACCTAATAAATAATCGCGTTTTGACCCGTTTAACATATAACTATGTATGAGTATCACGAATCATTAACAAATACTACCGCTGTAAAAATCATCTCACTACGTAGATACAAAAGCCGTAGAAAAGCCATTTAGAACGGTTCAAAGTCTGGATCTCGCGTGTCATCAAACTCCGTCTGTTATCATATAGTAATTACGGTATCGGTTGTTGCACTTCCGGCTCTGGTATGTTTGGCGGCGCTTTGTGGAGGTCCTTACTCCTTGTGGACCAACTACAAGCAGGTCTAACAAGGCAGGCGTCTTGTCTGCGCTTGCCGTAGAGATATAGATAGATAGATAGAGAACACTTTATTGCACAACCAGAAAAAAGAATACAACCATGATTTATTAAATCTAAGTGCTAAGCACCGTATGGTGCCCTACTTTTCTATTTTAATAAAAATATATTTCTATTTATAATTCCGTGTTTACATACTCGATCATAATATTTTCACCAGACAATTAATAGATAGGACAGAAACTAAATTTAAAAACTGACTTAAGTAAAAAAGACAATATGTACAAAAAGTCAAAATAAAAAACAAAAAGGTCTGTCGCCAACACTAAGTAATGTTATAAAATTGGCGGTCTTATCGCTAAGAGCGATCTCTTTCAGACAACCTTTAGATGGAGTGATTGCATGAAGAATATAACATAACATAACATTTACATACAGGCACATACATTGCTTCTGGCCCCACAATAGGATACCCTGTGTCGTATATTCGGTACGTGCATGTACATAAATAATTAAATCGAAAATATATTGATATCAAATAGTAAAATAATATAATTACTTATAACTTATTGACAAATCAAAGTAAAGTGGATAGGCAATTATTCCACAAATTAACAACTAAACAGACAGATGTGTACATCGAGACATACGACGATTCGATGCACATCGCAATGTACATAGATTTTTGATAATAAACTAGAAATTGTAGAACATATGAACTGGGGCTGTTTTGATAGTATAGTCGACAGCATGTCAAACTTTACATTTTTTGTTGCAAAGTCGCCCTTAAAGTAACTTGAGTAAAGCTTTATCTGCTGTTAACTACGAGTATATAGATGTGAGAAGTCACAGGTGTGACACCCTTTTCTTTAAACGATGATTTTGCCAAAAGAAAAAATATCATTGCCACTGTAACTTTACATCTGAGTTATGATAAAATATATCATAACAAAACATCATATCAACATAAAGAAATTAATTTAATAAATTACCTATTTGTAGTAAAATATATAAAACTCTGACTCACAAACGAGAACGGCTCATTGCACGTTGGGCAGCCTCGGTGGCGCAGCGATTTGGCATGCCGGTTGTAGAACTGAAGGTCTCGGCTTCGATCCCCGGCCGGGTCAAGCTAGGAAACGAACTTTTCTAGTTTGTCTCGGGTCTTCAATGTCATTTATGTATTTATTGAATTAAATCTATCGTCGAGTTAGCACATGTAAGACACATCAATTGAGCATGGCGTATTAGCATCAGGAAGTCACAACATAATCCCGGGCTAATCCGCGCTAATCTCATAATCCGTCCAACACCGCTCGCCGTATTAATATCAACACATGACTTTGGCATTTTACCCTTCTGCTGACACCGAGGGATCCTCTATCCTTAAGTACTTAATTGGGACGGGACCAAATTGGAACTTTGTAAGGATTTGTTGTTTATTTGGTTATCGTTTGTTGGTTAGGGGTCGATTTCTAAATTGAGAATTTCACTAAGTAAATACTTACCTATGTAACGTTCTCTCACGCTCTTTTCTGTGAAATTCGAGGGGACAACACTACCGTTAACTATATACTTAGCAAAAATCTCAATGCAGAAATTGGCCCTCTATCAATCATAGATAATTCTGAATTGAGAATCCGCTATTTGACACGTATCAAATTTGACGCGATAAATTAATATTTCCTTAGTATTTAACGTAAGAAACCGATATATATTGATTTTGCTAAGTAACTATGCAGGATGGCTGCAAAATTTGCTAAGTAAAAAAAATTTTTCCTCGTTTAATTCGTAACGGCGAAAACGCTATCCGCCTAAAGTATCTTGAAACCATCTAAAGTATCTAAACAAACATCTTTCAGCCAGAGCCAGTGGACATTGATTATTATAGGACTTACATCAAAGTGATCTTCACATAAATACACCCGAGTTTCAATTGATAAAGAGTCGGGGTCTCTTTTGGCAAGTTTTTCGAATGTTAATTTCACTGGGTACATGAATCCACTACTTCCCGGGGGTCTTTATTGACGTGTTTTTTTCATTCTCGAACAATGCAATAATGATAATTGGTATATTTTGGATGTGAATTCGATGAAATCATGGTTGCGTTGTTGTTATTTCACTGTGCTCAGAGATCACTTACATAAAATTTAATATACTATTTTTATTTTAATGCACTAACCCGTGCTAAGGAACAAATTTAAAAACCTATTTAGAGGCTAAAAATTTCACCCATGCCGGGATTCGAACCCGCAACCTCTGGCTATCCGTGCCAGCGCTCTACCAATTGAGCCGGGTTCGAATCCCGGCATGGGTGAAATGTTTAGCCTCTAAATAGGTTTTTAAATAAAATTGAATGTCAAACTTTGTTTACCTACAATTTTTTGGACTTCAAACCATAGACAAAAATGGCTGACCGCGTTTTTGGCTGTTTTATACCTACTAAAATATTTTTTGGTCTAATGGAAGAGTTATTTACCGTTTAAGACTTACTTGAAAATAGAGTCAAATAACGGATTTCACTAACAAAAGACTTAAATATGTTCTCTCTTTGTACTTTTCCAAAAGTTTAAGTTCAGTTAATTTAAGTCCATAAGTAAGTTCCTAATATACAGGCTGAGGTGGCCGAAAGGATCGATAAAGGACGTCCCAGGCGGACGTACTCCGAACAAATAGGGGGATGTGAATATTTCTCTAGTTTGGTATGTTGTAATTCTAAGTAGCAGTTTTCAAGTACCTACCTAATTAAAAGCGGGCTTAACTTAAAAGTTATTAATATGAGAATGATATGGCCATGTCAAAGGCCTTATGGGCGGCTTGCTAACTTCTGACAGTAAGGCCCGCCACTGTCTTACAATCCTCCACCAACCCAGACTTTAACAGAAGCTATCAAGCCGCCTCTGACATGGCTTAACGGCTGCCATTACATGGCAGCCAGCACCAATGGCTTTACGTGCCTTGGGAAGCACGGAAACGCTCGGAAAAATTCCACTAGCGGTAGTCACGGAACGGGCACCCGCACCCGACCGGCCTGTTGTTGCTTAACTCAAGTGATTGATTCCAATCACTCAGTTCACTTAGGCCACGAGCGATTCGTACCTTTTAATAATCGAACATTTTAATAATCTAATAATAGTATTAAGTTTCAAACAACACAATACTTGTCCTCGTCCCAAACTAGGATACCCTGTAACCAGGCAAGGACATCACAAACATGGCAACACTCCCAGACTGAGGTCATTTGTACTGATCTGCTACGGCGGCCTCCAGTGGGAATCAAACCCTCGAACTCTGTTTCGGTAGTCAAGAGTGTTAACCGCTAGACCATCAAAGCAGCCTGTGGTAGAGAATAAACAAGGGAAAGACTTTATTATAATAGTACCTAGTACCTACTTACCTAGTAATAAAAACTCGTTCCGACTCGTCGCAGATTTTTGGTCAAGTTATCCGCCGGCAATTTTACTTAAGTATATACTCAGCGCTTCAAATTACCAATCCGTGGTGGGCACGCGTGGTAATAAAGCCCACACTCTCTCTCTCTCTGAGAGAAGGCCTGTGTCTTGCAGTGGGACTTTTATAAGCTACATAAAAAGTCATCATCATCACCCATTATGTAAGTTTATCATAACTATGTGTGTAACTGTTTATGTAGGTATATTGTTATTTATATAAGTAGTGTATTAATATATTCATATTTGCACCGACTACCCGTCTCTTATTTCCTTCAGCAACTTTCCGTCGTAAGGTTGTCTGGAAGAAATTGCTTTTAGCAATAAGGCCGCCAATTGTACTTTGTATCTTTACATATTTTATAATATGTGCTCTGGTGTACAATAAAGAATATTAAATATTAAAGAATATCTTATCTTACCCTACCCATTTCACGTCCACTGCAGGACATAGAGCTCCCTCATGGTTTTCCCAGCTTCCCGGTCTTCTGCCGTCCGCATTCAGCGTCTCCCCGCCGCCGTAACCAGGCCATCAGACCATCGTCAGACCATCTCGAAGAGGTCTGCCCACGCTGAGTCTTCCGGTCCGTGGTCTCCGGGTCAGAACTTCAGCAAAAAATTCAATTAAGACGACCTCTGTGGCGTAGCGGTAGCGCGTCTGCCTACCATGCAAGATGTCCCGGGTTCGAATCCCGGCTAGGAATAAAAAGCCCAGGTCTTGGATGTTTACATGTTTGTGATGTCGTTGTTTCTGGTTCCCACGACACAGGGTATCCTAGTGTGAGGCCAGAAGCAATGTGTGGGCTTGTATGTAAAATGTTATGTTAATTCAATTCAATTCATTTATTTCAAATATAAAAATTCATATAGATTTGTTAGTAATCTTATTCTAGTGTTAGTACATATTGTTCTTTTAACCATAACTATAGGGCACTGTCATTGCTTGCCACTTGAAGACGGCAACAATGGTTTATGTAGGCACAATCTACCTTATCGGCGAGCATAGCCAGGATGGTGTTGCGACTGGCCCGCACCCTGCGCACGAGTGACGCATTAATGTTAATGGTTTCTAAAGGAATAAGCGAGCCAGCAACTCAAACATTTTGGTTTGGTCAAAAATTACCAGCACCATGCACCGTAAGGCTCGATAAGATAAAAGTAATATATTTTTGAAACTTGTTTTCGTCATTATCCGGCCAGGCATCTAATCAATTTTGACGGAAGTGTACGACGAGATACGTGAGTTACTATACCGCTGGTACTTTAGGCCACAGCGTGTGTAGTATAAACAAGGTGTCTCGAAAAGTACAGTCTAAGGAAAGGTCAGAGGCGAAACATTCCCAAATCAATCCCACTTATATATTCCTGGCTTTTTTATGATTTTCGAAGTAAGCAGTTTTTTATTGACGGACGAAAATATGAAAAAAGCTGGTCTTGCCAACTTAGCTCTAAGACGTTGATGAGTTTTAGCACCTTCTAAGGCCATGGCCGTAATATTAAGATGAATGGAGATGGAATAAGTTATTCAATATTGTTTGTCAGAAAAAAAACCCTTGTGTTCTTCTTTATTGCAATACATATTTTATACTATTTTTATTTTTAATGCACTAACCCGTGCTAAAATTGTCCTAATTTTAAAAACCTATTTAGAGGCTAAAAACTCCACCCATGCCGGGATTCGAACCCGCGACCTCTGGCTATCCGTGCCAGCGCTCTTTCCAACTGAGCTAATGGCGACTCACCGGCATCAGTGAAATTTCGAACCTCTTTACACAATTTTCTGTATTACGTACAGGCAGAGACATCTGGCTGAAGTAGATTGCATCACTTACAACCCCGACTACCTACTTTGCAGTTAGGTAAGTCGCCTAGCTGCAAATATTTTATGATATTCATTTATTTGATTTCAATAAAATCAAATTAACAAAAAACATAACATACCGTATTAAAAACCTATTTGGAGGCTAAAAATTCCACCCATGCCGGGATTCGAACCCGCGACCTCTGGCTATCCGTGCCAGCGCTCTTTCCAACTGAGCTAATGGGCGACTCACCGGCATCAGTGAAATTTCGAACCTCTTTACACTATTTTCTGTAGTACGTACATATTTTGCCAAATAATGTAAGTGCAATACTTCTTCAATAATTAATTTATTTGTTGGCACCATTTCCGCTATTTCTAGAATCTACGAACGTTCCCGGGAACAGCACACGAGCAATGGAGAACTTACACAAAAACATGTTTTAATTTTATCGCACAGTCCATTGTGGTT
Source organism: Yponomeuta sedellus (assembly GCA_934045075.1). NCBI lineage: Eukaryota > Metazoa > Arthropoda > Insecta > Lepidoptera > Yponomeutidae > Yponomeuta > Yponomeuta sedellus. Next base: position 1,477,473 of record OW203730.1, on the reverse strand, counting down.
TTTTTCCTCTTTGTGCCGAAGACTATTTACATTTACCTCCGCTGTCCGTCTGTCCGTCCATCCGACTTTTACAGGACTTTTAAGTCTTTTTTGGAGTCGTAACTGGTACCCAGTTCTAAATTTACACATAACCACAGTAATATACTTGTGGAATGCAATAAATTATTGAGTATTGAGTAATTCTGTGATTACATATTTAAATTGGCCATTGCATCTCTGTAATGAGATGATTTAAACAGCGTCCGGTGGCGTCGTCACTCACACTGTATGGGTGAAAGGACCACTGGGAGGCTGCAGTGCCTGTGAGATTAATTTTTTAGAGTGTGTAGGCTTGTCCAGCACCTCTACTATCCTCACAGTTTAGTCAGTCTTGCCCACAGGAAAGGCCGGGAAAGTAAGGTGTAAACCTGTTCTAATCTAAGAAAAAAGGCGTCATATCGTGCTTGTAACGTATTTCATTATGTATGAAACGTGGAGATAGAGAGATAAAAGCGGTGGTAGCGGAGCGGTGTAGAACGCCGGCTTCTCAATCGGGAGGTCGTGGGTTTGAACCCGGCTTGTACCAGTGACTTTGTTTTGTAAGTTATGTACATTTGTGAAATTATAGTAGCAATAATACTCGCTGACGGTGAAGGAAAACATCGTAAGGAAACCCTAGTGTCTGAGGTGTTAGCGTACCTCAGCGCTTGCTACGTACAATGCCCCAACTATGAGGCTAAGTGCGTAAATCTCAGGTCTAACTAACTATGTATGAAACGTTTAGCTGCATTTTAGGACTATTTTGAGAAATTGTGTGAGGTTTTGGTTGAGTGTACACTTGCAGCGTAGGCATTCCATGTGATTAAAAGTGTGATAGCAAACAGTTTGAAGGCGACGCTGATAAGGATCTAAATTAGCTACCTACACGGCTGCTAGGTCAAAGGCTCGGTTATGAAAACATTTTTCCTAGTAGGCTTGGTACATAATAAAGCATGAATTGTAATTTTATAAAGCACGCCGGTATTCGAACCCACGATGAGAGTCAAGCACCACCTCTTTGGTACTAAATAACTAAAACTCCACTGATTTTTTTCTTCTTTAATCATATCCCTACGTAAATCCGGCCAATATAAATTAAATAAATATTCATGGACATATTACACAGATCTCGTTAGCCCCATACTAAGTACAACTAAATGACTTGTGTTGCGGGTGCTAACTCGATTATAGATTTAATATACTCGTAGCTTTGATTTGCTGTATAATGTTTATGTTATCTTCACGTTCTGTTTACCTGTATTAATTACCTACGTTCTGTTTACCTGTATTAATTAACAGTATTTCTTTTATTTCTCGATTTGGCACCTACTCTCGTCATTAATTGGTGGGCTAGAATAAAATACTAAATTAGTATTCAGGCCGGCTGCTTCATGCAATAATAAATAGTTTTGATAATCTTTAGTCGTTTCCATTTCATACTTTGCTTAGAAAAAACATCCAAATTTCAAATTAATAAAAGTAAAAACCTATTTATAGGTTAAACATTCCACCCATGCCGGGATTCGAACCCGTGACCTCTGGCTATCCGTGCCAGCGCTCTTTCCAACTGAGCTAATGGGTGACTCACCGGCATCAGTAAAATTTCGAACCTCTTTACAATATTCTCTGTATAACGTACAGGCAGCGACATCTGGCTGAAGTAATTTGCATCACTTGCAGCCTTTGCAGTTAGGTTTAGCACGGTTTGGTCCTTAACACTGGTTAGTGCATTAAAAAGAGTATAATAACTTAACAAATATACATGACCTAGAAAATAAAGTTATTGGTTACATGCCCGCACAATATTAGTCGGTGTTAATAATAATAAATCTTTATTGATAGTCACATACAAACACCTTAAATATAGACAAAGTAGGAGTGAACAGACGGCTGACAAGAAACTAAGTTGGTGAGTCTTCTGACTCCCAAGCTAGAATGATCTGTATTATGGGAGCCAGAGATCCTCTGTACATACACAAATATACATAAATATACAAGAAAAGATGGATGTGTTTGTTTACGTAGGTGAATGATTGTGTGTGTGTATGTGTGTTTGTTTGTGTGTGCGTAGGTGTTAGTGTGTATATGTGTGAGTGTGAGTTTATCTCATCAACAGCATCTCAGTTTCATCGTAATCAAGTAAAAAGTCAAAATCGTAATCAAGTCAAATATGTTATTCTGTTGTTTTTGTTTTAAAAAAAATATCGTTGACGATATCCCATAATGAGCCCGTGTTAGCGGTGAACCGCAAAAGGTTGTAGTTTGTTGTTACAAGCCACGCTCCACGTGATAGTTTTCAAATAATATTATACGGTTCGGTATCAGGATAAGGTTACGGTACAAACCAGACCTTTGTTTTGGTAAACCATAAACCTGGTCGTCGTTATTATTATTTTGGTTGAGAAGTACGGTGTACAGCTTGACTGAGATGAGTAGAAATTAAAAGTATCAAATGATATCAACCCTTCGATTTCAACCCTGTATGTCCCCACTGCTGGAGCCCAGGTCTCTTTCTGCATTGCAAGAAGGTTAGGCCATACTCCACCACGGGACCAAGTCCGGGTTGGTGGAGGTTTGTAAGACAGTGGCGGGCCTTACTAATAAATGAGATAACTCATCAGAAACCTATTTAGAGGCTAAAAATTTCACCCATGCCGGGATTTTTAGCCTCTAAATAGGTTTTTAAATTTGTTCCTTAGCACGGGTTAGTGCATTAAAAATAAAAATAGTGTAATAACTCATCAGATTCATTAGACATTTATTTTCCCATCTAAATTCAATATAGCACGGCGTTCAGAATACACATTTTGACTGTCGCTCGAATTTTTAATAGAATTCAAGTCATAAACCTTAGGAGTCGTATACGAATTATTTGCTAATGAAGTGGGAATTGGTTTCATGAGCAACGAAAGTAAAATCGATCATTATAAACAGATATTCCTATGTTGCTGTTGTTCTGTCATATTATGCTGTTAGTCTTTTTTAAAACAAAATAAATAAATATTGAGAACGATTAATTATTTTCTAAGGTAATAACGCTTGGTTATTTTTCGGCAACATTTTGTTTAACACGAACGTTCCTACTTAGTGTCACTGTCACTTAGCCTACCCCACCTCTATCTAGCATGTCCCTAGTAAAGGAGACGAGCCAAACAATGTCTACTTATCATCTTATGGCATCGTCACTTCCCTTCGCGACCCAATAAAGCAATAAAACTGCCCCCTAATCTCTAGGAAGTGTTGTTTGTCTGGCCGGCTGTCCATGTTAATATTGTTAACAGAGCCTCACCACGCAGGTATCGGTTTCACGACCAAAACTGGGATTGCTGGCGCCTCGCCCAGTAAGGTCGATAAGACACTAGCATGTACGACGTAATGTATTTCTTAATGAGCCAGCCAGCTGCGAAAAATTACAATTTTATTTTTAACACAATAAATAATTAATAAATATTCATGGACATATTACACAAATCTCGCTAGCCCTATACTAAGTACAACTAAATGAGTTGTGTTACAGGTGTTACAACATATGACTGTACTCGCCACTTCAGTCTATACCTAAGACCGCGCTGCCGAAACGTCGGGTAATTACATTTTACCTAATAAATAATCGTGATTAGACCCGTTTGATATATAACTATTTACGTAATGTGTTCTTTTCAGTTACGTCATTTACGTTACGGGTAGGGTTGCGAGATGATAATTTGATAAAGGGGGATAAAGGTAAAGATAAAGGAGGGCATATGGGTCTAAAAGGAAGATTTTCTGTAGAAAAGGAGGACATTCACAAATTAAATGGTTTATTATATTTTTTCAATTTATTTAATCATATTTAGCTGAGCTGCCAATTTTTGCAAGAAGTTCTTGATAATTATGAAAATCTTCACAAGTCATGTTCTTAAAGTTAGGAAGAGACCCGTGCCCCAGCAGTAGAGACATACATGGGTTGAAATCGATGATATCGATCCACTCAAAACATTTACAATCTTCCAAGGGTTTTATCCTTACCATCAAGTTATAAACACTGAAAACTTCAAAAAGGTGGACTTACAGTAGGTAAAGAAGGGCGGGAGGACAAAACATGGAAAAGAAGGACATGTCCTCCTTTTGGATACCATCTAGCAACCCTAGTTACGGCGGACCTTGCAATCAGGGGTTTTATGAGGCCTGTTTTCTGCAGAGGGATGTTTATAGGGTACACACAAAAAAGAAGTGATTTGTGGACAGATGGAGCAATGGAGCCTGCTTTACCACAGTTCCTGAGATATTGGGCAAATTAATTCATTATCAGTTTTAATAACTACATGTTGTTAAAACCAGAGAACCAGTGTTTCTTAACCTTTTAGTCATGAGGGACCATTTTACCAAATTCCTGTCTTATCAGGGACCCCTAGTTGCTTTATTGGTAATATACTGTACATAAATGTAATAAAATAAAGGTTGTTTGATCTATATAATACCAAAATACAGGACCACCTAGTTTCGTAATTAGCTGAATTGATAACTATACCGTGATTTTATAAAGCCCTCAGGGTTTGTAATACACCGCCTGTCTATTGTTTTTATGGTGAAAAATAGAGTTTACTTTACTTTGATATATATAAATAAAATAAAAGAACCTTACTTCTTCTTCTTCAGGCTATATTATTACTACTCGCTGACGGTGAAGGAAAACATCGTAAGGAAACCCTAGTGTCTGAGGTGTTAGCGTACCTCAGCGCTTGCTACGTACAATGGCCCAACTATGAGGCTAAGTGCGGAAATCTCAGGTCTAACTAACTAACTATCTCTTAGACAGAGAAAATGGGCTTGACTATTACGAGTGTCCAGCGCGGATTGCCGATTTCAAGCAGGAATGGATTTCGACACCTCGAACACTCAGGTTTCCTCACGATGTTTTCCTTCACATTTAGTGAGTGGTAATGAAATATAAATTGAAATCTTCTTCTTCTTCAGGCTATATTATGTAGTGTACTGCTGGACATAGCCCTCCCCTAATGAGCGCCATAGCGCCCTGTCTTCAGCTTACTGCATCCAGCATCTGCCTGTAGTTTTTCGCAGATCGTCGTAACACCTGGTCGGAGCGTGTCCTACACTACGTTTGCCGAGTCGCGGTATCCACTCAAGAACACGCTTACTCCAACGGTTATCGGTTCTTTGCCCTTAATAAATATTAAAAAAATATAATAAAACACGCATATTTTTGCAACTAATTCTCATTTAATTATTATTTCACAATAATAGCTTCGCGAAAATCATGGGTTGCCTCCAGAGACCACCAGTGGTCCCTCAAGCAACCTAACCACTGGTGAAGAACCACTGGACTAAACAATTTCGGTCACTGGTCATCTGACATCTCTCATCAAGGCGTAAAGTCTGTGCGCGTTCGTTATATTTGTTTATCTGGCGGGCCGTGTCGACATGGTCCTTCGAAATAAAAAAAGCCGAAGAACGGACGTGGCCTGTCATATTTTTTGACTTTTTGCCGGCGCGATTTGCGTTGAGTTTTTCTTCGATCATTAAATCGGGTATCGATGGCGGTAATTGGTTGAAATTTGAATTCGTGAGTCACTGGGCCAGGCCCAGGAAAATGCACTAGGATGTGCTTTTGGCAATAAAACTGAAGCAATGGAGACGAAATAAAAGACGTTATGAAAGACGTAGACGATAGCCCAGTGGGTAGAACAGTGTACTCGGAAGTGAAAGATCCAGGTTCGATTCCCGGTGTGGGCATGTACCAATGGACTTTGTCTTCTAAGGCCCACTTGTGTCAGTCCGGGGTAGTTCATTTAACTCGAGTTAACTGGTTAAATCGATCACATCGTATGCGAAATTATTGATTTAACTGGTTAACTCGAGTTAAATGAGCTAACCCGGGCTGACGCAAGTAGGCCTCAGTTACGGACTTTTTTGAAGTTATAGTAGCAATATTACTCACTAATTATGAAGGAAAACATTGTGAGGAAATATGAGCGTCCAAAGTGTTAAACTACCTCAGCGTCCGAAATTGCTAATTCACGGTCGGTACGCTTGGCAATTAAGCCTGTACTCTCTTTCTGAGAGAAGGCCTGAGCCCTGCAGTGGACCGTATTTTGCGTTGGGCACGCGTGGTAATTAAGCCCACTATCAACTCTCTCTTTCTGAGAGAAGGCCTGTGCCCTGCAATAGGAGAAATACAGGCGACATAAAAAAGAGATCTTCATCTAAATATTACGAGCCCTTGCCCCACGAGCAAGCGTGCGTGAGTGCACTCGTTGTTTTTACTTTTGTTTTCATCTAAGACAGTGCCTAGTTCACGCGTGAGCCCGTCCATTCCACTCGCGGTGCTACGTGCAATTTCCTGGCGTGTCTGTCCGTCTGTACGAGTGTCTTATCGCGGAGTTTCGATCGCGACACTTCTACGTCCGCTCCCGACGCCTTTTGGTTTATTCAGAACGTTTTGCTGTACAATGCCACTTAGAAAGATTGAGACGTGGAAGCGATTTTGTTTACTCTCTGTCTATTTATTTATGTATTTGATACATTAGCAAAATATACATTATATATAACATAAATATATATTACAAAATATACACATTACGACTAGGTATAGCGCTACACGGAACATTCTAGTCTATTCCATTATAATAATAATAATAAATATTCATGGAAATATTGCACAGACCTTGTTATCCCTATACTAAGTACAACTAAATGACTTGTGTTACAGGTGGTAACTCGACGATAGATTGAATACAATAAATACATATATTACATCCAAGACCCGAGACAAACTAGAAAAGTTTGTTTCCTAGTTTGACCCGGCCGGGGATCGAACCCGAGACCTTCGGTTTCACAGTCAGCGTGCCAAACCGCCGCGCCACCGAGGCCGTCAATGCACACAGCCTTCGCATCAATTAGAGACAATTAAGTAATACAAGAAAAATATAATGTATTTTTTAAGACTGTTTTTACACTTCATAACGCTTAAAAGATCTATGTAAGTATCTATCTAGACAGGGTAACACGATGGCAAGTCACAATGTACTGGAACTCGCGACTAGCGTCATAGTACTACGCAGGTAGCGAATGAATGCTAATATTGAATTTCCACCTTTCGGTCCCATGCGAATATCGTCCACTACCCTCTACATCTCATTGACTCCTCAAATATGTATATTTAGAAGATGTAGAGTTACATTCTTTAAAACAAACCTAATCTGATAGTAATCTTATAGGAATTGGAATAATAACTATTGTTGAATTTAGTGTCATACTCGCCATACTGTCTATGGTTATGTTATTTTGGTTTATTTAGATTTATCTAGCCTCATTCTTAACAAAAAATATAGGTACTTCAAATTATTTTGTTACGAAGATATGTACTTGGTTTCAAAGCTTACCCTCCCATAAGCTTATCGCAAATTCGTCTCCCAAAAACTGTCAATCGGACCCGAATCACCGGTCGTCCACTTTTTTTTCACCATATTTTTTTGAATATCATAAAGACATAACTTACCTGGCTCGCACGCCCGCGAGCCATTCCGATTCATTGAGCGATCTCTTCAAGCCTTTGACTTTGATGGCTGCCTCTGATTCTCAAACGTTTGCCCTTTTGGTTCAGTTTTGGATCTCCCATCTTTTAAGGGAGGTTGGGGCCAGAAACACACTCTGTCTGCTTTGTATAGCCTACTAATAACATAGAGTCTCGGCATTTAAAAGAAAAAATATAACATCCAAATGATGATATATTCTTTTTGCTGCACTAACCCGTGCTAAGGGAGAGGGCAGCAGCGCCCCCTGCAGTACAATTCCACCAAACTGCCATCCCCAACCCGCATGCCCCGCGTGGGGATTATGGGCATTACCCCTGATAGCACAACTTTGCGCTATGGCGCTCATAAGGGGAGGGCTATGTCCAGCAGTGGACTAATATAGCCCGAAGAAGAAGAAGAAGAATCCGTGCTAAGGACAATTTTATAAACCTATTTAGAGGCTAAAAATCCAAATGACTTCAATACCTGTCCTGTCAAAATAAGAAGTGGATAAAATAACACAGACTGAAATAAAAAACGTACAGTCGTCAGCCTATGCATACTGCTGGGATAGGGATTTTCCACATCACGCCATCCTTCGTGGTCTTTCACCATTCGCATCCACAAGCTTCTTGCCGACCTGACCACACGTCCAACCATTGGGAAGCCCTTCTACCTACCGGCCGCCACATGGCTGCCGCTACTCCGTTACTGCCCTGGTTCACCTGCCGTCTTCATGTTTGCCAGATAACATAACATACCATAACATTTACATACAGGCGCATACATTGCTTCTGGCCGCACTCTAGGATACCCTGTGTCGTGGGAACTAGAGCTAAGCTACGTCACAAACATGTAAACATGCAAGACCTGGTTTTTTTTTGTACTCAGCCGGAGTTCGAACCCGGAACCTCTCGCATAGTATTCGACGTCAAATGTCGGAATTTGGGACTTCATCTACTAGTCTGAAGCCTGGCTCGCTCCATAGCTCTTTGTGCCACTTTGATCCGGTACATATTCTGCCTCGTGAGCGTTCATGTTTTGGCCCCATACGTGAGTATGGGCAGAAAAAACTGGTTCAAGGTCTTGTTCTTCAGACATTGCGGGATATTTGATTTGAAGACCTCAGCAAGTTTTTAAAAGCAGCCCATCCCAACTGAATTTGCCGCGCTACCACTTTCACCTGGAATTCCCGGTAATGTATAGGCAGTTTTAGTTAATTTAATAGTAATATTTTTTTTCTTGTTCAGCAATTAAATCTAAAGTATCCCTATCTATATGCCTTAAAAAATCAAGTAGGTACCTAAGTGAATCCGCAATTTAGTTAAAAAAGTTTTACTTGTTTACGCTCACGTCTTTTTTACCACAGAACATAATTCCGACGTTTCAGCTCAATCCAGTGGAGCCGTTCTCAAGGAGTGAGGGGTCCCGCGTAAAAGTGCTGGGGAAAACCGCTGGGGTAGAGGACCGAAAGTTTGAGAACCCCTGTCACATCCGAGGCGACAGGCTGACGCTGTTGTGACAGCGTGCGGGACGCTCGGACCTTCGCGGCGTGACGCTACTCCCCGGTCGTCGCAGGCAGGGCCAGGAGACAAAGGAATGTCTATAGACTCACTAGTTAGGACTGTAGAGGAACAAGCTGATAAAGAGAATAAAGTGTCCCAGTAAAACATCTTTATTAATAAGTCTGTGTAGTTGGTGCCTTAAAATTCCGAAGAGGAATTAAAATTCATTTTGATAGGAATTGAAATTCATATCAAATCTAGTCAATTATTTTTATTCATTGTAATGTTTACTTAATTAACGTCAAAGTCGTTAGTATCATAATTTTACTCAATTACGTGGGTAAGAGACATAGGTACTACATTTATTCCTGCATGTACTACGATGAAGCTAGTCGCGCGCTTGGAATGACAAAACTGGCGACTTTCCAGTAATTATTTTAACTGTCAAATTTTGACATTTTAGCGGCACAATATGCGTGACTCGTGATACCGTACTACAGTCTATTTATTCTTACTTGTCCAATTTAGTAAACCAGATTCTACCCGTAAACTGTAACTTTTTAGTCCAAAACTGCCATATTTCCATAAATGCAGTAACTTAGAACACTCTTTTAGATAACACGCTGCCAATTTTATAAAAATAGTTCATGAATTTAATGAGAAAATGTCTAGTTTAGGCATCTAATCTCAATTTTAAGGTTAGAATCTTGTTTACTAAATTGGACAATTAAGAATAAATAGACTGTACCTAGATTCTTCACTATTCCATCCTTAAATTAATAAAAGGAGTGGCCAATACTGCATACGGCAATACTTAGATATATAAGCCTTTTTATGTATTTTGTTTTCTGGTCTGTACATTAAAGAATTCTAATCTAATCTAATGAAGTTGATATAGATATAAATCATAATCTACGCGCAGGAAGTTTCGAAAACGGGCCAGTTTCATGTAGAGTAAGCAAGTAGGTTGCGAGGTTATTTTTTTATTTCATTGTAATAATTTGACTGTGACGAAACCTGTAAGTGTATTTTGTAATTGATAAACCTATTATGGGTGAAATTTTTAGCCTCTAAATAGGTTTTTAAATTTGTCCTTAGCACGGGTTAGTGCATTAAAAATAAAAATAGTATAATCATGTGGGTACAGTGATATCGTTCCGATGTAAAACCTAACTGCAAAGTAGGTAGTGAGGGATGTAAGTGATGCAATTTGCTTAAGCCAGATGTCGCTGCCTGTACGTAATACAGAGAATAGTGTAAAGAGGTTCGAAATTTCACTGATGCCGTGAGTCGCCCATTGGCTCAATTGGTAGAGCGCTGGCACGGATAGCCAGAGGTTGCGGGTTCGAATCCCAGCATGGGTGAAATTTTTAGCCTCTAAATAGGTTTTTAAATTTGTCCTTAGCACGGGTTAGTGCATTAAAAATAAAAATAGTATAAACCTATTATTTTTTTGTTTGTATTGTATTTTGTAGGAATGTATTGTTGGATCCCCTGTTGTTTGCGAGTGCTCACGAATTCATAACGCTATCAGGTGTCTGTTTCATTGAACTACAGTTGAAAAGTCGATTAAACCACAGATTAAGAAGTAGGCTCCGCTACGCAATTTATCTAGAATAATAATTGTCATAATGAACTACGAATTGTAGTTTTATGAAACTTGGCCCAGGTGGTAATCTCAGTGGGCAAATCTCATGAGGGCCAAGACTACTCCAAGATATCCTAAATCTCAGTTAATAAATTCTAGCTTGGTCGTTTTGTGGCCGTTGCAAAGATTGCACGTGGATTTGTGGTAAGAAATTAACCACCTGTTTTTCGTTCAGTAAAACAAACTATACTATTTTTATTTTTAATGCACTAACGCGTGTTAAGGACAATTTTTAAAACCTATTTAGAGGTTAAAAATTCCACCCATGCCGGGATTCGAACCCGCGACCTCTGGATATCCATGCCAGCGCTCTTTCCACGGCATGGGTGGAATTTTTTGCCTCTAAATAGGTTTTTAAAACTAACCAGTTAACTATTCCTAAGAAGGCGTCATTCAGTTTCTCAGTGCCTACAGAAACAACAATCGACAGGTGCTAGCGGTTATTAACAGGTTGTTCGTGTACGAGAAACCGAGGGTTGGCCGGTTGGGTTTATCCTATATCGAATCATGAACGATTTCAATCTAATTGTCAAATTCCATTCAAATTACTATCGCAAACATCAGGATTGCGACAGAATTTGGTGAGCATAATTAGGCCTCGGCTCTAGAAACTGAAAGAAACAGTAAAGTTATTTGCCAGGCTTGCAGTGAGAAAAAATGCTCAAAAACATAACTCAAATGCTGTTTAAATAGTCTGTAGTAAACGCTTTCTCTGTGTGTTCTCTCAGAAAGCAGAGTTTGGTGAATGAAGTATATTTCTTTCTGCGCGATTTGAAATTTTATTTTATTAAATATTCAGGAATTCCTTTAATAATTAAAAAAGTATAAATAACTTGTTATCTATCTGTCTCTCAATAGTGATTATAACTTTTGCTGTGGTTACTTAGGCAGAGCAAAAGTTATCTAAAGTAGTGACAAGTTAAAAATAATATTTTGCCATAGTGTTTTTCACCCTATCAGTGTCAATATAAACTACGAACAACAGCATTGACCTTTGCTTGAAAATATTTGGTTGCCTGTTATCACAGTGATAAATTTGATTGCAATCTCCAAAGGAGAAAGATTAATTTGTTGTTGAAATTCGTCAACCTTAGGTGTACACTAGAAGGCAAAAAATAAGGGAAACTCACAAAATACAAATTACGATGAAACTATTTTATGTGTTAGACATAGAAATCATTTATCGGTAATATTCATTACAAGTCAAGACTCCGTACATAATAACAATCCAATTTAGAAATAACAATGAAATTTACAAATGTCAAAAAGAAAATATTACATGTCAATATCATAATAATTATGCAATCTGTCAGGTCAATCAATTATAGACAAAATAATTAGTTACTTTCCTGAAGAAGGTTTACCTAATAAAAACCATGTATTTACTAGAAGTTAAAAGGTATCGGAAAACGTTGTGTGTTCATGAATATTGAAGAATGAATATTGAAGAGCCACTGAGGATAGAGCGAAGAAGATCTGCGCCCAAGAGATGGACCCATAAGGCCTCTGGCATGGCTTAACGACTATCATTACATGGCAGCCGGTACCAACGGCTTAACTTGCCTTGCGAAGCACGGAAGCGCTCGGAAAAATGCCACTAGCGGTAGTCACGGGACGGTCACCCAACCAGCACCTGACCGCGCCCGTCGTTGACTGGACAGGACTGTCTTACAAGCCTCCACCAACCCGGACTTGGCCCCCGTGGAGTATGGCCTAGCTATTTAGCTAGACCTGAGATTTCCGCACTTAGCCTCATAGTTGGGCCATTGTACGTAGCAAGTGTTGAGGTACGCTAACACCTCAGACACTAGGGTTTCCTTACGATGTTTTCCTTCACCGTCAGCGAGTAGTATTGCTACTATAATTTCACAAATGTACATAACTTAGAAAACAAAGTCATTGGTACACGCCGGGGTTCAAACCCGCGACCTCCCGATTGAGAAGCCGGCGTTCTACACCGCTCCGCTACCACCGCTCTGGAGTATGGCCTAAGCTTTCTGTTATGCAAGAAGAGACCCGTGCCTCAGCAGTGGGAACATACAAGGGTTGATATCGTATCGTTTATCGTCGACAGGCGGAAAAGTTGATTAATTCGCCAATTAATTATGATACAGTTGACAGGCCAGCATCGGATTGCCACCGATATAAGTATTAGCATATTATTATCACTGAGATAAGAACAGCTACTAGTTAATTCGATGCAAAGATTTGTTTTCGGCACGTATGGCACGGGAACTTTCATGCACAATATCACTGTACCTCATTTTACTGGTAAAAAAATAACAATAATGTAGTCTATGTAGTTTATTTTGTACACGTATATAGATCCGTTTTTTTACTGCTGCTCCGACTCTCCAATGTTTGCTGGAAGAAATCTCTTACAGAGATGAGCTCGCCTTTGTACTTGTTATTTCTTATGTAACGTCCTATTTGATGTTTCGTATTTAATAAAGTATAAAAATAATAATAAACAAATAAAAATCGACTTCTGTACACTAAGACACTGAAGACGCAGTTGATAGAAGTCACTTTTTTTGTAGTCGGTTAAAAAAGGTCAAGTGCGAGTCGGAGGTTTCCGTACTTATGCTTGGACGTTTGTTATTAACATAACATAACCTCACGCCCGTACCCCAGAGGGGTAGGCAGAGACCAGGGACTGCCGCTTGCTACGATCCTGACAGACCACCTTCGCTTCATCAACGTTCATAAGTCGTTGCCTGCACGCACGCTGGTTCCGGGTACTTTTTATCTTCTCCTTTGCTAATATGTTGTTATTATTATAGTCACACAATCAAGCTAAGTCTGATGCCGGTAAGTATAAAAAATTAAAAATTTTAATTTAAAATATTTTATTCTTAAATGCACGTATGGTAGATCGTTCGGCACGTCATTTTATTTGTAGAAAAAAAATTAAGAATAGAATGAAATCCGACTTCTGTACACTAAGGCACTGAAAACGCAGTTAATAACCGCCTCCTTTTTTGAAGTCGGTTAAAAAGGGTTAAGTGCGAGTTCCTCACTATCGCTTACTTACGTTATCAACCCTTGTAAGTCCCCGCTGCTGGGGCACGGGTCTCTTAATTCCTGCATCGCAGGAAGGTTAGGCCCTGAAATCTTTCTATGATCTGAGGTTAGGCCATACTCCACCACTGGGGCCAAGTCCGGGTTGGTGGAGGATTGTAAGGCAGTGGCGGGCCTTACTGTCAGAAGTTATCAAGCCGCCCATAAGGCCTCTGACATGGCTTAACGACTGCCATTACATGACACCCGGCACCAACGGCCTAACGTGCCTTGCGAAGCACGGAAGCGCTCGGAAAAGCGCTACTAGTGGTAGTCACGGGATGGTCACCCATTCTGCACCTGACCGCGCCTGTTGTTGCTTAACTAAAGTGACTGATTCCAATCACTCAGTTCGCCTAGGCAACGAGCGCTTCACTATCGTTTGATTGTTTGTTATTATTAGTCACACAATCACGCTAAGTTTGATACCTGTATGCACCTACCAGTTTGGCAAAAAAAAAACACAAAAGAAAAATCAAGTTGGTTGTATGGGCCTTTGCCCATACAACAAACTTGATTTTTCTATTAATGAAAAATCAACAAATCAAATGTTGATTTGTTGATACCTATTAATTTTAATTTAAGTGTAAATTATTATATAATAATGATACTTTATTCATTTAGTTGCTTCGTAGTCCATATAGAGTTACACAGACTAATAAATTGCTTGGTATTACTTGATGAGTTAGTGGCCTACTAAGTTCAACATATTTATATAACTAAATATTTAAGCAGAAAGGGAAGGATGGTGATCGTGTTGTTTGGAATTTATCTGTAATATAAAAATGAATCGCTGAATGTGTTGGTAAGCGCGAATCTCGAGAGCAGCAGAACCGATTTTGCTTATTCTTTTTTTTTAATATTCCTTGAAGTACCTACGAAGATAAATAACTAGCTGACCCAACAAACGTTGTTGTGACATATTAATTAACCTACTGCCTATTCCCAGACCCACCGAATATTCTAAAAAAACATATCATTAAATTCGGTGAAGCCCTTTTGGAGGAGTTCGGTAACAAAAACAGTGACACGAGACTCTGAGTATTGTCTAAACAATCCTGCATAAATAAAACTAAACATAATTTTTTTTATGATAAAATATTATATTTTTTCTAGTTTCTTAATCAGGTTTTAATGAAATGAAACGAAACAGAACGGAACGGAACGGAACGGAACGGAACGGAACGGAACGAACGGAACGGAACGGAACCGAACGGAACGGAACGGATGGAACGGAACGGAACGGAGGGGAACGGAACGGAAGGGAACGGAACGGAACGGAGGGGAACGGAACGGAACGGAACGGAATGAAAGAAAATATTTTTAACACAACTAACTTAAATCGATAACCACCATCTCCGACCGACACGCACTTGGCTGTTTTTTTATCGATTTCAGACAGCTCGAAAGCACGTTACTCCTGAGCCAACAATGCAAACTCCATCACAATGGGCTTAGTCGAAAATCAGCGGTAGCTCTGTCACGGACTCCATGTCAAGCACCACAATACCTCTAAATCCCATTGTTGCTTAGCAAACTTGCCTTTGGAACTAATCCGATGGAAAATATAACATACGCCGTTGAGATAAGCCCTGCTAAAGGTGTATTTTTTGTAGAAGGGTGGTCTTGTATGTTTATTTTTGTGGTTTATAGTTATTGAGGGGCTAAATAGTAATGTTATTCGGAGATAGGAGCACTGAAATGGAGAATTTGACTCCCGCCGTTGTGTCTAATAACACGCAAAGTGCTTAAGATCAACTTTGCTTTCAACATATTTGAAGGCGTTTTAGCGGCTCCGTGCTGACGCTCAAAGCTCCGGGGCTGATGAATGTAATTTATTAATAATCTGATTCGACTGAAATATCAGAAAAAAATATTGTGTTCACTCTAAACAATATTCTTGCTCTGTATAAGTCAGTACCGAGAGTCCAGTTAACGAAGACCTCCTTTAACTGGGAATATTGTTTAATAAAGAGCTCCACTTCACTTGGTTACAACGAGAACCTACCTTGCCGTCATACAGTATTTTTTACTAGTACGGAGGGTTGTAGTATCTTTTTGGCTGTTGCTAGTTGCATATTTTATTAATTCTTATACTATGCTATAAATTAAGATATATACATGTATAGGATATCCCAGAAATGAAACCACCGAATCTCCACCAAACTTATATTTTCAACACTTCTTGCAGCAACCAAACTTCTTAGTGACAAAACTTCGTATTATAAGATATTCCACAATTGAAACCACCAACACTCCACCAAACTTATATTTTCAAAACTTATTAACCGGATCAAAACTTATTGCAGCAACCAAACTTATTAAGGTATCAAAACTTCGTATTATAAGATAACGGTTATAACCAATGGCTCCTATTCGCCACTAAACTTCACTAAAAACCGACCGTTCAAATCAAACGTTCCACCAAGAATACCCCCACCCGCCAAGTCAACTTTGTTTTATTTCCTTGATTTGAGTGTTGCCAGCGTAGTAAAATTAAAATTGCCAAATATTGCGTATGAAAATTAGAAAACCTTACACTCGTCCATCCTGATGACGTGTATGTCCTCATACACGGACCAGGTGGAACCTTACACTTGGCAAATGAGGCATTCCCACTATATAACTATAACTTCTATGTAACTATAACATTATTATTTAAAACAAAATCAGAACATAAATGTGAATTAAATATCGCTAGGTATCCCATAGGAGTTTAATCTAAGTAAGATTTAAATTAAACTTAAGACACAGTAAAGTATATAATACATTAAGAATATTTAGTAACAACTTTGTAACTATAAATCTAAAAGAAGTTTCAAACATGATTTCTCTATATCATAAGTATACATTTTCATATCTACTTTTTGCATTAGTTGAGGTCAAAAGCGGCGGATGCATTGCTCGTATTTGACCTGAAACAATACAAAAAGCGTCAAAACCCCATTATACTCACAAAAGTACACATTAAAATGTACATATATATATATTTTACAGCCAAAAATATTAATACAATCAACTATAGGTTTCTATCTTTTGAATGTCAATCAGTCTTATTATTCAGAAACGAGATCATCATCAATAGTATGAATAGTATCAACACATTCATCATCATCGTCAATTTCTAGTGAGGCCACATGAATCCAAGGTCGCATCCGGTCTGCGGCAACAGTCGTTTTGCGCTTGTTCTTCATTCCTTCAAATCCTGCAATGGGAGCGACTTTATACCGATCGTTGCCCAGTACCTTTTCGATCCTAAAAGGACCCTCGTATGACGGTAAAAGCTTTTTGCTTTTTCCATCATTTTGGAAAGTGACCTTTGTAATTTTAACTAAATCCCCCTTATTATAAACGCGAGCAGGTCGCCTGCCTTGATCATAATATAGCTTTTGTGATTTTTGAGCTTTGTCAATCTTCTGTTTTACTTCGTCACGTAAAGACGACAAATCTGTAATCTCCCGAGTTCCTTCCGTTATTTCATTCAACGCTGGATTAACTTCACTATTCATCGCAGTTCCAAACATGACCTCTGCTGGGGTTCGACCTATCGTTTTCTGCAGGGTGTTGTTTAGGCCCCATTGGATCCTACCTAATTTATCATCCCAGTTCTTTTCGTCGTCTCGTAAATTCTGAGCAGTTAGTGAATCGAGTATGGTCCTGTTGTATCGTTCAACTTGCCCATTAGATCTTGGGCAAGCAACTGCATTCAGCACGTGCTTAATCCCTCGATCTAGACAAAACCTTTTGAACGCATTAGAAGTGAAACAGGACCCTCGGTCACTCACTAATCGGTCAGGATTTCTAAAAGTATCAAAAATGTTCTCTAGAGCTCTTATCACATTTTGTGTATTTGTATTCCTCACTGGTTTGATGAATACAAATTTTGTAAACGAGTCTACGACAGTTAGTATGTGTGTAAACCCTCTCTTTGACTTTACAAAGGGTCCAAGGTGGTCGATGTGCAAGGTATGAAAAGGTATCCCGACCTTTTCAATAGGATGTAGTAACCCTTCCCGCTGACTTGTATTGTTTTTGGCATAGGCGCAGTCTATACAAGCGCCTACATATTTTTTTACGAATCGAGCCATTTTAGCGAACCAATAATTTCTTTTAATTCGTTGTAAAGTCTTTTCAAATCCCACATGGCCTATGTCATCGTGGTTCATCTTGCACAGCTGCCACCTTGCACCCTTTGGGACTACCCACCTTAAACTTTCCTTGTCTCCGTCAACACACTTAAACAATCGGTCATCCTTTATAACAAAGTTGTTTTTTATATACTCTAGCCCCTTAGGATCCAAACCGTTACTGAGAATGTCTCGAATTCTGCCCAACTCCGAGTCTCCCATCTGAAGAGTCTGTAACCAGTCTTGATCATTTATAACCATGACCGAAGGATATTGGACAATCTCGTATGAGTCTGTTTCAGCAGTTGGATTTCGGGACAGAGCATCCACATGACTCATCTTGGAGCCCGCCCTATATTCAATCGAACATTGAAACTCTTGCATCGCTAACCACCAGCGTGCAATTCTGGGAACAAGATCACGTTTTTCAAACGTAGAACGAAGCGCACTACAATCAGTCACAATCTTAAAGGGTTTACCCAAGAGATAAACTCTAAACTTTTTGAGAGAACAGATAACGGCCAGGGTTTCCAACTCATAGGAGTGGAAATTTTTCTCTTCCGGCGTCGTCTGGCGACTGTAATATGCCACGGGGTGAAAGGCGCCCTCAGTTCCCCTTGGCCGCTGTAATAAAATTCCTCCAATACCTATCCTGCTAGCGTCCGTATGGAGTTCGGTCTCCGCTTCAGGGTCATATAAGGCAAGAACAGGTCGGTCTAAAAGTTTGCCTTTTAAAGCTTTGAACGAGTCCTCTTGATCGGTTGTCCATTCCCATGTAGCGTTTTTCTTGAGCAATTTCGTAAGAGGATATGCCAATTGTGCAAAAGAATAAATAAATTTCCTAAAATAACTCACAAGACCCAAGAATTGTCGTACGCCATGTACGTTTTCAGGTCGCGGAAAATTTTCTACACACTCTATTTTGGTTTTTCCCGGCCGCATACCATCCGAGCTTATCTCATACCCTAGGTAATCTATTTTATTTCGCAGAAAACTGCATTTTGCCAAATTGAGTTTGAGATAAGCCCGTCGTATCAACTCTAGAACTTCTACCAATCTGTCCATGCACTCAGCAGGTGTTTTACCAAAAATTAACAAATCGTCTATATAAACAGTGGCTTTATTGAATCGGGCTGACCCCAGCACATGGTTCATCATTCTCTGGAAGACGGCAGGTGCATTTGCCAGGCCGAACGGCATACGATTATACTCATACTGACCGTCCGGCGTGACAAACGCCGTCAAATGTTTACTGCCCTCCGCAATAGGTACTTGATAGTATCCGGACATTAAATCCAGAGTGATGAACCAAGCATGTCCAGATAATCTCGACATCTCATCTTCGATCACCGGAATGGGATATCTTTCCTTTATTGTAATTGAATTGAGCTGCCTAAAGTCGACACATAAACGCAAATTGCCGTCTTTCTTGCGAACAAGGATTATCGGACTGGAATAGTTAGACGTCGATTCCCTTATAATGCCTGCATTCAACATTTCGTCTATCATTCCTCGCACCTTTTCGCGCTCATGATGGGAAAGCCGGTAGGGCCTATAAACTACAGGCTTTTGACTGCTCAATTCAATTTTCATTTCAGTCGCATTTGTACAACCCAACTCAGTCAAGTCACGTGCAAAACAGTCTTCATAGCGACGAATTAAATTTAAAAGTTTGGCTTTGTCACTATCAGACACCTCGTCACCTGTCTGCACTTGACTCTCGTCTAAAGATTTATCAGAAGATGCCTCCTGGTACGGTTTTGGAGCTAAAGGAACATCCACTTCAGCCAGTCTAAAGACCTGATCTATCCTTTCTGCCCGGGAAATAACTAAATTTTGCTGGAGGTGGCACGGCACTGAGCAGGGACTTACTACAACAAAGAATGACCCATCCTGTACATCGTAGGCACCCCCACATACGATGTACTGCTCGTTGGGTTTCCCTACAATCTTCGTATCAAGCACCAGGCTACCTGTGAATGGTATATCTGTTGCGGCCCTGACACTTGCTGCACCATACAATTTGTTGTGAGCCATCATTCTAACCCTCAGCAATCGTTCCCTCCCTTCACTGTCATCAACATTTGGTATCTCATTGCCGAGGTGCAAAAATTGTAATTTGTTAGTATCCTTATAAAGGACTATGTGAGGCTGTTCGGAGTAACTCTGACCAATCAGCATTGGTTTTTCTAATAGATGGTCCTCTACAACCCTACATGGAACGGTGGCGCTTACATCATCAATAACCAAATTCAACTTTGCTGAGCCCACAGATTTCACTATATTGTCTCCAAAACCCTTCATGGATGTCGGAATTTCGTCATGATGTAAGCCAAGCTTTTCGAAATCAGATCTCTTAATAAGAGTAACTTCACTACCCAGATCGACAAAGGCTTCCAGCGGCACGCCTTCCACGCTTACCTCTTTTATAAATTTGTTATTCAAATTAGAAGTCGAAATACGCATGGTTTTTGCCGCTGGGTCGACTCTAGTTGTCCCCGCATCTTGTTTTGTACGACACTGATCCGCCTTATGCCCAACTTTATCACAAAGACCACATTTAACCAAAGGTTTTGTACACCTTGAAAAAGGATGCCCCTTTTCCTTGCAGTTGTAGCAAAACAAACTTGTTCTATTCTGAAGATTTGGCCTAGAACCTGTCCTATCATCAACGGCGCTAGCGTGTTTATCTTTATGAGTCTGATGTGGTGTTATGAAAGGTTCTTTGTTGTTGCTAAGCAAAAACTTTAGTAACTGATCAGGTTCTTCACATCGCAATGCCAAAGCACTAGAACGCATAGTCCTATCGGTAATACCGTGAATGATACAGTCTACGGCTCGACGACCAGAAATCTCGCACTGATTTAAAAGTGACAACTTTTCATAAAAATAACTCTCAATTGCTTCGTTAGGCCTACTCTTTCGCCTCAACATGTCTTCGAGCACCTGTCCGTAATTCTGTTCACATGGAAACGCATTTAATAATTTTATTTGCCATTCGTCCCATGTAAACAAAATGGAACCTAAGCTTTCGTACCATGTCTTGGCTAGTCCTGACAGCTTTTGCATTGCAAAGTGTATGATCGTTCTTTCATCCCAGCCATATACCTTCGCACATTCGTTTATTTTTTTTAGCCAAACGTCCATGCGCTGATTCTTTTCCGAAGGATTAAACTCAGGAATTATATTTTTATTATTTATCGAAAATGTGCCAAGGCTCGATGGCTGCGATGGTAGAACCTCTTTAATACTCTGTATAATGTTTAGTACTTCTTTAGAAGTAAAAGCAGGGCTACATGACCTTTCTGAGCGACGACTCCTCCTGCGTCTTGCGGCAGTCACTCGGCTCCGGCTGCGGCTCGTGTTGCGGCTGCGGCTGCGTCTGCGGCTGCGTCTGCGGCTGCGGCTGCGGCCCTCACGTTTTCCCGATGCAACGTGCTCGCTGGATCGTCCGCACCGCTGCCGGCGATGATCTTCTTCGCGGGATTTCTGCAGTTCCATTTCCATCAAGCGAACTCTCTCTTGTTCGCGCTTAAGTGCCAGTTCTTGCTCACGCAATCGGCGACTTTGACTACGACTGCGGTCACTTCTATACACACTTCTACGACTAGGACTACGTCTAGACCGTGACCGACTACGCCGAGGAGTACAAAGTCTCCGAAGCGCATTTTCGTTGCTGTCCATTTCCTGAAACTCGCAACATAAAATAGTACCATTAGTAATTACGTTAGATAATGGTAAATTTCTAACTAATTAAAACGACTAGTTTATTTGCAGATATCTTAAAAACGGTGCAATTTGGAGCAAAAATAACGAGTTTTTGACCCCCTTTTATATACCCCCCCGCACTATGTCACTAGCGTTCAAATGTGAAGCGTTAGCCATAAAATTGCAGATATCTCCAAAACGGTGCAATTTACAGCAAAAATAATGCGTTTTTGACCCCCTTTTATAAACCCTGTGCACTATATCACTATCTTTCAAATGTAAAACGTTAGCCATGAAATCCCCCATGAAATACATATAATCGAATTCATTAACCCTTCTCGCGTTTAGTGTACATACGTCTGTACACTAATCAGCCCGGCCGCGCGCAATCCCCCAAGCGCTTAGTGTACAGACGTATGTACACTATGCAACGCTCAGATTGGACTCTTTTTATCTATGCTCTGTGCATTCTCTATGGACAATATCTGTTGTTTTATTGGCCAATGGTTAGTAAGGATTACTTTCGCCAACCAATCAAATGACGTGACGTGGAAAAAAATTGAATTATCATCGAAACCACATGAGCTTGCTAGGTCAGACGCCATTTTGCGTTTTCGTCGTGAGTTGCTCCGCTCGCTAAAGTTTTATAAGTTATTTAGAGAAGGCAACGCTGCGTATTTGTTCATGTGTTATATATCAAATTACTGGGAAAAGTGTGTAGATTATGTTTCAAATAATAGTTTCGTTGTATTTGATGGAAAAGAAAGTGAAAAAAGCCTCGAACTTTTAGCCCGGATTGTGCCGCTTGTATGGGCGGTCAGTGTCATTTTACCTCTTCCTGGTAATTATTCATTTATAGCTTTATTTTGGTGAATTAGAGTATGAAAATTGTGTAAACAGTAATAGATAATATGCAGATCATATTATAAGTGTTAGTTCAGTGCTAGTGAATGAGTAATTAGTGAAAATAGTGAGACAAAGTTCAAAGTAGTGTCAAAATGGCGTGGATAGTGAAATTCATCTCGTCATTTGAATATCATGTAAGTTTATTGATAATTTTATTAGCATTACAAGTATAATAACCGGATAGGGCATTTTATGCAGATTGTAGTGATATATAACACTTATTGAATAATTACGTAGTACTTTCTCTAATTTGAGAAATGCGGAACTGTGTTCACAAAAAAGATGCAAAAAAATGGCGGTGCGAAATGACCCTGCACTATGCGGTACCTTTGAACTTTCTTTTTTCCGAGCGCGCGGGGCGCTAGAAGGGTTAACCCAAAATCAGGAAGAAAGATAGTTTAACGTGAAACTTTTCACTACTAAGTCAGACAACATGACCGGCCACGCGCTCGACCTCATGTTCGACCACGTGTCCGATCACGTGCTCATCCACGGACGTGGCGAAACATCCACAAAAATTATATTGTGTTTTATAATTCAAAGACCAATTTGATATTTCAACCAATATAAAACCTATAGACAGGCGTGTACTTACAATTTAGTCCTTTTTAATCCCACTTCTGAGATATAGGATATCCCAGAAATGAAACCACCGAATCTCCACCAAACTTATATTTTCAACACTTCTTGCAGCAACCAAACTTCTTAGTGACAAAACTTCGTATTATAAGATATTCCACAATTGAAACCACCAACACTCCACCAAACTTATATTTTCAAAACTTATTAACCGGATCAAAACTTATTGCAGCAACCAAACTTATTAAGGTATCAAAACTTCGTATTATAAGATAACGGTTATAACCAATGGCTCCTATTCGCCACTAAACTTCACTAAAAACCGACCGTTCAAATCAAACGTTCCACCAAGAATGCCCCCACCCGCCAAGTCAACTTTGTTTTATTTCCTTGATTTGAGTGTTGCCAGCGTAGTAAAATTAAAATTGCCAAATATTGCGTATGAAAATTAGAAAACCTTACACATGTAACAATAAAGATCTAGTTTGTGGGAAGTCAATTCCACTGGCAAACTTCTAAGTATTTTGACCGGTTTACAGCAGGAATTCCTGACCGGAGTCCGGTCAGGATATTATACTGTAGAAATGTAGTACATATTGTATTGTATTTTAACATCTCGCCGTACGTAATTTGTTTCTATATTTGATTTGATTCGTATAAAACAAGCTGGCTGGTAATTTTTTTTAATTGTTTTGAAGAAGAAAACGAAAATAAATGAATTGCATAACATCAAAAATCTTCCTACAAGCAAAGTTAAACTAGCCATGGAGGCTTGGCTCCAAGATTTAGACTACCAAACTGAAGAGATTCTTAATGCTTATCTTTAAAGAAAAATACTCACACACACACAAATACTTACATTTTACACATAATTTTATTTTTATTTTCTAAGACTTGTATTTTGTTTTTTCTAAGAACTCGTATGTAAATTATATAATTTTATATAGCGTTTAGTTACAACGTTACCGAACCTGCCGACAAAATTACTTTAGTAAGTTTAATCAGGTCTCTGCGACACAGACTTAAAGATACCGCAAGTATTGTAAACATGGTAATATCACTTTAGCAAATAAATATCTTCATGTCTCAAATACTTTTCTTGCAAATGAAATCTTCTTCTTATTAGTATTATGTAAGGAATAGGCTTATTTTTTACCTCTATCTAGGCGGAGGGTGAAAATGAGTTCTAAGATGGACCAAGTTTGCCCAAAGAAGCCGGTTCACGTGTCTTAAAGAGGTTCGGTTTATAACCGTTCGGGAAAACGAAAATCACTTTTTGGGCTTTATTTCAGTAGGATAAGGTAAATTTTGTTAAAGTATTAGCGGTGGCAGCACAGTGGGTAGATATATATGTGTCACATTCTCAAGGTGGTGGATTTGGATCTAGATGAAATAAGCCTACCTATCCTCCTAAGCCTTGAAGGTAACACTTACTTCAAGTCTTATAAAACTACATAGATTTTGATTTTGATCTTCTTGTTGTCCAAAAAAGGATAAGGATAATATTGGACCTCGAACAATAAGTTTTCCGGACTTCCTACTAAATCATTGGGTGTGAATTAAGAAAGTTATTCGTGATGTCCTATTTCTAGGACGCCAGGGCTTAGGAGGCTATAGGTATGCTAGCATACCCAAACTAGTCCCCTACCCATAGGGTATACTATCCCAAACTAGTGTATTACCCTATAATATAATTATTATAAATACAATGCTTTAACTCAAAATAAAATCTGATCGCCCTGGCCCTAGAGTCTAATACTTACATTGTTTTTCAATAGAATTATGTAACCACGACAATGGTTGTTATTTGCCTCTATTTGATAGTCTACAAAGCAATAGCAGCACAATGACATTCCAGAGGTATAACCCACGCAAATTAAATAGGCATCTCACGCGAAGAAGATCGAATCGCGCGAGGCGCCGAGCCAAGTAGCACGGGTTGGACCATTGCAATGCGATTGGTTACTAGACTACCGATAATGTGTGTTACGGACGGCGAGAGTTATAGAGTCCATTAAAGTGTGAAGTAAACGACCATTGCCGGACTAATATGTCTCTATGGAACAACTATGCATTTTGGAGACTCACCCCCGCCGCCCCCCCTCCCCCGGACCAGTGATCCTTCGGAAGACATTATTATTATTAACTAGCTGACCCAGCGAACTTCGTACCGCCTAACAGTCGATTCTTTTTTTTCCCTCCGTATGAACCACCCTCGTACTTCAAGGAATATTCTAAAAAAAGAATTAGCGAAATCGGTTCGGCTGCTCTCGAGATTTGCGCTTACCAACACATTCAGCGATTTATTTTTATATTATAGATTACTACATTTTATTCAAAATCACACGCGAGTAAAATACTGCGCAGAAATTTCATTTTATTTATTTTGTCCCTAAAAACCTTACAAAATAAAACCACTAGCATAACGTACAAAATTTATGAAGTCAAATTAAATAATATACATACAAAAAGCTTATGGCTACTTAAACACTATCGGTATTATGTTTTACCTCTGTGGTATTATATATTTAAAAAAAACACGATTCGTCCCAAATACTTCCCAGAGGCAGTTTAAATAATTGCCTTCTTCTTCTTCTTCAGGCTATATTATGTAGTCCACTGCTGGACATAGCCCTCCCCCAATGAGCGCCACAGCGCCCTGTCCTCAGCTTGCCGCATCCAGCATCTGCCGGCAATTTTTCGCAGATCGTCATCCCACCTGGTCGGAGGGCGTAATTGCCTTTACCACATATATTTAAACAGACTCTGAGGAGTGTTTTAAGTAATCGCGTTTTTATAAATATCACAGTAAATATTTACTCTCACACCACACTCAATTAACTACTTAATTACCTAATTCGACCGTATCATTCACTGAGGTAACACTGGGTATTCAATATTGTTACTGTACCTATTGACTGGATTAACTAAGTATATTAGTATAAAACTATTTTGTAAATTCATAAGTGACACTTTTTACACTCCACTCAGTTTTAAGGCTAAGGTGCTGACTAGAGCCACCATTGTAAAGAAATCATATCTCTATTATCACGCGTCTTTAGAAAAAAAAAAACATTATACATCTTTATAAATATAGTGGCTCTATTTAGAACCTACTGATATGGACCCAAGTCCAAGAAAGAAGTCCAATAATCTAGAACATTTTGCTTTGCCAAACACGGCCGTTTTTAGCTGAAATCGATTAAAGTCCTAGGTTCTAGACTTTAGGTTCTAATAATAGTTGTCACAGTTTCTCTTTTATAAAGCGTCTTTAGAAAAAATTAACCTTATACATCTTAATAAATATAGTGGCTCTTTTTAGAAGCCATTCATAAGAACCTAAGTCCAAGAATCTAGAACATTTTGCTTTGCCAAAAACGGCCGTTTTTAGCTGAAATCGATTAAAGTCCTAGGTTATAGACTTTAGGTTCTAATAATAGTTGTCACCGTTTCTTTTTTATAACGTGTCTTTAGAAAAAAATTATATTATACATCTTTTTTTGAACTAAAACTTTCGTAAGCACAACACATGTATGTAAGACTTTTAGTCCGGATCCACTTACGGGTATTGTTATATCGGATTAACCCGACCAGGTTTCGCTCTAATTATACATCTTAATAAATATAGTGGATCTTTTTAGAAGCTATTCATAAGAACCTAAGTCCAAGAATCTAGAACATTTTGTTTTGCCAAAAACGGCCATTTTTAGATAGATAGAGAGAGAACTCTTTATTGCACAACCAGAAAAATATTACAACCATGATTCTAAGTAATGTTATACAATTGGCGGTCTTATTTTAATTTTTAGTTGAAATCGATTAAAGTCCTAGGTTGTTGATGCTAGGTTCTAGACTGTAGGTTCTAAAATTAGTTGTTAAGACTTGTTATGTTCACGTTTAGATAAAATCCTATTATGAAGAAAGTTATTAATTTTATTTCTTTTGTGGCGCTAGTTAGCACTGCCTAAGGTTGAATGATTTCGTGGAAAACATACAGATGCTCAGCTTAAGTAATGTTTATTTACCTAGGCTACGGAAATATACAATATTTTATGAAACTTAAAATACGAGTATACTTAAGGCTACTGTTACATTTCGCTCCCACGTTTTTACATTCTCATTAATTGATTAAAGTCATACTTTTCAATAATGACATGTGATTGAAGGCTTTGCTAGATGATAAAGACATCCATTTGTAATCCTATACGTACTTAGTTTTTGATACAGAAAAGTTGCATCGAATAATTTTAATTAACAAATTTTGTAAACAGTTAACTTTAGAAGCAAATTTTCTCAATTAGAAACTAGGTACTCGTAAGTTACGACAAATGCACGATTGGGATCGCGTAACTTACGTTTTACCTTTATTTCACCAGAAAACTAAAGTGAGCAGTGGCAGTGGGCGGGTCATATCTGCCGCAGAACCTATAACCATTGGGGTGAACTGGTTCTTGAGTGGAGACCGCGAATCCCGAAACGCAAGGTAGGACGCCCTGTGACCAGGTGGAGCAACGACATTCACAAAACTGTGGGCAGTGACTGGAAGAAGATAGCTGAAGATCGGGTTCAGTGGCGTATATTGGGAGAGGCCTAGTCCAGTAGTGGACTGACACTGGCTGATTATGACGATGATGAGGGAGTTTTACCTAATAAATAATCACGATTAGACCCGTTAATTATATAACTATGTACAAGAATCGCAAGTCATTAAGAGACACTAGTTTCACGTGTGTTGTATTTTGGTCTCATAAACACTTCTTCCTTTGACTCTCAGCTGGGAGGTATTCGCGTAACCCTTGTTGGGTCTTCTCGAAGATTCCAGTGGTCGATAGTGGTTTATCGTGACGTTTAGGACTTCGGTACCGGTTTTGGATATTATTGGTGGTGATGTAAGATCGTCTTCTGTGGCTGGCCATTTAGATGTCACAAGAGCGACTGGGTTAGTCGTGGCCAGTTGTGGGGGAGACAGTTTTGGCTTTGAGATGAAAGACGTTTGAGCTTCTTGGGTCGTTTTTGTCTTTTCTTCATTTGGCTTAGTTTTATCAGACGGAAGGAGAGTTTTATTTTGGTTTGCAGGTGTTTCTTTAGCATTTTCACTTGGTGGTTTTTTCGAGTGTTTCATTTCAATACACAACATTTCAAGTTCAGCCAGTAATACGAAAGGGTAGAACAACTGGATAGTTCCATCAGGACGCGTGCGTTGTCCCAACAGTCTTGACGTGGTCGTATTGTATGGCTTGGCCCACGACGGCGCTTTTCTGTATCCAAGTGTCGAAGAGTTCGGAGATTGATTCTGGTTTAGTCCACCCTCTGTTGTACTATTCTCTGTCTGCATATCTCTATTAAACGAGTTTACTATCGGTATTGCGCTGTTGTTGACGGCTGTCGTTAACACTCCAGAATTCTCAGATATTGCACTTACAGTGCGAGTTGAGGCAGTGTTATATTCTGCCTTTGTATCACTTCCAAATATTTCTTCTGCTATCTTTTCGTTGGTGCCTAACTCACGATCCACCACATCATAACTTTCAGCCATCACTGACCCACTTACCACGTCACTCTCAGCACTCCTTATGTTTAGCCCATCAGTGGGCATTAATATCAGTGCGCTGCACGGAAGCGCGAAACCCTTGCTTGTCGTCGGCGGTGTAGTGGACCGTCCGCTGCTTTCCGTCCGGGTCAGCGACGGTGTAGAAGCCGTGCACGGTGCCCCCTTCTCGGGTCTCGTGGGCCGCCTTTGAGTCGCCGGTGAGCCGGTCCTGGAAAGTGACGAGAGAGGGGTCAGTAAATTAGTTAGACCTGAGATTTGAACACAGCCTCAATCCGATTCATTCGATAAAATTTAAGTAAAGTCAGTGCAAAATGATCGATCATCACGAGATGAGGTTGTCAATCAAGAAACCGATCTGTTTATACAATAAGAACCTTATCACAAAACAAATAGTTGGGCCATTGTGCGTAGAACGCGCTGAGGTATGTAAAGACTTCAGACACTGGAGTTTTATTGCGATGTTTTCCTTCACCGGTAGCGAGTGGCATTGCTATTATAACTTCACAAATGCACGTAAGTTAGGAAAAAAGTCGAAGTCTGTACATGTCGGGATTGAAATCCAGGACATCCCGATTGAGAAGCCGGCGTTCAACCGCTCCGCTACCCCCGCTCCTTGTTAGCGAACCGGTGTTAACTTCTTCTCGATGAGAGAGGGGTTAACCTGGGTGTTGTTCAGGTTTTTTCGTATTGCATTTTCTAAAATTTATATTTAAATTTTATTTGGTTCGTGTTCCCTTTTTTAGCCCCTGGCTTATGGTCGCAAAGCTGCGCCAGTGCTTGTAACCCTATCCATTAGTCAGATATGACTCAATTTGTTTTTCGTCATACCTTGAACAAGCTTTGTATGGTACCATGTAAGGTTACATACCTATATATCTGTGTTCGCACTTGATATATAGATAGAATATTCTTTATTGTACACAGAAATTACAGTAACAGAAATTATACTTGAGGACATTTTAGGAAGTAGGGCGGTGAACTATATTGGTTTAATCTAATATATATCTACAATATAAAAATGAATGGCTGAATGTGTTGGTAAGCGCAAATCTCGAGAGCAGCTGAACCGATTTCGCTGATTCTTTTTTTAGAATATTTCTTGAAGTACGAGGATGGTTCTTACGGAGAGAAAAATTAAAAAAATAAAGAATCGACTGTTAGGCGATACGAAGTTCGTTGGGTCAGCTAGTATTTAAATAAAATTTAAAGTCCTGACTGACTGACTCACTCATGAACTCCCAGCCCAAGCTGTTGGACCTGGGAAGCTGAAATTTGGCACAGAGGATCTATATATAATGTAGGCAAGGAGTAAGACCGGAAATATAACCCCTAAAGGGATTGCCAAAATTTGTATGGATATATAAAGAATGTTGTTTAATTTTCTTGAAACTTAAAATAAACACACAATTGAGTCAACACGTGTATCGCCGTTTTTCTAAATTTAACCTTTAACCAACAATTCACGTACCGTTCATGTAATTGACAAATTAAGTATTGGCAAGAGATGTTGATGATCTTGGTCACGTTACTAATCGGCTGCGCAATAGTACATTGAATTGTCATAATAAACTATGAATTGTAGTTTTATGAGACGCGGCCCTGATGGGAATTGGTGCAGCCATTTGTAAGATTAACAGCTCTGATGACATTTTTACACGGTACTTGCAATTTAGAATTGAGAATGACACAAAGACCGTACTTTGTTGGTTACTGAAGAATCCCTAAAATTCCTTTATTTCACCACTGATGTGATAGTTTAGTTAAGTGGCATGACATACTTACCAGCGGTTTCTGAAAAATATCCTTTTTGGGATTCCGAATAATTGCTATTATAATAAAATTGTATAATTGCTAGTTTTAATTTTCTGTTATAGTTCAACTTAAAAAAAAAATACAATTGAGAAACAATGCACTGTAAGTTTACTGAGTGTCTGGAGATCTGTCACATAGGATCTTTCCTAGTATGGGACTCTAGCCTCTCACACTCAAATTGTATATATTGAGTGATTAGATACCTCTGTGAGAAGGAAATAAAATAAGAATAATAATATAAAAACCTTACTTATAGATTACATTCGACAGCTTAGATACATTCCACAAGCAAGGAAACTTGCCTGTGATATTGTGATTGTCATCATCTCAGATTTAATAATTTCACAAATGTACATAACTTAAAAGTGAAGTCATTGATTGGTACATGCCGGAATTCGAACCCACGACCTTCCGATTGAAAAGCCGGCGTTCGACCGTTGCGCTAACACCACTCGTGTTTATTTAGAATCAAATTGAGATCAATCATAAACCGGTAGTATGACCCAACGCGAGTGTCATAAACATAACAAACGTGCAGTGTGTACCCTTCCCACATGCGACGGCCTCGGTGGCGCAGGAGTTTGGCACGCTGACTGTAAAACCGAAGGTCTCGGGTTCGATCCCCGGCCGGGTCAAACTAAGAAACGAACTTTTCTTGTTTGTCTCGGGTCTTGGATGTAATCTATGTATTTATTATATTAAATCTATCGTCGGGTTAGCACCTATAACACAAGTCATTTAGTTGTAGTTAGTATAGGGCGAACGAGATCTGTGTAATATGTCCATGGATATTTATTTATTTACATGTACTGAACATGCTAAGAGACAGAAACTCATAAATCTGAGATTGGACTTAAGTGTGGCTACTAGCCTTGCTCTTGACACACCTCCGCTTCATTCATATTCACACGTAAGTAGTTGCACACACGCTCAGTTTCGTAAACCTTTCGTTTCGCCCTTCGCTCGATCAGCTGACTAATTCCGCTCGGGGTCCTCTAAATCCATGTACTTATTATCAACTCAGTCCATTTAATATTGTAAAGTTTGTAATTTTTATTAATCGGCTATTACCGTGTAATTATTAATGGACAAAGGTCGACATGCTTTTAACTGTGCAGTCAACGACCATAAGACCTACTCTAGGACAACGACTCTATATGGAAGGTTTTGGTCATTTTTGGCCAAGTATTTTTAGATCAAGGAAATCATAAATTACGTAAAACTCCACGCTTCAAGAAAGTTGTTCATGTCATTACAGGATAGCGTACATAACAATGTAGTATAATACATTGTGCTGCGAAATGTAACCGAACTACTGAACCGAAAAATTAATAACAATTTAATGTGTTACTTTTATATAATAATAATGGCTATAAAACATAATATCTTTTTTAACTGTTATTATGTAAAAATAAAACATTTAATTGTGAGGTGTATACCTGAAAGATATAATCTTTGTATAAATAATTCTACTGTACGTGTGTATGTCACTGAACTCTTCCTAAACGGCTGGAAAGATTTGAATGAATTTTTTGTATGCGTTTAGGTGGCGTAAACGTGTTCTTGAGTGGAAACCGTGTTCGCCCTCCGACCAGGGGGGTGACGATCTGCGAAAAACTGCCGGCAGATGCTGGATGCGGCAAGCTGAAGACAGGGCGCTATGGCGCTCATTAGGGGAGGGCTATGTCCAGCAGAGCACTACATAATATAGCCTGAAGAAGAAGAAGTTTAGTTGGCGCCCTGGATAGTTCAGATTCATCAATCAGCCCGACAAATGGCGCTGTATGCAGGACAACGTCTGTGGGTTCCGCTAGTTAATTATATAATTTAAAAGTAGATGACACTGTCAAAGTAGTGTTTCGCCAAAAGGTGAAGAAGCAATCAATGAAAATCCAAAAGAAACCTAGAAACCTAACTGCAAAGTAGGTCCTCGGGGCTGCAAGTGATGCAAATTACTTCAGCCAGATGTCGCTGCCTGTACGTAATACGGAGAATATTGTAAAGAGGTTCGAAATTTCACTGATGCCGGTGAGTCACCCATTAGCTCAGGTGGAAAGAGCGCTGGCACGGATAGCCAGAGGTCGCGGGTTTAAACCCCGGCATGGGTGGAATTTTTAGCCTCTAAATAGGTTTGCAATTTATATTTGTTTAGATAAAAGATATTCTTTATTGTACACCAGAGCACATAATTATTATAAAACATGTAGAGATACATAATACAATTGGCGGCCTTATAGCTAAAAGCAATTTCTTCCAGACAACCTTACGACGGAAAGTTGCTTGTTAGTTCCAATATGATTTTAAAAGATAATCTGTTTCAGGATTCAACAATTTGAAAGAAAATTGAATTTATTTCTCTGAATGATTGCTTTAAATATAGGAAATAAAAATAATACAAGAAATGCTTCTTTATTTTTATTTAACAAATATTTTGTGAAGATGTTCTTTCTTTACTCTACAGTATATTTTTTCAGACCAACAACATAAGAAAATTAAAATATCTTCTCAATACGGAATCACCAGCGCTTACGGATGTAAAGTAATGCAAGTAATCTTAATTCACTATCTCCACCTACCAACATAACTTGATACCTCGCTCACACGCACGCTTAGGTATCTCAAATCTCTCATAACAATTTCCCGATTCGCAACAAACCCTGTATGAACCACTCGCGAAACGTTTCTGGTTTGCTGGCCTTGATAACCAACTTAGAACTATTTCACCGCTGAAACTGAATCCGGTTCACTATTAAACTTAGTTTAAATACTGAGTGACACGAGCGATAATGCTGGGCAGACAGAAACAAACCGAATTAATGCTTTAGCCATCAATGAAAAAATAAAAGTGGGCTGTTCCAAAAATTGTTAGTGAAATGAAAAAAGATAATCTACAAACATAAAAAATAAAAAAAGCTACACACAGGTAGCACGTGATGTTCACAAAGGTGGTTTGTTTTGAAATTAGACATCTTTTCAAAATAGTTTCATTAAAAAAGAGATTGTATTTATTCTGTGCCTGTAATTTTTTTGAACAACCTAGGCATCTGTAAAATGTTTTTTCACAAAAGTTAAAATCGTGAACCTCAATAATGTCCAGTTATTTTTAGAACCTAGGGTCAAGAACCTAGGTCTGTAAAGCATATTTGCCAAAAAAAAAACTACTGCACTGACCTTGAGGTGTGTAAATCGAAAGTAAACAGGGCCTCCGGAACTCAGCCTACGGAAACTACGGCTTTATGGGCATGGAATCAATGATATCCTAGGTCATTATCGGAAATTGGTATAATTGTGTGCTTTTATAAAAAAATTAATTCAGCAGTGCAGGTTAACACTTAACACATTTTTAAAGTTTATTTACAAAATTTTAATTAAAGTTTTAATTATTAAAATAACTAAATTTTAATTGATGTACAAATAGATAGAGAACACTTTGTTACACAATTAAAAAAAAAATGGATTACAACCATAATTTCTTAAATTTAAGTAATGTAGAATTGGCGGTCTTTTTCCTTAGAGCGATCTCTTCCAGACACGCGACTAAATACTTAGGCAATTACAGGTCAACATTTCTAGTTAACCGCTGACTCGGGTTTAGTCTATGTGGTGAGATTCACTCCTTGTTTGTATGGTCGACAGCACATCGCCATTTACAAGCATGTACTTTGTTCCGTTTCGTGGCGTTACGGGCGACTTTTGTACTGAAATGTAAAGCTTTAGCCGCGGCAAACTGTACAGTTAACACACTTTATTTATATTTACATAATTATTGTACGGCCGTAGCTTAACAATGTCTTTTGTAGGGTTTAGGGCCTTCAAAAGGCGTTGACCCTATACCAGATTAAATTGAGCTCGTATTTTTCACTGGCCTAACTTTCATGTATTAATTGTTATTTTTTTTCCATAACTAGCCTGTATTTCATCTATATTAGTGAAGGCAACACACTTAATTATTGTTAGTACATATTTTGCATAGTCCACTCACCCATAATCGTATCTCTGTTAAGGAGTGTGGTGGAAATAAGGTTCTTTCCTGGTCCGTTAGTACAATTAAGAGCTTCAATCTAATAAACAGCGCGTGAAGCGGTGGTAGCGGAGAGGAAGGTCGCGGGTTCGAACCCCGGCATGTACTACAGTGACTTTGTTTTCTAAGTTATGTGAAGTATTTGTGACGTTGCAGTAGCAATACCACTACAACTCGCTGCGGTGAAGGAAAATATCGTAAGGAAACCCTAGTGTCTGAAAGGTTAACGAACCTCAGCGCTTGCTACATACTCGTACAATGCCTCAACTATGAGGCTAAGTGCAGTAATCTCAGGTCTAAATAACTAACATACTAAGTTAAAATAATAGTTCTGTTAAATACGCCTTTCAAGTTAAGATAAGTTCTTCTTCTTCTTCTTTGGTCCTTTAACTCCTAGCGGAGCATAGGGCTTCAACCACAGATTTCCACTTCTGACGGTGGTCAGCGGCAGCCTCCAATTAAGATAAGTTAATATAAGAATATTATTTATTGTACACCAGGAAGAAACAAACATAAAATTATTACAAAGATGCAGTACAATTAACGGCCTTATTGCTTAGAGAAATTTCTTCCACGCAACGTACAACGGAGAGTTGCGGAAGGAAAAGTGAGACGGGTAGCCTTTTAGTGATAAGGCCGTCGCCGTCGGTACTCTTGGGTCACAAAATATATGTGTTACTTTCATTTTTATTTATTCTACTAATATTATAAACGCGAAAGTTTGTAAGTATGGATGGATGGAGGTTTGTTACTCTTACACGTAAAAACTACTGAATGGATTTTAATGAAACTTTACAATAATATAGCTTATACTTCTGAATAACACATAGGCTACAATTTATAAAGATATAGTGACATATTTTTCAAACGCGAGCCAAAAATTATTTATGTGATAATTTTAATGTCATAACGTTAGCTCTCTTCTACGCCACGCTAATATAAGCAACCCGATATAGTAATCCTGCAATAATGTATTTTCTATCTACACCTCGTTTCTAATTCTTAGCACGATTAGTCAAACAAAACTGGTGAGTTTCCGAAGGTCCATTAACCTGGCTCTAGGCAGGCTCTACTAGCGTCCAAAGTGGTATGAATCTATTAAGATATTTCAGATATCGATCTAGTATTCCAGTTTATGCTATCGTTGCGTCAGAGCCACGCCTCCGTCTAATAATAGGGTGTTACTCTGGAGCGTTGTAAAATAGTCACTCAAGAAATTTCTCTGCAATAAAGATTTTGTTGTTCATTCAAGAGAATTGAAAAATAAATGGATTGTCTAACATTTAAAATGTAAATAATTTGTGCATTTTACCTTAACAAGTTTTTATGTTTAGCTTATATACATACTTACGTCCCACTGTAGGACACTGGGCTCTGTCAGAATGGGAGAGTATGGGCTTAATTTTCTCGCGTGCCCACAGCATATAGGCAAATCAGCGTTAGCGCTGAGGTAGTGACGGGTTTCCTTACGATGGTTTCCTTACATTAGCAAGTGGTATTGTTACTGTAACTTCACAAATGTACATAACTTAGAAAATAGAGTCAATGGTACATGCCAGGATTCGAACCCACGACTTACGATTTATTTAGAACACAAAAAAGTTACAGACATAACTTTTACCACCGAATTTCACATAGGTACGTTATAGATCAAATTAAGTAAAGTAAAAGTAAAAATCGTTTATATGCCAGAACATGAGTACAAAAATTCTTAAAAAGAATTATGACCTTAAACTTAATAAATGATTTTTATTAAATTTTGGCAGTTTTCACTAGTAGCCACTAGGTGGGGCTTGATTTGGCAAGTAAAAGTTGTCTTACTCATGAATACAGTGCGTTCACATTAACTTGACGCGTGAGAGAATTGGTAAAAAGGACATAACATGTGTATTAGCTTTTGGACCTAATCGGAAGATGGTAAAACAAGCCCTCAATCCTTTTATTTTCCCCAAGTAATGGGAATGATTTCTTATTTAACATGGTAACAGTAAACATCTCAGTGCTACTAATTCTCTCACGCGTCAAGTTAATGTGAACGCACTGTAATCATAAAATTGCGATAAAGTTGATCCAGAGTAAACGTTCTTTTTTACAAGAGCCGCAGGTTTGTATAGATGCGTGAGCAGTTGACTTTTACTTATACTTCGTGTCAAGTTCAAGTTGCATTGCTTTATTTATTTCTTCACCACCTATATGTTAATTATACGACTGCAGAGGCGATTGAGAGGACACCATTAAAATATCGCAACTGTCTAAATATTGACGAAATATTTAACTAGGTTTGTTATGTAAAGTTAATATTACCTAGCGCTCGTGGTCTAGTCACTAGTGGCCACTGTGTTACAATCCTCCACCAACCCGGAATTGGCCCCCGTGGTGGAGTAACATTCCTAGCCTAACATTCCTGCGATGCAGGAAGAGACCCGTGTCCCAGCAGTGGGGTTGATATCGAATTTTACCTCGACCTGTCTGTCTTACTTGATATATCGCTATCTTCAAAGGCAAACATCGCCATAAATCTTACAAAGGCCAAAGTCATGCCACCTATCATAGGTACTAATTAGAAACTATTATTTGCGCAACAAACTGGCTTGCCAATCATAGTGTAGCATTGAAAGTGAGTAATTGCTACTTTTCAATAGCAAGACATTGGAATTTTGAGTTTGAAACAATTAGTTTACCCTGTGTTGTGCCTCGGGATAGTGTAATCTAGACTACACAGCCACCAAGCAATAGATTGAGCCAGAGTCTTAGCAAAAAACTATTCATAAGTGTGATTTATGGATTTTCTTTTTTTTATTTTGTTTCGTTTATTGTATTCTCGTTTATTTCTGGTGTGCTCATATTGTGTTAAT
Source organism: Yponomeuta sedellus (assembly GCA_934045075.1). Lineage (NCBI taxonomy): Eukaryota > Metazoa > Arthropoda > Insecta > Lepidoptera > Yponomeutidae > Yponomeuta > Yponomeuta sedellus. The sequence goes on along the minus strand of OW203730.1, from coordinate 1,440,169 downwards.
TTATCTGTTATTTTTGTTTCTGCGATGTGTCATGTTGGTATAATAAATGTATTTCTTTCTTTATTTACATTTGCTTCATTTTAATACTTTTCAAGCATACTTTACATAGAAGTAGACGGCCTCTTTGGCGCAGCGGTAGTGCATCTGCCTACCATGCAAGGGGTCCCGGGTTCGGTTCCCGGCTGGGGAAAAAAGTTCTTGGAAGTTTACATGTTTGTGATGTCGCTGTTTCTGGTTCCCACGACACAGGGTATCCTAGCCAGAAGCAATGTATGATTCTGTATGTAAATGTTATGTTATGTTACAATAAGGACGCCAAAAGCGTAAACAATACACACTTAAAAGACACCATTTTTTTGTTGAACCTTAAGGGTGCGTTTTGGCGTCTCTAATCTATTCTACATCTAAACAAAGCATGCTTAAAAAGCATGAAAATAAAACATATATAAATCATCATATTATCACCGAAACAGAATATTAAGAAGGTAGCAACGACAAAAAAAAAAAAAACAAAAATCGCAACAAAACACACGCAAGACATCGAAATAAAAAGAAAATAAATGAAACAAAAGGTAGTTAAAGGAAGATTAATTGGCAAGGGATTAAAGAAAATCAGGAAGGTATAATGGTATCAAATTCAACGTAATCCAGTACACCGGCCTAAACTCGTCCACTGCTGGACGCTGGCCTGCCCCAAGGCATGCCACTTTTTACTGTCCTTGGTCCCACTCATTTAGATATGGCCGAGTATTACTAAACAGTCGATTTGTTTTCTTGGGCAACAGCAGACTATGCCTAGGTCTACGTCGGGGGTGTCGCGGTAGTGTGCGCAAGCGTTCCCGTGGCCGCGCTCGTATACCGTCTTTTTCAGACCGGGGAGTCCGACATAACCACCGCGCTCCCCCGGTAAAAAAAAAGTCTACCTCGGGGGTCTGGGCAAGTTTGTACCCCGCTTTTAACATTTAACATAACATTTCAATACAAGCACATACATTGCTTCTGGCCCCACACTAGGATACCCTGTGTCTTGGGAACCAGAAACAACGACATCACAAACATGTAAACATCCAAGACCTGGGCTTTTTTTTTGTTCCCAGCCGGGATTCGACCCCGGGACCTCTTGCATGGTAGGTAGACGCGGTTCCGCTACGCCACAGAGGTCGTCATATTGTCTTTAGTTAACTCTGATCTAATCATTGCAAGTGATAACGCAGTCAGCGACGCAAAGTTTTTGTTATGTTGCCAACAAACGTCTCATTGCAAGGCACTAGCCTTCTCTCAGAGAGAGAGAGAGAGTATGGGCTTGATTACTACGCGTGCCCCCGCTTATTGGCAATTAGCAAGTGCTGAGGTACGTGAATATATGAAAGAAAGAATGAAAGAATAAACGTTTATTGTCATGCAAGGTTTACAATTAACGTTATTGTAAACCTAAATTAGCTCAGTTGGAAAGAGCGCTGGCACGGATAGCCAGAGGTCGCGGGTTCGAATCCCGGCATAGGTGGAATTTGTTGCCTCTATAAATAGGTTTTTAAATTGTCCTTAGCACGGGTTAGTGCATTAAATATAATATAAGGTTTACAATGTTTATATTACCTATACATATCTAGGCAGAACTTGGCTATAAATAAAAAAAAAAAAAGTGGTGTTTAGAAGTTTCTGTCAGTAGGAATGCATGACAATCGGACATACGCTCAGCATAAGCTGTTAGATAGTTCTGTCCAAAAACAGCGCTGATTTTCAGCGCACCCCGTGTAACTCCACTAATAATTAACTATAATAAACTTATACTACCTATGTGCACGCAATATTTTAATATAATTTACTAGTTTATTACCTACATGGTCGTTTTATATATTTTCAGAAGTAGATAAGTATATTATATAAATAGTATATTTCATTAAGTGCGGAAAGGCTGTCATTGCAAAGAGTTCCGACAAATGTCTACCCGAGCCGAGGCGCAGCCGAAGGCGAGGGTTGACAGTCGGAACAAGTTGCAATGACGTTTCCGCACGTGTACTGAACGACTATTTTTAATACAGTTCCGAAAAAATGAAGCAATTTAATAAAGAAAAAATATTTGGAAAATGGCGCCAACGGTAAAAGAATATAAGCAGAGATTTTGTTTTCTTCACCCATTCTGGTAAGCAAAAGGAACTATGCCCATACAGCCAAGTCTTCAGTAGAATTTTTTTATTAATAAGAAATGAAAATGAAATTTAATGAGATGAAATGAAATCAAACCTAAGCTAACTCATTCAATCAAATCATTAAATCTGATATTTAAACAAATTAGTAGCTTCTTTTGAGAAATATAAGTATTTGCATGAATCATAAAAACTTCTATGAATTTTTTGACTAAAAACTTCATGGTTGGTTTTTCTTTTTAATGGACATAATAACAATTTAATAACATTATTTTGACAGTTGGGAAAGAGAACGCACTAGTGCGGGAAAGGTAAAAAAAGCACGAGTGTGTAATAGCCCACATCCCGCACGCTATACGTCCCTGTAATACGCCACTTTTTGAGCAACTGTATTAAAAACACTTTTTCCCGGATCTTTTCTTAGTACCTACTTATGGCATTGGCATTCCTAGTTTTGTATTAATGTATTAATGATCAAACATTAGTCACATCTGACACTTAGGTCTCTTCTCGATGTTTTCCTTCACCGTTAGCGAGTATTACGAGTACTACTATATCTTCCCGAATGTACGTACTTCCGAGTCAACTGTTCCCACACAATTCCGAGGGCCCTTCTGTTTAATAAAGATAAAGACGATGATGATCAACCCTTTGTTCAATAAAGACTTTAATAGATAATGTTTTGCCATCGAGCCGCTAAGAGGAAGGTAACTCGGCTAATTAGCCAAGGGATAGTTTGGCCTCCCGATTGGATCTTCTGTGCTTTCCCGCTGCTATGCTGAGAAATGCTGCACAGCTGCAAAGGCAATATTTTTCGACCGAACTAGTAATCAAAACAGCAGCCTTGTTCGTAATTGCTCTGCTTAACCTTTGCTTGGACCATTACTCGCAATAGTTAAAAGAGAAATAAGCTTCGATTGTTCCGAACTCGACGTTCAATTGCAACCATCGAAGTTCAGTCGTGATCTGCTCGTGTCAGAAACAATGGTATGATCACAAATTCATAGCAATCAGAATAACGCTGTGTTTATTCTACTGAGATAGAACTATCATTCTAGTATTCTACAATGGGAGAGATTTTTTTATGGTATTTTGTTAATTTTATTTTATTTTTTCTGTTTCAAAGGTTTAATTGTTATACTTTGGTTTAATTGTTATTATTGTGATTAATTTTTGCTTAAACCTTTATATTTTATACATTTACGTTAACAACCCTTGTATGTCCCCACTGCTGGGACACGGGTCACTTCCTGCATCGCAGGAAGATTAGGCCATACTCCACCACGGGGGCCAAGTCCGGGTTCGTGGAGGATTGTAAGACAGTGGCGGGCCTTACCGTCAGAAATTATCAAGCCGCCCATAAGGCCTCTGACATGGCTTAACGACTATCATTACATGACAGCCGGCACCAACGGCTTTTAACGTGCCTTGCGAAGCACGGAATCGCTCGGAAAAATGCCACTAGCGGACCGCGCCTGTTGTTGCCTAACTCAAGTGATTGATTCCAATCACTCGGTTCGACTAGGCCACGAGCGCTTCACAATTCCAGTTATCAAAATAATCACTATTAATAAGTTTCTCGATGCTCTGCCGTCGAATATACTAGAAAAGTGGCAACGGATGGCAAGAAATAGACTTATTAAGTATATCAACTGTAACCAGTTCAACCAGAATCAATTGCCGGAAATTCCGAAACTGTGCACAGAGAATTTAAACGCCCGATTCGCTGATAAGTCCCTATTTACGTTAGGTACCGCTTTGAGACAGTACTTCTGTTTCTGTCCAGCTTTTAACACCATAAAAAGAGACTCGTCAAGATATGTGAGATAATATTTCATTACAATGTCATGCTTAGGCCGGAATTGACAGCTAGTTATTTAGACATTAGACACTTGAAGGTCAGTATTCCGGTCATTCATTTGGAATGTCTGACGGATTCATTCAATGGATCAATCAGCCAATCAGCCTGTACTTGTGCACAGTTGGACTCCACCGGCCACTGGTAAGATATGCAATACACACAAACATTTAAAACACATAATATTATATGGTGGTTTTGAACCTCGGGTTGGCAACAACAGGCGCGTAGTTGCAGGATGGATGATCATCCCGTGACTACTGCTAGTGGCATTTTTTTCGAGCGCTTCCGTGCTTTGCAAGGCAGGTTAAGCCATTGGTGCCGGCTGTCATGTAATGTCAGTCTTTAAGTCATGTCAGAGGTGTTATGGGCGGCTCGACAACTTCTGACAGTAACGCCCGCCACTGTCTTACAATCCTTCACCAACCCGGACTTGGCCCCGTGGTGGAGTATGGCCTAACTTTTCTGCGATGCAGGAGGAGACCCGTGCCCCAGCAGTGGGGGCTACTAACGATTGATATCAAGGAACCTTCGTTGAACAAGTCCAACTCGCACTTGGCTAGTTATTTTTGTTATATTCAAACGTCGGGAATGAAAGTAGTTACGTTTTACTTAATAAATAATTGCGGTTAGACCCGTTTAATATATGACTGCAGAACTATATATTAAAGTAATTAACAAAGTCTCTGCATAAAAAGTTTGACATTTGAACAATAAGGAAATTATGAATTGGATAAGTAAGTGCTTACAAGTTCCTGGTTTCAAACTGTTCTCATGTTATTTGTTTCAAATACAACATTATTCAGTCATTCTTAACAATTTCTTAACAGTGACAGTTAAGAACATGAGTAACTAGAAAGTCACAGTTGAGAGCGGTGGCAGCGGAGCGGTAGAACTCCAACTTCTCAATCGAGAGGTCGTGGGTTCGAAACCCGGTGTACCTACTATGCCTTTATTTTCGAAGTTATGTTCATTTGTAAAGTTATAACAGCAATACTATTCGCTATCATTGTAGGAAAATATCGTGAGGAAACCCTAGTGTCTGAAGTATTAAAGTTATTAATGGCAATCATGGAATCTTATGCGTATAGGTGGTATCTAATGTATGAGATTTAAGAGGACTTGAGAAAAGATGGTCAGAGTGGAGTTTTTTTACCCGCTGCCTTTTTCTCCACTACATTACGGCCCGAAGGCGGCGGCTTTCACTTTCATGTTACATTGTACTTTGACATTCAGCAAACAGAATGAAAATTCTTTACGTTGAAATAAATTGAATAGAATTGAATTGAATTAACATACCTCAGCGTTTGCTGCGTACAATGAGCCAACTATAAGGCTAAGTGCGGAAATCGCAAGTCTAACTAACTTACAGTGACAGTAATGCACTTGCCTATACGTAATACAAAGAGTATTGTAAAGAGGTTCGAAATTTCCGGCGTAAGTCGCCCGATTTACGCCCGGTTCGATTAGCTCAGTTGGGAAAGCACTAGCACGGATAGCCAGAAGTTGCGGGTTCGAGTCCCGGCATGAGTGGAATTTTAGCCCTAAATAGGTTTATACAGTGACAGTTAAGTATTTTATTGTAGAAACTAGATTTCACTGGCTTTCTCAACGCGCTGCGTTATAATAATCAGACAGTGCACCTTTGACTAGATGGAACGTATCTATTTGCCACTCACTTTGAGTTCTTGTTCGTTTTCCATTCAGATCGATCAGCTTCCTTCGAGTGATTGGATCCGGGTCTATACAAATCTCGTATTGATATCTAACTACAACTTTACATCCTTGTTCTTGAAATCATACATAACACTTGAAAATTCACTATTCAGTGCCCAACATCAATTAAGTATGTCATCAGATATATGTATTTTACATTGTATCATTGATGATGACATAATTGATTAGATATTAATTAAAGCCTGCATCCCAGAGGAATGGCCTAGAATGCATAGGTTTTTACTGAAATCGATGTACATTGCGGATACGATTCTACGAAATATATTTTATTTAGAGCATAGAAAGAGGCACTGAAAGATGGCACATTACAGAAATTCACAAAAAGGTTGGTCATAAAAAGTGGAAAAATAAACAACATCACACTAAACTAAATTTATCTAATCGGATTCGATTAGTAAGTTAAATAGTTTAGGGTAGTGATTTGGATTTGGACTAGGATTTGGATTTGGACCGTTACAATGATTCTCATAGAGTTTTCGTGAACAAAATCACTTTTTAGCCTCTTAATAGGTTTTTCAAATCAGTCAGTCCTTCGCAACGTGCAGTTTCATGCTACGAGTATGTTTTGTGAGTTAATTACATTAAATTAGGTGTTAAGTTTGAAAGGTGCGACATTGCTTTAGCGATTACATTGGTTGTTGGTATACACGAGAAGCGCTCGTGGCCTAGTGAGTGATTGGAACCAATCACTTGAGTCAAGCAAATCAGGCGCGTTCAAATGCTGGACCATAACAGTGGCTTTTTTTCCGAGCGCGTCCGTGCTTTGCAAATGACGTTAAGCCGTTGGTGCTGGCTGTCATTAATGGCAGCAGTTATGCCATATCAGAGGCCTTATGGGCGGCTTGATAACTTATGAGAGTAAGGCCCGACACGTTCTTGCAATCCTCCACCTACCCGGACTTGATCCCTCCATTGACTTGATCGACTTGATCCCCATGGTGGAGTATGGCCTAACCTTCCTGCTATACAAGAAGCTAGAGACCCGAGCCCTAGCAGATGGGGACATACAAAGGGTTGATGTCATACAAATTTCAATTTGTATAGAATCTCTGCAAAGGAGAATGAGTCTAACTAGGATGAATGTCAGAAATTTAAACGTAGACTTGTTGCTAGTGTATTTGTTGATATGTAACCTGTTGGCGTTCCGTTATAAATAAATAAATAGTAATTCAAGAATCATTGTGTCTCAATGAATTATTGTGCCCTGAGTCCAAGCTACCAGGAGACTCGATTATGGTGGGGCTTAGGGGTTTATCTGCGCTTGCGCTAGAAAATACCTACGAAAAAAATCGTTTATGCATAGGTATGTGTCAGTAAAAATTTATAAGATATGCACACAATTCAGCCACGAAATATTTTGCACGCCAATTATATCATGCTGGTTTATGCAAATAACTTTGTGGTAATATCTCGTGCGTAACATCTGGGTACCTGGTTACTACGAGTAGATTTGTGATATGGAACTCTATGGTTCGTTCGACAGTCGTAATGCTTGAACTTTCTCGTCTATTGTCATTCTAGTCGAGCGTAAAGGAGAGTTTTATGCCGCTTAGGCGTGTAACATTCTTGGAATTTAGGCCTTGTGATACTAAGCTGCTAAGTTTAAGATGATGTCATATTAATGATAGCATTTGGAAACTCATTGGGTATACATAGTGCGGTTCCTAGGATACAGCGACTGTTTTGATAACACTAGCTTATAATACAATACCTTTGTATATCTTCCGATTTCTATATATTATATTAGTAACCCCGACACTTGTAGGGTTAAATGATGTTATCACTAATTTCATAACCTATACCAATCGGAGTGTAATTACTGTAGTTAATTCTATATTCATTCATTTCACTGAGTATTTGTTTGACGAAGGAAATGCCGTGTAGATGTGTTGCGTAAAAGTGGATTCACGCATACAGTTTAATTTTGCGTCATATGCTTTTAATGGTCAAACGTAGCCGATATATGAGTGCGAAATCAGATGACACGGTTAAGCGATGACATACATCTAAGTGTGTCATTTTAACCAAAAGACTAATCGTTATGTCTTTATATGTAATGATGATGTTGCATGCATGTTTAAATATTTCCTACAACGTTTACTAAATTGATCATCTGGACAAATGAAATATAGAAATTTGAAATTGACAAAAATCTTCGCATATTTAAACATACTGCATTGTCTACAAAGAAAGCAAACAAAATATTAGCGATTGGAGATTCTGCTCATCAGTGATGGAATAAATGACACGCTGTGTATCGATAATATTGTGATTAATACAATGCATATTATTCGTAAGCGAACAAATGTTATTTATTTGATTGTTATAAAAACCAAAACAATAGAAATTGCATTGTTATATCCCAGCGAAGGCATGTGTTGACTGTGTTCGGTACTTTCTCAGATTAGCAAACAGATGAAAAAGGCAATCGCGATTTCCAATCGAGCAAGAAAGGTCTTTCTCACATTATTTGATCCCGCGATATACTTAGATCAAGCCAACACTCAAGGCTGATGAAATTACTTATCAAAATAACTTTATTTCTATGATGAAACTAACGAAAAACTGCTGGCAGTTGCTGCATGGGGCAAGCTGAAGACAATAAGCTATGACGCTCATTAGGGGAGGGCTATGTATAGCAGTGGACTATATAGCCTGAAGAGGATGATAAGATGATGAAACTAAGAATATAACGACAACGATTGCCCTTAAAAAGCCGGAGTGTAGAAGATAGACTAGGTAGGTAGTGATATCGTTATTAACCCTTGTATGTCCCCACTGCTGGGACACGGGTCTCTTCCGGCCTCGCAGGAAGGTTAGGCCATACTTCACCACGGGGGCCAAGTCCGGGTAGTGATATACCAGACAGAAATATCTTTACTATGAAGCATAACATCCAGAGTTATTTTAAATGGGGCAACATTCTAACAGTCTGATTACTACGACTACCTATCCGCTAAAAAAACAACTACCATTTATCTTGTGCTCTACTAATTTTAAAGCCAGTAAATGGCATGTTTCGTGCGAGATCCAAATCTATTAGTGCGGCAAAGTCATAAAACTGAACTATACTCACATGAACGCCATATGAATAAGTGTACTCCGAATTTTGACCTGTTCCATCATCTTCAGAACCCTTCTTGTAGTGGCTTAGCCTCAGTGGACTCTCCTTAATGGGTTTTATCATCTGCAGCTTGTACCCTTTCCCTTTTGCTACCTGCAATCTTTTCCCGTCCGACCCACTAAATTCCAAAAGTACGGGAAAGTCTGGCTTGTAGATCTCGGGCTGTTCTGGGTATGACAAAAGCTGTAGCTTTGGTCTTTGGGCTGGCTGGAGAATGGACGGGCTTTGTTGTAGCAGTTGAGGTAGTTCCACTTTGGGTGGAATCTGTACAGGTATTTTCTGCATTTCCAATCTTAGGTTTTGGAAGGAATTCGTGTACTCTTCAGCTGGCTTTGGCTGTAGTTGCGGGACCAGTGGCTGGTAGTTTTTGAACTCCTCGGGTCTGCTCAAGCGGTACCGCAGTGGCTGGATGTACTGATGGGGGATAGTGGATAACCTCGGATAGTTCCGCAAGACGGTGTGCGTTTGGTGGACGTACCTTGGTGGAGCGCGGTACTCTTCTTGTCTGACTAGCTTCCTGTATGCTCTGTCTTTGTCTGACTCGGGTAGTTTTGTGTCTTTGTCTGTGGCGTACGCGACCAGGGCATCTTCGTAGTTGGAGTAGGTTTTGTAGGCGAATTCTTTCTGCTTGGCGCCCGGGCCAGTGTCGTCGTATTTGTTTTCGACGGCAAAGCGGTACTGGGCTTGTGAGGCCACTGTCTGTGCGTGGCTTAGTGCGACGCTGCAAAGTATTGATATCTGGAAAATAATACAATAGGGTCATAAAACTTGAAATATCAACTCTCAAATTGGTTTTCTATAAAGTGATTGTTGGTCAATTATATGTTTGCTCGATCGTCGGCAACTGAAGTTAAGTAGAACGTACGTGGCATATTTACGACCTTCATATTTGTTTTAAACTAAGTTCACCTACGTATTGTATCTTTGTTAATTTAATTTCCAACGCTGGAAATAAATGCGTGGCTACAGTTTGATCCACTAACCTTAACGGAACTGGTTGATTCGAATACGTTCACTACAAGAATTAACGTTTACTTTATGACTGTGCCGTTTTCTCTTGTACAATATGAAAGAGACGGCTAGACGCCGGTACTATGAGTGGTACTTCCATAAATGAGTGCATCGTTACGGTCGCAAACTGGTATTCGAATTATGAAAGTGATGGTCTCGAATTAACTAATATCTCGGTGATGTAATTATCGGACGTGTGTGACTGTTTCTCATAAGCGGGACAGGTGAAGGAGTCAGGGTTATGGGCAAAAAAAGTTAAATATAAAAATTAAAAACTCCAATAATCTATAATAGAGAACGGGAAATGACACTAAAACCAAATGATTTTTTTCATTTCATTTTTCACTTCAATTTTACACTTGAACTCAAGTGATTTTTTCACAGTTATATAGTAATTTTTAACATGTATTTCCAGGAAAAAATTAAAATAGCTTTTATAGTACCTATTGTATTGTATTCGTAATTTTAACTGCATTTTTGTACAGATGGTAATAAAATACTATTCGTAATTTTAGTAAGAAAATATCAGTAGCCATTGTCATCCGTAAATCTTTGATTTGTTACTTATTTCATAAGACTAGTCACGTGAGAACAGATTGCGAAGCGTGGATAATTAAATTTTTGTCTCATGTTCCAGCCCGGCCCTGGCAAATGCAGATTAGTATCATGTCTCTGTTTTTTATTACAAACGTGAACTACATGGCGATAGTGCATGGGAATAAACGTGAGTAATATTACGACGATCTGAAAACAAATCTGGTAAACAAATACATTCCACAAGAGATTGTAGTATCAAATTACTCGGATTTTAAAACTTCTCTAGGTCAAATACTGTTGATATGTTTTGTAATTATAAAGAGCGTCGAGCGTGAAATTTTTGGCTCAGGAGTCTTTATTCCAATGCCATAACAGCGCTTTTTCGTTTGTACGTAGGTAAAACAATTGTATATCGAGACAAGGTCGTTTAATTCGGCTTAAATTTCATCAAACATACTCTACACAGAGCACATGAAGTAATATACCATAGGGAAATAGTAAAGTTGTGTTGTCAATAAGTGATTAATTATTAGGTTGTAATGATATGCTCACGCTCGTATTGTTTGTTGTGGTAACCAGTCTGAATGTTGTCATACGTATCGTCTACTCAAAATAATTGATTGTGTATTATAGTTAAATATAATTTGTCTCAATTATTCTAGCTAACAAATTGGTAAATATTATATCTATTTTAGTTCTAAATTTTATCGGATCACAATTAGCGAAGAGTTAACAAAATCAAAATCCTATGACAATCCTAACTAAACCTACACCTAACTGCAAAGTAGGTGGGTACTCGGGGCTGCAAGTGATTCAAATTACTTCAGCCAGATGTTGCTGACTGTACGTAATACAGAGAGTATTGTACTAAAGAGGTTCGAAAGTGTCACTGTGTCGCATAACCAGGTCTTCAGAATTTGTGTAATTATTTGGAATTGTATACCACGAAAGAAAAAGGTAATCAATGTATAAAAATGACGGGGGGCTAATAAACTTCCACTCCCCTACCGCCGCACTGATATGTATCAATATTAAAAAATTTATGAAATGTATTAGATTTTAATACATTTCATCAAATTTTTGTTTCATTATCCATCACTCAAGGCTGCTTGAAGATCATTGCTATGTAGTGATAGATATTACGATCATCTTATTGTTAGATATCATCATTCTAAAGCCGTCTTCTCACTAGCGGATGTAGTATAATATATATTACATCTTGACATATAATAAGTTATCGCCCGTAATACATTTTGGCACGAGACCGCTTCACACTTGGTATAACAATAATTAATCGCTCGTCATACATTTAGTTTTATAGCTATCTATAATATAAAAATGAATCCCTGAATGTGTTGGTAAGAGCAAATCTCAAGAGCAGCTGAACCGATTACGCTAATAATTAGGGTTCCGTACCTCAAAAGGAAAAAACGGAACCCACTTTGTTGTCCGTCTGTCCGTCCGTCCGTCTGTCAAGACCCTTTTTCTCAGGAACGCGTGGAGGTATGAAGCTGAAATTTATATCAATTACTCAGGTCTACTGTCCCTTGAAGCTGTGAAAAAATCAAACTTCTAAGCCAACGCAATCAAAAGATACAGCCGTTTATGCCGCAAATTTTCGACACTTGCAAGGGAATCAAAACCTACAGGGTGCTTCCCGTGAACTCAGAATCTTGAAATTTGGTACGAAGCAACGTCTTATAGCATAGATAAAGGAAAAATTACGAAAACCATAAATTTTTAGTTACATCACATAATATATATTTTTTTAATAATTTTAAACTTACTACCCATTTCCTCATAAACGCGTAGAGGTATTAAATTGAAATTCATACCAAATACTCAGGTCTATAATACAGGTTTGTACGGAACCCTCGGTGCGCGAGTCTGACTCGCACTTGGCCGGTTTTTTTTTTATAATATTCCTCGACGTACGAGGATGGTTCTTACGGAGGGGAAAAAAATAAAGAATCGACTGTTAGGCGGTACGAAGTTCGCTGGGTCAGCTAGTTATCTATAAAACTAAATGTATGACGAGCGATTAATTATTATATCTCAAGCTGTAATATATATATTATATTACATCCCATAATATAATATATATTATGGGATGATATTATATATTATGAAGGAAAACATCGTGAGGAAACCCGCGGCTTGGTTGGTTCCGCACGTATTGACTAGTCTTTCCTGTGGGCTAGGCCGACTAAGCTGTCAGGATGGTTTAGGTGCTGGGCAAGCCTACACCATCTATAAAACTATGTCCCAGGCACTACAGCGTCGGAGTGGTCCCTTTACCCATCTAGTGTAAGTGAAGATACCACTGGACGCTGTATAAATCATCTCATTAAGTAGATGCAAAAAAAAAAAGGCCACATCCCATAGTGAGAAGCCGGCTTTATACTAACGCCGGTTGACATGACAGTATGTCTGTCTACAGCGAAATCTCAATCGTCATGTTTGTTTCACTTTACCATTATGCATATGTTATATATAATCCAGGTAAACGAGCGATTGGAAGTCGAAAGTTGATCATTCACTTTCAACATTTCCATATAAATCGCAACAATGTCCATTGTGAAAAACTACTGAACTACTACACCTAGTTTGCATTTGGCCATTGTTTGGCAACTCGTACCTTTTTGAAAGGATGCAGCAATTAATCAGTTCGCCCCAATCGTTTGACGCGATCTACATAGTTGATTTAGGTACCTCGTACGTTTTGCATACAACTATTAAGTAGCGTGAGTTCTACGTTTAATTTAATAAGTATTCTTGCAACTAGTTTGACTGTGTTGCTCCCAGTTTGTGCCCTTCAGGTTTTCATTAATTCTACTGTATTGTAGCTTCAGAACACATTATTAATGGAAGCTGATATCTATATTACAGACCTAGTCTAGCTTAGATATCAATTGTGAAACCTCAACGACATCACATCTTCATAAATATTTTAAGTTTAAGAAAACAATGTAAAAGGTTTCTTCTGTTGGCAACCCAACAAAGCATAGTTTTTTACATGTTTTGTAGCTGTGGCAACATTATTATTATTATTACTTTATTGCACACGAAACATTTAATAGGACATTACATAAGAAATAAAATGTACAAAGGCGAGCTTATCTCTGAAAGAGATTTCTTCCAGCAAACCTTAGAGAGTCGGAGAAGCAGTAAAAAGCGGGTCTATATACGTGTACAAAATATACTACATAAATATTGAATAACCTACCTAACTATAAAAGAAAGAAATAAACTACGTAAACTAAAAATAAATACATAAATATATAGCTCAATGTTATGTTATGACAGAGATAGATAATGCTCTTTCAACCGTTTCTTAAATGTACCAGCAGTGGGACTAGCGCATATCTTTTGTGGCAGCGCGTTCCACAGCCTGACCGAATGGACCGTGAAGGAGTCACCGTAAGCGCCACTATTATGAGCAACATTGTGATTTTTCTTTTCTCTGTGTTACCGTTGCGCTATAATGACGTATTAAATTATAATAAAACTATTTAATATGTGAAGACTAGTGTTTCCGTGCTCCAAACCCTCCACAAGTCAATCCAGACCTCTGCATCTTCTTCTGCCAAATTATGAAAAAAAAACTTCTAACGTTCATTAAGTCGCAGTTTCTATGTTGTTTTTGAATGAAACATTTTTGGTTTGATTTGATTTCGGAACTCTTGAGATTTCTGCACCTAGCTCAATAGTTGGGCGTTGTACGGTATGTTGACCCTTCAGATACTAGGATTTCTTCACGATGTTTTCCTTTGGGATTAGCAAATGATATTGCTAATATAAGTTCACAATTAATCCTATCCTACCCTACTAATATTATAAACGCGAAAATGTTTTTTACTCTTTTACGCAAAAACCACTGAATGGATTTTAATTAAATGCAATAATATAGCTTAGACATCAGAATAACACATAGGCTTAAATTTATAATGATATTGCTCGAATTGTGCAAAATATGATGACAAGTGTCAAGTAGGTAGGAAAAAAATCTACCATCTGCGAGCTATTCTGGCGTGCGCTACCAAAACTGTGCTGGCAAAAACTTTTGTACGCCACGCTAATATAAGATACTCGAAATACTAATCCTGCGCAGACGAAGTCGCGGGCACCAGCTAGTAAACAACATAAGATATCCCTGAAGATATATTAAGCTTGCCTGAATCGCGGTTCAAAAAATATGTTAAGGACACTTTGTGCCAAAAGCACTTTGTGCCAAAAGGGCTACTATAACATAAAGAATTATTTAGATGATGTCTGGAATTAAAGCCAGTACAATGAATGAGTTCTATGTTTTATAATAATTATGTGAACTATGTTAATTAATGACTTTTGAAAAGACTAAGTTTGGAGTTTTTTTGTAATTTTTTTCTCCTAAATGATCTAGATTTTGAAATGGACACCTAGTTTGAATTGTGACGTTCATTAAGCCGCAGTTTCTGTGCTACTTTGAATAAAAACTTTTCATTTCATTTCATACCAAGTAAAGCGTCCGAATGATCCATTCATCCATCCACTCGTAGTGTGAGTGAAAGTGCCACTGGGCGCTGTATAAGTCATCTCATTAGTTAGATGCAAAAGACAAAGTTGTTTTTATTGTCCTCGACGCTGTATATTTTCGATTTTTTATAACCAGGATGACCGCCAAAAACCAGACGCCATGACATAAGAACTCGTAATGAGAGTAGAATCCCTACTAATATTATAAACGTTAAAGTTTGTAAGTATGTTACTCTTTCACGTAACAACTATTGAATGGGGTTTAATGAAACTTTAAATTAATATAATATGTAGTTTATACATCAGAATAACACATAGGCTATAATTCATAAAGATGTTATGTGAATTGTCCAAAATTTATTTATTTAAACACTTATATCTTTACAGGCTGCGCCTAATACGATAAGTAGTATCTATCTACATACATTTGTAAACTCAGGCCTGTACCCTGGAGGCAGGCAGAGATCATAACTAATTTTAAAACTACTTAGGATCACCAAGGATACCTATTGTGACTTTTGTGAATTCGCTCAGAGACGAAAACAAAAAAATCCATACGATAATCCTCCGCAGACGTAGTCGCAGGCACCAGCTAGTAAAATATAAAGAAGTGTATTCACTGAAATTGTAAAAAACTTTTGTTTTCATTTTTAACAGAGAGTCATTATTTTAATAATTACCTCAACTTAGGTTGGTTCTCTAATTGGACTAGATAAAAGTCTAGAATCTAAGGCTTTCACGCCATTTACCCCAATTAGGTAAATGGCGTAAAAGCCTAACTTTCCCTGTTGTACCCTGTTTGTGCGTTCCAACCACATGAATAGTATATAATTGTTATATTATATTAATGTTAAACTAAAAGGCTTTGACGTTCATTATGAGTAAACATTTTGGTTTTACAGTACATGCCATTTATTGACTTTGACTTTTATAAATATTAAGTCAAACTGAAGGAAAACATCGTGAGGAAACCTGAGTGTCTGAGGTGTTCAAATACCTCTACGCTTGAAACTGCCATTCTGCGGTGGGCACGCGTGGTAATTAAGCCCATACTCACTCTCTAAGAGAAATCCTGTGCCCTACAGTGGGACGTTCATAAACTGCATAAAAAAAGTAAAAATAAACCAAAACAAGAAAACAAAATATGTAAACGAAACTCACCGTAAAAAACAACATTTCGAACTGGACCACTAAAATCCAATGAGATCGGCGATACACAGAAAACAATGCACAATAGAAAAAAATTAAAAATATCAAATCCTCATTTCACAACACCGGACCTTTTTTTAAAATAAACTTCGATAACTTTAAAATTTTTGAATTTGGAGCACAGGCGGCAGCGGCGGCCGACCGATTGCAAGTGGCGGGCGAGCGACCACTAAAACACTGGCCACTTTCCTCCAACTATTTATTTACGCGCCAACTGACTCGGTCGCAGTCATTCGGAAACCAGTATGATAATTTTTAATCTCCTCTTAAGCGGCTTATGGTCACCGGTAGCTCTCTCGTCTCCGGCGAGAAGAAGTCGCTAGAATGGCATCATTTGTTAGTTAATCATGAGCTAATAGTTTTGAAGACTTCGAAAATGTTGGTTAAGACTTCGAAAATCATAATGTAAAGTAAAGAAAAGTTTATTTCTCACTATAAAGAAACGACAGACTGGTAGTGTATTACAAGTGCATTAAAAATAAATATAGTATAATCATGTGGGTACAGCGATATCATTCCGATGTAAAAACCTAACTGCAAAGTAGGTAGTTGGGGCTGTAAGTGATGCAATTTACTTAAGCCAGATGTCGCTGCCTGTACGTAATACAGAGAATAGTGTAAAGAGGTTCGAAATTTATTTATTAGCTCAGTTGGATAGAGCGCTGGCACGGATAGCCAGAGGTCGCGGGTTCGAATCCCGGCATGGGTGGAATTTTTAGCCTCTAAATAGGTTTTTAAATAAAGGATGTTATTGTCATGATTTAGACTTGCAAAAGTTAATACATACTTTATGGGGCGTTGTATAAGGTTCTACAATTAATTATCGTTAATGTTAACTGTTCATTCTATTCTCTACTCTTCCGACGCAAAATTAAGTAAGTGAATCTGGAATTAAGTTATTACTTACAAAAGTTTTAATTTAATGTTAACTGTTCATTCTATTCTCTACTCTTCCGACGCAAAATTAAGTAAGTGAATCTGGAATTAAGTTATTACTTACAAAAGTTTTAATTCTATTTCTTTATACTTTTTTCTTCGAAATATTGAAACGATTGAGGTCAAAATGATGATTGAACTAGTTGAACCTTTAACAAATTGGTTCAAGTATAATAAGTGACTAAAAATCGTTTGTAGTACGCTATTAAGTAATTCTTGAGTTTCCTTTACAAAATATTGTAAAGCTGCGTTCTTACAAGCGGCGTAAAAATAGTCTGAGGTCTGACTTTACAAGGGAAATATACTCTACCACAGACTATTTACCATCTTCCCGTTATTTTTGTTTAAACAACCTATGCTAAAGTTGGCTAGGAGTTTGCATTTAGAGCAAATTTTATATAAAGACCTTTCGAAATTATGGTACTTATATTAATTTACTATAATTTGTCACCATTTTTAAGGAGACAAAAATTTAATTCAGCGTTACAAGACAGTTTAAAGAAAATTGACGATATAGAGATGTATCTAGATCCCTGTAAAGAAGAAATGACCAAAGGAATTTTCGAGAAACTCAGAAATTCACAATTCTCCTCAGTTGCCTGATTTAGCTTTTTTAGGTCCAGTTTCCATCTGCGAACTTCTGCAACTTCGTGTGTCGAAGGCTTTGACCCATTTCGCGTTGCTGAGCTAGTGGATTAGGTAAGTAATTAAAAGTAAAAAAGAACCTGTTCCCTTAGCATGCCACGCTCGAGAAATGCCCTTCTCTACGCAAAAATGTCAATTTCTCTGTCGAGCCCGAAATGTCTCGACGCTAACATGGAGACCGCGATCAAGATGGAGTCGACCGACACTCGTCTACAATTGGGTAACATGCTGGATAGCTAATCTTGACATATGAGACCGACACATCTGGTACCCAAGGAGGTGAAGGGGCTCTCTTCACGAGCATAGATTTTGACAGAAAAAAACAAATCTTGTTAATATTTTTGTGTTCTTGCTGTATTATGGTTCTTTCTGATTTTAGTTTCTACAATATTTATTGCATAGTCATTTATTAGTAACAATTTTTACAGAGTTGTCAGATAAAAATACAATACTTTTATTTATATGGCAATAACTACTTTTAGGTATACAAGACCACAGACTAATGGTTATCTCGAGTCTTGGCTGCCATGGGCGTACTTTGCAAATGGCATTTATTCCTCAGTTTCTCACTCGACGTTGAGAGAGAGTAAAACGTAAATGCTAAGCAAACGCCAGGACAGTACATACCTATATTCAAGATGATAAATCTTTTTACAGAACTAAAATCAGGCGTAAATTACAAAAGTTCTAGCAATGATAAGAAGTTGGGGTAGGCGCGCGACTAAACCGGTTTAGGCTTCGGAGATTCTGCCGTATTGGCTTATACGAATCTAATTGGAATTATACAGGTTAATTTAAGCAGTATTCCTTAAGTAGGTGAAATTTTCGAATCGTAAATGTAAGGTAATTTGATAGATTGTGCTGAGAAGTTACTCAAAAGAGAACGCGGCTTTACACCGTTTATTGGAAGTGTCTGCTCTGCAATCATAATCGAGTATCGATTTATTCTAAGTGATCGATTCGACATGTCTCTGCAGAAAATTGTCTGTGTTATGAGCTTAGCCCTTGATTATCTACAATACAGAGATATCTCTAAAATGCGTCATTCCTGAAAATGAACAATGAGTGTCTTCAGCCAGATGTCGCTGCCTGTACGTAATACAGAGAATATTGTAAAGAGGTTCGAAATTTCATTGATGTCGGTGAGTCGCCCATTAGCTCAATTGGAAAGAGGGTTTGAATCCCGGCATGGGTGGAATTTTTAGCCTCTAAATAGGTTTTTAAAAATGCGTGTCTGTCCTTTAAAACCACTGTAGTTTTTTTTTGATATTTTTTTGATATTTCTCACATTTTTATAAGATAGAGTTCTATTAAATCTAGCTCATGCGACTTACCAATTTCGAAGTATTCGGTAAAAAATTGTCTTACTCAAAAAATTGTCATAAAACATAAAAGCGCGCCTTTTATCGCGCGTTTCGTGGAACTAAAATGTCAGAATTTGACAGTTAATGTACGGGAAAGACGCGATTTTTGACGCTTAAACGCGCTACTAGCGTAGTCGCTCATGCTGCCTTTGCTGACGTGAAATTAGGTAGGTACAAATTTTATAATCAATTTTTTTTATGGAGGCATAGACCTCTCTGCTTTAGAGCTAGTCTTCTATGTTAGAAACCTATTTAGAGGCTAAAAATTCCACCCATGCCGAGACTCGAACCCGCGACCTCTGGCTCTCCTAACTGAACTAATGGGCGACTTATCGGCGACCAGTGAAACTTCGAACCTCTTTACAATACTCTCTGTATTACGTACAAACAGGTTTTTAAAATTGTCCTTAGCACGGGTTAGTGCATTAAAAAGAATATAATCATACCTATGTCGTGTTTCATAAAATTTTTATGGACCAAAATCTCTTCCAGGGGCGGTGTAAATCGGACAGTTGATATATAATTGAGTATTTCAATTTAGATTATTATTATATATATTTATTCACTGAAAACAATGCAAGATTACAACATCATTAGTTTGCCAAACTGCTAATGCAGTTTATCGGCAAGCTTTTGGTAAGATATTTATCTAGTTTATTTTATTCTTTGTTTTGTGAAAATATGTCTTTATATAAGACTTTTTTTTACTGTCTCTTACTCCTTCTCCTTTCATGTAAGGTTTGACGGAAGAAACCTCTTACAGAGATAAACTCACCTTTCTACATGTTATTTCCTATGTAATGTCCTGTGAATATATAAATAAGTGTGCAATAAATTATAATTAATTTATCTCCTTATTCTGAATGTTTTCAAAGTAGACTATCTGGCACAAATTTAACAAGTATGGCTGCTCGTCGATGCAACCAATATTATTAATTTACGGCAGACATTTGCATGAAATTAGTGCAAATTTCGGTACCCGAAATCTAGATTCGAGTCAAGATGGACGCGATAAATCGAGAGCATTTTGAAATATTGCGATTCAATTATGTCACTTTAATCTGATTGGTCTTTACGGAGGCCATCGTAGGTGTCTGTCTAGCCGAGAAACAGAAACAACATACAAACTCAAAATCAGTTTCGTTTTAATAACTGTTTAATTATTAATTTTCATGAAAAATACAATATGCAGTACAATTCCACCGAAGAGCGATCCCAACCCGCATGCTTGGCGTGGGGATTATGGGCATTACCCCCTATGATAGCACAACGTGGAGCTCTTTAGGGGAGGGCTATGTCCAGCAGTGGACTAGTATAGCCAGACGACGACGACGATGAAAATAAATCATTGTGTGTTTTCTTTATTGTAGGTAATATTTTCTTTCCAAATAAAAAAAGCTACTTTACTACACGCTGTTAAAAATTATTTAAATATCTTTTTATTGGTGGTTTATTTACCTATAGTGAGCAAAGTTAAACTATCTATTATGTTTGTCGATTATTTCCACAATGAATTTTCCCTAAACATAGCCATTAGGTAGAGTTTAAAACATTTGGTGACAAATGACAAAGAAACACTTTTCAACTTTAAATCAATTATAATGCACTAATCCGTGCTAAGGACAATTTTACTTTTTTTTAAATATTTTTTTTTATAACTTGAGGCTGAAAATTCCACCCATGCCGGGACTCGAACCCGCGACCTCGGGCTTGCTTTAAATGCTAAAATTGTACCTAGATGTAGGTATGATAATTGATAATGCTTCGATGTTAGATGTAAGTCTTATCCGTTTTTGCAATACTAGTGACCAAGTCCTAAATTACCATAAAATGTATACCACCTTTTTACACTGGATCAGCAATGATTGATTGATTGATTTTTTGATTGATTGATTGATTGATTGATTGATTGATTGATTGACAGCTGGAATTGTGTATTATGCTACTTCATATTATAAAGGCGAAAGTTTGTGAGTATGGATGGATGTTTGCTCAAAAAGTGGCGTATTACAGGGACGTTTAGCGTGCGCGATGTGGGCACACTCGTGCTTTTTTTTACCTTTCCCGCACTCGTGCGTTTTCTTTCCCAACTGTCAAAATAATGGCTATTAAAAAGAAAAACCAACCATGAAGATTTTAGTAAAAAAATCATAGAAGTTTTAATGAACTACTCATTTGTTTACATATCAGATTTAATTGAATGAGTTAAGTTAGGTTTCATTTCATTTCATCTCATTAAATTTCATTTTCATTTCATATCAATAAAAAGATTCTACTGAAGACTTGGCTGTATGGGCATAGTTACCTTTGCCTACTAGAATGAGTGAAGAAAAAAAATCTGCTTATATTTTTACGGTTGGCGCCATTTTCCAAATTATTTTTCTTAATTAAATTGCTTATGTATTTTTTTCGCAACTGTATTAAAAATAGTCGTTCAGTACACGTGCGGAACCGTCATTGCAACTTGTTCCGACTGTCAACCCTCGCCTTCGGCTGCGTGAAATATACTATTAATGAAACTTTACAATAATATAGACTATAAGTACATCAAAATAGCACATAGGGTACAATTCATAAAGATATTGTGTGGATTGTCCGAAATATGACGGTAAATGTCAAGTAAGTAGGAACAATCTAACGTTTCCGACCTATTTTGACGTGTGCTGCCAAAACCGCTCGAGTTACACATGGAATTGTTTCAAAAATCGTTAAATATAGTTTATAGGAGTGTAATGCAATCTAAATAGGCATATTTTGTAACCTACATTATTTCTTATAGTGCGACTGCAACATCTCAATATTGTTAGGCTATCATATTTTTCAAATGAGACCCAAAAATGATTTCTGTGCGTAGATAGCCCTCTACGTTTCTGTGACAATTTTAATGTCATATTGTTTGTTCTTTTGTACGCCATGTTAATATAAGCAACTCGATATACTAATCCTGCGCAGACGAAGTCGCTATAAATAATAACTATTTGATTTGATTTGACTTTTTGATACCTTTTCGAGCCTCGCCCATAATAACTCGTAGGTACCCGACAACTCGGGTGCTTGGTAAAATTCTTTCACCTACATCCTCACGTTTTTTCTTCAGTAGGTATTTCCTGGAAGCGCTTCCCCCATCACTTTAATTTCCACGGCAGCCTTTTCCTCTCAGGGCCGCAATTCCAAAAATACACGTTCTCCAGAAAAATGTCCCTATTTGGCCGGGTGGCGGGGGCAAGGGCGCGGGGAGGGGGAGGCCCGATCCATCAAGCGCCTGTCACGTGCCATTAGCAATGCCTCGCCGGTATTGTGGACGCGTGGGGACCGGCAGACCTACCAGACCTATATATACGGTGTTATTTACAAAAATAAGATTCCCTTAGAGCACTCTAGATGTGTAAAAACCTATTTAGGCTGGCTGGCTACAGAGAATATTGTAAAGAGGTTCGAAATTTTGCTGATGCCGGTACTTGCCCATTAGCTCAGTTGGGAGAGCGCTGACACGGATAGCCATGGGTTGCGGGTTCGAATCCCGGCATGGGTGAAATTTTTAGCCTCTAAATAGGTTTTTAAATTTGTCCTTAGCACGGGTTAGTGCATTAAAAATAAAAATAGTATAATCATGTGGGTACAGTGATATCGTTCCGATGTAAAACCTAACTGCAAAGTAGGTAGTCGGGGCTGTAAGTGATGCAATTTGCTTAAGCCAGATGTCACTGCCTGTACGTAATACAGAGAATAGTGTAAAGAGGTTCGAAATTTCACTGATGCCGGTTTGTCGCCCATTGGCTCAATTGGAAGAGCGCTGGCACGGATAGCCAGAGGTTGCGGGTTCGAATCCCGGCATGGGTGAAATTTTTAGCCTCTAAATAGGTTTTTAAATTTATCCTTAGCACGGGTTAGTGCATTAAAAATAAAAATAGTATAATTTAATAATAATAAATTAAAATGTCTAAGTGAGTACAAATGTCAAAAGGGCATGCCAATAAAACAATTTAGTAATTATGATGGTTAGGAAAACCTTTGCCAAATAAGAATCAAAACATTTATGTAATGTCAACAAAGAAAAACTGAATTAACTATAAATTTACATATTTTATACCATGGAGGAAAAAAAATACATTGGTCATTTGTTATTTTCTAATAAAAAGTCTGAGACAGAGTAATAACATTTTTCACAAGCGTGTCAAAAAGTTTTCGTTTAAAATCTGTGATTGTAGGTTCTTTAAAATTGTCTGATATTTTATTATAAATTTTCGGATCTGGCATACATGATAGTAATTACAAAGGACCTTATATATTAACGTTTCCTCACGATGTTTTTCGTCACACTTAGTGAGTAGTAGGTATTGCTACTAATAACTCCACAAATATACATAACTTAAAGAACAAAGTAGGTACATGACAGATTCGAACCCGCGACCTCCCGAGTGAGAAGGCGTTCTACAGCTCTGTTACCACTGCTCATGAGAGTCGAATAAGTAGTGAAGTATTACTTACCTCTGGTTTCTCATAATAGTTTAATCTACTGTCAACAGCTACCTACCAGTTGGCCAAGTGCACACAAAAAACACAAACTGCCCGCTGTTAACAATACATTCACCGCCTATTAAATTATTACTACGAAAAGCCGGCGGTTAAATAATTACCTAATAACAGTTTCGACTTTCCAGTGAAATAGGTTTTTTGACCAAGAGTTCTGAATATGGAGCGCGTCATCTCCATAAAAGAAGTTGCGTAATTTACGTCATCATCTTCGTCGAATCCTTAACAGGCATCTTCCTTATGTTAATAGATTAATAATATAAGTAACATAAACAATTACTGCGTAAAACATGTTTAGAGTTATAACACCTAATGCTAAGGTTGGCTGGAAGAGATCTCTGTTAGAGATAACTTCGCCTTTGAAACAAATTTTATGTAATGTTATTTCGTTTTTACTGTTTGCAATAAAGAATATATTTAACAGAATAATTATATAATATAGGTAGATAAAATATTCTTTATTGTACATACACAGAAATTACAGTAACAGAAATCGTATAAAAATACGGCGGCCTTATTACTAAAAGCAAATTCTTCCAGGCAACTATAGACGGAGATAAGAAAGAGATTAGAGACGGGTAGTCGGTGCAATACAGAAATATTGAATATAATATGTCATAATGTTTGATAATAATACAATATCATTAGAATTAAAATGTGATACTTAGGCTTAATTTATAAAGGCCTCTTATAATTCATAAGGTTGCGTGCCCTACAGGGTTAACAAAGATCCATATTTTTGCTAATACCATCTGTATACCTATACTCGGAGAATGCAATAAATTGTGAAGTATTCAGTATTAAGTTATGAAATACTACCTGTGCCCCGCGGTGTTTCTCGCCGTTTATCAATTTTCCCATGGGATTTACCCGCAGTAAAATATAGCCTATTTGTTAATGCAGGGTGTCAGCTAGCTTCATACCAAAGTACATATTATGTCGTCGTCGTCGTCGTCAGGCTATACTAGTCCATTGCTGGAGATAGCGCTCCCCTAAAGTGCGCCACGTTGTGCTATCATAGGGGGTAATGCCTATAATCCCTACGCTGGGATTATGTTAGGTACTAGTAGTAATTAAGAATAGATAAATATTTACTTCGTTATCGCCTTAGGTTTCCTTCCATCGATCCTGTAATGGTAGCTGTAAGTGGATTATATTAAATAAATACTTAAATAAAAATCGCTCCAGCCGTTCAGATGTGAAGTAACAAATATACACACTCACAAACTTTGGCCTTTATAATATTAGCGAAATGTGATGTGATTACAAAACAAAACCAGACTGCTAAATAGATCGCCTGCTCACTAAAAGCCACTTATTCTACCTAGTGGATTTCAAAAGGTCATTTCAAATTGTATTAGCTAGAAACAATTTACAAACCTATTTGCAGTCATATCTCTAACTACAAATTAATAATAGATACGTACTTACCACCGCATTCTCTACTACTTAGATTAATAAGTTGCTACTGAGGTTGCTACCAAGATTTGCTTTTGTCATTTACAATGCTATGACGGAAAACTAATAAAGTTTGTATCCATATGGAATCAAGCTACCTGCCGTCTTGGAGGAATTATTGTGAACTTTAAGGCGCTTCGGGGTGCTACGCAGCGCAAACAATGGAATAAAAATCATTATTTGTTGTATACCTAATATGTATTTTTTTCAAAAAGAGAACGATTTTTACCGTTTCTAAAAACGACCGTTTTTAGCGGAAATCGTTTACTTACCGTAGGTTGTTGGTTCTTCGTGCTTCGCAAGACACGTTACGCAGTTGGTGCCGGGTCCCGTCGATAGATGGCAGTCGTTAAGTCTCGTCAGAGGCCTTAGGGCGGCTTGAACACTTCTGATAGTAAGACCCGCCACTAGTTTTGCAAGCGTCCACCAATCCGGACTTGGACCCGTGTTGGAGTATGGCCTATACCTTCCTCAGGGAAGAGACCCGTGCCCCTCGGTGGGGACATAATGGGTTGATGAAGATTGTTAATGCTAGGTGCTAAAAATAGTTATCACAGATATTAAGCTTTTTAATGTTTACTTCTTAAAAAAGCATATTATAAAACAAGTTGTGATTTTTATTCCATCGGTTGCACTAGTGCAACCCTAAGCGACTTAAACACAGTGTAGAGATTTGTGGATAGGTACAAAGGTACCTAATATCATTAACTACGTAAAGAAACTCGACTAACTCAATTAACTGCAATATCAAGAATGATTCTTAATGATTCGCAATTAATTAATTTATTTCTAAAACGGTCCAATCACGACTTGCCACTTCAGTAAACCCGAGACCACGACAACTGCAATGCTGCCGAAACGTCGGGAAATAAGGTGCCTAATTACCTACATTTTACCTAAAAAATAATCGCGATTGAACCCGTTTAATAAATAAGTAACAATAAAGAGTTTTAGATGTTTTCAGATGATGGATGCGGCAAGCTGAAGACAGGGTGCTATGACACTCATTAGGGGAGGGCTATCTCCAGCAGTGGACTACATAATATAGCCTGAAGAAGAAGAAGATGTTTTCAAACCTTAATTACGTGCGATTTCACAATTCACAGTAGAAAATGCAGTAATTAAAACAGATATATTACAATAGAAAACCAGAACAAGTCAATGGCTTCACCCATCAGCAAACAATGTGCCCCCATAACACTTTAAGCTGATGATTGCATTAGCCCTTGTAAACCCTACGCTATAGAACTGTAGGCTTAAAGCACCGCATGTTCAAAGGGTATCTACCCACACCCTTCGCGTTATTAAATTGCTCGCTTCAAGCCTCGTTGAGTTTAGAATGCTGGTTTTTAACACCACCATCTACGTCCAAAGCGCTGTGTGCAGCAAAAAGTTCCTACGCGGCGGCAGCGTTGCTCGATCCATGATTTAGGTATATACGTAATGAGGTGATGTATACAGCGTTCAGTGGCATTTTCACTCACCCTAGATGAGTGAAGGGGCCACTCGGACATTGCAGTGCCTGGGACATTGTTTTAGATGGTGTACCTAGGCTTACCCAGCACCTATACCATCCTGACATAGGTGCGGAGCCAACCAAGTCACGGTTTTCCTCACGATGTGTTCCTTCACGGTTAGGGTTTAGTAATTGTATTTTTTTTTATTCGTAGCGTATGGTTATATATCGAAAGAACAATTTGAAGAAGCCGTTAGTCCACATTAAATATCTTCCTGTAAGGGGTCACTTTGGAACTGGCTGTAGGAAGAAAGCGTCAATTTTGTTTCAGTGGCACCTCCAGAAGGTCCTGTATGCCTGCCTGTCATCTCTTAACATACCATAACATTTGCAAACAGGCACATAGGTACATTGCTTCAGACCCCACACTAGGATACCCTGTGTCGTGGGAACCAGAAACAACGAGACATCACAAACATGTAAACATCCAAGACCTGGGGTTTTTTATTGTCCCCAGCCTGGGTTCGAACCCGGGGCCTCTTGCATAGTAGGGAGATGCGCTACCGCTGCGCCACAGAGGTCGTCGAATCCGATCTTAAATCCATAATATACTGTGTAGTACCCGTAGAGTAGTTACTTTTTTTTAGCCCTATGAAGGGCACCCTCAGGAGGCAACAGGGGAAAGGAGGTGGTGAATGCTCATGCATAACAGCACGGATCCGGCCGTGCTGCCAATGTGGGACTCACAAGAACTGCGCCTACCCACTAAACACCACCTTGGGACTGGTTTTGGTCCTAAGGACCCCTAAACCCACATCGGGAGCGAACTTCCTCGAGGCCGAGGAGGGCGCACTAGAGTAGTTACCTATGAAGAACTAGCGATGGCAGCATTTGTGTGGTGTTATCTCCTTAAAACGCTTGAAAATTCTAGGCTCGGGTATCACCGAGCCTTACAGCGGGGATTTCAGGGATTGATTAAGCATTAACGAGTCGTTTTATTTGACAAATTGCCTAAGTAAATGTTAGGGAAGGTCTTAAAATTTTTTCATGACCAGATTTGATTCGCGGCTTCACCCGGTTTGAAATTGTCCCACGGACGCATTACCGGGATATCAAGTATATGTCTCAATTCAGATCTTTGTCCTAATACACTAATGCATTGAACGGGATTTATTTCCAGACATCTTTGTCATTTAAATAACCTTAAGGGCTGATTTTTCAATAGTCAGATAACTTTTATCTGAGGAATAAAAATGGCGGTTTGACAGCTTATGTATGAAAATTATGTCAAACCGCCATTTTTATTCCATAGATAAAAGTTATCTGACTATTGAAAAATCAGCCCTTAATTATGTATTTAGTAGCAGTAGTGTGCTTTAGCTTTACGCATTTTGGAACCGCTATTTTGGCAAGCTTTTTATATCTCATCGTCTTGGGAAAGAATGTTTATACAAATACATAATACAAATAGTTTATTTCTTAAAAATAGTTTCCAATTAACAATTCCACTTATTTAAATTAGCTGTGAGAACCAACCGATGACATTTTTATAACAAGTGGCAAGCTTCTGTTGCTGAACTAGGCAGAGCCTGTGTTTCAGCATACAGTGCCGCACCCCACGGGTAGGAATGGCGCAATTAAAATAGGGTTAGGCCTTTACAGTTTGCTATAGTATTAGAAACATAATGAACTTTTCAATTAAGTTATGTTACAAGAAAAGTTATTGTACGGGTTTCTCCAAACATCAATAGATGATTTGATTGCTTGATTGATGGACATTATAGATCTGAATATTGAGAACACTGTAATTTGATATTGATTACGGTTTACGCTATTATGATTTATAGTGAAATGAAGTTAGGTCGATAAAGTAAACAAAACATATCGCGCGGACGCGCAAAGTGCTGACGCCGCGTATTCGTGTACGGTATCCCCGTACAGTTATGTTGCAAGTTATGTTTATTTAATAAATATTTTGTTAATGTAAATGTACAATAACCGGATTCTTGTGAAGTGACGGTGCAACAGGCCCGCTGAGTAGACCAACTTTTACGTCGCTCCATAAACTTCCTAAAGTGTCGGCAGAACTAAACTTTGACGTGACGTGACGATCAGGAGCGCCGCGAGTACGTTTTGTTTAACTTGATGGATCACTGCACAAGTTTTTGTGTTATTCCTGTCATGCACGCTTGTAGATGTCTCTGTTAGTGCACTGCTCCTTGTTGGTGAGGTTTTGTAGTGTGAATATGATTAAATTGTTGCTCCTCCTTTACCTCCAACCCGCGACTGGTCGGAAACTTAATTAGCCGTCAGTCCACCTTTTGAACGTTATCTTTTGTGCAATAAAGAATTGATAATAATAATTCTGGGGTTAGGTGTCCATCTGAAATCGCCACAGTCGAACAATTAACAATACACTTTAATTCAAAATTAAAGGGTTTGAGCTTCAGTAACAACAGGT
Source organism: Yponomeuta sedellus (assembly GCA_934045075.1). Classification (NCBI taxonomy): domain Eukaryota; kingdom Metazoa; phylum Arthropoda; class Insecta; order Lepidoptera; family Yponomeutidae; genus Yponomeuta; species Yponomeuta sedellus. The sequence goes on along the minus strand of OW203730.1, from coordinate 1,411,178 downwards.
CGTAAACTTTTCGCGCTCCTGAAGTTCTGAACTGCTCCTGAAGCCCTATACTATGATCACCAAATCCTGAGCGATACGCGATACCAATCGTGTAACTGTCTAATTCTATACTAATTGGTAGGTAGATACCTACCTATCGCAAACGTCAGGATCCCGACAGGATTTGGTGCGATAATTAGGCCACGGTGCTGATGTTAGGTTTAATTTTACTTCCAGCTGCCTAGTGAATTTTATTACTTGAATACCTAGTCTAAAAATACAATATAATACTAAGTATTCATACTTGGTTTTTAAAGAACTGTTACAAACATCAACACCTAGGTACTTAAACTTTGTCTGAATGAACTAAGCAACTCTTTAATATTTTAGGTACCTACTTTTGCAGCCTTTAGTGTACTTAATCTCTGTGGTCGAAAATTCGCCATGCCCTTCTATCTTACGATTAAAAATACTAAGCTAATGTACCTAATAGCTGGATAACTTGTAGATAATTATGACAAGTTAATAATATTTCAGTGTTACTTAGAAAGTCGCGAGTTCTTGTTTGAATAGCCTGTGGATAACCAAGAAGCGGGTTTCCTCATGTTGTTTTACTTTACCGTTAGCGTTTGGTATTGCGACTACAAATTCACAAATGTACGTAACTTTGAAATTAAACAAAGTCATTACATGCCCGCAATGGGGATCGAACCTGGGTCTCTCGCTCGTGAGTCCATTGTTCTACCCACTAAGCTATCACGCCACCTATACCTACCACCAAAAAATATAGAAGCGAGGGAGCCAATTCACACTTCATTAGCAAATAAGTAGGATACGACTCCAAAGGCTTATTGAGTTGGAATTCTACGAAAAATGTCGAGCGACAGCCAAAATCTGTATTCTGAACGCCATGCTAGATTGAATTCGAATGGGAAAATAAATGCCTAACGTCTCTGTCGACTTATCTCATTTTTGTGCGACAGTGTCGAAGCCTTCGAATACCTATTTTGTGTCTACGCTTTCAATTCGCACGGGCAAGAATCGGCGCACATGCCAAATAGGACGGGTTCGCCTGCGTCTAAATTACTTACTTTTGCCGGCATTTTTATACTTCTCCCGGCAATTATTTCGCCAGCTCCCGCACCTCGACAAAGGCGTCGATCCCTGCCTGCCCCGCCGATCCATCAGCCCAGACAGGCCCGACGAGCTATATTGTGATGTGCCGCAGAGCACGCGCTTCCGGGGCAAAAATGCTTTTATTTTTGCGCACAGAAATGGCTTATTTGTGTCGCGTTGGATGTGGACGGAACTGGGCGCTTTTGGGTTGCTGGCCATCATTGGTAAATGTTGGCTGGAGCTCATGAGGAATGGAGAAAATTAATCGGAGGCCCCTTGTATTTCTTCTCCATTTGTTCCTTGGGGATTCGGCAAAACGGATTAAGAGTTTACGATATAAAAAACTGTTACTTCGTTTTCCCTGAATAGAAAAGCATGGGAACTATTGTACTGTTTTTCATTATTGATTTTTTTTCCCTGCAATTTTTTCATACCTCAGCGAATGGTGCAGCAGTAAACCAACTTTTGGCTGGCATTTTGCTGAGCAGCACCCTTTTTTCTTTTCTAGCACTCCATAATTTTGTTTCGTGTCTATTACAATTACAATTATTACAATTTAATTTGTTTGGGGTTCAGAGTTACTTTATACATTACACTATTTTTATTTTTAATGCACTAACCCGTGCTAAGGAACAAATTTAAAAACCTATTTAGAGGCTAAAAATCCCGGCATGGGTGAAATTTTTAGCCTCTAAATAGGTTTTTGAACTTCATACATTGCTATGTTTTATTCTGCTCAATAAACATTTTTCATTTTAATTTTTTTTTATTTGTGTTACAATGGATATTTATGTGTTTTTGTTACTTTCTCTAAGTATATTGCTTCTGAAACTCTGAAAGTTAATTCGTGCACCTAACACTTTTAATCATAATTTAACCGTTTTTACCTGGGGCTTGTTTCATAGAGCTATAATGTATGGTTTATTGTGAAAATTCGATGTAGGTACCTACATAGCAAAGTCCATCAACGCACAATAAACAATTAGAAAGGCTATACGTAACATGGAATTATTATTGAATGAACAATGAATAAAGCCGCCAACTGTAATATATTTTGGAATACTAGGTATATAATTTCTGTCACTGTAAAGATAACGAATATCTAATCTATTCATCTCGACTGTCGATTTGGACTTATTTTTTTACTTTAAATATTCTAGTGATATCATACAAATATCAATCATTGCCGCACACTTTGGCTGTAGCTGAAAATCAGTAAAATATCTATACTTATTCAAAGGAGATATTTGTGAATAATATTTTTAATAATTATTGAATAATATTTATAACATCACCCAAAAGTGGCATAGTTAGAACTGCTGCTGAATGTTTGTACATTAAATATGAGTTAGTTTGTAAGATAAAGCTGTACTTGTACCTAAACTGCTTTAAGAAGTAAATTGAAAAATGAAACGGCGTTGCTCTGGCAGCTTCATATTTTACCACGACGAGCTGTCCTCCGCGATTTTTCGACCGCTCTCCACAAAATCAAATCATAAACCTCGACGGAGCGACTATTCAAACATCCACAATAAGATATCAAGCAGCCATGACGTGTACTGCAACCGACCAAATTCTCCACACACCCCCGGCTCTACTGCCAACCTTAGCGGGTGGAAATAAGAGCTAATTTGGCGTGCTGCGCTTGTATTTGCCCAGTATCTCGATCCATCATGCTGTCAGCGGCCGAAAGCTCGCGTTGGTCGCGCACAATAGATCAACGGCGTATCTTATGGGAAATGCGCGATTTTGCGCGGAACTCGCTGTTTACGCGGCGTGTGGGGTGCTGGGTGGCAGATCTTTGCGATTATGTTCCCGGTTGGGACTCAGTTATTTTCTGCAGCTCTTGAGTTTGAGAGCGTTTTATTCTAGTTAGTTAGACCTGAGATTTGCGCACTTACCCCCAGCTTCTCGTGCACTAACAAGCTGTTCGTATGCACTTTGGCCAACTGACAGCTACTAACCGTAGATTAACAGCTTGTTAGTTTACGAGAAACCGGGGGTTAGCCTCATTAGTAGAGCAATTGAACGTAGCAAGCCCTGCGGTATATGTTGCCAATTCAGACACTAGGATTTCCCCACGATGTTTTCCTTTCCAGTTAGCGAATGGAATTGCGATTTCTGCACTTAGCCTCATAGTTGGGCCATTGTAAGAAGCAAGCGCTGAGGTATATGTTAACACTTCAGATACTAGGGTTTCCCCACGATGTTTTCCTTCATAGTTAGCGAGTGGTTATGCTGCTATAATACACAAATGTACCTACATAACTTATGACGAAGGTTTTTGTGAAGTTTTGGATGTGTAATGCCTTCTTTTATCCTCTAAATAAAATATATTATCTCGTATATAACTTAATATGATGACACAACCTTGCGCTATGGCGCTCATTAGGGTAGCGCTGTGTCCAGCAGTGGACTAATATAGCCTTAAGAAAAAGAAGAAGATATACGGAATATACGGAACAGTAAAATGTAATCATCATCGTTTAAAAACCTATTTAGAGGCTAAAAATTTCACCCATGCCGGGATTCGGACCCGCAACCTCTGGGATTCTTCGAATCCCGGCATGGGTGATTTTTAGCCTCTAAATAGGTTTTTAAATTTGTCCTTAGCACGGGTAGCAAGGGTTGATATCGATTCTTCCTGCCCAATAGTTTTGGCCACTGCAATTGCAGCAGCGTTGGCCTCTGTTAGGTCTTCCACAGTGCAGGTGTGAGGGCACAATGGACATTGGAGCAGGTGCACCATGGATTGCGATGAGGCTCCACAATCACATTGCTCCTCCGTTGGTGCAATATAACCCCATCTGCTTAAGTTTTGTGCAGCGACCTACTTGGGTCCGGAGTCGGACCATTTACTGTCAAGGCGTGGAAAATCAAGGAACACCTTTGGGAAGCTGAAATCCCTTCGGGGGGCCGCAATGACATCAGAGCGCTGCGGATTTTTCGGATAGAGAAAAGCTGGCTAGAGTAAACTAAGGGGGAAGTACATATTAAAAGGATAGCCAGAGGTTGCGGGTTCGAATCCCGGCATGGGTGAAATTTTTAGCCTCTAAATAGGTTTTTAAATTTGTTCCTTAGCACGGGTTAGTGCATTAAAAATAAAAATAGTATAATCATCATCGTTATCATCATCAACCAATTATGTCCCCACCGACGGGCACGGGTCTCTTTCCTGAGGAAGGTATAGGCCATACTCCACCACGGGGGCCAAGTCCGGATTGGTGGAATCTTGTAAGACTAGTGGCTGGTCTTACTGTCAGAAGTTTTCGAGTCGCCCTAAGGCCTCTCACTTGGCTTAACGATTGTCATCTATCGTCGGCAGCCGGCACCAACTGCCTTTCGAAGCACGGAAACGCTCGGAAAAACGCCACTATCATCAGTCAGACGGTCACCAACCCACGCACTGAACGCGCCCTATGTTGCTTAACCTTCTTCGGGGCTACAGCCGGGGCTACGAGCGATTCGGTAGAATTCGAGCGGTAAAATGTGATATGAAAAAAAAATATTATTTCATATTACAGGTTTAAAAAATTAAGAATTTTGATATTAAACCAAATTCTCATTTTTTACACCTGTGTATTGAATACTTAATTTAATAATAATAATAATTAATTAAATTAATGTAATTTAATTCTCTATTTGTGAAAATTAGTAATTAGCTTATCGTTTTTTGTGACGAGCTTAGCTGTAAGCTTGCCTTGAGAATAAAATAAAATTGTAGAAAAGTACAGTCCGCCGCCAATAATAAATAAGACGGCTTGGCATCAACGCGAAGAAGAGTAATTAATAGATTTTTTCTTAAAGTACCTAACAGGTAAAGCTAGTGCAAAGAAAAATAAAACAAAGCCACTTCTAACAAAGGTACGTATGTATTGTATTCAATTAAATAACGATTGTACTAGTTTTGATTTACATTCATAATATATCGTCGTCGCTTTGCGAGTACACCACAATTGCAATTGTACCAACGTCCATCAACGATAGCCTTCACTCCTAAAGCAAGAAGGGGTCACTCGTCTTATCTTCTAATTATTTAATTGTAATTACAATGATTGTTATTTTAATTAGTGTAATTATAATTATTGTAATTAAATAATTATAATTATTCGGAGTGAGTGACGAAAGTTGATGTATTAAAATTTAACAATATTCGAAACAACTTTAGTAGGTAGTTAGGAGTAATGACTTGAAGAAGACCCCTAGAAGACTATTAGGGGTATTTTTTCATTTACACTTCTAAATACGAAAGCGATACGAAAAATGTAGCACGCAGAATATTCGTCAAGAATTATCGTACAAAAAAGTGTAAATCGGTTTTTGTATCACAAAACGGTTATCATTTAATTATCGTCACTGTATAGAATGAGCCATTACAGTTACCTAAAAAAAGTTCCTTCCGTATCTGTAACTCGACCATTTTAAGTAAGTTTAAAATATTCCTTTTTTCTCGCATTAACCCTTTGCAAGTCGATCCAACGCCGAAGCTTTGCTGGAAGAGCTTCTTGCTTCTTGCATAAAGCAGGCCCTTGGATATTTAGCGCCAGTTTCTGATTTGATAATTTCGCTAAGTAAATAGTTAACTGTGATGCTGTCGAGAGCGTGTCAGAATGTTACTTTGTTCACGCTTACGTTCTATTTCCTTTTTTGTTTTTTTTTATCTATGGTCCTCTCTCGTCTATGAATGTCAAAAACGAACGGGCGGCGTCCGCGCTCTTTTCTGTAATACTTTTGTCTTTATTAAATCTAAACCGTTTTACAGTTTTACAATTTATGAGTTTTACTCAAGATTCAAAACAGTATTACTAAGTAAAGTATTTACTTAGTTAAATTATCAATTCAGAAATGGGCCATTACGCATGTAATGAGTGCAATAAAGAATTAAAAGAAACAAATAATTTAGTTTTGTAATTCATTATAAGAATTGATCGCGTCAACTTTCACAATAGCATGTAACTTTTCGTCAAGAAACTTTTGCTTGTTGTGTTAATAAGATACAGAAGAAACGGTTCTCCGGTTATCAATTTTATTCTTTACGTCACATCGTGTATGTGCAGAACAAGACAAGAAAACATTTTTAGATTTTTTTGTAGAAAATTGTAGATTTTCGCATTACTATGGCGATTGTCTCTATAGGTTTGGGCAGAGCTCGCAGCCGAGATATAAAATGAACAAAAACATAAACATAAATAAATTATTTACATTAATTAGCGTTAGGCGTATAACCTGTGGAATTCGGCGTGACTCCTAGAGATTCCCTGCACTACTGTTGTTGAGCTTGAACGAGTCTGAAACAGAAGGATAATGTGCAAATTACATATCGTTTTACAGATCAAAGCGTCGGAGTAGTCCCTTCACCCATCTAGTGTGAGTGAAGATACCACTAGACGCTGTATAAATCATCTCATTAAGTAGATGCAAAAAGGCCAATATTATTATTACAGATCGAAATTACGTTGAATGTGGAAATCAGCCTAAGGGCATAATACATAAAAAAATTCATTTGTCGGCTCTAAAATTGCTAATTTGTGCAAGACATAGGCTGCACAAAATCAATTTTACTGCACAAGTGCATTAACGTAGGTATCTACTAAACATGAGTTATGATAAACTTGAGCTAACTAGCGCCATCTATCGCCCGACATACTTCACTTCTTTCCGAGAGCAGGTAAAGTAGATTGACAGCAATGGACAGCTACTAAACTTGAGTTTTGATCTAACTAGCGCCATCTATCGCCAGACATACTTGACTTATATCCGAGAGCAGGTAGAGTAGATTGACAGCAATGGACAGCTACTAAACTAGAGTTTTGATCTAACTAGCGCCATCTATCGCCCGACATACTTCACTTCTTTCCGAGAGCAGGTAGAGTAGATTGACAGCAATGGACAGCTACTAAACTTGAGTTATGATCTAACTAGCGCCATCTATCGCCCGACATACTTCACTTCTTTCCGAGAGCAGGTAGAGTAGATTGACAGCAATGGACAGCTACTAAACTTGAGTTTTGATCTAACTAGCGCCATCTATCGCCCGACATACTTCACTTCTTTCCGAGAGCAGGTAGAGTAGATTGACAGCAATGGACAGCTACTAAACTTGAGTTTTGATCTAACTAGTGCCATCTATCGCCCGACATACTTCACTTCTTTCCGAGAGCAGGTAGAGTAGATTGACAGCAATGGACAGCTACTAAACTTGAGTTATGATCTAACTAGCGCCATCTATCGCCCGACATACTTCACTTCTTTCCGAGAGCAGGTAGAGTAGATTGACAGCAATGGACAGTAACAAAACTTGAGTTATGATCTAACTAGCGCCATCTATCGCCCGACATACTTAACTTATTTACTTGTTTTTTGCGCAAGCATACCATGCAGTGACTTTGAGCGGATGTACGTGGACCACGTGGACGATAAGTGGATTTTCGTTGTCCTTGAAGCGATAATTTTTCTTATTCCCGTTACTGGATAGATGGAAATTGGGAGTAGTCAAAATCTATTTCTTCGCGTTCTTGGGTGTAGCGTTGCTTGGCTTACTGACGTTTATTCTGCAACGGTTTAGTTGACAAATTGTTATAACAGAATTGACATTTGTCAAAAATTAAAGTGTCTTCCAATAAGTTTATAGTTTTACCCCGTACGTATAACCTCATTATGTTTTAAAAACCTATTTAGAGGCTAAATATTTCACCCATGCCGGGATTCGAACCCGCGACATTTGGCTATCCGTGCCAGCGCTCTATCCAACTGAGCTAATGGCCGACTCACCGGCATCAGTGAAATTTCGAACCTCTTTACACTATTCTCTGTATTACGTACAGGCAGCGACATCTGGCTGAAGTAGATTGCATCACTTACAGCCCCGACTACCTACTTTGCAGTTAGGTTTTAACATCGGAATGATATCGCTGTACCCACTAATTATACTATTTTTATTTTTAATGCACTAACCCGTGCTAAGGACAATTTTAAAAACCTATTTTGAGACTAAAAATTTCACCCATGCCGGGATTCGAACCCGCGACCTCTGGCTATCCGTGCCAGCGCTCTATCCAACTGAGCTAATGGGCGACTCACTATGTTTGTTACGCCCGTCACACTTTGGTCACTAGACTAGCGACACCTGCATTTACTTGTTTGAGCACGATGGTGACGCATTGACATCTTTACATCTTTGAATACTTCAAGCAGGTCCTTCCTACAAATGAAAAACCTTGGCCATCGCCTACACAGAAGGGGAGCGGAAAACACGCGCAAAAGACTTTTCATACAAAACAGACTGAAGGGACGGGACGAAGCCCACACAAAAGGACGAGGCAAAGGCGAGTCGCGTCTTTTTCGCGCACCCTTTCAGTCACTTCTGTGGCCGCTGGCTAGCTCCTCTTCAATCAATTTAGCTTTACACATGAGTTGACGGTAGCGCCATCTACCTGTCTAAACTCGATCACGTCCTGCGGCCGCGGCCTAGCAAGCCCCGCCAGCGATCTTGTGTAGGGTCATTACACAGATACTACCCTTGTGTCAACAACTAGCGCCATCTACAGTGATACAATATGAAACTACAGTCTGATTTTTCATTCCGTAGAATTCTGACATTTCGTAAGTGTTGCTACTAAAAGAGTTCTCCACCGAAAAAGACACAAATTTGACCCATTTCAGAATAATAAAAAATTAAATACTGCGTATTTTTTATGTTTTACCTACATAAGGTTAAATCTACGTATTTACTTGCTTAAGTGCTTAAGTGACTTAATACAAAAATAACAAATATTTCAATATCATGAACAATACATCGAATTAGCTTTAATTACTTAATTTTATTCTAGAGCTGACAACACCGCCACCTAATTTAAGGTTTAGTAAACCTTTTTAGAAGAATAAAATGTTAGCTGTCACGTCGCGTCTGTCACTTTGATTGATTTTCATTCAATTCATTCATTCGACTTCTTTGATTAAAGATTTTGATAAAAATATGTTATCTTTACTTGCGCGGTTTTTGCTGGTTGTGACGAAAAGAGACGTAATTATCACTCGTAGTAAATTCACTTTTTAATGTGGAGAACCGCACTTTATAAAATGGAAACATTCACTAACAAATAAAATGTATAGACTCAGATATTCAGACTCGTATTGAAATTGAAAAATGTGCCTGGCCCAAAAGGTTTGTAATCTCTGATATGTCAAAAAATGATAACTGTCATAAATCTACGGAATTGAAAATCAGACTATAGCGCCATTTACAATATGAAACTAACGCCATCTACACTGATACAATGTGAAACTAGCGCCATCTACAATGATACAATATGACACTAGCATCATCTGAATACACTTACTCACTTATTCCCAAGCACGGCGGTGACGGTATCTACTATGTTATTGGTGCTAGGACTTGGTGAGGGTTTCGTCATGTACGGGCCAACCCGAACAGTTTCATAGTATACGCGATTTGCTTGTCAGCGATTCTGCCAGTCCTCGGACCTTTATTGTCACGTAGCGTGTGATCGGCAGCAAAGTAAGTTAGTTCACGACATATAGCCGGTCCATTCAGACGGACACGCGTCGCGTCCTCATTATAAGTATCAGTTTTAACTCACCCTTCATCTTAGTCCTAGTTAATATTGACATTATATCAGTTATAAGTTTGCATTCGTATCATTTATCAGTACTTAGTGTATCCCCGTACACGTCACGTATCATATACTTAGCTTTTCTTCAGCAAACTTAGACAGTACTACCCTTGAGCTGATTATTTATTTAACTTTCATTTACTTGGCCACAATGACCCAATGAACTTGCAAACTTTACTAAAAATGTATGATGTAAAAAACAAAGTCCCAACTCAGCCCCGGTTACGGTCTACTAATAAACCGTTTATCTACTGTTAACACCTGTCAGTCGGCCAAAGGACATTAAATTTACAGTACATTGACAGATTGTTAGTGTACGAGAAACTGGGGGTTAAACTACCGCATTGAATGAGAAATAATTAATTTGTCCATCAAGTGCCGCAGAATCCGCTATTTGACTCTTTTTTCAAGTAAGTCTTAAACGGTAAATAACTCTTCCATTGGACCTAAAAATATTTTAGTATATTTTTTGAGGACCTAAAAGCAACATAAAAATATATTTTAAAACTTTATTTTCCTAAAGAGCCAAAAACGCGGTCAGCCATTTTTGTCTATGGTTTGAAGTCCAAAAAATTGTAAACAAAGTGTGACATTCAATTTTCTGTAAGTGATCTCTGAGCACAGTGAAATAACAACAACGCAACCATGATTTCATCGAATTTACATCCAAAATATACCAATTATGATTACTTATTGCATTGTTCGAGAATGAAAAACACGTCAATAAAGACCCCCGGGAAGTTGTGCATTCGTGTACCCAGTGAAATTAACATTCGAAAAACTTGTCTCAAACTTGCCAAAAAAGACCCCGACTCTTTATCAATTGAAACTCAGGTGTATTTATGTGAAGATCACTTTGATGTAAGTCCAATGTCCACTGGCTCTGGCTGAAAGATGTTTGTTTACATACTTTAGATGGTTTTAAGATGGCGGATAGTGTTTTCGCCGTTACGAATTAAGCGAGGAAAAAATTTTTTTACTTTGCAAATTTTGCTGCAATCCTGCATACTTACTTAGCAAAATCAATATATTTCGGTATCTTACGTTAAATACTATAAGAAATATTCGTTTATCGCGTCAAATTTGATACGTGTCAAATAGCGGATTATGCTATCAAATTTACTATACTAGCGCCACCTACACTTGCTCACTTTGTCCCAACACGGCAGTGGCGGCGGCCGCCACGTCCTGCGGTCGCGGCACAGCGTGACCCTCTAGGTCTAGTGTAGGGTCATTACAGGGCTTATACACTCGCGCCAACTAAACTGGCGCTAGTTTATCTACCCATCGATAGATGGGTAGATAAACTTGTTAAAAAATATACGTTTATTTCAGACCAATGATCCATAGTTATTAGTATATGCTATTAACAGCACACTTGTTCCCGAGGAGGGCGATGACGGCAGCCACCATGTTATTGGTGCTTGGACTTACCTTTTCTTCAGCAAACTTACGTCCGAACCCAATAACCGATACTGATCCATTATTAGCTATCCCAGATTGAGAATTCAATCCATTTTTGTAGTTTCGTACCCCAATAATCTATCGAAGGATAGAAATGGCCATCTGTGAAAGCAATCTATCGACGGGAGGTCGGATTACAGATTACGGATAGATCTCTGTTCTTACATGACAGATTCCGTGTATCAATAAACTGTCCGTTTACTTTAACATTTGCACCGAACGGTTTCTTCGGTTTTTAAGTAACGGTTTCCGGTCAGCAATCGCAATCCCACATATTCAACGGATTTGAGCATTCTGTCCAAGGATTAGAAGATTTATATTTTTGGAAAATGTGTGCAGCGTTATATTCTTGTGGCGTTATCGCTGTCATAAGAATCATGATCTGGACACGATAGTGGAGTGGATAGATTGGAGTGGTGATGAAGTTTTAGCCCGACGCCCTAAGCGGAGAATCAGGCAGGTGAACTATATGCAGTCTCGATGATGCTGATGAACAGATTGGTAACTGAAATAACGCCATTATTGCGCGTAATCTCCACAAGCTACGATTGTTTATTGTTGAAAATACCCGATCTTATTGTACCTAGGTACCTACCTAGTTACCGACCTATTTCATTGCTAACCTAATTATTTATCAGCAAAAATCATAGCGTGTCTTTGCATCAACTACTGCTAGCATTACGATTTTACATTCTAGGAACAGTGCCAGAACAGTGCTAGGAATACCAGCAGGTAGAATAGTAAAATCTATGAAACAAAGCTACTTCATTGTGTACATAGGTATCCCGCCGCATGATGTCTGTCAACATCTATGTCCAACATGTCAGAAACGTTGCGTTCTGTTCAGACAAACAACTCACGCTTTACAAATAATCGGAATAAAATATTTTGGCGGTGACAAAATGCCAAATAGTTTAAGTTTTTTAATAAAGGGTTTTAATCATTTTTATATTTGAAAAAATATTTGTGTTTAAAGTATTGCTACCGATATAAATTTTTCGTAGTAAGGAACCTACGGGAGGAAAAAGATTGCCGTGCAATCCATGCCCGAAAAAAGATTGCGTCTGTCCTTTTCGTTATTAGGATGCGGATCTGAGATCGATGTTCGGATAGGAAACAATCTAAGATCGATTTCAATCTTGGATTGGGGATACGTTATTAGGTTCGGGCGTTAGATATCATGTTATTACTCTGTAGACTTTTAGTCCGGATTTACTTGCGGGTGTTGTTATATCGGAAAAGTCCGACCAGGCTTCGCTCCGATTCGCAGAGCTTAATCATGGTGAGCAGAGACGGAGCTCGCGTCGTCGGTTGCTCGTGCGAGACGACAAAACCTGGTCGGACTTTTCCGATATAACAACACCCGTAAGTAAATCCGGACTGAAAGTCTACAATGTGTTGCGCTTACGAAAGTTTTTGTTATTACTCTTACTACCCTCGAGCTAACTATACTAGCGCCACAGAGTACATTATATAGCTGAGAATAGAGATATCAGTCCCCCGTACGTGCTAGCGCCATCTTGTGAGTTATGATAGAACTTTTCTCTAATACAATATACCTATAGCTATAAAAGTAATTCGTTCGTGTTTAGCTAGCAGTAGGTACCCTAATACTTTTATTCCAAGGTTTTCTGAAATTAATAAAGCAGATTTGTAATCGTCATAGTCCGGGGGCAAAGCTGAGGTGGTGAGAATAAATGCAGAATCGTCGAAGTCCGGGGGCAAAGCTGAGGTAGATGTTTCAAAACCCACGAAAACATGGAAATTCGAAAAGTACATTCACGTTTGTGGAATGAATGAGCGACACTGTCAACAACAACATGACGCCGACTTTCCGTTTCTGATTTCCTTCATTATATAGTAAATGCGATATTATTTTTAATAGGTACAGAATTTTAGAGATTTTTCATAAAATATATTCATAAAAGGTTGTCTGGAAGAGATCACTTTTAGTGATTAACGTCTGTACTCTTAGGTTAAAAAATATCTGTATAATTTCCATTTTTATGTACAATTACATAAGTGCTCTCAATTTATCTATATTTTTTTTAGCATTTGCAGTGTAGTAAGTAGTTATTTATTTTGATAAAAAACGTTAGAAAATATTTGGTTTCTATTTTAATCAAGTTATGCGTACAATTGATTGTAACATCCTTTCTTTTCTTCAGTGTTGCCATTACACAAAAACACAGTGATTCCACTTTTTAAATTTCTTGATATATCTTACGCCACCTAGTGAGATATGACAGAACTAATATTGTATGTGAGATTTGTATAGAAACGCGATTATATGAAGTGAAAAGCCCATGCCTAGCGCTATGTACACTCACTTGTTCCCGAGCACGGCGGCGGCGGCGGCGACCACGTCCTGCGGTCGCGGCACGGCGCGCCCCTCCAGCGACCGCGTGTAGGGCATGGGCACGTCCGCGCCCGTCACGCGCCACACGGGCGCGTCCAGCTCGAAGAAGGACGGCGACTCCATCGTACGCGCGCAGATTTCCGCGCCGATGCCTGCCCGGGGGGACGGATTTGGTGTGATTCGAGAGAGGAGTTGCGGCAGTCAGTGGAAATGAAGACGATAATTTTAAGCAATCACAAGTAGTTTTTTAATTAGAGAAAATACATCGGATAGTGCCGTGCTTCGCAAGGCACGTTAAGCCGTTGGTGCCGGCTGTCATATAATGGCAGTCGTTAAGCCATGTCAGAGGCCTTATGGGCGGCTTGATAACTTCTGACAGTAAGGCCCGCCACTGTCTTACAATCCTCCGCCAACCCGGACTTGGCCCCCGTGGTGGAGTATGGCCTAACCTTCCTGCGATGCAGGAAGAGACCCGTGCCCCAGCAGTGGGGACATACAAGGGTTGCTAACGAACATCGAATAGAAAATTGTAAAACGTTACGACGTGTGTGATGTTAGCCGAAGGTAGACCGAATGAAGTGAGCCGCAGAGCCGCCTCGCCGTTTGCACCAGTGTGAGTGCATGTACTATTGACATGTACACATGGAGTGCGTTAACAGATTTTTTAACTGGCTATACTATGACAGCTGACCAGGGGATGCATTTTTAAGTGGCTATCAGATCTGATATGCCAATAGGTAGCCAGAGAATCGCTTGTAGCCCCGGCTGCCAAAGTGATCCTAAACAATCACGAAAGTTACGCGGCATAGGGAGCGTTCAGCGCATGAATGGGTGATCGTCTATGACTAACGCTAGTGTCATTTTTCCGAGCGGTTGCGTGCTTTGTAAGGCACGTAAGCAGTTGGTGCCGGCTGCCGTCGATAGATGGCAGTCGTTAAGCCAAGTCAGAGGCCTTAGGACGGCTTGAAAACTTCTGAGAGTAAGACTAGCCACTAGTCTTGCAAGCCTCCATCAACCTGGACTTGGCTCCCGTAGTGGAGTATGGCCTATACCTTCCTCAGGGACTCTTCCCTGCCTGTTATACCCGTGCCCCTCGGTGGGGACATAATGGGTTGACGATGAGGTAGCCAGAGAAAGGTAAAAGTAGCAAAAAGTCCTCAGCTAAGGCCATGTCAAGCGCTGTCATTCCTTGATATCTATTTTGGTAGGCTGTTTAATGTTTAAAAATTATGGCAAGTGGCATGTATGTCTTCGGGTGAAAGATGCAGGTTAAATTAATTAAAATGCAATATAGATGATCAGCAGCGTATTGTGCCAAAAGAGAACTTTACACAGCTGTATAACATAAACGATTATTTACTTGACAATGATGTCTACAATTAGTACAATGCATATTTTAATAATTAGTGAACTCAGTTAGGACATGATGACTAAGTTTGGAGTTTTTTTGACCATATTTTATTCTCCAAAATGATCTAGATTATGAAATGGACACCCTAGTTTAATTTGTATCGTTTATTAAGGCGCAGTTTCTGTGCTGTTTCGAATGAAACCTTTCTGATTTGATTGATTTGATTTTGAGCTTACCCGACTGTGGCCAGCCTTGCTCCAGAGTGATGAGGTGGTGGGTCTTCGCGATGGACTGAGCGACCGTGTCAAAGTCTAGCGGTCGGATGGAGCGCAGGTTAATCACCTCGCACTCGATGCCTGGAAATAAGAATAGCCATCACAAATAATTTTAAAATCTTGTTCCATAATGTGGGGACACATTTATTGTATACAAAAAAAAAACTATATTTCAGTAATAAAGTTTCACAAAGCCATATTTCCAAATTATTTTAAATCTGTGGGACAACAGCTCGCAGTGTCATGGCGTCGAATCTGACGTCACGGCCAGGTAAAAAAACATCGTAATCACTAGTAGTCACAACAAGGTACGGTTGAAGTTTACTAATCTCTTTTTTTTTACTATAAAACTAAATGTTTTAAATCCTTTTAATATTATACTATTTTTATTTTTAATGCACTAACCCGTGCTAAGGAACAAATTTAAAAACCACAGAACATAAAAAAAGAGTAGAAGTCGTAAGTGGGCGGTGCCCGCGTGCCTCACATTAGCAATGTATTGCCTATGCGTAGTCGGTGACAGTTTTGTTGACTTCAGTTGCCGTGCGCTTCTAGTAAAGAAAAAATGGTGAAAACTTTGTTTACCTGCCTTGTTATGCTGTGTTAGAGAGTAAAAATAAAAGTTGGGCACCAAAATATACCGATCATGGCGTAACATTTCATCTGCAAGACGTATTTCATTGGATTTTTAATTAAATTTGTAATGACATGAACACGGAAACCAATCCGAAAATGAGAAAGTGAAACCACCTTTATTTACTGGTTACTAAAGTTAAATTTTCATCGAAGAAAGTGTACATTCTCTAGAAATTTCTGTCAAAATTTGAATTCTACTCAATTACGGATGGGGGCACACATGATAAAAATCTATCGATAATTAATTGTCTATGACTTAGTAGTCATACATACTTAACGGTACTTATATATTGTAAATTCCAATTCGTCTAAGTAGGTAAAATAATTATTGTTATTTTATATGTACTTCCTAAGTGCCTTTTCATATGCACCCGGTAGCCGTCCGGTCGCCGGGCCGGGTAAAGTAGTAATGTATGAGCTCCGGTCGCTGGCTGGTGGTTGTGCATGTAAAAACTGTCATTGGAGCTCATACATTACTTTCATACAAGACATGACATGAGCACATACAAGACACGAGCACAGCTAGATCGCGATATAGTTTTTCTTCACCAGTTTATCAGGGACTGCAATATTTAAGAAACTATCAAAGTAATTTTAATCTTACATTTTTAAATATTCCAACCGAGATGTAAAGTGAGGTTATCGAAAACGACTCATATGGTTTTTTTTACTTCAGTTCAAAACATTAGGTAAATTACTTATTATATTGTTTACCTGTTCGAGTGGTTGTTCTCTTGGCGAGCATCAGATTTTTGTTTTGTTATTTGATTTATGGTTTTTTATTATTCTGCTATTTACCCTTAATACTTCAAACCCTTTGACAACAGCGAACCGAGGCAATGATAAAACAACCCTCTCGGAATCAAAACAATTTGGAAGTGAGTTTTCGTTTAGTTTTCCTAAGGAAACCGGATACGAAATTAAAATGGATGGCAGCGATAAGAAGGCAAAATTGGTTCCCAACGAAGAGGAGCACAATATATTCAGAGCATTTTCATGAACACTTCATAATAACTAAAAAGGCAGAAGATGGCACTTATGTGATGCAGCAATACCAGAAAAAATGTGCTTCACTTCCAGGTTAGACTCTCGCGTATAAATGAAATTATATAATACCATCATTAATTAGTATTACTTATGTTATGAAACATGGCGTACAGATAGACAAAGTATTTTTTTTTTATAATTTCTAACGCCGACGAAGCAGTGGGTTAAAGCTAATTTTAATAAGAGATATTATTCTAAAATATGAAATCTACCACATTGTTTTATTTGTATATGTATCCACCCTATTAGTATTATTTCTTCATTGCACAAAAGATAATGTAAAAAAGATGCATTTTCTACCAGTCAACCAGCAAGCAAAAAAGAAATCGCCAAAAATACTTCTGAGTATCAGTATTCGTATTCAGCCGTTAATGTGTTAAACTGTTTGTATAATTTGTCGATAGGTTCTCCCTATCGACAAACTAGAACTTGCATTGTCCCATCCCAAACTGAGAATGTACTTGTTTTTCAATTTTGAACTTTATGTCTTACTAGGTAAAAGTTCTTTTCGGTCCGACGCGGCAGTAGTTCCATCTAGTGTAGAGTAGCGTTACTACAAAATGCCAACCCTTATTTCATCATTGTCATTTGACTTTGATCATTGTTAACATTCTGAAAAGGTGCATATTTTACTCGAAACTTTTATGATGTACACCTTTTCGGCATTGACTTTATTTACCAATGGCAGCTTGGCATTCTTAGTATGCGTTTGGTTTGTAAGTATCAGTTTGGTTACACTGGTTTTCGTACTAATGTGTCATGTCACTACTTCTACTCTTTTTTTATGTTCTGTGTTAAAAACCTATTTAGAGGCTAAAAATTTCACCCTTGCCGGGATTCGAACCCGCAACCTCTGGCTATCCTTTTAATATGTACTTTCCCCTTAGTTTACTCTAGCCAGCTTTTCTCTATCCGAAAAATCTGCAGCGCTCTGATGTCATTGCGGCCCCCTGAAGGGATTTCAGCTTCCCAAAGGTGTTCCTTGATTTTCCACGCCTTGACAGTGAATGGTCCGACTCCGGACCCAAGTAGGTCGCTGCACAAAACTTAAGCAGATGGGGTTATATTGCACCAACGGAGGAGCAATGTGATTGTGGAGCCTCATCGCAATCCATGGTGCACCTGCTCCAATGCCCATTGTGCCCTCACACCTACACTGTGGAAGACCTAACAGCGGCCAACGCTGCTGCTATTGCAGTGGCCAAAACTATTGGGCAGGAAGAATCGATATCAACCCTTGTATGTCCCCATTGATGGGGCACGGGTGTCTTTCTGCATCGCAGGAAGATTAGGCCATACTTAACCACGGGGGCCAAGTCCCGGTTTGTGGAGGATTGTAAGACAGTTGCGGGTTTTACTGTCAGAAGTTACCAAGCCGCCCATATGGCCTCTGACATGGCTTACCGACTGCCGGCACCAACGGCTTAACGTGCATTGCGTAGCAC
This sequence comes from Yponomeuta sedellus, assembly GCA_934045075.1. NCBI lineage: Eukaryota > Metazoa > Arthropoda > Insecta > Lepidoptera > Yponomeutidae > Yponomeuta > Yponomeuta sedellus. The sequence continues at coordinate 1,392,873 of OW203730.1, read as the reverse complement.
GGAAGCGCTCGGAAAAAGCCACTAGCGGTACTCACGGGACCGTTACCCATCCCGCACCTGACCGCGCCTGTTGTTGCTTAACTCAAGTGATTGATTCCAATCACTCGGTTCGACTAGACCACGAGCGTTTCAAGGAAGAATGAACTGGTGGAATCGCTGACACGAAAAGTGAATGGTCACGAGGAAGGGTGTTTTCTCTTTTTTGAGGAGTCCCCGGCAAAGCCTGGTTCTGGTATAGTTAGTTAGTTAGACCTGAGATTTCCGCGCTTAGCCTCATAGTTGGGCCATTGTACGTAGCAAGTGCTGAGGTACGCTAACACCTCAGACACTAGGGTTTCCTTACGATGTTTTCCTTCACCGTCAGCGAGCAGTATTGCTACTATAATTTCACAAATGTATACATAACTTAGGAAACGAAGTCATTGGTACACGCCGGGGTTCGAACCCACGACGTATAATGAGGTTACCTTTAGAAGCGAGTTCGTTGGCGGCCTGCAGCGCCGTGTCGACCGCCTTTCCGGCGCAGGCCACGGTCACGTGGGACCCTTCCCGCTCCACCTTCGCTTTGCCTGCAATGCACAGTACCAAGATGCAATAACTATTGCAATAACTACGATGCAATAAGCATGGAAATAAGACTAAGAATAAACATAAGAATAATTTATTTAAGGGCTTGGTAGGTAGGCTTGTGCGCGGTCGGCAGCTTACACTATTAGCTTAATACGAGGGCTGCTATTTATGTATGCGGAAAAGAAAAAATAAACAAATGTATATGGCTAAATATGCTTTTATTGTTTTTCAAAGTATTCTCCACTATGATCGATGCACTTTTGCATTCGATGAAACCAATTTGTAAAACACTTTTTCCACTCTGATTGAGGTATCTCCAAAACGTGCTGTTTGAACGCATCTACGGCATCTTCACGGGTCGAAAATCGTTGACCACGTAATTTATTCTTTACATTTGGGAATAAATAGAAATCATTGGGAGCCAAATCAGGGCTGTATGGTGGATGGCCCATCAATTCTATTTTTTGACCATCCAAAAATGTAGTTGTTTCCTGAGATGTATGACAGCTGGCATTGTCATAGTGAAGTATGATTCTGCGTCGCTGGTTGTTTTGGCGTATTTCTTCAAATACTTCCGGCAAACAAATGGTCGTGTACCACTCCAAAACGTTCTGCGATTCTCCAATGGTATTGTAGCCACATGGCCATTAATACCAAAAAAGCAGGCCACCATTTGCTTTACAGTGCTTTTTGCACGAGCCACTTTCGTAGGGTTCGGCTCATTTTGAAACACCCAAACTGTTGATTGTTGTTTAGTTTCGGGATCGTACGCGTAGATCCAGGATTCGTCACCTGTGTAGATATTATAAACAGATTTTGAGTCGCCTCCGTTGAATTTTTATAAGGTTTTCTTGCACCATTCGACGCGAGCATCTTTTTGATCCTGAGTTAAGTTGTGCGGGATCCAACGCGAACAAATTTTTTTTACAGACAAATGTTCATGTAATATCCTATGAATGCTCATCATACATATGCCCAGAATAGCCTCTATCTCGCGATACGTAACATGGCGGTCTTGCATTATTAGTTTTCGCACAGCATCAATATTTTGTGGCACAACCACCGATTTCGGGCGACCTTCTTTAACTTCGTCCGTGAGCTTACTGCGCCCTAAACCAACTCACTAAACCAGTGATACACAGTCGTTTTTGATGGAGCTTCACCACCAAAAGTCGAAGTTAATTGATCTACGCACTGTTGTTGCGTTAAACCACGTCGAAAATCGTAATAAATCATAGCACGAATATTTTCACGAGTGAGTTCCATTTTTTCAGCGATATGACATTTTAAACCCAACAAAAACAAAACACTAACGTATATAATGAGAAAAATATGAGCGGCCAGTATTTAAAAAAAGAACGAATTTGACCATGGAGGTCAGACATTGCGTTTAAAATTATTGGAATCCCAGATTTCGCATACATAAGTAGCAGCCTCGTTCGTTCGTCCCCACTGCTGGGGCACGGGTCTCTTCCTGCATCGCAGGAATAATAGTATTTATTAAAAATCTATTTAGTGGCTACAAATTCCACCCATGCCGGGACTCGAACCCGCGACCTCCGGCTAACCGTGCCAGCGCTCTCCCAACTGAGCCAATGGGCGACTAAACGGCATCAGTGAAATTTCGAACCTCATTACAATACTCTCTGTATTACGTACAGGCAGCAACCTCTGGCTGAAGTAATTTGTATCACTTGCACGGGTTAGTCCATTAGAAAGAATATAAAGGTTTTTTTTTATAAAATATATCAGCTGCCGACAGGGCCATGACCAATATTGTTTTGTTCTTATTTCTTTTTTGTATAAGGGGTAATGGTTATTTTCTCTTTATTGTGATTCACGATTCTTGCTGTGTGGTGTCGGCCTAGAGAATAGCACCAACCCAATTCTTCCCGGGGGGTGTCGTAAAAGGCGACTAAGGGACACAAACCGGAGGGTGGGCAGCAGCGCCCCCTGCAGTACAATTCTACCGAACTGCGATCCCCAACCCGCATGCCCAGCGTGGGGATTATGGGCATTACCCCTATGATAGCACAACGTGGCGCTCTTTAGGGGAGGGCTATGTCCAGAAGTGGACTAGTATAGCCTGACGACGTGATTCACGCAAGGCAATACGCGTTTTCTTAATTTAGAATAGCCTATTGTGTGTAATAATAAATTCAGGTTGTATTCAAATCAGGTTGGCATGCACAAAATCAAGTTTAAATAATAAAAGAAGTGAATTGCACATTTAAAAAATATCTCAGTAGGTACCTATTCTGCGTCGGCCTACGACTTTTCATATTTTCACTCACTCTAGTGTGAGTGTTATCATTCATTTGTTTAATTTGCGCTGTCTGAAAGTAAGATCATTGTTAGCATTCCTTTATCTTATCTTTTTGCGATGTCTTTACTCCAATTGGAATGGTTAAAAAAAGCACCCACCAGGGGCCATCCAATATTTGTACAAATAGAATCAGTCAGGGTGTACTTTTTTATTGTTTTCACATGCCAGGGTATCCCGGTTTGAAGCCAGGACAAGTGTGTGTATTTTTTCATTTTATCATATTTGTTTTATTTTAGCATAGTTTTATGCTGTGCTCATATCTTCCATATTTTAGAACAAAATATACAAAATTTTAGCTTTTTCAATAAGCTGTTTTAATTTCTTGCTGTGTGTTGTCGGCCTAGAGAATAGCACCAACCCAAATTCTTCCCGCGGGTGGTGGGCAGCAGCGCCCCCTGCAGTACAATCCACCAGCGTGGGGATTATGGGCATTACCCGACACAACCTTGCGCTATGGCGCTCATTAGGGGAGGGCTATGTCCAGCACTGGACTAATTTAGCCTGAACAATTAAATTTTTCATGTGTAACTCACCAATAGGGATAACAAAGTCTGAAGACAGAGCCTCGTCGGACATGGGGAACTGGATGCCGTACATCAGTTCGTCTTCCAGGAACACCACTGGGTCGGGGTCCCTGATCGCTGACTTGAGTAAACCTGGAACAGTAACACGGAATGGGTCTACGACTTTTCGATTCGGCCGCAATATGTTTGGATTACATTGCTTTTTTTACCTGTAACTGGTTTGATTACATTTGATAAAAGTGAGAATTTGCAATTAAAAACAAAATGGATAAGCCTCAACAACCAAATGGATAACCATATCTATCTGAAAATCATATCATCAGTTTTTTTTTTTGTAATTATGTTATTGGCTGAACATATTTTTTTATTGTAATTATGTTATTGGCTGTATCCCGTGATACGGTTAATTAAAAAAAAAAATGTTATTCCCATAGGAAAGGTTATTAACGCCATATGTGGTTCTACTATTTTTATTTTTAATGCACTAACCCGTGCTAAGGACAAATTTAAAACCCTATTTAAAGGCTAAAAATTTCACCCATGCCGGGATTCGAACCCGCAACCTCTGGCTATCCGAGCCAGCGCTCTTCCAATTGAGCAATTGATATGTGGTTCTTCAAAATAACACAGACACCGTGACATAATGATTGCTAGAAGTTAAACTAGGATCATAAATATGCCCATTGAAATGGACAAATTAATGGAACTAGTCCAGATCAATAATGAACCTAGATCCACTGGAATATGAAATAATGACAATGGAATCTATACAATTAGGAGATTTTTTTTTCAAAAAAAGCAAAGAAATATTATTATTACAGTTTAAGCGATACAGCCCCACCATTCCTTTACCTTTAGCATCCTCTGAGGAGTATGGCATGACGACCTTGAGGCCGGGGCAGTGGCTGAACCAGGCCGCGAAGCACTGCGAGTGCTGAGCCGCCACACCCGACGCCACTCCGTTGGGACCCCGGAAGACGATCGGCACTGGTACGTTGCCCGCTGACATGTAGAAGGTCTTCGCTGCTGAGTTTATTATCTGAAAGGATGGTGAATGTTTGGGGTGAAAATCTGAACTAGAAATATTTTAGTCATGTAAGCACGATACATTATTGCAGCTTAATGTTTTTCAAATTTCAATATTACCATGTCATTTTCAGAAAAGCTCATTATATGAAGAAGAAATTGACACTGAGTGAGTTTGATAGTGTAATGGACTGATTCTGCAACACTATTTTCAATGATTTGTGAAACAAACTTCTGATCAAATCTTTATTATTATTATTATTATTTGTAATTCAGGCAGGCAGTTATAGAACTGGTGAATCCTGTATCCAGATGTACATTTGTGTTTAACTCCTTGTCTGTTTTGTTTCCTTTAGATATTTATCCAGTTTGTTTTTATACATATTAATGCTTGTGGCTGTCACTATTTCTTCAGGGAGTTTGTTCCATTCTTTAACTACTCTATTGGAGAGAAAGTTCTTGTGTAGGTTATTATTTGATGAGGTCGTTTGTAGTTTCAAGCAGTGTCCTCTCAGATGGGTATTAATGTCCATCTGATCTGTAAAATAATGTCTAAAAGAGCTAAAATAATGTGGAGAGCTACATTATTTATTCAGTGTTTATCCATAGCTTACCAGTCCTATTTATAAAAACATGATTAGGTACTCCAAAACACTTCTCAGGGAGAGTTTAAACAATCTATGGTTACATCTTTCCCTTACCACAGACTGGCCACCTTATATTGGGTTTGAGGCTTTGAAGAGTTTTCGTTTCATTTCATATAAAATTTTGTTCCAATCTTGCTTACATTATTAGATAGATTACGTTTTGAAGTCCACAGGCAATCACATTCTATTTTTCAATTGTTTTATAAAGTCCATAATTCAAAACTTTACTAGCCACCGGTTTTTTATATACTAATAACCTGTTAATAAATGTTTATCAGCTGTAAGTAATATTTTTTCAGGCAGTACATTAACAGATAATTTTGAATTGAATTTTGACACTACAGCAAATTGGCTGCATCCACGGAATGCATATTTATACAGCATCCAGTGGCATCTTTACTCACACTAGATGGGTGAAGGGACCACTCGGAGGCTGCAGTACCTGAGATATGGCTTTTAGATATAGTGTAAACGCTACAGCACACTCATAAGATAAACTCTCACATGATCAATAGCCTGCATGGAGAAGTTGAAGGTCATGAACTCGCAGATGGGTTTAAGGCCCGCCATAGCGGCGCCCACCGCTATGCCACCGAAGCCTGCCTCTGTGATTGGTGTGTCGATCACCCGCCGGTCGCCATACTTCTTCCAGAGGCCTCTGTAAGTAAAAATAATATAATTATTGCGGTATTAAAAAGAACAATGACAAACATGAAGAATGACAAGAAGAACAACATACATGAAGGTGATTAAGCTTGTGCTCATTCAATTTTCAATCTTATTTGTCATTGTCATCAATTTTATTGCTCGCAGGAAGTCCATTTTTTAGCTGAGTTAACAGCAGCTGATCAAAAAGTTTTCTACTTCTCGACAAGCAAAATAGGTCTTTAGTGTGAGATATCTCTTTCAATCATTGATAACAATAATTATTACAAAATATCCTTAGTGTTGATATGGCAACTGCAACTAGTTGTATTTTTAAGTTTTACTTGGACTTCTCATGTTTTTTCTTCTTTTTATTTACAGAAAAGGCAGTCGGCATTGATATTTTTAAAACAGTAGGCATTCTATTATGAGTTCCTAGGTTTTGGTTTATTAGATACTTAATCGAACCTTGTTTGGTAAACATTAGAATTAGGTCCTTGTCAATAAAGTTCAAATCTTGTACTATCACGGTATGTCACAAGATATGATCACTGATAGAACAATGATCATGACACTTGTGTCAACAAACTTCTCAGTTATAATATGCTCTTTGGTTATATAATACTTTTTATCCACTTCCTCCGCCTGCTAGCCACTCAGTAACCTCAAAATGACATTACTAACTAAGAAGATTGCATCAAGCCTTTTTGGAAACGCTAAAGGGGCCTGTAACGTGGTTGAAAACGGGATAAAAATGCATGAATTGGTCTAACCTGGTCACTTTGTAAGCGCCGTCGTATTGTGCTACCTCCTCGCCCAAAATGAAGACTTTCTCGTCCCGCTCCATTTCCTCATCGATGGCCTGGTTGAGGGCATCTCTCACTGTTACCGGCTGTGCGGATAGAGCCTTAGAAGTGGAGAATGCCCGGCGGGACAACCGTGCTAGCACACTCACGACCGGTGATGATTTCAATGCCATTTCGCGGTTCCTAGTAACTAAATCACTAAATTGAGCTTGCGGTTAGTGGCAAGCTTTCGCCAAGTACTTTTAAGGGGAATTAACTGATGATTTGAATGGTAAATTGATTACAAATTATGATTACGATGATGAAGGATGAATGGAGGTCGGCGACGGAAGGTGAGCGCGCTGATTGGTCGACCACTTTGATGAAGGATGAATGGAGGTCGGCGACGGAAGGTGAGCGCGCTGATTGGTCGACCACTTTGACGTTGGAAACGTCATAGTGACGTTTGCTAAAGTGCGTTCCGTTTAAAAGTATGAATTAGAATCTTTCGAGCTGCGTTCTTTTTTATTTGACGGGAATTTTGAATCAGCACCACAATTTGGCATAATATTTTGTTCCTTTTAATAAGCTGATAATAAGCAGTATTTCTATTTAGGTATATAACTTAATATATGTAATGCGACTATGGACATACACTTATTACTAATATTATCAAGCTTGATGTAAAAAATACGCTAAGCCAGCTGTAAAACGTAAATAATAGTCTTTTGTTTGTGTATTTTAGTCTTTTGTTTGCGTCATATCATAACTCATATGTACTACTTATTGTAGAAAATGAAGCGTCATTTTATAGTTTTAGAAATAAGTTTCTTCAAAAGTTCTTTAGTCGAAATTTCTTCATCTACACCTTGTCCAAAAAGTGTAAAAATTAAAAAGTAAGGTTTTGCTCAGACTTTTTCTGTGTTATAGTAAATTTCTTGCACATTTACATTCAAGCATTATAAAAATAGAAACTACAGTCAATGATTACACTATTTTTATTTTTAATGCACTAACCCGTGCTAAGGAACAAATTTAAAAACCTATTTAGAGGCTAAAAATTTCACCCATGCCGGGATTCGAACCCGCAACCTCTGGCTATCCGTACCAGCGCTCTACCAATTGAGCCAATGGGCGACTCACGGCATCAGTGAAATTTCGAACCTCTTTACAATATTCTCTGTATTACGTACAGGCAGCGACATCTGACTTAAGCAAATTGCATTACTTACAGCCCCGACTACCTACTTTGCAGTTAGGTTTTAACATCGGAACGATATCACTGTACCCACATGATTACACTATTTTTATTTTTAATGCACTAACCCGTGCTAAGGAACAAATTTAAAAACCTATTTAGAGGCTAAAAATTTCACCCATGCCGGGATTCGAACCCGCAACCTCTGGCTATCCGTACCAGCGCTCTACCAATTTGAGCCAATGGGCGACTCGCGGCATCAGTGAAATTTCGAACCTCTTTACAATATTCTCTGTATTACGTACAGGCAGCGACATCTGACTTAAGCAAATTGCATTACTTACAGCCCCGAATTTTCACTGATGCCGTGAGTCGCCCATTGGCTCAATTGGTAGAGCGCTGGTACGGATAGCCAGAGGTTGCGGGTTCGAATCCCGGCATGGGTGAAATTTTTAGCCTCTAAATAGGTTTTTAAATACAGTCAATGAATTAAAAAGTTGTATTGTTGCTCAAAGGTAGGTAGTAGATGGTCTTAATTTTTAATATTACCACTAATAAAGTTTTACTTTCGGTTTCTTGAATTTTTGGACAAACTGCACATGGTAGGTATGTACCTACCTAATTAGGTATATCATTCCTTATTAAAAAAAAGAGATAACAGAATGTGGTACTTAATAAGAAAATATCTATTGTTAATAAATATTAAAACCGAGAGAAGTTAAAGTTCCCTCTTTACCGTTTTATAACGCCCATTACCGACCGTTCATTATTCCGTGAAATAATAAAATTTATTCGGAAAGAGTTGAAGGCCCCGCTGCAAATCGGGCCAAGGCCGGGCTGCAGAAAGATTTAATGATACCAACTTTTGTCTGACCCTCTTTAAACGTCGTTTTATGCTAAAGCACGCCTATGATTGAAGGCTGGCGGTTTATCTGAAACTTTGTAGATAAGAGAAGGCTTGTGGTAACTCTAGGGGCTTGCAGTGTTTTTACAGCTGCGATAACATTATGCAACGAGAGCCTTAATAAAGTATTTTTAATAGCATAAAAAGGGCATTACACAAACTGAAAATTCGCACAAAAATTTGTCATAAAAACTAGCACAATAAACAATAAAAAACTAAACTAAATTAATCAAAAATACCGCCCCGGGACACACCCGACCCAAAAGTTCCCATGACGCTAGCAGCATTACCTCGTCGCACCGCCAGGGAGATCCTTTGCATCAGGTATGCCCCGGAACGAACGTCATAGACAGAACTTCGACTCCTCAGGCGCCGACCGATCTCCCGATTTTTTTCCAAGAAGGAAATATTTTTTTCGAAAAAAAAAAATAAAACCTATACCATCTGCTCAATATTTCACATTTATAATTAATATTATAAATGCTAAAGTTTGAGCAGATGGTGTAAGTGTCAGAAGGTTGGTTGCTTGTTACCCAATCACGCAATAACGGCTGAACAGATTTACATGAAACTTGGCGTACAGATAGACAAAGACAGGAAGAAATTAATTAATTTATTTTATTTACAAACAACATGGTCCAGTGTTGACCTGATTGAATAGAGACTTAGGAGACCTACTATGGAGACCAGGATTATATCCTAATAGGATAGGATTCCAGTAATGTGTTACCGTAGGATAAAGTCTAAAGCAGGCGTAGCTCGGGCAAAAGCTAGCAAAAATATGTTTATTTAGGTGCAATCAAACACTGATCTTGTGTTTTTATCAGTAGGTATTACACCTACGATTACGATACTAATAAACATTCTTTTATTTTGTTTTATTTTTGTCCCCATTTTTTTTAATCAAACCCGGGACCTCTCGGATGGTAGACAGATGCGCTACGATACTAACCCGTGCTAAGGACAATTTTAAAAAGCTATTTTTTTAAATGTCCTTAGCACGCGTTAGTGTATTAAAAAGAATATAATCATGTGGGTACAGCGATATCATCCGATGTACAACCTAACTGCAAAGTAGATTCTCGGGGCTGCAAGTGATGCAAATTAGTTCAGCCAGATGTTCCTGCCTGTACGTAATACACAGAAGTATTGTAAAGAGGTTCGAAATTTCACTGATGCCGGTGAGTCACCCATTAGCTCAGTTGGGAGAGCGCTGGCACGAGAGGTCGCGGGCTCGAGTCCCGGCATGGGAATTTTTAGCCTCTAAATTGGTTTTTAAAAATAACACTGATTTTTCTCTGTGGTACACCTACCTAGTTACATAAAAGCACGGATGTAAAAAAAAGTAACAAAATGACAAAACAGATGTATGTAGTACACATTTTCATACAAACAGTGTCAAGTAGGTGCCCACCTCCTTCTTTTGCGATGTTTCTAGTTTTTTATGATCAGACTCAGCGTCGAATCCGAGCTAAAATCTGAAGGTTTATGAGCATATGCCAGCTGACCTTCCAGCCTCTCGTAAGGACCTATCCGCAGACGACTATGAGACAGCTTCAAGTAAAGATGCACTTAAAAGAAACAGAAGAACCATTTCATGCAGCCTATATATCTACGTCCCACTGTTAACCACCACGCGGGTCTACTGCGTATTGGCAGATTAAAGGGCAAAGTTATGTGGACCCCCAGACACTCAGGTTTCCTCGCGATGCTTTCCTTCACAGTTAACGAGTGGTATTGCTACAAATGTACGAAACTTGGAAAAGATAGTCGTAGTCGAAAAATCCACATTGAATAGAATAGAAATTGTTGATTCAAAAGAGAAAAACACATACAAGCATTAAAGTGGTCTCCATACAAGGCTTGAAACCTGTATAGTGGCGGCCGAAGGAAAGAAGAGCTGATAACACTTTGACATTGCGAATGAAAAATACTAAACATTAAAATCAACATAACATTCTTAAAGTTTAAGGGGTAAAAAAAAAAAAATTGGCCTTTTTGCATCTACTTAATGAGATGATTTATACAGCGTCCAGTGGTATCTTCACTCACACTAGATGGGTGAAGGGACCACCCCGACGCTGTAGTGCCTGGGACATGGTTTTATAGATGGTGTAGGCTTGCCCAGCACCTATACCATCCTGACAGCTTAGTCGGCCTAGCCCACAGGAAAGACTAGTCAATACGTGCGGAGCCAACCAAGCCGCGGGTTTCCTCACGATGTTTTCCTTCACAGTTAGCGTGTGGTATTGCGACTGCAAATTCGCAAATGAACGTAACTTTGAAATTAAACAAAGTCATTGGTACATGCCCGCACTCGGGATCGAACCTGGGGCTCTCGCTTGCCAGTCTATGGTTCTACCCACTGAACTACCACCGCTGTTTAAAGGGGTATAATATGAATAAAAATGAAATTGTACAGATTTTAATTTAATTTTTTTTAAAAAACCAGGACTAGTGGTGAGCGTTTCTCTATGGTGTACTTATATTCAAAGGTTGTCTGGAAGAGATCGCTCTTAGCGATAAGACCGCCGGTTGTATAACATTACTTAGATTTAAGAAATCATAGTTGTATTTTTTATTTTTGGTTGTGCAATAAAGTGTTCTCTATCTATCTATCTATCTATCTATCTATCTATCTATCTATCTATCTATCTATCTATCTATCTATCTATCTATCTATCTATCTATCTATCTATCTATCTATCTATCTATCTATCTATCTATCTATCTATCTATCTATCTATCTATCTATCTATCTATCTATCTATCTATCTATCTATCTATCTATCTATCTATCTATCTATCTATCTATCTATCTATCTATCTATCTATCTATCTATCTATCTATCTATCTATCTATCTATCTATCTATCTATCTATCTATCTATCTATCTATCTATCTATCTATCTATCTATCTATCTATCTATCTATCTATCTATCTATCTATCTATCTATCTATCTATCTATCTATCTATCTATCTATCTATCTATCTATCTATCTATCTATCTATCTATCTATCTATCTATCTATCTATCTATCTATCTATCTATCTATCTATCTATCTATCTATCTATCTATCTATCTATCTATCTATCTATCTATCTATCTATCTATCTATCTATCTATCTATCTATCTATCTATCTATCTATCTATCTATCTATCTATCTATCTATCTATCTATCTATCTATCTATCTATCTATCTATCTATCTATCTATCTATCTATCTATCTATCTATCTATCTATCTATCTATCTATCTATCTATCTATCTATCTATCTATCTATCTATCTATCTATCTATCTATCTATCTATCTATCTATCTATCTATCTATCTATCTATCTATCTATCTATCTATCTATCTATCTATCTATCTATCTATCTATCTATCTATCTATCTATCTATCTATCTATCTATCTATCTATCTATCTATCTATCTATCTATCTATCTATCTATCTATCTATCTATCTATCTATCTATCTATCTATCTATCTATCTATCTATCTATCTATCTATCTATCTATCTATCTATCTATCTATCTATCTATCTATCTATCTATCTATCTATCTATCTATCTATCTATCTATCTATCTATCTATCTATCTATCTATCTATCTATCTATCTATCTATCTATCTATCTATCTATCTATCTATCTATCTATCTATCTATCTATCTATCTATCTATCTATCTATCTATCTATCTATCTATCTATCTATCTATCTATCTATCTATCTATCTATCTATCTATCTATCTATCTATCTATCTATCTATCTATCTATCTATCTATCTATCTATCTATCTATCTATCTATCTATCTATCTATCTATCTATCTATCTATCTATCTATCTATCTATCTATCTATCTATCTATCTATCTATCTATCTATCTATCTATCTATCTATCTATCTATCTATCTATCTATCTATCTATCTATCTATCTATCTATCTATCTATCTATCTATCTATCTATCTATCTATCTATCTATCTATCTATCTATCTATCTACTTCTATCATCTCTTACCTTAAGGCAAGAATGAGAGTCTATAGAAACGACAATTTTACAAAGGAAAATTTAAGCATGCGTCTTTGCCAACTTCGGGAGTAGTGTAGACGTGCAAGAGAGAAGAATGCCAAAGAGAAGAGTAGCATCAAGCGTGCGAGGCTCAAAGTCAGCGCGTCAATCTATGAAGTGAAGCTTCTGCACTAAGCATTCACCTCTTAAGGAAGATTTCCACATAAAAAGCAGGATACATAGCGATAAAACCCGTCAATGGTTGTTTTTTTCCGAATCTCCGCGTGTGACCAGCCATTATTGGAGGCCTTGGACCAAGGGGTAGCAGTAACTTAGCAGAAACCTTTGACAGTAATGCTGTCCTGCTTTCGCTAACCAACCTTCCATAAGAAAAAAAGAGATGGCACTACGTTTATCAATGCACCGATTTCAAGGTGCGTACATGCCCTACTGTCAAACGCTACCGACTAGGGATGGGCCTAACTCTCCATCGATGTCGATAAAAAAGTTGAAAAATGAAGACTCTTGAATTAATTGTAATGTATCTTTGTAATTATGTTTTGTTTGTTTTTTTCCTGGTGTACAATAAATAATGTTCTTATCTTAAACAATGTAATAAATTAAAATAAATTGTATTGTATACAAGTTTTCAATCATGTTTTATCAAAAAAAGTAACAATAATTTAAAAAGCGACACTTTTTCACACAAAATTGCTTATTTATAATTATATTCGTCAACTTCAACATAATACTCTGTCTCGAATTTCTTGCTGAAGGCCTATGCTTTAGAAAAAAATCCGTGACGACGTATTAGATTGACGTTACGTTTCTTCCTCACATTTAGTTAACATACAGATCGAGCTAGGACCTTGTATTATATATAAGTTAATTGAAAAAGTTATCAAAACTTAATACTCATGTTTATCTTGCAATAAAATTCGAAAAGGAAAATACTATTGCTAATATTGATTAGGTAAATCCCTCTTCGGCCGCAATCTGTCGCTAAAAGTTGCCAGCAAACCTTATTTAATAATCACAATATTATATTGCAAGTAATAATTCAGTAATTCGATGCACGCAGTAATTTAATGTGTCATGTGAGGAATGCTGATATTTAAATAAGTTTCGTTGACAGATTTTAGACAATAGATAGGGCTGGTCATCAAAGAAGGAATTTTCGAACGGATGACTATACTACGTCAGTCTTCAGTAAATTTGATCAAGAAAGAAGAATATGACCGTGGCATTGGCAGATAACACATTTTTGCTCAGTTCCCATGTTCAGTACTGACCTGAAAACAAAAAGAAACTTAATAAAGGCATACCTACAAAAGAGAGCTACTTAAATAATAAAATATTCCATTATTGACTGATCCTGATAAGTAATTACATACTTTGAAGTAAGGTACAATTTGCATCTATGTGTCAGATATTTTTTGCAATAAGGTGATCACCACACAATTTATCAATTGTGAAACTAACAGCTTTGATGTTCATTCATTTAACATTTTATTTTTACCTTTCAACCTTTCTTAATCCATCTATCTATGATTTACACTGTTGGAGAGATGGTTTTTTTGTGGGAAAGTTTATGGTAGTTTGTATTATTGTTGGGTACGATTTAAATTCAGGACAAACATAAAACAGCTGATGGGGTTTAGAAAACCAATTTTTTACTCGTAGAAGTCTTAATATAAGCAACATCGTGATGTGGGAATTTAGGGCCTGTTTTTTTATATTATCAATTCTCACATCACACTGTTTATTTAATATGATTTAGAAATACTGAAATAAAGATAAATTATTAAATGGATAAAGGCACCACTCGGACGCTGTGGTGCCTGGTACACTGTCTGGATGTAGAAGACTACTAAGGAAGTATGGTGAAAAAAATATTTTGTAAACTTTCATAGTTATTCTCGTTATGCTTGAAATCAAAATAAACTCCTGGGAGCATCCTATTTTGTAAAAACATGCCATAAGTGTATATGAAAAGGTAGCGATAAATATTATGTAACAAATGTTTAACTTTCTTACCATTACTTCAATTTTTACTGGAGTAAGGTGGGCACCACATCTTCCTTCAGGCGTGTTCACAATAAGTTTCTTCGTTGAAATCACTCGGGTCTAAAGTGCCTTGTGCGCAGTTTACAGTCGTTTCTGTCCTGCTTCTTATTTCTGCGTTTTAGCATGCTATTGCGTCCATATATCAATTTGGGAAAACTTGAACAAGAATAAACAATGGATTAAGTACTAAGAAGGAGTAATGAACAAGTATCGACTATACTACTACTATGGCGAATTTTCATCGACCATGCTTTTGTCATCACTAGTACAATCTACAAATGGATTGGTTTATTTTCCTAATTTTACCGTAATTGTAGTTCTAGAAGCTACAATTACGGTAATTTTGGTAACCGAGTCGTTAGGAAGTTTATTTTCAAAGTGATATTTCATTCCTCGGTCCTTTTACGCGAGAAAATATAGGTTTTAGGTACTCACCTTTGGAAGTTCATATTATAAACTGCGTTTTCTTTGTTTCTTATATGACCTGCCGCAACCACGCACTTTTCACCTCATTGTGCATTTATCGTACAATATCCCAGGGTAAGTTGTTTGCACCAAAATGTTTTAGTTATTTCAATTTTCTAAAAGAATCCGACGACGTCTTCACAGATTTTACACTTGCGATAACCCGACTAAATTTGAAAACATTCAGAGTGTTGCCACTATTGTAAGTTACAATACCATCTTAATTTGGACTCTTACTCAGGGCATCAAGGTATCGTTTTGACAATTAGGCATGTACGCTGTCACGTGACCATCGTTTCTTCTATTGATTTAATTGTTCTGTGCCTTGGACAATTAATTGGGCAGCAACTGAGCGTAGGGTAGTTTCGTCGCCATTTTTATTTGCGATCGTTCATAGTTAACGATTATGTTATGTGCCCTAAGAATAATGGGAAGGTAAGTACCTACTTGTTAACCTTCTTCTCATACTTCCTGTGCCTTTCCACTAATGGAGGTTCGAAGTCAGCTCCGCATGCTCTTCTTTGTTTCTTGCCAAGCGAAACAGGATTTACCAGCTAGCTGAATCGTGTCGCACTATTAATACAAAATAAAATACGAGTGTTCTACGTAGCATTCACTTACATAAGATAACATTTCCATACAGGCACATACATTGCTTCTGGCCCCACACTAGGATACCCTGTGTCGTGGGAACCAGAAACAGCGACGTCCAAGACCTGGAGGCCGATTCTCACCCATGCGAATTGAAAGCGTAGACGCAAAATTTAGTCATTAGTCGCATAAAAATGACATAACATAACTCAACAGAGTCTTTAGACACTTATTTTCTCATTCGAATTCAATCTAGCATGGCGTTCCGAATACAGATTTTGGCTGCCGCTCGACTTTTCACATAGAATTCAAAGTAATAAGCCTTAAGAGTCGTATACGACTTATTTGCGAATGAAGTGAGAATTGGCTCCCAGGGTGTTTTTTTTCGTTCGCCAGCCGGGGTTCGAATTTCAATTTGCTCCTTAGGATGTTAAAAGTTAACCAGTGCGGGCATTTCTATTGCTTTGCTTTGTTGATGACATTGTCGAGATTCTCCAGTTTTCACTGGAAAGGATTCAGACAATGTCAAATTGCATGTTCTTCGTTACATTTGCATAAGCCAGTTGTGAGGGTAATGCTCTGGCGACACGCTGTACTCCGTGTCGGATAAGTTATCCGCGTGCGTAAATAAACTATTCTTATAAATAGAAAGCGCTCGTGGCCTATTCAAACCGAGTGATTTAAATCAATCACTTGAGTTAAGCAACAACAGGCGCGGTCCGGTGCAGGATGGGTGACCGTCCCGTGATTACCGCTAGTGGCATTTGTCCGAGCGCTTCCGTGCTTCGCAAGGCAAATTAAGTCGTTGGTGCCGGCTGTCATGTAATGGCAGTCTTTAAGCCATGTCAGAGGCCTTATAGGCGGCTTGATAACTTCTGACAATAAGGCTCGCCACTGTCTTACAATTCTCCACCAACCCGGACTTGGCCCCTTTAGTGGAGTATAGCCTAACCTTCCTGCGATGCAGGAAGAGACCCGTGCCCCAGCAGAGGGGACATACATGGGTTGATATCGATCGATCGATAAATAGTATCAAAATAAGAAATGAAACAGAAGCTGGGTATTTCTTGAAATAATTCATATTCATTCTTTTATTGCATTAAAACTATATTATTTATGTACAATATGCCATGAGCATTTTCTTAAGTCAATCACAGGAGGTGGAAGAACGATCGGTAGACTTGCAAAAAAGTGAATTACCTAGGACTAAATAAGAAAAAAGATTTTCTTTAATTAATTGAATTAGTGTCTCACCGCTGGGCAAAGACCTCCCCTTCAGCTCTCCACTCCTTAAGCTAAGTTAGAGTCCTTAGGGCGCCTTGAAAACCTTCACCAATCCGGACTTGGCCCCCGTGGTGGAGAATGGCGTATACCTTCCTCAGGGAAGAGGCCCGTGTCCCTCGGTGGGGACATAAAGGGTTGACGATGATGTATTGATCTTGGTAAAATATTGGGTCCCAATAAAAAATCGTATATTTTGACCTAAGCCTTAGGCGCAATCTTGAATAGAAGGTGCCAAAACTAGATTTGCATTAATGTCTCAACAATAATCACCATAGGGTTCTATGACAAAGGTGCCCATAAGAAGAATAAAGCATTTTAAAAACCTATTTAGAGGCTAAAAATTAAAAAGGGACTCGAACCCGCGACCTCTGGCTAACCGTGCCAGAGGTCGCGGATTCAAGTTCCGGCATGGGTAGAATTTTTAGCCTCTAAATAGGTTTTTAAAATTGTACTTAGCACGGGTTAGTGCATTAAAAAGAATATAAGAATAAACAAGACAAAACGGCTTAGATACAGTTTTTGAAAACGCTTATTTTATAATAATATAATACATAAATTACTTATTTCGGACCATAAAACCCATATAACTTAACCTAAATTTAAAAATACGCATGAAATTATAAATTAAATACACTAGAGCATAATTAATAAGTTAACTAACCAATCAATCGATATAAGTCTATACCTAAGTCTTCCAGGTAAAAAGTTACAAGTGGCGGAATATCTACAATATAGTTAGATATAATCTTTGTAATTGGATTGTTTACGTTTAGATAAATCCTGTTTGATATAAAGCTCTCCAAGGCAGCGTATGAGTAATTTAGCTCTACAATGTACATGAAAACTACTCCAAGACTGGCATTGTTCAAATTGAGAAAAAAAATACGTGGAAATATCAGTCTCCATTGATTATTTCGGCTTCTAAGCTTTTTTAAGGTTTACAATAGAAAAAATAACGTTAGGGTTTCCTTACAAAGTTGCACTATCTATCTATCTATAATCACCCCACATCAACCCACTGCTGGGTATACGCCTCCTTTTTATTGCGCCATTCCTCACGGTCCTGTGCTAACCTGAGCCATCTCTGACCCGCAACCCTTACGATGTCGTCTGACCATCGTGTCGGTGGTCTGCCTACCAACCTGCTTCCCTCCCTTGGCCACCACTCCGATACTGCCCTGGTCCACCGGCCGTGTTCCCTTCTAGCCAAGTGTCCCAAGTTGCACTAACAATACGTTTAATATGCATAGTATGACTCGACAAAAATGCCGCGCAGTCAAGAAATATTTTTGATAGACGCTTAGGATTTTTTTATTACTACATTATTTTGCTTTTATTTATTTATAATAAAAAGTTCCAAGGTTTAAGGACCAAGCGCAATTTATTTTAATTTTGATAGATACTTTGTTCGCACTTATAATAGAGTACTCGTATAATGCTGTCTATATTCTCACTCGCGCCTTGCGTACATTCAACACTGTTGCTTGTTGACTTGTTCAACTGTTCCCTGAGAGGGTTTACGGAGGCTGTTTTAAATGTGCTATGTTATCCATAATGGGATAGTCTGTTTATTACATTTTCTGTTTAGGTGTTTTGTAATTTTCTATATTGTATTACAATATTTATATTAATAATTTTAGCTGTAAGTTTAATGATGTACCTAGTGTTAGTTTATCCGCTGTAGTACCTAGCTAAATTTTGCAACTAATTGTAAGTTAATGACTTAATGTTCCTGCACTATCGAATTAGGCAAGCCTATAATGGTAGTGTGATATACAAATAAATAGAAAAAAAAATTATACGTGCCACTGTAGGGCACAGGCCTTCTCTTAAGAGTATTTGTTTAATCGTCACGCGCACCCACTGCGGCAATTAATTCAGGTATTCTCACGCTGTTTTTCTTATTTAATCTATATTATATTTAATCTTTTTTGCACTTAGTATATTAAAAAAAATCGTATACGATGCGGCGGACTTACGTAAGCATTAAGGCATAAGATAAAAAAAACAGTCGGGTAATTACGTGCTGAGCATTAAAGAATTATTGAAACAATAAACAACAATTTGTTACCTAAGCTTCTAACATCACAAAACTCTCTTACCAAGGAAAGCACACGCAGGGATATTTCCCGGGAAAACCCTAAGTGTATTTACAAGACTAGCCCAATATTATTACTGTGATTTAGACTCTGGTCTAGTTTCTAAAACTAACTTGCCAATGCTTTCGTATCAGAGGGCTATGTACTCTATTCCCTTTGGGAAAAGAGATCTACCCAGTTGCAACAACTTTCGAACATTCCTTCTACAGGCAAACTTACACGTGATTCCTAGTAGCGTTGGCTAATACTGTTGAGACAATACTGGAATATTGGTTTCTTGTTACGGTTTATTGTTTGATTGCTAATATGGATATTGGCCATCTCTATGATAATAAAAGGGAATAGGAGTTTACTTAGCCCCTGTTTTGGATGTTTACTTCTACAGTTTGGTAAAGTAAAGATTGGTCGCTGGATCGATTGCCAGTGGAACGGATGGCTAAGGCAGAAGTAGTGGCGTGCCTTGGGAGTGCTATGTCCATCAGTGGATGAATGTGGGCTAACGAATTATATCGGTTCTATCGCCACGGTAGGTTTTCGGGGTTTCTCACAATGTTTTCCTTCACAGTTCGTGAGTTGTATTGCTTCTACAAATTCACAAATGTCCGTGACTCAGAAAACAAAGCCATTGGAGCATGCCGCGATTCAAATTCAGCTCTCAAATGTAAAGCAAGTATTCTGCATTATTTTGTCCTATTACAATAATTACGTTCGTCTTAACTGTACCCAGAATTCAGGACGTTTCAAAAAAGTAAAAGTCAAAGGAGTAATTTTAAAAAGTAATATAAACTTTATTTATAAAACCAATATCGAAACATAATCAAACCCTTAAACACTGGGCGTTTCGAAAATACCCTGTATAGCAACTAAGATGCAGAGAACGGGGCCAGTCATATAATCGAATTTCCATCCTCCTGTGGGAACTGAGCCAATATTGCTTTCCATACAAAGTTATGATATTATGTCAAGCAAATTCATAGGTAAAATTAGTCCTTGTACAACATAATATAAGATAAACATATGCTTTATTGTACACCAGAGCCCATATTATAAAACATGTGTGAAGTTGTTGAACGTTTAATAAATGATAAACTGGAACGACTTCAACTCTGTGTTTTATTTATAACGATAAACAGAAAAAATACATACATACATAACCTTACGCCTGTATCCCAGAGGGGTAGGCAGAGACCAGGGACTGCCACTTGTCACGATCCTGACAGATCACCTTCGCGTCATCAACGTTCATAAGTCGTTGTTGTGTTTAATGCTCTGTGGTCGTTGCATGCACGCACGGTTCCGGGTACTTTTTATCTTTCCCTTTGCTAATACATCCCCCTATTTGGTCAATGTACATCTCCTATTTGGTCGATGGGTGTATATACTTGTTTCTTCAATCTTTCTTCCTTCATCCTCTCCACATGTCCAAATCAACGCAACATTCCTTTCTCAATTCTAGTCAAGCACTACATCCTCTTGACAAACAGAAAAAACAAGACGATTTATGTATTCCGAGCTATGAACCTGGTCGGACTTTTCCGATATAACTACACTCGTAAGTAGATCCGGACTAAAAGTCTACAATGTGTTGTGCTTACGAAAGTTTTAGTTCAAAAATATTCCGAGCTAGTTGAGACGTAAAGTAGTAATGTCAAGGAAATCTCAAAAATGGGTGACGTAATTTTTAATTTTCATAATGATAGACAGAATTTAAGAAATATGAGAAAAAAAATTGTATAATTACACATGATTATATTCTTTTTAATTTCTTATACTCGGAAAGTAGTGTTGTTTCGATCTGATTATTGGGTGGAAAATACTGCTTCCCTCCATAGGGAGGGAAAAACTAATACAAATTACTTCCCACAGGCCGGAATGAACTTTAAAAATAGAACTACTGTCAGTTGTGAAGAGTTTTATGTAATAAATAAGCTTTTAAAAAAAACTTATTAAAAAAAATGCACATGGCCGCAATGTGAGTTTCTAACCAGCCAGTGTGAACTTAGCTCAAACTTCAATCTTTATCTTTGAGCGGAATAAGCCGCAACAATTACGCGGTGAGTTCTATATTTAAAATTTAAAAAGTCGACTTAAATTTGCGGGTACTAATCTGTTATAAGTAGTATCTGTGAGGGATTAAAAAAAATAGGTAATAATCTTTTATGCTAAGCACAGAACAATTAAACCAATAGAAGAAACGATGGTCACGTGACAGCGTACAGGCCTAATTGTCAAAACGATGCCTTAATGCCCTGAGTAAGAGTCCAAATTAAGATGGTAATGTAACTTACAATAGTGGCAGCACTCTGAATGTTTTCAAATTTAGTCGGGTTATCGCAAGTGCAAAATCTGTGAAGACGTCGTCGGATTATTTTAGAAAATTGAAATAACTAAAATATTTTGGTGCACACAACTTACCCTGGGATATTGTACAATAAATGCACAACGAGGTGAAAAGTGCGTGGTGGCTGCAGGTCACATAAGAAACAAAGAAAACGGAGATTATAATATGAACTTCCAAAGGTGAGTACCTAAAACCTATGTTTTCTCGCATAAAAGGACCAACGGATAAATGATCACTTTGTAAATAAACTTCCTAATGACTCAATAACCAAAATTACCGTAATTGTTGCTTCTCGAACCCTTCTACGCTCTAAAATTAAGAAGATAAACCAATCCATTTGTAGGTTGTCCTAGTGATGGGATGGCAAAAGCATGGTCGATGAAAATTCGCCTCAGTAGTAATACTTGTTCATCACGCCTTCTTAGTACATAATCCATTGTTTCTTCTTGTTCAAGTTTTCCCAAATTGATAAATGGAAGCAAAAGCACGCAGAAATAAGAAACAGGACAAAAACGACTGTAAACTGCGCTCAAGGCACTTTAGACCCGAGTGATTGGGACGAAGAAACTTATTGCGAACACGCCTGAAGGAAAATGTGGTGCCCACCTTAGGCCAGTAAAAATGGAAGTAATGGTGAGAAAGTTAAACATTTGTTGCAGAATATGTACCTCTACCTTTTCATATACACTTATCACATGTTTTTACAAAACAGGATGCTCCCAGGAGTTTATTTTGTATTCGAGCATAACGAGAATAACTATGAAAACTTACAATATTTTTTTTCCTTTGCCATACTTCTTTAGTTAAGTCTACTACATCCAAACAGTGTCCCAGGCACCACAACATCCGAGTGGTGCCTTCATCCATTTAATTCATTTAACAGTTTATCTTTATTTCAAAATTTCTAAATCGTAATAAGTAAACAGTGTGATATGAGAATTGATAATATAAAAAAAAAACAAGCCCGAACATCCCACATCACGATGTTGCTTATATTAAGACTTCTACGTGTACACAATTTGTTTTCCAAACCCCATCAGCTGTTTTATGTTTGTCCTGAATTTAAATCTCACCCAACGACACTACAAACTACCATAGACTTACCCACAAAAAACCATCTCTCCAACAGTATAAATCATAGATAAAGAAAAGTTGAAAGGTAAAAACAAAATGTTAAATGAATGGACGTCAAAGCTGTTAGTTTCACAATTGATAAATTATGTGGTGATCACCTTATTGCAAAAAATATCTGACTATATAGATGCAAATTGTACCTTACTTCAAAGCATGTAATTAATTATCAGGATCAGTCAATAATAGACGTAGCTTGTAACCCAAATAGCTTTTATAAAGAGATCTAAAACGAAAGTGTTTAAAAGTGGAATATGTTATTATTTAAGCAGCTCTCTTTTGTAGGTACGCCTTTATTAAAAGTTTCTGTTTGTTTTCAGGTCAGTACTGAACATGGGAAGTGAGCAAAATGTCTGTTATCTGCCAATGCCACGGTCATATTCTTCTTTCTTGATCAAATTTACTGCAGCCTGACGTAGTTGATGATCCTTATAGTCTTGCGTCCGAAAATTCCTTTGTTGATGTGGTCATCAACCCCTATACCTGTTGTCTAAAATCTGTCAATGAAACGTATTCAAATATCAGAATTCATCACTTGACACATCAAATTACTGCATCCATCGAATTACTGAATTATTACTTGCAATAATAATATAATATTGTGATAATTTAATACGACTTTTAGCGACAAATTGCGGTCGAAGATGGATTTACCTAGTCAATATTAGCAATAGTATTTTCCTTTTCAAATTTCATTGCAAGATAAACAACTTTTTAATATAAGGACCTAGCTCGATCTGTATTTAAAAATGGGAAGAAGAAACGTAACGTAAATTTGGATGTCGTTACGGATTTTATTCAGGAAGAAATCTGAGACGGAGTATTATGCTGACGTTGACGAATATAATTGTAAATTCACTATTTTGTATAAAAAAGTGTTGCTTTTTAAATTATTGTTACTTATTTTGATTAAACATGATTTAAAACTTATATACAAAGCAATTTATTATAATTATTTACTTGATTTAGTCCAAGGTGTCTTCATTTTTCAACGTTTCTATCGATATCGATGGAGAGTTAGGCCTATCCCTAGTCGGTAGCGTTTGACAGTAGGGCCTGTACGTACCTTGAAATCGGTGCATTGATAAACGTAGTGCCATCTCTTTTTTTCTTATGGAAGGTTGGTTAGCGAAAGCAGGACAACATTACTGTCGAAGGTTTCTGCGAAGTTACTGCTACCCCTTGATGCTAAGATTTGAATATTAAAAATGAGTTTTTAATTTCCTCATATTCGAAATGAAAAGTAGTGTTTAACACGGGTAAAAGAATCAATTCCTACTCGGACTATAGTCTAAATACCTCGACTACCTTCCTCGAATCGTCGGGAATTGATTCTTTCTACCCTCTTTTTTAAAAACCTATTTAGGGGCTAAAAAATCCACCCATGCCGGGATTCGAACCCACGACCTCTGGCTAACCGTGCCAGCGTTCTCCCAAGAGGTAATGGGCGACTACCTGGCATCAGTGAAATTTCGAACCTCTTTACAATACTCTCTGTATTACGTACGGGCAGCGACATCTGGCTGAAGTAATTTGTATCGGCTGCAAGTGATACAAATTACTTCAGCCAGATGTCGCTGCCCGTACGAGTATTACACATATAAAGATATAGAGTGCATTGGCGCCATAGAAAATTTATATCAATAAATTTTCAGTTTATATCGATCCGTGGGTTGGTCAACCTTGCGATGTTAGTCGGGTTGTCTCGGCGAGCCGTAGGGTGTGGTTGTTGAGATGAGGCCCTGTAGTCTTAAGATAAAAGTTATTATAAGTATATAAGTAATGTACTTATATATCGACTAAATAGGGGATGTATTAGCAAAGGGGAAGATAAAAAGTACCCGGAACCGGCGTGCGTGCATGCAACGACTTATATGAACGTTGATGAAACGAAGGTGATCGGTCAGGATCGTGACAAGTGACAGTTCTTGGTCTCTGCCTATCCTTCTGGGATACAGGCGTGAGGTTATGTATTTATGTAGGTACTTATAATAAAATTTAGTTTGTAATTATTTTCATAATAGTAAAACTAATTTGGAAGTAGCCTGGCTACCCATAGCACAGGGAATCCAAGTTTGGGAGCCAGTAACCATCATTGTACCCTGTTTTACAATAAAGTCTGTTCTGTCATTAACTCGTCTACTGCTGGACACAGGCCTTTCCAGGTCACGCCAATTCCTTCTGTCCTGGGCCATCCTCATCCATGAGCTGCCAGCAATCTGTCTCAGATCATTGATCCAGTCTTAAAGGAACAATTTTTTTCGATTTTTTGTACCTACAGTGTAATAAACTTCAATCTAATATGGTTTGTCAATCGGCATGGTATAAACCTTTTGTGTGTCATCACTGCTGGGGCACGGGTGTCTTCCTGCATCGCATCGAAATCAGCACAAAAATATAGAATCAGCCAATGAAACGTATTAGAAAAAAGTTTGCAGTTGTCCTTGACAGTTATCTTTGTGAAAGTAGCACGGTTGCTGTTAGATATGTGGATTTCACAAAAGTGTAAAAGCAGCAGTAAGGACCTAGCAAAAATATTTCAAGGCTCAATAAACCAGGAAAACGCCGGAATAGTCCGCAGTGTATTGCTGCTTCCAATCGGTTGGCGACATAGTGTTACCAGATCCTGAGCGGCAAAATTCTCTAAAATTTTGACATTAATAGTGTTGACTACGATGGACTGTTGCATGGGAAAACGGAAGAGAAACTAAGCAAAAGGCTAATAATAGTTTTGATGACAAATGTAGGCAAGAATATGGAATGAGACAACGCGGTTCACAAAAATATATGACAGTAAAAAACGTTATCATGAAAACGATCCGCAGCAAATAGCTAAACTTTTAAAGTTTTTTGAAGTGAGAAGTAGATGAATGAAAAGGTTGTGAAAAAGCTGGTTTAATAAATTTTTATAGGATTTAGAAGTAAGACTCAATTACTTTAAGTTTTAAATGCGGGCATCTAAATCTTTGTCGCACAAAAAACTTTGAAACACTTTCTACCGTTTTTTGTTGTGTCAGTAATCACGTCCAGCCAGTATAATACTGTTTGGTCGCCGCTTGTAATTTTCGGTCACCATTTCATTTGAGACTGCTCAAATCTGGCAACACTGTCGCCTACCCACTTCGAGGGTTGAACGAACATTCAACTGCTATTACTTCCATCGCCTCTCGAGGCATCTATTAGTGAGACTGCAGCATCGACGGGCTTTTGATTGCATCGTCTTGTCAAGTCAGTGTCGACACTCTAAACATGAGGGAAGAATTCCTGTCTCGATTAATGGGAAACTTTGTGACGACGTGTCAATAAAAAATGCTGAAATAAAAAAAATAACTAACAACCCAACTGCTGAGCGTTTACTACTAAGCAAGCGGGATCCTATTTTAGGAATGTAACTCATTGCGATGACAGTCGTTAAGCTAAGTCATAGCCTTAGGGCGGGCGGTTTGAAAACTTCTGATAGTAAGACCGGCCACTAGTCTTGAGAGCCTACACCCATCCGGACTTGGCCTCCGTGGTGGAATATGCCTTATATCTTGCTCAGGGAAGAGGCCCGTGTCCTTCGGTGGGGACATAATGGGTGATGAAGTAACTAAGTTAATCGCGTTCTGCGTAATAGTGGATCCTAAGCAGTTTAGGTTTTTGGTTTATTTTAGTTTTTAATTTAGTATTTTTCGTAATTTCTTTAAATTTTGTTGGAATTATGCCGATTTCATCGTGCCTATGACACTCTCGGAAACTCGTTGAATCGATTGTCGTAATATTTATTAAAATATAACTGTTGGTTAAGGAGTTACGAGAGTACATATTACAATCGGACATAAGTACTTACATACGACCCAAATACATTACCATCCTTTTGGGCTCCGCCGCAGTCGGGTGAAAATAGTAACGGGCAAAAATGTGTCTAGATCAAAATGTGGTGAAGCTTTCTTCTTCTTCTTCAGGCTATATCATGTAGTCCACTGCTGGACATAGCCCTCCCTTAATGAGCGCCATAGCGCCCTGTCTTCAGCTTGCCGCAACCAGCATCTGCCGGCAGTTTTTCGCAGATCGTCATCCCACCTGGTCGGGCCAGCCCACTGCCACTTCAGCTTGCTGATTCTCTGAGCTATGTCAGTAACTGCGATAACTGTCGGTGATGCTTTAGACACCGCTAAATGGGAAACGAGGCTGAAAAGCACTTGTAAAGTTGAGACCCGTGCTCCAGCAGCGGGAACATACATACAAGGGTTGAAATCCACTCAGCAATATTGATCTGACGGCTTAGTCGACCTAGCCCACAGGAAAGTCAAGTCAATACACCCAGAGCCAACCAGCCGCGGATTTCCTCACTTTGCTTTTCTGTTAGCGTGACATTAACTTTAACACTGTTACTTGAAGAAAGTAAATGGACGACCAGGTAGTTTTTATACGCCCCACTGCAGTGCACAGGCCTTCTCTCAGAGAGAAGGTGTGGGCTTACTTAATTACTAAGCGTGCCCACCGCGATTTGGCAATTTCAATCGCTGAGGTTTTCACATTTCAGACACTCAGGTTTCCTCGCGATGTTATCCTACACAGTTAGCGAGTTGCATCGCTCCTGTAACTTCATAAATGTACGTCACTTAAAGAACTAAATCATTGATACATGCCGGGATTCGAACCCACGACCTGTCGATTAAGAAGCTCTCGTTCTACCGCTACTACCACTCTTCGGTATAACTATGAATTTCAGGTAGATAAAAAGCCATAGCAAAACGTACGATAAAAACGAGACAGAACGATACTTCGATATTTATTTAGAGAACCCTCTAACAGTTAATATATCTAAGGAGATCTGACATTTCCACTATAAGGCCGCGTTCAAACCAAACGTTTAGTCAGCCGCCGAATGTGAGCAGGCTCACTGTGAGCCCAAGAGTAAATACGTAGGTAGCCAATCAGCGTTCGCGGCGCATAGTGACGTACTATATCAATGAATGTCAGGGTCTCGTCTGCGCATAGCGTAATAACGTATTGTCGGTTAGATGTGAACGAAAAAGGGAATATTCTCGCTCGCTTCCTTTTGGCGGCTGACAGTCAGTTTGGTGTGAACTCAGCCTAAGTCTGACGGATCTTAATTGTAATTCTTGGGATGGGAAATGCAACATTATTCCGTCAAGTGTTTGCCTAGCGTACACACAACTGTTCGGATCAATTCACGAACGAGTATTTAACGTTCGACGCCACCGTTGGCCGCTCACACGCCGCCCAGTAATCAAAAGCAGAGGGAGCTCACCACGTCTCCCGCTTATACAGCTGTAAACAAGTAAAACGGCGGCATAGGAGCGGTGTAACGTTCGCGTAAGCCCCGACCTATAAAGACGTAGACAAATCAAACACGATCGGCCGACGACCTGCCAGCCGCCAGTTTAAGGAACGATGCGATAAATACACAGAATCTAGAACCTAGCTAGGAGTGATATTACACTAACATAAAATATCTTTGTCCAATGTACAATTTGATCGAAGAAATTGGGCGACTAGGACTGAAATTGGTGCAGGATGGGTGACCGTCGCGTGACTACCGCTAGTGGCTTTTTTCCGAGCGCTTCCGTGCTTCGCAAGGCACGTTAAGCCGTTGGTGCCGGCTGTCTTGTAATGGCAGTCGTTAAGCCATGTCAGAGGTCTTATTGGCGGCCTGATAACATCTGCCCGCCACTGTCTTACAATTCTCCACCAACCCGGACTTGGCCCCCTTGGCATAACCTTCCCGCGATGCAAGAAGAGCCCCGTGCCCCAGCAGCGGGGACATACAAAGAGTTGATACCATACCAAACGTAACCTTCGGGTCGACCAGAGTTGCTATACCTTAGTGATTGGTTCCATTCACTTGGTTCCTCTAGGCCACGAGCGCTTCGAGGCTACATATACTGGACGTCACAACCAACTATAACTACATAAAAAAACATAATAAAATTATGTATATATGAGGTTCCTCTCTTTGGGATAGCCAAACAAGGCAGGACTCATTAGTGGGTGAAGAATCTTATAAATCTTGCCAACAAAGCCCCCTCGGCGCAGATTTTGGAAACGTTCCAGAGACGTACAGTAAACTTTTGCTCAACCATTGCTTTGTTGTTGCAAAATCGCCTTTAATGTAATTGAGTAGAGTGCACGCGAGTAAAAGTGGATGCGCTGTCGACAGTATTAATTATTACTTCCTCACAATACAATTACTCGTCCTTGTCCCAAATAAGGGCACCCTGTGGTATGGGAACCAAGCAAGGCATTCATCACTACACGAGAATATACATTTTGGTTTTCAATACACCTTTACGTCATAATTTCTCGAAGCGCTCGTGGCCTAGTCAAACCGAGTGATTGGAACCAATCACTTCAGTTAAGCAACAACAGGCGCGGTCAGGTGCAGGATGGGTGACCATCATGCGACTACCGCCAGTGGCATTTTTCCCAGTGCTTTCGTGCTTTGCAAGACACCTTAAGCCGTTGGTGCCCGCTGTCCTGTAATGGCAGACATTAAGCCATGTCAGAGGCCTTATGGGCGGCTTGATAACTTCTGACAGTAAGGCTCGCTACTGTCTTACAATCCTCCACCAACCCGGACTTGGCCCCCGCGGTGGAGTATGGCCTAACCTTTCTGCGATGCAGGAAGAGACCCGTGCCCCAGCAATGGGGACTTACAAGGGTTGATATCGATATCGACGTCATAATTAAAATTTACCATGGTTTTTACGATCATTCGAGGCAACAAGCCATCGATGAAGTGTACTGTCGAGGCAAAGACCCCTCGAGATAGAAACCCTTCGAGGCGCTGATCCTTCGAGCTAATGACCCACCGACATAACGTACCATCGAGGTAGGGATATCGAAGTAGTAAGCATGAAAAAATCTATTTTATTTCGTTATCAACTAAACATTCATATATTCTTTTTAATGCACTAACCCGTGCTAAGGACAATTTAAAAAACTTATTTAAAGGCTATTATTTCCACCCATGCCGGGACTCGAACCCGCGACCTCGAGTCCCTTTTTAATCTTTAGCCTCTAAATAGGTTTTTAGAATGGTTTATTCTTCTCATGGGCACCTTTGTTATAGAACTCTATGTTGATTATTGTTGAGACATTAATGCAAATCTAGTTTTGGCACGGTTAGCCAGAGGACACGGGTTTGAGTCCCGGCATGGGTGAATTATTTAGCCTCTAAATAAGTTTTTAAAACTAAACCTTAATTTTGCACTGTGGAGACTTCCTATTAAGTGTATAGACACCTGTGGCAGGAAGCCTCTTTCTATATTAGATGACTTTAGTTAAGTTAGGTACAAACCAAGTACAAACATGCCTTTACCACTATATAATTTATTTTTCACAATGAGTTAATTAAATACATGCAATTTATATAATTTGTATATGATAATGTACAAAATATATAGGTACATATATATAATTTGTACATCGAGCTCCTTGAGTACGAGACCACCCAAAAACACTTGCACGGTGTTTTCTATTTTAAAATCCGCATCGTCCAAAATGTAAATAAATGTTACGGTTACTGGAATAGGCTAATTATTTTAGGATCTAGAATAGAACTAAATTATCACGTACTCGAATCCGGCCGGTCTAGATCTTTTGGCCTGAATCTGTTCCTCAACTCAAGTGTCCACTGACCGGGTCAAACGATTAAATTAGACTTTCTTCTCTTCTTCAGGCTATATTAGTCCACTGCTGGACATAGCCCTCCCCTAGTGAGCACAAGGTTGTTCCATCATTGGGGGGTAGTGCCCATAATCCCCACGCTGGGCATGCGGGTTGGGGATCGCAGTTTTGTGGAATTTACTACAGGGGGCGCTGCTGCCCACCCCCTTGTTTGTATTCAATAGTCGCCTTACGACACCCGCGGGAAGAATTTGGGGAATTAGATTTTGTGAGGCTGAAATAACCTATCAATAATGTTTAATCTGTGAAAGTCCAAGTAGGATGGAACTCTTTTTTCCATGTCAGTTCATTCAATACGCTTGAAATAAAATATTCTAAATAGCAGAAATACTCGACATCGGCTAGTTGCCATGTTACCAAAATTGAATTGAAAATATTCTCTTCTCTACGCATTTTACCGTGAAAATCTGTTTTCGTTCATTTTACCCCTTCTATCTTCCTGGCTGTAACTCTTCATCCATTACACACATCCGCCTGCCTCAAATCTGCTTTTGTCTACTTAAAGATCTGAAATAAAAACGAAACAACAACCTGTCTGCTGAGCATTCATTAACCGCCATAAGTTGTTTCTTAGGTAGTTTCTGAATTGAGAATTTCACTCCACCCATGCCGGGGTTCGAACCCGCGACCTCTGGCTATCCGTGCCAGCGCTCTTTCCAACTGAGCTAATGGGCGACTCACTGGCATCAGTTTAATTTCGAACGTCTTTACACTATTCTCTGTATTACGTACAGGCAGCGACATCTGGCTGAAGTAATTTGCATCACTTGCAGCCCCGACTACCTACTTCGCAGTTAAGTTTTTACATCGGAATGATATCGCTGCACCCACATCATTATATTCTTTTTAATGCACCAACCCGTGCTAAGCACAATATTTAAAAAAGCTATTTAGAGGCTTAAACATTCCACCCATGCCGGGATTCGAACCCGCGACCCCTGGCTATCCGTGTCTATTTTTGATTTAGCCTGTATACCTACGTCCCACTGCAGAGCTCAAGCATTCTCCCACAGAGAGAGTATGGGCTTAATTTTCACGCGCGCCACCGTGGATTGGCAATATCAAGCGCTGAGGCATTAGAACACCTCAGATACTCAGGTTTCTTCACGATGTTTTCCTTCATTGTCAACGATTAGATTGCCACTATAACTTCACAAATGTTCTTAACATAGAAAAAAAACCCTGTCAACGTGTATTATTTAAACATAGTAAAAAAAAAAGAACCTCTTTTAACCTTTATCTTTTTAACCTCTAAATAGGTTTTTTAAAAAAAAGAAGTAATATACGCGTCGAAGTGATACCCTCCTCCTTTTTTGTAGTCGGTTAAAAAATATATATAGAACGGGCTGATCGCGATATTTACCTTTCGAAATAAAATGCAAATGACTTGAGAAGAAATCACCTACACTCACTACAATGTAATGTTATTGACTGTGCTCGCCAGTTCAGTCTACCTGTGACTATGGTAACTGCAACGTAATATTACTGTAAAAGGTAAAGAAGTTTATATAATAAATGATCTGAGTATCTGAGGGGGTCACATGATACTTACCTATACCAATCCGCGGAGGACACGTGTGGCAATTAAGCCCGTACCTCTCTGTCTCTCTGTCTGAGAGAAAGGCTGTGCCCGACAGTGGGACGCCCGTAACAAAAAACTCGGGAGTGAACCTGTTAAATGTATAACTACAGTCAATTTATTCTTACTTGTCCAATTTAGTAAACAACATTCTACCCGTAAACTGTAACTTTTTAGTCCAAAACTGCCATATTTCCATAAATGAAGTAACTTGGGACACTTTTTCAGATAACACGCTGCCAATTTTATAAACATAGTTCATGATAGTTCATGAATTTGCGAGAAAATGTCTAGTTTAGGCATGTAATCTCAATTTTAAGGTTAGAATCTTGTTTACTAAATTGGATAAGTAAGAATAAATAGACTGTATGTATAAGCATCGCGACTCATGATACCACACTTCAAACCTTTCTGAAATCCCGAACGAACGAAAACAACCGAAATATCCGGCACTCCAAGAAAGTACGTGAACAATGGGCGCCCCATAATAACACAGTTGCAATTACTGCAGTTTTAGAACCGGCCTTGCAGGGTAATCACCCCAATAACGTCCGGTGAAATGATCGCCTCTTTATGACTCCGGCGCAGCGACGCTTTTTATTAAAAAGTTTTACAGGCGAGTAAAATTTGACAAACGACCTTGATAATTTGTTTATTTTCATTCTGAAACCTCCCGTGGGATTACGCCCGTGCAAATCTATTGTGAACCCTTTTCTAACTCATTCAAATAAGTGACTATAGACTAGTTTCAGAAATTAGAATTCTTCGAATTCCTCAGCAAAGAACATAGTTAGTTAGACCTGAGATTTCCGCACTACTCCTCATAGTTGGGCCATTGTAAGTAGCAAGCGCTGAGGTACGCTAACACCTCAGACACTAGGGTCTCCTTACGATGTTTTCCTTCACCATCAGCGAGTAGTATCGCTCCTATAATTTCAAAAATGTACATAACTTAGTAAAGTAAGTCATTGGTACATGCCGGGGTTCGAACCCACGACCTCCCGATTGAGAAGCCGGCGTTCTACACCGCTCCGCTACCACCGCTCTCAACAAAGAGCGTAACCGTACGTTATTCAAGTATTTACTTAGAGAAATTCTCAATTCAGACACCGGTCCTAGGGCGCTTAGTGGTGCTACCACCAATGCAAACAATTTAATTTTAATTCATAAATTATGTAAACTAGAAGTTATAGTAGTTATACCTATGGACGGCCTCGGTGGCGCAGTGGTTTGGCACGCTAATTGTAAAACGGAAGGTCTCGGGTTCGATCCCCGGCCGGGTCAAATTAGGAAACGAACAATTCTAGTCTGTTTCGGGTCTTGGATGTTATCTATCACTTATAAGTCTTATAACACAAGTCATTTAGTTGTACTTAGTATAGGACTAACGAGATCTGTGTTATATGTCCATCAATATTTATTATTAATTTATTTATTATACCTCTCGCTAAATTTGAAGGAAAACATCGTGAGGAAACCTGATTGTCTGAGGTGTTCAAATACCTCAGCGCTTGAAATTGCCAATCCGCGGCGGGCACGCCTGGTAATTAAGCCCATAGTCTCTCTCTGGCAGAAGTCCTGTGCCCTGCAGTGGGACGTTTATAGGCTACGTAAAGAAATGGGCCTCGCTTCATTGAAATTCATGGTTTCCACGATTTAGGTACCTACATTACATAGCCGTTCGCTGTTGCTGTGTGGTGTCGGCCTAGAGAATAACACCAACCCAAATTCTTCCCGCGGGTGTCGTTAAAGGCGACTAAGGGACACAAACCCTTGTGGGTGGGCAACCAGGGTGGGCAGCAGCGCCCCCTGCAGTACAATTCCACCAAATTGCGATCCCCAACCCGCATGCCCAGCGTGGGGATTATGGGCATTACCCCCTAATGGTGGCACAGCCTTGCGCTATGTCGCTCATTAGGGGAGGGCTATGTCCAGCAGTGGACTAATATAGCCTGAAGAAGAAGAAGACGTAGCCGCTTACCCACAGATTGCCAAGTAGGAAGACTGATACACAATGAACATGGAATGGCCATGGCAAACTATAAATATGAAACGCGGTCCTGGTAGCAACTATATTATACATACTAAAGGCGTAAACGAAAAAAGTTGTCAAAGGTTGTCTGGAAGAGATCGCTTTTAGCGATAAGACCGCCAATTATATACGGCAATTGTATCCGCCTGAGCGCTATAGGGGTCTTCCTTCCATCCGTCCTTGCACACGCGCGGGTGCGATGCTGTGCTCTCGGCAAAGGGGCCTAGGTACTACCAATAGTAATTTTATTATAAAACCTTTATAGGCGCCTTAGCCTGCCGAGTTACAACAACATTTGTGATCGTATGTACTAAACTGTGTTTAGTTAACCTACATTATGTAATGTTTATGAAAAATAAAGACCCTTTTTAAACAAAAAAAAAATAGCTTAGATATGTAGGTAAGCCTTTTTATGTATTTTGTTTTCTGGTGTGTACAATAAAGAGTTCTAATCTAATCTAATCTAAAGTAAAACCCTTTTCCAGCGCAATGTCATCAATTAAAATGCCTCATATTTGCGGTCACCGCGCCCAGCGGCCCTGTCGCAAACTCGACGTTACGATAACGACATGTAGTTATTGTAACTTTCGAAATGTCTCTTGCTTCTTTTTAATTATTTTTAAGTTTTTAAAAACCTAGTTAGAGGCAAAAAATTCCACCTATGCCGGGATTTGAACCCGCGACCTCTGGCTAACGGTGCCAGCGCTCTCTCAAATGAGCTAAGGGCGGCTCACCGGCACCAGTACCTAACTTTTAGAGTCAAATCCTTTTAAAGATACTTCAGCAAAGTAATTTTCACATTTTAATGCTATTATGGATTTCCGCAAAGCAACGCCTGATTCCATACAATATCCCTTTAAAGAAAGTTTTATGGGTCTAGATAGCATAACATTTACATACAAGCACATACATTGCTTCTGACCCCACACTAGGATACCCTGTGTCGTGGGAACCAGAAACAACGACATCACAAACATGTAAACATCCAAGACCTGAGGTTTTTCTTTGTCCCAGCCGGGGTTCGAACCTGAGACCTCTTGCATAGTAGGGACATGCGCTACCGCTGCGTCACAGAGTTAGATGTTAGACTAGTTTCTGTTATGTTTTTTCACATGTTTAATTACTATAAGTACTAGAATTATTATGAATACTGTGAGAAAGATTCATCGGCGAAATCATAAGGCTGAAAATGTAAAATGCTAATTAAGTTAAATATTTCATTGGAGAGCAGATTCCTTACCTATTGAATAAAAACACAGATCACGAATAAAATTATATTAAATATTACATTTTAAAAATACATATATGGAACGTTTTTAACTGCTTCTCCTATACCTTCTTAGAGCTTTCTTCATTTTGCTTTTGCACATTTATATTATTTATTATGTCATTAATCCTTAATTCAGTACAACTACTTAGCCCTTGCGCCATTCTAAAATTAGTGAACTTGTAGTAGCAATGCTATACGCTAACGGTAAAACGTCGTGAGGAAACCCGTGACTTGTGTGGCTCCGCACGTAGTGACTAGTCTTTTCTGTGGGCTAGGCCAACTAAACTGTCAGGATGGTATAGGTGCTGGGTGGTGCAAAGGCCACCAAGTGGTGGTGCTACGTATTGATATGATTTATACAGCGTCTAGTGGCATCTTCACTCACACTAGATCGGTGAAGGGACCACTCGGATGCTGAAGTGCATGGGACACGTTTTTATATGGTGTAGGCTTGCCCACCACCTATACCATGATGACAGCTTAGTTGGCCTAGCCCAGCTAAGTGTGAAGGAAAACATCGCGAGGAAGCCCGCGACTTGGTTGGCTCCGCACGTAGATGCAAAGGCCATAATTAAAAGTCCTAAAGAACCATATACACCAATATACCCGCATATGAAATAACCTTTCGTCCCTTATGCAGTCGGTTAAAATGAATAACGACATCGCAATAGCCCCCTAGACTTCGCTGTAAATCTGCTAAGTCGAATAACTGCCTACCGGTGGCGGCCGTTGACTCCACGCGGACGCTTTTCATAAAAGAAATGTGCTTTATGGCAGTGTGACGTATGCCCCCACTACATGAGGAAGAGTTACAGATAGACCGGTTCAAGTGCAAAGTAGACTGATGGGTATAAAATAACCCGTTGGTTTCGTGTAAACGCGCTAGATCCTTCTTTAGAGACCTTAGTTTCAATGCCGTTTTGGTCTGGTTTTAGATGATCTTATGTCTGTCTGCATCTATGTCAATTTTTTGTTATATTTTGTGTATATTTTTTTTGTGTATAATTTGTGTTTCGGCAATAAATATTCACTTTAACATTTTCTTTCACTTTCATTACTAAGTTCTGTGGGGCTCTAAGATTAAACTCTACCAAATGTAGTCAATAAACGTCCCACTGCAGGGCACATGCCTTCTCTCAGAGAAAAATAGTACGGGCTTAATTATGACGCGTGCCCACCGGGGATTGGTAAGTTGAAGAGTTGAGGTATTTGAACACCTCAGACACTCAGGTTTCCTCGCGATGTTTTCCTTCACCTTCTCGTTTTAGAACGGTATTGCTACTACAACTTCAGAAATGTACATCACTTAGAAAACGAAGTCATTGATACATGAACCGCCCGCACTGGGAATCGAACCTGGGTTGTTGTTATATTTTTTGAAATGCGTATTTAAAATAATACTCTCTTTTTTTCGAATCCCTGTCCTAGATGGATCGCGCCTGACACCTAAACAAAACGTAAGGATTTTCTTTAAAAACTATTCAAATTTGACTACAGTTTGATTTGTGAGCACTAAGTAAGGTGCTGTAACTAAGCGCTTTAAATGACTGAGTGACTGAGTGCTTAACGACTGCAATCTATCGACGGCAGCCGGCACCAACTGCTTAACGTCCTTGGCGAAGCACGCAACCGCTCGGAAAAATGCCACTAGCGATACTCATCCATGCACTGAACGCACCCTATGTTGCTTAACCTTCGTGATCGGATAAGGTCAATCAAGCAGCCGGGGCTGCGAGCGATCCTCATACTTTTAACACTTATTTTTTATGATGCAGTAAGTGCCGGCCTAAAACCATGAAGCTTGGAAAACCAAGAAGTAGCTCTACGTCCTGTAGTGGGCGTCAAATGGCTTATGAATTTGACGACGACACAAATTTCAAATTAATGTGAAATCCATATTATAATGAAAATTATCATTAGCCTAGAAAAATCAAGAAATAGAAGTTATGTATTCTATCAAGGAGTAGTGTCATAAGAGTTATTCATAAGAATTTAGCTAGGAAACAGCTTTTAATAAGGGATAAAACTTTACATGAACTTATCAACACATTGTGAACGAGGTCATGAAACTATGTACTCGTATTTTAAAGTCGATCTACAAAACTTTCCAGGGCTCTCATCAGAGCATTTTCCTATAAAATATCTAGAAATAGAACTCTTCTTCTGCATAACTTCAGAGAGTATATAGATAGAAAATACTTGATTGTACATTAAAATTACACCGAAATTTCTTAAACTGAGAAACGGCCTCGTAACTAAAAGTAGTCTATTGCGACAACTTTTGGATGGACCAGACATTGAAGCGCTCGTGGCCTAGCCGAAGCGAGTGATGGGAATCAATCAGTTGAGTGAAGCAACAACAGGCACGGTCAGGTGCAGGATGGGTGACCGTCCCGTGGCATTTTTTCCGAGCGCTTCCGTGCTTCGCAAGGCACGCTAAGCCGTGCCGGCTGTCACGTAATGGCAGTCGTTGAGCCATGTTGAGCCTTATGGGCGACTTGATAACTTCTGACAGTAAGGCTGACATTCAGAGACGAAAACTAAGCTAAGACCAGTCTCAGAAATGTCAAAATCACGTACTTAGAAATATTTCGTATTCAGAATCGAATGTTATCAAGTTGAGTATGAAATGGTACTTAGAAAAGTAGCCAATATTGGTGACTACGTGAACTTAGAATTGTCATCTGTCATTTGGTTCTCTTCACTTTTAGTTACATACCTTTTTGTCGTATTGTTTTGGTTTTAGTTTATGATTAGCATTGTGTTTTCTACATCACTAAAAAATAATAGACACTATAGATTTTTTTATTTATTTATTTTCACTTATACCTATCTTTACAGGCTTAGCCTAATTCGATTGGCATGAAACTTACAATTACCCAAAATATCTTATGTCTAATATTTAACCACTATTTAATTAATAATTTAATTAATTTCTTATCAATGTAACATAATTATGTAATACCAATCAACATAAGTGTTCCCCATAGCACAGCACGAACAACGCTACTCTCTTGAATTCACTCAGAGCAACATGGAAGAGGTCCGTTTGATCCGCGATGACATTCAAAATGCGTAGCGCGCGCGTCAGCGGCGCCTGCGCCAGCAGGTTAGTGCGCGCGCGCGGCAGCAGCAGCAGCGGCGGCCGGCGGCGGCGCCCCACATACTCGTCCGGCACGCACAGACTCATCACCCCCAACGCCACCGGATTGCACATCCTACCCACCAGCACTTTGTGCATATATGATACCAGTGCGAGGTCCCTCCTCACCCTGAGTTCGTTATACCCTACCATTCCTAAAATGACTTTCTTAAGACAGTTCTTCTCTTAGCTCATGCTTAACTCCGGCTCCCGATCGAATGTGAATACGAGTATTTCGGCGCTTTACTGTATGACTTTAGTTTACTTTGCTTAGACTGCTCTAAGCGTGAACTTGGGATTCGTCTCTGAATGTCAGCCTAAGACTCGCCACTGTCTTACAATCCTCCAACCCGGACTAGACCCCCCTATGGCCTAACCTTCATGCGATGCAGGAAGAGACCCGTGCCTCAGCAGTGGGGACATACAAGGGTTGACATCGAATACATGTAGAAGGAAGTAGATGTACACACAAAAATTGGTAATTGATAAGAATAATAAGGAGAAGAGCAGTATGCAGCCGTACGTGGTCTGATGACCATCAGCTAACCATCTACGTATGAAGAGACGTAGTAAAACGCATGGCAATTAAATGGCTGGAAATTACTGTAGAGTGAGCAGTCCTTTCTATGCAACCTCTGGTCATCACTAGTCAAACTAAAACTGGGGAGCTGCAGGTCACCGAATAAATTTTGTGGAAACGTTAATCTGACTTTTATAGTTTAATAGCCTCTAATCATATAGGAAGAGAGGGAAGGCAATCCGATAGTGAATTTTCCGACGTCAACTTATTTGTGGCGATTTCGACCTAATTGCTCTCATTTGTTGAAGGAAACCACTTGCATTTTAGGGTTCTTAACCGGTCAATACCACTTCAGGACAGCGTTTCGATCCGTTCCTATCCGTTTTATCCGACCACGAAGGCCATGCACGTTTGTGTTTTTGCGCGTCTGTACGTACGTATGTTCCTTTACGTTCAGAGGTCAAACAACTTAGCCAATTTTGATAAATGAGGTGTCATTTGAAAGGATGCGAATACGTTTGATCGAACCCAACATTAATTAGTCGTAGCATACACGCTCAGCGGTGTCTTTTGTGTATTTTATCCTTCGACTACCGTTCGCTCATACATTCTGTATTTGATTGGGTTTATATTTTTTCTAATAAGTATTTTTACCAAGTTGTGAACTTAAAGATATGAATCGTGGGGTAATGGGAACCAGTGGAATATTATTGTACCCTTCTGAGTACCATAGCTGCTGTTGATATACGTGATCGGAATAGGTAGATAAAAAATACCAACATTAGTGTTAAACCATCAAATGTATTAACGAACAGGAATCGAGTACAAGATGTGCAGGTGCGAACTATCTATCTATACAGCTCATTAATAAATTCCACTGCTGGACACAGGCTCCTTGCCAAACCTGCAAATTATACTATTTATTTACTAACGCTCTTTACCAAATGCACGTATTTACTGCATTGCTACTAAATAAATTTCGAAAGAAACCATACCACTTCAGCAATGCGTTCAACGCGGTGGACCATGACGTATTGTTGGAAATACTATGCTCTCTCAACATATCTCCGTCGGCAATCGGCTGGTTTCAAAGTTACTTGCATGGACGCCGGCAACGTATACGTATCGACGATTCCTTTTCTGCGTGGTGTGATACTACAGCCGGTGTCCCGCAAGGTGGCGTGTTGTCTCCACTTCTTTTCGCCATTTTCATTAGCAATATTTCTGCAACGCTTACTTCTTCCTACCACCTTTACGCAGATGATCTTCAGATTTACGCGCGTTCTCCCGTAGAGAGTCTGCCTTTGGCTATTACTAATTCTAACGCTGATCTCAAACGCATTCTGGATTGGAGCAGATCTCATGGCTTACACGTTAATCCTACCAAGACGCAAGTTATTGTGATTGGCAGTCCTAGAATGTTGTCTAGAGTTGACTGGGAACAGCTACCTCGAATTCAATTTGAAGGTGTAACAATACCATACAGTGAGAAGGTGAAAAACTTGGGGATTATTATGGACAGGTATTTATCCTGGGCACCGCAGCTGGCCGAAGTGAGTCGGAAAATATTCGCTTCGGCGGCTTCTTTGAGAAGGTTACGGAATTTCCTGCCAACTGCAACCAAGATTGCGCTTGCGCAATCTCTGTTGCTCCCTATCCTCGACTATGCTGATGCCAGTTATCTAGATTTGACCGAGGAGCAACTTAATAAACTTGAGCGCCTCCAAAACTTCGCCATAAGGTTTATATTTGGTTTACGCAAATATGACCACATTTCTGAATATCGCGCTAAGCTCAAGTGGCTTTCCATCCGCCTCCGTAGGAATGCTCACATTCTTTTCCTGCTGTACTCTGTACTGTTCAATCCAGCTACTCCCCTTTATCTCAAAGAGCGTTTTACTTATCTCAGTGACCACGGCCGGCCACTACGTTCAGACCAGAATTTGACGCTGAAAACACCTAGCCATACGACAAAGTTCGTTGCCAGCTCATTTACGGTAAGAGCGGTCCGGCTGTGGAATGAGCTGCCGGTTTCTATAAGGCGCTCCCCATCTCCTGCTATATTCAAATCTAAAGTAGTAGAATTCTTTCTTTCCAAATAATTTCTTATTCTCTTTTTGTCTGTACATAAATCCCATTTATTTTTCCCATCATGCTTGCTATTATAACTTATTGTTTATGTATATTTATAATAGTATTTATGTATGTAAGTTTATTTTATTACATATACGTATGTAGATAAATATTCGATGAGCACCAACTACCCGTCTCAATTTCTCCTTCAGCAATCTTTCCGATTTAAGGTTGCCTGGAAGAAATTGCTATCAGCAATAAGGCTGCCAATTGTACCTCTTCTGTTGTAACTGTTGTCTCTGTAATTATTTTTTGGTGTGTACAATAAAGAATATTCTTATTTTATATTCTTATCTTATCTTATACCAAGAGATTAAAAGTTGCAATTGTTTGAATACAATATATTTTTTGCTTTTCCATAATTTCTTCACAAAAAACCATATCAAAAGCTTAAGATATTTATTTTTGGTTATACGGGCCACTGCCAGGCCACTGGCTTTTTATCACAGAGAGAGAGAAAGTTTGTGCTAAATTACAGCACGTGCCCGCCGATTTGAAGCAGTGCCCGCCGGACTGGCAATTTCAAGCAGTGGGGTAGTTGAACACCTCAGACACTCAGGCATCCTCACGATATTCTCCTTCACAATAAGCGAGAGGTGTTGCAACTATAACTTCAGAAATGTATGTTTTGAAAACAAAGTCATTGGTCATGCCGGGATTCGAACCCATGAACTCTTTATTTTAGAAAATGAGTATAAAATTTCAATGAGCAATGAATTATAGACATCGATATCTTAACAAGGGTAGCGATAGATCGAGTTTGCGCGTAAAATAATCATTAATTTCACAGAAAATCTTTATTAATTGGCTGGTTCTCGTGACCAGTGTGTGTAGTTTTCAGATAAGTACCTATTTTAACACCCGGCATAATAGTGAACTACATAATACGGTTTCACAGAATGAAAAAAAAAATACAAATTGTGTTGGTGGCTTTAATAACTTCATCTCATATGTCATACCTAAGTACGTGTATCTCGTCGCCAACCTTAGGTATAGTACTATACCTAATCCCATCACTGGTAATAATTGGCACCAATTTGTTATAACACTCGCCCACCCGCGTTAGCAGGGGTCACTCAAAGTCAAGTGTTCCACGTCACAGAAAAACTCTTCCCAATACAGAAACCCTTCTCCGACAGTTTTATATACGAAACCAACTTCGCAGACTATTTACAATCATGCCATTATAGTCTTTTTGCTATCTTTACCCTATAAATTGCAGGATGTAGAATAATCTAGATATTCTGGAATACCTCCACATATCATCCTGGGCGGTTGACAAAAAGGCTGGCTTGCCAGACGCAGGCGGCCCCACATTTGCCTAAGGCTAGGCTCAGATGTTCAGGACTTTTTCGGGCATAAATTACGCCCCACTTGTCTCTTTAGATTACGCATGGAAATTTCCTTTGTCATGCAGTGTCAAAACACTGAGAGATTTTGCTCCCCTTACAATGTCACCTTCGATGCAAATATAATTTGATCTATCATCGTAGGTTATTATTATTGTGTATGGAGGACCGCTTGTTTATGGAGAAGCGCTCGTGGCCTATCCGAACCGAGGGATTGGAATCAATCACTTGAGTTAAGCAACAACAGCCGCGGTCAGGTGCAGGATGGGTGACCGTCCCGTGACTACGTCCCGTGGCATTATTTTCGAGCGCTTCCGTGCTTCGCAAGGCACATTAAGGGCGAGATAAATAGTCGTTGCTTAGCCCAAGTCCGTACTCATGCTTCCCTAAGCATAAGTTCAGGCTAACTTAGCTAAGTATCAATGCGTTACTAAAATAGACGTTTGCTTAGCTAAGCATGTTCTTAGGCCAATGCTAAGAATAAGTCCGGGTTTCGCGACATAGAGAGTACCAAAGTACTGTCTATGATAGACAAATCGATTCTTAAGCAAGTGCTTTCGCTAAGATTCGTTCTTAGAAGAGACTATTTATCTCGCCCTAAGCCTTATGTTGTATAGAAGATGGTTAGGGAAGGAGGGATAGAAAGTTCTTGATAGTGGACATCAGGTCCGCGTTTTGTAGAACTCTCTATTAGAGAAGGTCCAGGTATATGTGTATAAACCAACGAGTTTTTAATTTTATTTTTCAATTTTATGGTTACTGCTGACTTTGTTAATTTTGATGCCAGGTTTACAAAGAAGTTTTGTAGCAGCTCAGACGCTGTACCGGTAGTTTTAAAGGACGGAGATTAACAAGTAGTACAGTCTCTAATACACTGGATAACATGTCTATCTTCAAGCAATCAGTTTATATGTATCCATTGCTGGACATAAGACTTCCTTGGCGAAGGACTACATCCAGCAGTGGACAAATACAAGCGAATACGCCACGTTTTTTCTGGCTGTCAAGCCTACTTATAAGTGCTTAATCCCTAAGGCCTGAGCGATAGCGATTTTTAAATTATTCCGATAAGTTTGTTTTGGAAGGTTCAGGGACCCAATCACTCGATGTACCCACTGCCGAAAGCCAACAAATTACTGCGCGTATCAAAACAAGCCGGCAAGGTGAATACACCCGCGCGCGCTACCAATTTAATTGGGAAAATCCGGTCAAGTGCGTGTCGGGTCACGTGCTGTTTAGGGTCCATAGAAGGAGGGGTTTCTACCTATGGAAATTGTAGAAACATGGCTTCCCCCATGGATTTCCAAAAAGACCGGTTAGAACCGGTTTGCATCCAGCGTCTTCCAGCCACTTGGATGAGATCTTGGACGGCCTCTGTGGCGCAGCGGTAGCACATCTGCCTACCATGCAAGAGGTCCCGGGTTCGACCCCCGGCTGGGAAAAAAAACCCCTGGTCTTAGATGTTTACATGTTTGTGATGTCGTTGTTTCTGGCTCCCACGACACAGGGTATCCTAGTGTGGGGCCAGAAGCAATGTATGTGCCTGTATGTAAAAATGTTATGTTATGGTAT
Organism: Yponomeuta sedellus; assembly: GCA_934045075.1. NCBI lineage: Eukaryota > Metazoa > Arthropoda > Insecta > Lepidoptera > Yponomeutidae > Yponomeuta > Yponomeuta sedellus. The sequence goes on along the minus strand of OW203730.1, from coordinate 1,348,952 downwards.
GTTATAAGTTGGCTGCCTATTCATCATCGTCAACCCATTATGTCCCCACCGTGGGGCACGGGTCTCTTTACTAAGGAAGGTATAGGCCATGCTTTACCACGGGAGCCAAGTCCGGATTGGTAGAGGCTTGTAACACTAGTGGCTGGTTTTACTGTCAGAAGTTTTTAAGCCGCCCTATTACTTGTTACCTTTTAGAGCCTACTTGGCCGCGATGGTTTTTGTTTTAAGTTTATTATATGTGCTACTGCTATTTATTTTTACCGTCGTTTGCCGAATCACGGTCTCCACTCAAGAACACGTTTACTCCAACGGTTGTCGGTTCTCCGCGAGATATGCCTAGCCCCCTGTCACTTTAGCTCGCTAATTCTCTGAGCTATGTCGATAACTTTGGTTCTCTGTCGGATGCTTTCGTGACGAATCCTATCCTTCAGAGAAACTCCGAGCATAGCTCTCTCCATAGCTCACTGAGCGACTTTTATAACATAACAATAACATAACATTTACATACAGGCACATACATTACTTCTGGCCCCACACTAGGATACCCTGTGTCGTGGGAACCAGAAACAGCGACATCACAAACATGTAAACTTTGAACTGGTGGACCAGCCCTTTCGTGAGTGTCCATGTTTCGGCTCCTTATGTCACCACAGGTAGGACGCACTGATTGAAAACTTTCGTTTTTAAACATTGCGGTATTGATGACGAGAAAACTCAGCGTAGTTTCCCAAACGATGCCCGCCCCAGCTGGATCCTCCTCTTGACCTCCTTCAGTTTTTGCTTAACCTCAATATCACGTTTACAAAACCGAGTTACGTAATTTTTCCTCGAGGTTGATGAACACGAGTGTCGCTCAAATCGGAGTCTGGCAGTACCGAGTGTCCGTTCAGGAGCACGCACAAGATCGAGATTAGGTTACATAAAAACAGACAGGCAGATATTTCTTCAGTTTGGTCCGTTGTTTATGTTTAAGTATTGATATTGAAGGAACGTCCCCATCCTGCGTCCTGCATCCTGCGTCCTTATTTTCCTTACTTCAGTACTATATTTAAAAACAGCACGACGCAATTCTTCCTGGTCGATAAAATTTTTCAACATGGTCATCGCTCAAATCGGAGTCTGTACCGAGTGTCCGCTCGGGAGCACACTCAAGTACGCGTATAGACTACATAAAAAACAGAAAGACAGATATTTTTTTCTGTTTGATTTGTTGTTTAAGTATCGATACTGAAGGAACGTCTTCAGTTTCTGCGTTACTTCAATATCGCGTTTACAACACCGAGTTACGTACTGCAATACACCACAAATTGGTGTATTGCAGTACGGGAGGAGCGTTCAGGACCGCGAACAAGAACAAGTATAGGCTACATAAAAACAGACAGACAGATATTTTAAAGCCTATTTAGAGGCTAAAAATTCCACCCATGCCGAGATTCGAACCCGCGACCTCTGGCTGTCTGTGCCATCGCCTTTTCCAACTGAGCCAATGGGCGACTCACGGGCATCAGTGAAATTTCGAAACTCTGTACAATACTCTCTGTATTACGTACAGACAGACAGATAATTTTCTTCTGTTTGGTCTGCTGTTTAAGTATCGATACCCAAGGAACCTCAATGTCACGTTTAAAAACAGAGCTACGCAATTTTTCCTCATGGTCGATAAACACGAGTTTCGCACGAATCGGTGTCTGTGCAGTACCGAGTGTCCGCTCGGGAGCACGCTCAAGAACGCGTCACCTCTCTGGAGACGGCTTGCGGAAAAACTCGGCGGGAAAAATGCTCGCTATACCGTCTGTGCTACGGGGTGGTGTGCCTCGGGAAAGCGACATTTTTTTTGCTGAAAACGGTCGTTTTTAGCGACACTTTTGTGCGAAAATGTACTATGTTTTTTTTTTCATCGGTTGCGCTGGTTAGCCCTACAATTGATTTTGTACTGAAAATTACACTAACGGATCTGAAAGATAAGGTTGAATTAGAGCTGTAGTTATATACGTTATCAACCCTTGTATGTCCCCACTTCTGGGGCACGGGTCTCGTCCTGCATCGCAGAAAGGTTAGGCCAGACTCCACCGCGGGGGCCAAGTCCGGGTTGGTGGAGGATTGTAAGACAGTGGCGGGCCTTACTGTTAGAAGTTATCAAGCCGCCCATAATGCCTCTGACATGGCTTAACGACTGCCATTGCATGACAGCCGGCATCAACGGCTAAACGTGCCTTGCGAAGCGCTCGGAAAAATGCCACTAGCGGTAGTCACGGGACGGTTACCCATCCTGCACCCGACCGCGCCTGTTGCTTAACTCAAGTGATTGATTCCAATAACTCGGTTCGCCTAGGCCACGAGCGCGAGTAGTTATATACATTGTAAGGAAATCTGAGTGTCTGAGGTTTTCAAATACCTCAGTGCTTGGAATTGACAACCGCGCTAGGCACGCGCGGTAATTAAGCCCATACTATCTCTCTAAGAGAAGGACTGTATCTAAATAATATTTATAAGACACAACAGCTTTTTCATAACAAAACATTACCATTGAATATATTATATTCAATTGGGGTAATGTTTTTTATAAAAAAGCTGTTGTGCCCCAAATTTCTTAATTCCGTAGGTATATTTTTTTTTATAACATAACCTCATACCTGTATCCCAGAGGGGTAGGCAGAGACCATGTACTGCCACTTGCCACGATCCGGACAAATCACTTTCGATTCATAAACGTTCATAAGTCGTTGCATGTACGCACGCCGGTTCCGAGTACTTTTTATCTTCCCCTTTGTTAATAGGTCCTGTACTTGGTTGACGTATGGCCGTCTAGGACATCCCTGCCCTTGCACTCACATTCGCAATATATATTCGTTTCTTCGTTCATCCTAGTTTTTTTTTAATCTTTTTGTTTAGGGGCTTTGTTCGCAGAACGAGCATAGGTATAACTTGAACACCAAAAGTTTGGGGAACACTGGTCGTATGGAACGTTTATAGACTATTATTCAAAAAAAGTTCTGCGAACGACGTCTTACTTACCTCAGAAGAATGTTTGTACGTATTTAAAATTATGAGAAATTAGAAATCTGTTCCTGTAACATAAATGATAAAAAGAGAAGGTACTATTTATATAACCACTTAAATGTCTATTTGTTTAAAAAAAGAATATTCCTATACCCCGGGAATAGATTAATATTTTAAAATATAATATTTTCGTTGGTACAGTACAATGTGCAGATTCATAACTTTTATTTTATATTGACCGTCTCTCGCCAAAGCTCTTCCACACTCAGCCATACAAGACGCGACACTGAAAAATGTACCCTAAGTTATGAAAATTAAACGTTATTTGCTGAGGCAACAACTCAAGAGTTTACGGATACATTTTTAAGCCGGCGCTCACGCGGGACGGAAGGAAAGTATAAACCTGGTGACAGTTTGAAATACGCACCAATAAAAATGCGTCCGAATCATAACATGGGCGGCACAGAAGGTCGGATTGTGTCACAAATGACTTTCATTTTCTAACTTGTGTATATTTGTAAAGTTGCAGTAGCAATTTCACTCGCTAGCGGTGAATGAAAACATCGTGAGGAAACCTGAGTGCCTAAGATGTTCAATTAAATCAGCGCTTGATATTGGCAATCCACGGTGAGCAAGCGTGGCAATTAAGCCCAAACTGAGATAATGCCCTGCAGTGAGACGTACCTATGTTGACGACATAAAAAAATAATATTTTGTCTGGCTGTGCGATAAAATGATATACGAGTATATATCTATGAATCTAACTAAAAACTCTAAAACAATTAGTGAATATTTATGAGTTAATGTTATCTGCTAGGATCGTGGTAAGTGAATAGAACCTTATATCTGCCTACCTTTTTGGGATACAGGCGTGGGTTTATGTTATGCAAGCTATGTTTCAGATATTTAGCCGAAAAAACCGTGGGTGCATGCAACGATTATTGAATATTGAAGTAAAAGTGATCCGTCAGAATCGTGGCACGTGAGACCAGACCCCCCTGGTCTCTGTTTACCCCTCTAGGATAAAGGCATGAGTTCATATTAGGTATATTTTTTTTAGTGGAGGCCTAACTCCTAGTTTTAAATTTAAAGTTCAACATCAGTTGCAATAAAACAATATTCACGAGCAACTAATTATTTGATGTAACCGGATAAACTTACTAGACATTTTGTCGGAAGAGATTGAGTTTAACCGGTTAAAACAAATAATGTTTAGTACTTACGAAAGTTTTAGCAAGTAATTAGTTAGTAATTAAAATTACACGACCCTTTATGTGGTCGTTTCTCGGCTTTTTTATAGTTACTTAAATTTTTGGTATTTCTATTTTATAATATTTTAATTTTCGGACAGCAGACCAGACTTTCTGTCCTTACCAGTTAGTGCCAGAAGTGACGCGGCTCAGTACAGTGACCCGCAGTTTTATTGTCGCAAAAAGCGATGACACTTTTACTGGGGCTAGATAAATATCGCACTCTGTACCTTAGGACACGGGGTCTAATACTGTGGGATACATTCGGTAGCTACTGGGGGACCGTAGGTGTAGCGTGTCTTTGTAGATTCCGCCAATGTCTACACCGAATTTTAGATATCTAGTACGTATTATGTCTGTTACTGCGGACAGACCGACAGACAGACATACAACAAATTCTATTCATTGCATATACAAACATAACATAACATTTACATACATGCACAGACATTGCTTCTGACCACACACTAGGATACCCTGTGTCATGGGAACCAGAAACAACGACATCACAAACATGTAAACATCCAAGACCTGGGGTATTTTTTTGTCCCCAGCCGGGGATCGAACCCGGGATCTCTTGCATGGTAGGGAGATGCGCTAACGCAGCGCCACAGAGGCCGTCAATACAGACAGTTAGATGGTAGGTCGGACGGACGGACATGACGAAACGTTGCTTGTTGACAACGCTTTCCTAAGAGGGGCGTAAGTTAGAAAAAGAAATTGTGGAAGACATTGGATTATGGCGGTTCGGGTTGCTATCTAGCGCCACCAATGGAATAAAAATCATCGATATCAACCCATTAATGTCCTCACTGCTAAGGCACGGGTCTCTTCCTGAATCGTAGGAAGGTTAGGCCACTCACCACCACGGGGGCCAAGTCCGGGTTAGTGGATTATTGTAAAACAGTGGCGGGCCTTACTGTCAGAAGTTAAGTTGGCGCCCATAAGGCCTGACACGGCTTAACGACTGTCATTACATGACAGCCGGCACCAACGGCTTAACGTGCCTTGCAAAGCACGGAAGCGCTCGTAAAATGCCACTAGCGGTAGTCGTGGGACGGTCACCCATCCTGCACCTGACCGCGCCTATTGTTGCTTAACTCAAGTGATTGATTCCAATCACTCGGTTCGACTAGGCCACGAGCGCTTCAATAAATATTATAACTTGTATTATAATACGTTTTTATCTAAAAGTGAACATGAGAAATCTTAACAACTGTGACAACTATTTTTAAAACCTACATTCTTGGACGTAGGATCAACTATCTAGGACTTTCATCGATTTCCGCCAAAAACGGCTGGTTGCAGCGGAAGTCTATTGAAGTCCTAAGATACTAATACTACATTCTAGGCTATTATATTCTTTTTAATGCACTCACCCGTGCTGAGGACAATTTCAAAAAACCTATTTAAAGTCTAAAAATTCCACCCATGCCGGGATTCGAACCCTCGACCTCTGGCTGTCCAGCGCTCTTCCAACTGAGCTAATGGGCGACTCACCGGCATCAGTGAAATTTCGAACCTGTTTACAATACTCTCTGTATTACGTACAGGCAGCGACATCTGCCTGAAGTAATTTGCATCACTTGTAGCCCGACTTTGCAGTTAGGTTTTACATCGGAATGATATCGCTGCACCCACATGATTATATTCTTTTTAATGCACTAACCCGTGCTAAGGAGAATTTAGAGGCTAAAAATTCTAAAAATTTGTTCTAGGCTATATGTTCTAAAATTCGTTATCACAAATATTAAGATTTTTGATGTTTACTCTTAGAAAAAAACGTATTATCATCGATAAAATATTACTAAATTTTATCGATGGTATTATAAAACAAGTTGTGATTTTTATTCCTTTGGTGGCGCTAGGTAGCGCCCCTAAGCGCCTTAACTTTACCAGTTTACCCTAGTTCAATAAAAATGTCTTATTCCTAGTGTACTTTGTCGCTCGTAGGCGGGAAAGAATTACTCAACTTTACTCGCGATAAAAATCACACCAAGTTTATACTAGTGAAGTACCTATCTAACTGAAAGTTAAGCGTGCGCGGATATATTGGATTCTTCAAGTATTTAGGTGTATGGTATCTACATAGCAGTCTTTTTTGACTTTCATTATTTCTTATTGGTTATTTTTCTAGTTTACAATAAAGAATATTCTTATCTTATCTATTCATGTCATTACTAGCCAAGCATAAGTTATCATGGTTACTTACACTATGTTGGCATAGCCAGCAAAAACGTTTCACAATCCTCCACCAACCCGGACTTGGCCCCCGTGGTGAAGTAAGGCCTAACCTGCCTGTGAAGAAGAGACCCGTGCCCCATCAGTGGGGACAAACAAGGGTTGATAACGAACTCGCGATAAAAATCACTCGATACTAGTGAAGTATCTAACTAAAAGTTAAGCGTGCGCGGATATATTGGATTCTTCAAGTTGGTAGGTGAATGGTATCTACGAGTACATAGCAGTCTTTTTTGACCTATCGAAAAGTTGCTGAAAAGTTCAAAAACAATGCAAATGGGAGACAAAATTAAATTATGACGCCACAATTTGAAAAGAAAGCTTTATAGTGTGTGGAGCGTATATCGAATATTGATTGCTTCATATATTATTAGGCGTTACGTGTTATCTCGTGAAATGTTTTTGTGAAACTATACGCTTTTAAAAAAAGTTTAGAATAAGTTGACAACACGAAGGAGTAGGTTTACGAGTATAGGTTACATAAAAAAATGCTAAGTACAACCACATCATGATCAGACAAAGGTACCTCTTCCGTTTCAACCACATTCATAAATCGGTTTCTGTTTAGGATAATACGTCTTCTTTTTCTTCTTCTTCCAGCTATATTAGTCCATTGCTGGATATAGCCCTCCCCTAATGAGCGTCATAGCGCAAGGTTGTGCCATCATTTGGGGGTAATACCCTGAGTCCCCACGCTGGGCATGCGGGTTGGGGATCGCAGTTTCTTGGAATTGTACTGCAGGGGGCGCTGCTGCCCACCATCCGGTTTGTGTCCCTTAGTCGCTTTTTACGACACCCACCCATCAACCCTTGGTATGTCCCCACTATTAGGGCACGGGTCTCTTCCGGCATTGCAGTAAGGTTAAGCCATACACTATCACGGAGGCCAAGTCCGGCTTGGTGGAGGATTGTAAGGCATTAAGGCATTGGCGGGCCTTACTGACAGAAGTTATCAAGGCTTAACGACTGCCATTACATGATAGCCGACACCAATGGCTTAGCGTGCCTAGCGAAGCACGGAAGTGCCCGAAAAAATGCCCCTAACGGAAGTCACGGAATGGTCACCCATCATGTACCTGACCGCGCCTGTTGTTGCTTAACTCAAGTGATTGTTTCCATCATTCGGTTGGACTAGGCCACGAGCGCTTCCTAATGTCTTTTTCAAGAACATAATAATATTTATTTTCCATAGTGACCGATTACACATTCGCTCGATTCAGTTCCATAACAGTTTTGTTAGAAACATTGAAATCTAATCGCTCCAGTTTTGACAGCCTAGAAAGTGCTAGGGCTGATTTTGACTTTCAGGATACAATGTCAATGTCTGATGAAAATCCCCGACTTGCTTCAAATTGTACGTACGCCTTTTGAACCAGCTGCTACCTCTTGTTACTTCCTGTAATCGTGGAAATACACTAGTATTCCGTTGTTTGTATTTTGGAGTTGAAAACTTCCAGAATTTGGCGCTGGTATTGCATCGGTAGAATCATGGCATCATAATCGAGTGGAAGTAGGTGTGAATGGCGGTATGTATAACTTTCTGATTTGCGTACATTTGTGTAATGTACATTTGTGCAATATCTCGTTTACTATAAAGGAAAACATCGTGACGAAACGCGTGGCTTTTTCGGCTCCGCACATATAAAATAAATGTATCCTATGAATTAAGCTGAGAAAATGGTATAGATACTCAATATTGGACAAGCCGCCTCCTTCTAAAAATACGTCTCAGGTATGACAGCGTCTGAGTGGTCAGTTCACATGTATACTATAGGTATCTATTGCCACTACACGCTACATATTCGCTGCAGAGTGCTTAGTGCGAGTTTGACAGATCCAATCGAATAACTTTACTACCGCGTTAATCGAGCATTGAGTAGTGAGTATGAGTAAGTTAACTGTTCGAACTGGCAAAACGCTGTCACAGTACAACTCGCACTCGCGTTTATTCGTGTTTTGGCTGGTAAACGTGTTCACTTCTCAAGTCTCAACGTAAACCATTACAACTCGCATTCAGCAATTTTAATTTCCATACTTGTCACTAGATGGCGCTTCCTCGATGCCATAGAAATATGAGTTTACTATAACGCGATTGAGTAGTTAAAAAACTCGCACTAAGCATATATACATATATATACCTATACAATGCATTTAGTGTTCTCTATCTATGCAGTGTAGACGGTGCCCTTATCACTAAAAGTGATCTCTTCCAGACAACCTTTGCAAAGAAATCAAATCATTTGAGATTTATATTAATTACACATGCTGAGTTAAGAAAGTCATATCATCATCATCATCAACTCGTTTTATCCCCACCGAGGGGATAAAACGAGTTGATAAAACTCTTCTTTAAGGAAGGTATCGGCTATTCGCCACCACGGGGGCAAAGTCCGGATTGGTGGGGATTGTAAGACAGTGGCGGGCCTTACTGTCAGAAGTCATCGAGCCGCCTATGAGGCCCCTGACATGGATTAACGACTGCCATTACATGACTGCCGGCACCAACGGCTTAACGTGCCTTGCAAAGGACGAAAGCGCTTAAAAAATGTCACTAGCTGTAGTCACTGGACGGTCACTCATCCTGTACCTGATCGCGCCTGTTGCTGACTCAAGTGATTTGTTTCTTGATTAATTTGTTATAATGGAGTTTTTTTGTCCATTTTTTCTCCGAAATGATCTAGATTTTGAAATGGACACCTACATTTGAATTGTTACGTTCATTAAGCTGCAGTGTCTGCGCTACTTTGAATAAAACCTTTTCATTTAATTTAATTTCATTTCATTGATCCCAATTCTCTCAGAAGCGCTTGTGGCCTAGTCGAATCGAGTGATTAGAATCAATCATTCCAGTTAAGCAACAAAAGGCGCGGTCAGGTGCTGGATGGGTGACCGTACCATTACTACCGCTAGTGGATTTTTTTTTGAAAAAACCTATTAAGAGGCTGAAAATTCCACCCATGCCGGGACTCGAACCCGCGACCTCTGGCTAACCGTGCCCGCGCTCTCCCAACTGAGCTAATGGGTGACTCAATATACAATACAGAGATTATTGTAAAGAGGTTCGAGATTTCACTGATGCCGGTGAGTCGCCCATTAGCTCAGTTGGGAGAGCGCTGGTACGGTCAGCCAGATCTCGCGGGTTTGAGTCCCGGCATGGGTGGAATTTTAAGCCTCTGAATAGGTTTTTCAAAAAGGAGTTTAGGTACTAACAGTTTTTTCCGATACAAAAAATACTGAAACTTGGCGTGTATTGAAGCTGAGGAATCCTGTCACTCCGATCCTTAGAGAAAAGGGTTCGTAAATAAGTACCTACTCGTACATAACTACCAAGCATTCTATCGTAAACTAGATACCTAACTGTTGTCAGAATATGAAAGGGGGAACGCAGCATTCAGCGATATCCAGTTACATGAGCGAATTTACGTGTACCTACGCGTTTTTTATGCGTGTTTTATGTGTAAGCTGTAGCGGGCTATCGATAGCGTCTCTTTTTGCTTTATTTTAGTTGTCTCTGCTTTTACAAATTTCATAGTGAAGAAATACGCCGCGAAGAAATAGAATAGAATTTATTTCTTCCAGAAAAATCATACGTAGTGTTTCTAAAATTAGAACTACGCTAGGTACATTTTCTGTTGCTGAACTAGGCGTGAACGGTGAACCTGTACTTCAACAAACAGCGCCCCCACCCGGAAAAAATATACAGATAGAACTAGTTACAAAAAAGTTTAGAACAAATGAAACAGTTTCATTTGTTTGCATATTAAATGATTTTAAAACCCTATTTAGAGGCTAAAAATTCCACCCATGCCGGGATCCGAACCCGCGACCTCTGGCTATCCGTGCCAGCGCTCTTTCCAACTGAGCCAATGGGCGACTCACCAGCGTCAGTGAAATTTCGAACCTATTTACACTATTCTCTGTATTAGGTACAGGCAGCGACATCTGGCTGAAGTGGATTGCATCACTTAAAAATTGTCCTTAGCACGGGTTAGTGCATTAAAAATAAAAATAGTATAAACAGTTTAAATGTTAGTACAAAATATGCAGTGCAATCTTTTATGTTACAACTATTAATTAAATCTTATAAATCTAGTATAGAAAACAAGTGGGTATAGTGTAAGGACCTCCTGGTGTGTAAATGTGTGAGTGTGTGTATGTGTGAGAGGGTGTGTGCTAGATGCAATTCATGTAGGAAACTTCTATTTTGATTTCTAATGTAATGTTAGCGCTGGAAATCAGCGGTGGGATCGTGTGGCGATCAAGTCGCTCTGTGAGAGGATCTTTGCAGTGCACTAAAGTGGTACGTATACAGGGTATAAAATAATATCCATGCTCAACTGAAAATACAAGGTGCCATTGACTAGGACTATTTTTGCTACGGGACAGGAATCGAATGGAAATTGCGAAAACAAATTCAGCTGTTCTATACTGGGTGTCATCTGCTGCGGTAATAGTATTTACGGAACTTCTTTTTCTTCAGGCTATATTATGTACTCCACTGCTGGACATATCCCTCCCTTAATGAGCGCATAGTGCTCTGTCTTCAGCTTGCCGCATCCAGCATCTGCTGGCAGTTTTTCGCAGATTGTCATCCCGCCTGGTCGGAGGGCATCCTAGAACGTTTGACGAGTCGTGGTCTCCACTTAAGAACACGTTAACTCCAAAGGTTGTCGGTTCTTCCGGAACAGCTTTTTTCTAATATATAAGGTTAGTAAAAGTATTGCGTAGGTACTGTCGAGTAAAACCCCCTTTTCGGACGTGTGTATATAAAAATAAGTATAAATTTTATTTAACAAGATTGACGACTTCTGTAGCGCAGCGGTAGCGCATCCGCTTACCATGCAAGAGGTCCCAGGCTCAAACCCCGGCTGAAAAAAAACCCAGGTCACATGTTTCTTATGTCGCTGTTTCTGGTTCCCACGACACAGGGTATTCTAGTGTGGGGCCAGAAGCAATGTATGTGCCTTTATGTAAATGTTATGTTAAGATTACGTATAGGTACATAAAACACATTTTAGCGAATAGCTCTAGTACCTGAAACTTAGAGAAATATATAGATAGTTAAAATATTCTTAGAAACACAATGTTGTCAAAAAGAGGCCAGTCTCAGCATGATGATAAAGGAGGGCTGTGGCGCTGGGAATAATGTTATACCCGGTATAAATTTTAGACTTACGCATCAGTTATTCCGTAACAAAGAGTATACAATCGATATAAACATAATTATCGAGCCGATATAAATAAAAATACTTTTTACGTCAATATTTCAACAGTCTCTTCAACGGTTTGCAGGAATAGAATGATTAATTAAAACTGTTTTTATACAATTTTACTGTTTATTTATTGTTTATTACGTTTTTACAATTTTCCGACGTTTCGGAAATTAACGTTTCGATTTTCACTATTACCCGTGTCAGTTGTCTACCGTTGGGAAATCTCTGTTACAGAGGGCTCACCGAATCTGCGACAAGGATCATCTACCTGCGGAACTCGAGCAAGTCAAACGAGTACTTCGTGCAAACAAGCTGCAAGTTCCGCGTGTCCGGAGGATGTGTCAAACCGGACACAGTCGAGCGAGTTCCAGCCTACCTGCCTTTCGTGAGAGGAGTGACAGACAAAATTGGGAGTATTTTGAAATGCGCTTCAATCAGAACCATCTACAAGCCGCCAAGAAATATACACCAATTCATGCGAAGTGTCAAGCACAGGATTCCCTTACAATAGTCAGGAGTATACAAGCTCGACTGTGAATGTGGTTGCTCGTACTTTGGTCAAACCAAGCGTACCATAGCTGAACGGGTGAAGGAACATACCGCGGACGTGCAACATAAGCGCTCTGGTAGATCTGCAGTCAGCGAACATACACTTAACGGTACCAACCACTATATACATTTCGATAAAGTTAAAGTTCTAGCCCGAGAAGACCGTTTCTTCCCTAGAATGATACGCAAGGCAATAGAGATCCGCCGGCATCTAAATTTCAATAGAGACCGTAGTTGGAACATATCGGTAACATGGGAACAGTGCTTAAGTGCATGAGAAGTTTGACTCTAGAGTTAATTTTAATTTCAATTAATAATCAATATTTTTAAGTTCATGTAAAATTATTAGATTATAAATTTAATTTTTATTTTAATTTCTAATAATCAATATTGTTGACTTTATACAAAATAATTGGTTTTCCTATTTTAGAACGCAACTTCATAATTAACTTTTGTAATTTTTGCCGAGGGTAGTAAACTAACAGTTAATGCTTTCAAAAAGATGCCTGTCACCTCAGACATCCGAAACTACGGCACCTGAAAAAGTGCCGAAACGTCGGAAAATTGTAAAAATGTAATAAACGAGTAAAATCCGTATAAACACTTGTTTAATCATATCTAGTGCTCGTGTTAACCTTAGAAAATAGGAATAGAATGCTTCTTGCATTTACTCATACCTAGTGCAATAAACAAACAATGAAAAACGGCATTTTACCGAGCGTTTCCGTGCTTCGCGAGGCACATCAAACCCTTGATGCCGGCAGTCATGTCTTATCGGCTTGATAACTTCTGACAGTATATAAGGCCCGCCACTGTCTTACAATCCTCCTTGAACCCGGACTTGGCCCCCGTGGTGGAATATGGCCTAACCTTCCTGCGATGCAGGAAGACACCCGTGCCCCAGCAGTAGGGACATACAAGGATTTACATCGAAAGATAATAATTATTGTATTTCAAGATAATTCCAGCCACGTCGTAGACTCAATTTGATCAATTACTATAACTTATTATCTGAGACATGTATTTTAAACTTCAGCGAAAACAGCGTCCTCTGTTTATTACTCTTTCGCAGACTGAACTTCTAATTCCCTACTAAGTACTTAGTTAATTTCCAGTAGTGAGTAAATACTTTTGTTGAAGCTTGCAGCATTAACTAGTTTGTATAAGACCTCTTTAGATACAGATACTAAGACTCAACACTGCTTAATTCGCTCTAGCTAGTAGGTTTACCTATATATAATCTCATGAAACAGAAGATTCCTAAAAAATCACATCTTTTTACTGGGCTTTGTTTATCTTTTGTCGACCTCCAAAAACCATTGTGTTATGACTTTATGAGCGAATAGTTTTCGGGTGCATTTGTTGTTGGGTGATCCAACCCGGACTTGGCCCCCGTGGTGGAGTATGGCCTAACCTTCCTCCGATGCAGGAAGAGACCCGTGCCCCAGCAGTGGGGACATACATTGGTTGATATCGATCCACCGCAATCCTGGCTGATAATCAATCCTGCAATCCTGGTTCGGGTCATGATTTTGAAATGTATCTTCATGTACGCAGCATTATACCGTAGCACTGGGAGTCGAAGTACTGAGAGTATATTTAAGATGGTATAACATAACATAACATTTACATACTGGCACATACATAGCCTCGGGCCCCACACTAGGATACCCTGTGTCGTGGGAACCAGAAACAGCGACATCACAAACATGTAAACATCCAAGACCTCGGATTTTTTTTTTGTCCCCAGCCGGGGATCGAACCCGGGACCATCTCACATGGCAGGTAGATGCGCTACCGCTGCGCCACAGAGGTCGTCAAAACCGAAGATCAATGTCTGTCCTTCTATGCCGTGTTAACTATCTTCCTTGCAAAAGCTAAATTAAACCGCTCAATGGTCCTCCTTCAATTCGTCCTTACAACTCCCTATCTCCATTTCTGGCTAGGTCATTGAACTCTCCACCAAGCAACTTACAAATTGAAAACTTAAACTGGAAAAGTTTGGTCGGAAACGATAACTTTCCGATATCTTATCGACTTCCTTTAAGTTGTGTCATCTTTTGGCTAGTTTACTGGTACTTAAGCATGATCGGTAAACTTTAGCAAGGGGGGAGAAAGTTTTAAATCGAACAGCGTTGAAAACAATCTGTTTATTTATTGCCCGATGATACAGCTAACCTCACTTCTATTTTGTTTTGTAGTGGATTAACAAAAGCTATGAAATACTCGTATGCTTCTCGATAAAATATGTTTTCAGAATATCCTGCATGAACCAATATAGATAAATGTATACTGGTTAAAACACTACTACTTCTTGGCTATCAAAGATAACGGTATGCCTAAGGGTAACGGATTAGAGTCAACGTCTGCCACAGGTAGACACGTCTTTAAATTATTTCTAAATTGTGAGCCAGTTCACAGGCCACTAAGAGATAGGCTCAAAAGTCTAACAAATTTGAAGAGCTCCTATGTAGACACTTGAAGCAGGTTGCTGGTCGGCAGTGGCTGGATGATGATGGCCGAAGTCGATGGTGGCTGGATACCTTGGGGGAGGCTTATGTCTACCAGTGGACTAGTAAGGCCTGATTCATCGACACCTGAAAAAAAATTAATGAGTAATATTTTAAGTAGCGCAGAAACTATCTCTTTCAAATAAAAATAGTTGACATCAATATACAATTTACAATTTTTCTATTTTATTAATCTATTTACAATTTATGCAACCATCACAACTGACATTGCCCTATCAATTATTCTATCCTAATTATATTTTTACAATTTATGCAATTATCATAACTGACATTCAGCTAACATTATCCAGCAGTCCACTTTGTTAATTCAAAGTTTGACTCGCTACTTATAGTAAATAACTCACTGTCTCTTATTTATTTATTTGCTTAATCTCATTTACGATTTTGTTCAAGTTCGTACTAGGTATCTCTCCGAGGCCTGCATGCCGCCTCACGGGTACTGACGGAAGACCCGCGCTGGAGTATCATATCTCCAGCTTATGCTGAGTCAGAGCCACAGAACAATTAAACCAATAGAAGAAACGATGGTCACGTGACAGCGTACAGGCCTAATTGTCAAAACGATGCCTTAATGCCCTGAGTAAGAGTCCAAATTAAGATGGTAATGTAACTTACAATAGTGGCAGCACTCTGAATGTTTTCAAATTTAGTCGGGTTATCGCAAGTGCAAAATCTGTGAAGACGTCGTCGGATTATTTTAGAAAATTGAAATAACTAAAATATTTTGGTGCACACAACTTACCCTGGGATATTGTACAATAAATGCACAACGAGGTGAAAAGTGCGTGGTGGCTGCAGGTCACATAAGAAACAAAGAAAACGGAGATTATAATATGAACTTCCAAAGGTGAGTACCTAAAACCTATGTTTTCTCGCATAAAAGGACCAACGGATAAATGATCACTTTGTAAATAAACTTCCTAATGACTCAATAACCAAAATTACCGTAATTGTTGCTTCTCGAACCCTTCTACGCTCTAAAATTAAGAAGATAAACCAATCCATTTGTAGGTTGTCCTAGTGATGGGATGGCAAAAGCATGGTCGATGAAAATTCGCCTCAGTAGTAATACTTGTTCATCACGCCTTCTTAGTACATAATCCATTGTTTCTTCTTGTTCAAGTTTTCCCAAATTGATAAATGGAAGCAAAAGCACGCAGAAATAAGAAACAGGACAAAAACGACTGTAAACTGCGCTCAAGGCACTTTAGACCCGAGTGATTGGGACGAAGAAACTTATTGCGAACACGCCTGAAGGAAAATGTGGTGCCCACCTTAGGCCAGTAAAAATGGAAGTAATGGTGAGAAAGTTAAACATTTGTTGCAGAATATGTACCTCTACCTTTTCATATACACTTATCACATGTTTTTACAAAACAGGATGCTCCCAGGAGTTTATTTTGTATTCGAGCATAACGAGAATAACTATGAAAACTTACAATATTTTTTTTCCTTTGCCATACTTCTTTAGTTAAGTCTACTACATCCAAACAGTGTCCCAGGCACCACAACATCCGAGTGGTGCCTTCATCCATTTAATTCATTTAACAGTTTATCTTTATTTCAAAATTTCTAAATCGTAATAAGTAAACAGTGTGATATGAGAATTGATAATATAAAAAAAAAACAAGCCCGAACATCCCACATCACGATGTTGCTTATATTAAGACTTCTACGTGTACACAATTTGTTTTCCAAACCCCATCAGCTGTTTTATGTTTGTCCTGAATTTAAATCTCACCCAACGACACTACAAACTACCATAGACTTACCCACAAAAAACCATCTCTCCAACAGTATAAATCATAGATAAAGAAAAGTTGAAAGGTAAAAACAAAATGTTAAATGAATGGACGTCAAAGCTGTTAGTTTCACAATTGATAAATTATGTGGTGATCACCTTATTGCAAAAAATATCTGACTATATAGATGCAAATTGTACCTTACTTCAAAGCATGTAATTAATTATCAGGATCAGTCAATAATAGACGTAGCTTGTAACCCAAATAGCTTTTATAAAGAGATCTAAAACGAAAGTGTTTAAAAGTGGAATATGTTATTATTTAAGCAGCTCTCTTTTGTAGGTACGCCTTTATTAAAAGTTTCTGTTTGTTTTCAGGTCAGTACTGAACATGGGAAGTGAGCAAAATGTCTGTTATCTGCCAATGCCACGGTCATATTCTTCTTTCTTGATCAAATTTACTGCAGCCTGACGTAGTTGATGATCCTTATAGTCTTGCGTCCGAAAATTCCTTTGTTGATGTGGTCATCAACCCCTATACCTGTTGTCTAAAATCTGTCAATGAAACGTATTCAAATATCAGAATTCATCACTTGACACATCAAATTACTGCATCCATCGAATTACTGAATTATTACTTGCAATAATAATATAATATTGTGATAATTTAATACGACTTTTAGCGACAAATTGCGGTCGAAGATGGATTTACCTAGTCAATATTAGCAATAGTATTTTCCTTTTCAAATTTCATTGCAAGATAAACAACTTTTTAATATAAGGACCTAGCTCGATCTGTATTTAAAAATGGGAAGAAGAAACGTAACGTAAATTTGGATGTCGTTACGGATTTTATTCAGGAAGAAATCTGAGACGGAGTATTATGCTGACGTTGACGAATATAATTGTAAATTCACTATTTTGTATAAAAAAGTGTTGCTTTTTAAATTATTGTTACTTATTTTGATTAAACATGATTTAAAACTTATATACAAAGCAATTTATTATAATTATTTACTTGATTTAGTCCAAGGTGTCTTCATTTTTCAACGTTTCTATCGATATCGATGGAGAGTTAGGCCTATCCCTAGTCGGTAGCGTTTGACAGTAGGGCCTGTACGTACCTTGAAATCGGTGCATTGATAAACGTAGTGCCATCTCTTTTTTTCTTATGGAAGGTTGGTTAGCGAAAGCAGGACAACATTACTGTCGAAGGTTTCTGCGAAGTTACTGCTACCCCTTGGTCAGAGCCCTTTTGCACTTGCCACACCCACAGTACTCACACTGGAAAATGCTCTGTGTCTGTGTTTCATTGTGTATCGTATGTGTTGTTGCTTTTCTTCTCTTGTACGTATAGTCTGCTTAATATTGTTTTTATTGCGTGTGTGTGTAAGTGTAAATAAATGATTAATCAATCAATCAATTCATACACTCAAATTACCTCATTGCTGACTGTTAGCAAACAGTAAGTATTGCATTTAAAGGCAACTTGCACCAAATCACTGGGTAAAAAATTAAATATTCTAAATACTTATCCAGCAATAAACAAATAAAACGATCATTGATAGGGTTGTCAGTCTAACAATTTATCAATGAACAGTTCTGAAAATGTCACCGTGCAACAAGTTTTTTACTTACCACTGGTAAAAAAAAACCAACAAAAAAACAAAAAACCACTGGTACCAGAGCTTACCCATTGATAAACAGGTAGTGCTACCAGATATCTTTAGCCGTATTATATCAGTTAGTAAGTTGTGTATGGGTTATTGTGAACCCTTTTAATGCTCCTAAATTGACAGAATAAAAATAATGCAAAGCCCACCGAAAGTTCAGAAAACACACTTAAGATGTCTAATATTTAGTTAATAGATTTTATTGCCGCTTCATTCACCTAATTCACATACCTACTGAAAGTCTCCACGACCTTCTCAGAGCTTAATTACCAATTGACATTTCGCCCCTTACCCAAAACAATGAAATAAATTAACAAGCCGTAAAGCCCTTTCGGGTCCTGAGCGTGCAATTGTGCAAGGGCCGCCGGGCATCGCAAGCAGCGTAGGCCCTATCAAACCGAAGGTCATCCCGGAGGGTCACGTGGCCTTGTGACCCTCATTTCAAGCCGTGTAGCCCTAAAAGTTGCCCTTCCACGGATATAAAGACAAGCGCGAACGACCCAAAACACACACGTATTCGAGAGTCTAACTTATGTTTGTGGAGTTTGACCCACTGATTTTATTTAAAGGCACCTACACACAATCCTATATATCGATGACATTGGAGACTTATTACTTATTAATTTTATTTGTCTCCAATGTCATCGATTTGAGGCCTCATTAACCCATTTTAAGGACTACTTGCAAGTTTTTTCGGTTCCACCGACGTTTTATTAGCGTCTAAAAGCGGCCGCATTTTAATGGAAATCGATTTAAGCTCTACATTATTGGCCGCGAATTCTCTTTGTTTCGTTATCAACCCTTATATGTCCCCACTGCTGGGGAACGGGTCTCTTCCTGCATTGCAGGAAGGTTAGGTCATACTCCACCACGGGGGCCAAGTCCGGGTTGGTGGAGGATTGTGAGACAGTGGCCGGGCCTCACTGTCAGAAGTTATCAAGCCACCCATAAGGCCTCTGACATGGCTTAACGACTGCCATTATATGACAGCCGGCACCAACGGCTTAACGTGCCTTGCGAAGCACGGAAGCGCTCGGAAAAATGCCACTAGCGGTAGTCACGGGACGCTCACCCATCCCGTACCTGGCCGCGCCATTCTCTATGTAGGTTCTATAAATTGATATAAGTATCACTTTTAAAAACAGAATTATAAAATAATATGGTTGATTAATCGCTCGTAGCCCTGGCTAACTAAGTGATCTTAAATGATCACGAAGGTTAAGAAACATAGGGCGCGTTCAGTGCATGGATGGGTGTTCGTCTATGGCTAACGTTAGTGGCCTTCTTCCGACCGGTTTCGTTGTTTGCAAGGCACCTTAAGCAGTTGGTGCCGGCTGCCGTCGATAGATGGCAGTCGCTAAGCCAAGTCAGAGGCCTTAGGGCGGCTTGAAACTTCTGTCAGTAAGACCAGCCACTAGTCTTGCAAGCCTCCACCAATCCGGACTTGGCCCCCGTGAATTACGGCCTATACCTTCCTTAAGGAAGAGACCCGTGCCCCTCGATGGGGACATATTGGCTTGATGATGATTGTTGATTAGAGAACGTTGTGGACTGAAAGCGGATGTAGTGACTAGAAAAAGGTATAATGACGAAACAAATATATTGGGAATGTGGTAAGGGACGTCCCAGGCGGACATACATCGACCAAATAGGGGATATATTAGCAAAGGGGAAGATAAAAAGTACCCGAAACCAGCGTGAGACAACTTATGAAACGCAACAACTTATGAACGTTGATGAGGCGAAGGCGATCTGTCAGGATCGTGGCAAGTGGCAGCCCCTGGTCTGCCTACCCCTCTGAGATACAGGCGTGAAGTTTTGTTATGGTTAAAATCGGAAGTCACTTAAGAAGGCTTCTCACGAACCGATTCCCATACAAACGAAGTTTGGTTCTAATTTTCAAACGGCGCATGCCCATTGAATGAATCATCCTCAGTCACAGATGACATAAATAGAGTTCAAATGCCAAGTTTCATGTAACTCCGTTCGGCCGTCATTGATCCAAACTTCGCATTTATAATATTCGTGAATATTTAATTAAATATTAGTCCAAAAAATTCTAAATCACATCCCGCGTCCCCCGCCAGTGAAACTCGAAATATGGCGAAGTCAATTCTTCTTACGTAGCATATTTGTTTGTAGTTAAATAAATCATTCGTACATTCATTTATTCATTCAAAGTCATTAGTTCGTTCAATTTATTTGTCGGGCATTAAACTCAAGGTACAGTAAAGATGGAGATGCGATAAGATAAAGTGGATTTGGATTAGATAAGAGAAGTAGAACATTGGACTCGGAAGCGAGAGACCCAGGTTCGATTCTCAGTGCGGAGTTATTTATATTGGCTCTTTTAGCAATATAACTCGTTAACGTTGAAGGAAAACATCGTGAGGAAACCTGAATGTCTGAGGAGTTCAAATACCTCAGCTCCTAAAATTGCCAATCCACAGTGGGCACGCGCAGTAATTAAGCCCATACTCTCTCTCTGGGAGAAGGACAGTGCCCTGCAGTGGGCCGTTTATACGCTACATAAAGAAAGTAAAGATGAATATGTTTGTGCCCGGAAATGACCGTGTGAACCGGATACGCTCCGGTGCGTTTACCGCTTCATTGGCGCGTGTTTATTGCTAAAAGGGTAAGGTCCTCGCTCTCTCCCGCTAGGCGAAAAACTGCCGCCTTATGATTTATTACCGACTGAGACTGTAGGCGCGTGTACTTTATCTCCCTGCTGTCAGGAGGCCTGTTCGCTTATGCTTTACGCTGGGTACACAGGGTGTTTAGGAAAGGTCCAGTGAAACATAAGGATGTCCGTCTAGTCATCCTAACAATAGTTTCGTTATAAAAGTCATCAGATTGGTCTGAAGTTAGCAGATTTAGAAGTGAAGGTGTGACGACGCTGCCTAACACGCAAGAGGTCCCGGGTTCGAACCCCCGCCTGGGGACAAAAAAACCCCAGGTCTTGGATGTTTACATTTTTGTGATGTCGTTGTTTCTGGTTCCCACGACGCGGGGTATCCTACTGTGAGGCCAGAAGCAATGTATGTGCCTGTATGTAAATGTTATGCTAGGTTAGTATCAGGGAATTGAATTCTTCTTCAATACGGGGCGGGGCTGTCTTGCCGCATTTTTTTTGGGATTGCTGGACGGACGTTGACGTTTCCTAGCGTTTCCTGCAATTCATACTAGAAAATAAAAAAAAGGTTAGAAAATATATTTTATATGTTAACTAGGCACATGTAATTCTAATTTGAATCTAAATATTTTTTTCGATTTTTTTACATAAATAATGTTTCACACAGGAAAATATCACTCACATTTTTTTCGACATTTTGTAGTCAATGTTTTTGCTATTAAGAAAAGCATTCCTGTTGGTGTTAAGACACCAACAGGAATGTGAAGTGCTATTAAGATAGCACTTCACTTACAGTTCTGCCAAACTCGATAAAGAATAGAGGTAGACAAACCAATTTAGGGTTATCACTGACTCACGTTTTACAAATCTTCTATTGTTTACATGATTATAGCCTTTTACTTGCTAAGTATTTATTAACAATTCCTATTGCAGCACATTTAACTAGAATCACTCAAATAACATGCATATTACCTTGTTATTTCGAAAAACTATAAAAAATTCGACATTAATTTTACGCGACAGCCCTACAGAAAAAGAAACATGGATGAAATTCAGGTGTGACAAACATTTTAGGAAATTTAGTTTAGTTTAGTCAACAAGTGGCATATATGCCACATATTATATGGCATATATGTGTGACAAAATGGCCCAAGACAAAAATATAGATTGCCCCCATATTATTGTGAATTAAATCCGATAGAAATCATATGGGGGCAAGTAAAGGCCATGTTGCTGCCAAAAATAAAACTTTTTAAATGGCTGAACTAAATAAAGGTCCTGTTAGATGAGGCAATAAGTAAAATTACTCCAGCAGCATGGCAACGTTGTGTTGAACACGTAATTAAAGAAGAGAAGAAAACGCCGAATTTGATGGTGTAATGGATAATGCTATAACTTGAATTTGCGTAAATCAAATTTTTATGAGTGATTCCATCCATTTTAAAGCTTTTATTGACATACATTTATATTGTTTTTAATTAGCAATTGTATAGAATGTTTTACTTCAATTTTTTTTGACATCGTGATTTAATTTAAATTTTATTGGAATTGAATTTATTTTTATCTATATTTAATTTTTGCTTCTCATGTTTGATGTATTTGATTTGATTTAATTTCATTTGCTATTGGAAATCAATGTGGCTACAAGCTATTATTTATATTAATTTGTTATCTTACGTGATTCCATCCATTTTACCCATTGTCAAGTGTTTTTATTGACATCCCTTTATACTGTTTTTATTATTATTTGTATCTAATGTTCTATTTTAATTATTATTGACATTTAACTAATTATGATTTAATTTAAAATTCATTGGAATCCAATGTATTTTTATCAATTTTTTTATTTTTGCTTAGCATGTTTAATTTATTTGATTAGGATTCAATTTAATTTTCTATTAGAAATCAATGTGTCTGCGAACTATTATTTATATTACTCAGCTACCGCAATAGGATCTCCTGTAATGATAGCTGTAAGTTATGGTAATAAATAAATAAATAAAAAAAAAAAAAAATAATGACACTGATTAATTTATAACTCAAGTCTCCGGAGACACAAATTCATCCTCCTCTTTGACCAGTGACAGTGATGATTAGTGTGAACATATGAATAAAAATATATACAAAGAACTTTCTTTTATTTCAATATTTGCAATAGGTCCCAATCTCCTCATTTTCATAGTAGCATCTATAAGTACTTATTAATAATATAAAGTTGAAGAGTTTGTATGTTTTTTGCTTAAACGCGCTTAATTCTATTAGGAAAATCATGCGGCATGGCTCGCGTAGATGTTTGTTAATCTGTGTTTCATATTTCAGTGTTGTCATATGTCATATTCAAATCGGTTAAGCCTTTCACTATAAAATCATAAACATATAAACATAAATAAGCATTTTACATTAGTAGGAGGAACAATTATTATTTTTATGAAAACATTTTTAGAAAAGGTTGTTCACATCTGCCTTTTAGGTGTAAACAAGTCGTTGCCTAGCAACGGTTTGTTTATCGCCATTCGTTATCGAATTTGGCTCAGGTATAAGTGTCAACGAATCTTCCTGAAACGTCCTGTATGGTCCGCCGTAAATTATGGTCAACCCATTACAGGCTCGGCGATCCTGACTTTAGAAACTGGGAAATTATGTTTCAAAGTCCGTGTTTTCTAATGATAAATTAAATGAATTTCGTGAAGCGGTCAAATGTCTTAACTAGCTCTATAATTGTGCCCAGAAACGAATTTTTATAAGGAATAAATATAAACATTCATGGACATATTACACAGATCTCGTTAGTCCCATACGAAGTACAACAAAATGATTTGTATTACAGGCAGAATAGATTTAATACAATAAATACATAGATAACATCCCAAACCCGAGACCGAATAGAAACGTTCGTTTTCTATTTTAAACCGGCCGGGGATCGAACCCGATACCTTCTTTTTTACCGACGGCGTGCCAAAACGCTGCGCCATCACTCTTGACCTCTATCTACCCCGATATTATGTTCTTTGTATATGTTAATAGAATAAATTTCTAGATTCGAGTTTGATTTAGCTATTTTAATCAGTGTTGTACATGTGAAGACTGTTGGTACAGTTATACACAGAAGTGTTGAGCCAATATTTGTTTGATGTACTATGTACAGATGAGTACGAAAGTGTTAGATTAAGAGGGCGTATTGGAGATGATATTTACACATGTATTGACCGAGTTTGCCCAGGGAAGCCTGGTCAACTGGTCACACGCATATTAAAGAGGTTCAGGTTATAGGCGTTCGGACAAACGGATGCCGGCAAGGTGCGCATTATGAAAGTTGTTGAAAAGAACTCAGTGCCGAGGTTCAGAATGTCAAACAAATAGGTTTTTTAAAATTTTCCTTAGCACGGCTTAGTGCATTAAAAGGAATTTAATCATGTGGGTACAGCGATATCATTCCGATGTAAAACCTAACTGCAAAGTAGGTGCTCGGGGTTGCAAGTGATGCAAATTACTTCAGCCAGATGTCGCTGCCTGTACGTAATACAGAGAATATTGTAAAGAGGTTCGAAATTTCACTGATGCCGGTGAGTCGCCCATTAGTTCAGTTGGAATTTTCAGCCTCTAAATATAGGTTTTTAAAATTGGCACGGGTTAGTGCATTAAAAATAATTTATTCAGAATGTCAACCAAGTATGGATACGGTATCCTGCACTACGTCTGGTGTTCCGATTGCGGAATAGAGACATCGATATGTTTTCACTTTTTCAAAATTATTTATTTGTAACAGTGGTAACAATGATAGGGTCGAATCCTCCTATTAAGTTTACACCTGTATTAGGAAGAATTCGCTCTTCCGGCCGATTAGTTGTACTAATTATAAACAAAGTTGACAGTTAAGCTTAAGTATTAATTTTAATTTTTTTTTATGTTAATAATAAAAATTAATACTTTATTAATTCATTTGCCTCTTAGTACATACAGGGTAACAAACTAAGCCTAAAACACTGTTGATGTTCTTTGTGTTGAGTGTTGATGATTTTTTGATGTTAATTAGTGAGTACACAAATACGTATACTTACAAGTTACGTGGTTTCAGATTTCATTTTGTTTTTTTTTTAAGTAGTTAGTGGGTTCATTCCATCGGCTCCCGCCCACAAGCAAACAAACCGTTGAAGGTACTCGATTTAATATCAGGAAAGATCAGGTTCGAACCTCGGCTGGAGCTTTATGTAACTAGGTAGTACCACAGATTAAGAAAAATCTGTGTAGTTTTTTTTTTAAGACGAACTCTGTGGCGTAGCGGTAGCGCATTTGTATACTATGCGAGAGGTCCCGGGTTCGAATCCCTGCTGGTGACAAAAATAAACCCCAGTTCTTGAATGTTTCTGGTTCCCACGACACAGGGTATTCTAGTGTGGGGCCAGAAGCAATGTATGTGCCTGTATGTTAATGTTATTAAGATCAGACAGATCGTTTACCTAGCTCACCCATTAATTTCTTTAATTCAAGAAACATAAGCCACCATTCCGGTTTACAGATAATGCTCACTCGAACTAGGCTAGACAATTTAACGTTATTGAAAAGTTATTTCTGTTCAATCGATGAACTAACACTGCGGTCAATAAACCGAGAAAAACAAACGAGAAACACCCGAAAATAAGTTTCTGTTCTTCGTGGCTTCATAAAAAATCTGTCAATGGGGAACCTGCACAGAAAATATTTTAATTTCAATGAAGAAGCCATGGTTAAAGAACAATAACGGTGTTATTTTTTTTCTCTACGACTAATAGTTTTAATAACAATATTAACCAGTCGAAAGATATTTCAGCCACGTGGAATAAATGCGCATGATACAAATAGGGCTTAAACTACAACGACGACGGCGCACTTATTGGCCCATACTGCATGTAGCGTTTATGTTTTTATTTATTTCGTAAAGTAATATTTTATGCTCTACATCACTTAGAATAGTAAAGTAGAAAAAAAACGTTTAGATTTCAATAAAAGAAAAACCAAATAATTTTTTTTATAAACTTTTTTAATGTTTGAATCTATTATATTATTTTTAATGCACTAACCCGTGCTAAGGACCACTTTAATTTTTGAATCTACTTTATCAATTTTTTTTATTATTATTATACGACGACGACACTAAGTTTAGCGCAAGTTCCCTATTAGCTGTGACGTCACGCGATCGTCAGCCGTCTTTATGCCACGCGCTGCCTCCGCGGCACGTTTGCGCGGACTCGCCGTACCAGACGCCTTTTACATCATTTATTGGTTTAGGACACGACTACACTGGGAAAAATACTGAAAGAGCAAATTTCAAATTAAAATTAAAATTAATTTATTTGTGGATCATAGGTAATTATTTTACATAATTGGTGGTCAGTCTTAAATTACAGATCACTATGGTCCTACTAGTAATAGGCATACAAATATAATAAAGTTATTAAGAGGGTAAACAAGTTACAATGTGTCATTTAGAAAGTCTTCAATTTTATAATAATATTTTTCAACAAGTAGATCTTTTAATGTCTTTCGAAATACATCTACATTTAGTTCCTTGTACAGTGTTGGTATCTTGTTAAAGATTATAGGCGCCATGCACAAAATATTTATATTTCTTTTAATGAGAAAAATGGTCTGTATGAAATCCTGCATTAAAAGTTCTAACACAGATCTTGACTAAAATTATGGGCTTTTGGAACAAAAAAGTCCCATATAATTTTCTAACAAAAAATAATTAATGAAAAACAAACATAAAAATATACGGACGAATTAATACCTCCGCTTTATTTCGAAGTTGGTTAAAAAAAGAATGAATTACTCACGCTTGTGAATAGAACTGACTGAAAAAAAGTGTGTTTGTGTATTTGCACAATCGATATAATTCATTTCAATCTTTACAATGATTTTATAGACAGATTAATGTGAATGCCAAGACTTTGCGATTTATCGTAACCAACCGACTCGCACCGAGTATAGACGCTTTAACGTGTACGAAAGTGTGAATTGTTAAATAAATCAGAATAAATAACTGGAGTCTGGGGAGTGCAGGGGAAGGCGTTTGTGAGGGAAATAGGACGTCGCTTGAGGGACCGTGGCTATGACTGTCGCTCTGGGGCATATCTTATGCAAAGAATTTCCCTTGCAGTGCAGCGAGGTAACGCCGCCAGCGTAGTGGGCACCTTTGGGTCCGATGTGTCCCGGGGCGGCTTATTCTCTTAGTGTTTTTTTTTTGTTTTTCTTTGAATGTTTTGTTTAAATTTTCTATTTTTAGTTCTGACGAAACTTTTTGTGAATTAATCTTATCTTAATATGTTGAAATTTGTGATTTTTTTTTATTGTTGTAATTATTATTTCTTAATTTTCTTAGTTTAATGTAATTTGATTTTAAATAAATTACAATAAACATGTTTGTAGACTATTGAATAATTGGGCGGAAGAAGTAGAACGAAGGCATAATTTCTTATCAATTGTAAGTGGTAAAAATTTTAAAATTAACTTTTTACTGTATGATTTGATTCACTAATAAGGATATTAGAATTTCGCAAATCAATCTCTGACATGTAACTATGTATCTCGATCTGAAATAAAACATGTCATTTCATTACTTAAAGGAGACGGGTATTTCTGGGCCCGATTGTAGAAAGTTGAGATATGGTTTTAAAGAGTTATATTTTTCTATTTTAAAATATAAAAAATGAGCTCAATTCACAATCTGAAAGACGAGAAATTTTAAAAATAAGTTTATGTCCCTAATAAAATAAGATACCGATTACTTTAATCGATTAGTCTGCATGTATTAAATAAAAAACACCTGCACCAGATAACTGATTCGATCAAATGAAATAAATACCTTATAATAGGTATACATAATAATATCAACAGTTTAAAAACGTCAAAATACTTACTTGATGAAAATAAATCTTTAAATTGATTCTCGTTTACAGATTCGATTTATTACCAGTGTTTGTCAACTGTATTTTTAATCTGTGTCTGTGCTAACAGTGACAGGCGTGACATATCTCTGACTCAATCTATGATCACTCGTCTTCTCGTATCGTTTAGTGGGTTTTGAGTGTGTTTCCTGTTGTTTTTGTTATTATGATTCTCCGACCAGTGCTTTCTACAGAATTACGATCTTGCTTAACTTGTACGGACACAGATAAGTTTAGTACACGTCTTATTGTCAGCTTGTTGCATAGCCTCACTTTTACTAAATCTCTTATAACTCTGCTCTCAGATTGCCCTGTCTAAATTGACATCTCTTTCAGCTTTTTACACACAGGCCCAAGAATGTATGAAAGTGTATCAGTCTCCTTTCAGTTTTAAAATCTCGCCACACGAGAACATTTTACGGGTGTGTCTTTCAACACGATATACTATACTCTACGAGATTACTTCTAAAGGCATTACTCTACGAGCTTGTGGGCCATTTCTAATCAGTGTCATAAGACTCGAAGTAATTTCCTTTAATTATTATACCATTACCCGCATAATGAAGACAGCAAAAGCCTAGTGACATAATTCCTTTCCTTTTCATCACACAGGCTTTCCGCTGTGTCCTAAAGGTGTCTTTTCGGGCAAATGAAACCTCGCCTTTATATGCCACTGTTTTGTTACTATTTGCTCAGGATATTAGGAAGACTTTGACTTTAGCTTTTTTTTGTTTCAATGCCACGCTGTCGTCTATCGACCTTTGGGCAAATTAAATAGTGACGAGAACGGAATACGTACTACAAATATCGTAGCGGCATGTCATACTGGGCCTCTGCATCTACGTAATGAGATGATTTATACAGCGTCCAGAGGCATCTTTACTCACACTAGGGTGAAGGGACCACTCGACGCTGCAGTACGTGGGTCATTGTTTTAGATAATGAAGGCTTGCCCAGAACCTATACCATCCTGATAGCTTAGTCGGCCTAGCCCACAGAAAACACACAGTCACATTGGAGTAGACTAAATATTGAGTTAAGCTATACAGGGCGTCCCACGGCTATCCGATCGGTGTGATAAATTTTGTATTTATAATGTTAAAATTCACGGGATTCCGTTATGTTCATTAACAAAAAATAACCCTTATGATGAAGCCTTCCAATCGGTGTGATAAAGCTACAGGATTTTTTTCTCGTGTAACGGTTTCGATTCCCGGTTCAACCGTGTAATAATTTAAAAATCTATGAATGCACTTTAAATTGTTTTTGAAATAAAAATAATGCCTTCTTTCAGTAAAATGTTCCATCTACAATATTAAAGGTACTTTCCCTCCATGTGGCATAGCCGTGGGACGCCCTGTATGTATTTTTTAATGTAGCCATATACGAGTACGTCTCACTGCAGGACAAAACAGTCTCTCAGTAGATAGATAGAGATAGAAAACACAGACATTCAGGTTTCCCCACGGTGTTTCCCTTCACGGCTAGTGGTATCGGCACTGCAACTTCATAAATGTACGTAACTTATAAAAAGAAATCATTGGTACCTACAGTCTATTTATTCTTACTTGTCCAATTTAGTAAACAAGATTCTACCCGTAAACTGTAACTTTTTAGTCCAAAACTGCCATATTTCCATAATTAAAGTAACGTGGAACACTCTTTTAGATAACACGCTGCCAATTTTACAAACATAGTTCATGATAGTTCATGAATTTGCGAGAAAATGTCTAGTTTACGCATCTACTCTCAATTTTAAGGTTAAAATCTTGTTTACTAAATTGGACAAGTAAGAACAAATAGACTGTACATGCCGGGATCCGAACCCTCGTCTTTAGAATAAGGAGCCGGCATCCTACAGGTCCACTTCCACTTTATATTAAGCCCGTAATCTTTCTGAGACAAGGCATTTATGCTACACTGTAATGTAGGCTTTCTTAATGATTCGCGATACTCATACATACTTATACATTAAACGGGTCAAATCGCGATTATTTATTAGGTAAAACGTAATTACCTTATTTCCCGACGTTTCGGCAGCGTTACAGTTGCCGTGGTCTCGGATAGACTGAAGTGGCGAGTACAGTCAATTATTGTGGGTAGTCAGTAGTCACTATTAATTTTTCGCAGCTGCCCGACACACAACACTCACTACGTCAACGGACCGGTCCGGTGATAAGGCGCGTGACTTGTAATTACTTAGCACTGGATTCCACGTTTAATATAAAACTATGTAATGTAGGCTAATAATAAAAAGATAATAAAAAACTCTTAAACCAAGAAATACAATGAAAATGCAAAGTTACAGGTTACGAGCCCATAATGTCTCTTTTGTGGCCGAAATAAGTTATGCGTTTCATATTATCGTAAAAAAAACGAACAAGAACGTTTTCTTCACACACATCACAGTCTACTTTCACGCTTCATTCATTTTTAGTTAAATTGTCGTTAAGTAGTGTCTCAAGGCTAGGTTTTCTACTCTGTGGCACAAGGCTACCTGTGAGATAAAACCTGCAATAGGAAAATTTTCAGACTATAAATTTCGCCGCACAGCTATTGCTTCAATCGGTAACCTTTTTACTGCCTCTCTTCCTTACCTTTCTTTGCGAATATATTTTATGGTCTTATTCCATTTGAATTTGAAATTGGTCGTCACAGTAAAACTCGTTGTAATGAGGCGGATACCTTAAAAAACCATACCTAGTATTGTGTAAGTCTTCGCTGGAAGGTTAGGCCATACTCTACCACGGGGGCCATGTCCGCGTTGGTGGAGGATTGTAAGGCAGTGGGCCTTACCGTCAGATGTTATCAAGCAGCCCAAGGCCTCTAACATTGGCTGCTGGGCACCCGAGGCCCTGCAGTGAAGACATACAAAGCGTTGATAACATCATCATAATCATTACGAAACTAACAGCTTTGACGTTTATTACGTAAATATTTTATTATAACAGTGAATAACCCCTCTAGCGCCCGACGCGCTCGGACAAAAGAAAGTTCAAAGGTGCCGCATAGTGCAGGGTCATTTCGCACCGCCATTTTTTTGCATCTTTTTTGTGGACACAGTTCCGCATTTCTCAAATTAGAGAAAGTACCTACTACGTAATTATTCAATAAGTGTTATATATCACTACAATCTGCATAAAATTCCCGATCTGATTATTATACTTGTAATGCTAATAAAATTATCAATAAACTTACATGATATTCAATTTAATGACGAGATGAATTTCACTATCCACGCCATTTTGACACTACTTTGAACTTTGTCTCACTATTTTCACTAATTACTCATTCACTAGCACTGAACTAACACTTATAATATGATCTGCATATTATCTATTACTGTTTACACAATTTTTAAACTCTAATTCACCAAAATAAAGCTATAAATGAATAATTAACAACCTCAATAAATAATCGTTAACTCAAGATTACAACACCTACTTAACTGTTGTTTTAGACATCATTTAATGGTTATATTTGTTACGTGTTATTATTTTCCATACCTTATTTGTATGTACGCTCATTACAATTTTGACTCAAACCATATACTTACAACAAATGCAAAATGTCGCGTAGCAGAGACTACTTCTCAATCTGTGGGATAATCGACTTTACAATGTATAGTATACATTGTTATAGTAAACTATACATAGCCATTGTCCTAAGTATTGACAATAGTTTCAAATTATCTTTATTTTAAAGGTTGGTTTGCATCGAGTCATGGTAATAGTTGAAATTGATAGCTCGAAACATCTCAGTTAATGATGTACTTCCGTGTATGACGTACTTCCGGTCTCAGAGAACCTGGCTTATTTTTTCGCTGTAAAAATGTACTACTGCAACCCAAATCGAAATATTCAGCAAGGACTCTGAAATTTACCTATTTTCTCGAAAAAAGAATCTAAATAGTAATAACCTACACATAACACAATCACTAGCCGTGGTTACAAACTAGGATGTATTTATTCTTGTATTCTTGTAATTTCTTGGACATTGCCTATTAAAGTTGCTGTTTTGCAATTGAGTTGTATGAGAGACCTTCATTTTACTGCAATGTTAGGTTTAACTATTAAATCGTTCAGTCTGAAACTCAGGGCGCATATTTCTTTGTGATTATCTTTACGGACTTCAAAACTACAAACCTTCTTCGTGTTTGCAAACTTCTTGCAACTTGCACTTGTCCATTTGTTTTTTTTTACATGTTCCTGTATTTCACAAGGAGTTCGAAGTTCAATACCTCCTTCGTGTTTTAAATATCTCGCAAACTCCAATCAAGGCCGGTTCCTTTTTTCGGGCCTTCGCCATCTGCCGGAACGTCCGGAAGGCAAATAGAGGGTAGAGAGAAAAAAAGTAATTACTCCTCAATAGGTTTTGTAGAGGACAAAATTACGAATTTTATGTTGCCGTAAAGGTTTTATCACGAAAGGACGTTAAAATGACTGGGATGTACCTAGTTTGAAATAACAACACCAAAATATACAGGATGGTAATTTAGGAAGGGATAGCAAGGGAACTAGGTATTTGAAGTTTTTTAGCCAATGAAAAAAGTTCAAACGTTAAAAAAATACGATCTTTATGCAGGAAACGGAGTAGAATTTTTTTCGACATATTCTGTATGTTATATGATACGGGTGATTAAAAACTGGAGTATAAATAATAATATTAAAATTGTTTATTTCAAAAAAACAAATATTACATGTAAAAATGACAACAATCGTTTGGTGGTAAGTCGTTGTCGTTGCATCCACTCTCCTAAACTAGACGAAAAACATGTATCTTAGTAAGAGATAGATGAAATTAAATTAAAACATTTAAAAAATTTTACGCACTTTTTTTACATATACTTAGTCGAGACTCATTGGCCGCACAGATTGTCAGTCAATTTAACTATATTTAAAAAATAGAAACAAAAAGGAAAAATGTTTGTTTTGTGTGCGGACATGTAGGACATGTGTGCGGACCTACCAATGACTTTATTTACTCCCAAAGTTACGCACATCTGCGAATTTCTTATATACTACACGTCAACGGTGAAGGCAAACACTGTGAGGAAAACCGCGGCTCGGTTGGCTCCGCACGTATTGTCTTGTCTTTCCTGTGGGATAGGCCGACAAATTATTTTCAATCAATGCGTCCTACCTGTGATGACCTACGGAGCCGAGACATGGACACTCACGAAAGGGCTGGTCCACCAGTTCAAAGTCGCTCAGCGAGCTATGGAGAGAGCTATGCCCGTAGTTTTTCTGAAGGATGGATTCGTAACGAATGCATCCGACAGAGAACCAAAGTTATCGACATAGCTCAGAGAATCATCGAGCTGAAGTGGCAGTGGGCTGGCCATGTCTCGCGAAGTACCGACAACCGTTGGAGTAAACGCGTTCTTGAGTGGAGACCGCGACTCGGCAAACGTAGTGTAGGACGCCCTCCAACTAGGTGGGATGACGATCTGCGAAAAACTGCAGGCAGATGCTGGATGCGGCAAGCTGAAGACAGGGCGCTATGGCGCTCATTAAGGAAGGGCTATGTCCAGCAGTGGACTAATACAGCCTAAAGAAGAAGAAGAAGGGCGACTAAGTTGTCAGGATGGTATTGGTGCTGGGCGAACGTACTCCGTCTAAAACAATAAAAATAAAATAAAATAAATAAATATTCATGGACATATTACACAGATCTCGTTAGCCCTATACTAAGTACAACTAAATGACTTGTGTTATAGGTGCTAACTCGACGATAGATTTAATACAATAAATACAAAGATAACATCCAAGACCCGAGATGAACTAGAAAAGTTCGTTTCCTAGTTTGACCCGGCCGGGGATCGAACCCGAGACCTTCGGTTTTACAGTCAGCGCGCCAAACCGCTGCGCCACTGAGGCCGACAATGTCCCAGGCGCTGCAGCAAAGGACAAGATAAAAGGTATCAGAAACATGCAGTGAGTGATGAATGTTAATGAATCGATTTGGGATTTTGGCTGGTAGCAAACTTTGGTCTCTGCTTACCCATCCGGAGTACAGGCGTGAGATTATGTTACGTAAGAAGTATTCCCTATTAATTTCTCATCATAATTATTCTGTGTAGTAGCTCAAACAGAACAATGTTTGAAAGTGTGTAGCCTAGTTAAATATTTTACTTTTCCTGTGTTGGTTCAAATCAAAGTTTAACATTTTGCGTTACACCGCGCTTAGTACTGAAGGCTTAGGCTGTGTTTGTACTTAGTTTACGAGTCTCTGCTTCAGTCGTTAATAGTTTTTATTTGCTAAATAATAGAGAAGTATTATGGTGAGGTATCAGGGGCAGGGGATCTTCTGGAATTCTGATATTTGTTTTGAAAAAAATCTTTCTTGAGCTGATTTTAGCACAAATCCACAAGACACATATATGAGAACAGAGATACGTCTGTCAATTTTTTGCCTCATCATCATCATCATCAACCCATTATGTCCCTACCTAGGGGCAAGGGTCTCTTCCCTGAGGAAGGTATAGATCATACTCCACCACGGGGGCCAAGTCCGGATTAGTGGACGCTTGCAAGTCGTGGCTGGTACGAAGTTTTCAAGCCGCCCTTAGCCCTCTGACTTGGCTTAACGACTGCTATCTATCGACGGCAGCCGGCACCAACTGCTTAACGTGCCTTGTGAAGCACGGAACTGCTCGGAAAAAGGCCTCTAGCGTTAGTCATAGACGGTTTACTCATCCATGCACTGAACGCGCCCTGTGTAGCTTAACCTTCGTGATCGTTTAAGATCACTCAGGGCTACGAACGAATTTTGACTAACACAGGTTAATTTTGACAGCCGTATTCCGGCTCTTCTATGGCCATGCCTGTAAGCGCCATCTATGAATTGCTTTGTGAATTTGTGCCTAAAACGGCTTAATAATGTGTTTTGCTTATGAAGTTATTATGTAGTTCGAACAATATTTATCTCTTTTTATATCTCACTAGCTGACCTAGCGAACTTCGTACCGCCTAAAAGTTGATTCGTAATTTTTTTTCTCTCCGTAAGAACCATCCTCGTACTACAAGGAATATTCTAAAAAAATAATTAGGGAAATCGGTTCAGCTGCTCTCGAGATTTGCGCTTACCAACACATTCAGCGATTCATTTTTGTATTATAAATATCTCTCCTTTGAAAATAAAAAACGGGTTCTCAGATGTTTGTGACACAAACAGAAAGTAACATTTCTCTACAACATGAAGTGTAGAATGAAAGCGGTAACGGACAAAATATCCAAGGTATGTTTGATTAGACTCTTCCTGCGTTTTACAGATTATTGTCCTGATGGAGGTAAGATTAAAGACTGAATAGGTATTCAGCACTTTATATATAAGTGGGCTTGCTTTTTGATCATACTACTCAGAAATAAAAACGTCTAGGTACTTGCTTTTAATAAAAAGTGAAATAGTTTGTTTCCTTTTTTTTTGTTTGTAGCTATTTCTAATTATGGTCCATCTATGGTTGATTGTTACTGTAAAGTTATAATTCCATATTACAGGTCTTTTCCTGAATTGCAGGACCCATAT
Source organism: Yponomeuta sedellus (assembly GCA_934045075.1). Classification (NCBI taxonomy): domain Eukaryota; kingdom Metazoa; phylum Arthropoda; class Insecta; order Lepidoptera; family Yponomeutidae; genus Yponomeuta; species Yponomeuta sedellus. Next base: position 1,313,672 of record OW203730.1, on the reverse strand, counting down.
TCCACCACGGGGCCAATATTGCTTAGATGGAGAAGGAAAAATTGTTTAGACAAACTACGAGTATTTCTATTCTGTTTGCGACTTATGAAGTGCAATTTTTTGGTAGAGCAGGGCGAACGCTACTGGGTAGGTACCTACTGACGGAAGACCAGCGCTGAAGTGGTCTGCCTCTCCAGCATATGCTGAGCCAGACCCCTTTGCATTTGCCACACTCACAATTTGTTCCCCTGTGCTGTATGCCACTGTTTGTCTCATTGCTGTAAAAAATATCTATTTTTTACTTGTGCAATTTTGCGTCAGTTTTTTTGAACGCTTATAACCTGAACCTCTTTAGACTGTCCGTGAACAGGCTTCTTCTGGGTAAACTCGGTCCTTCACCCCGGGGCCACCTCGGGCTAGATCCATTCTCGTCACCATGAAGAATAAATACTATGTACTCGGGTTAGACACAGTGCTGTTGAGCTTACATGAAAGTTGGAGAGAAACACGTCCATTCGATAAAACGTCTATTCAAAGAGACCAAATTAATCTACGCCACAATAGTTCTTATTTCTGTTCGTTGATACTACCCCTAAATTCCATCACAGGATAGAGCTCAAGAGTTAGACGAGTTCCTAGTCTGTAAAAGTGACTAAGCAGAGAAGTTTATAAGATTAAGCGTATTGTAATATCGTAGCTTTTTAACAGTTATTTAGCAGAATTTAGCATAGTAATTAGGTAAATTACTCAACATTATGTAGGTATTATTGTTATTTTGTCTATAATTGATTGACCTGACAGATTGCATAATTATTATGCTATTGACATGTAATATTTAATTTTCTTTTTGACTTTTGTAAATTTGATTGTCATTTCTAAATTGGATAGTTATTAATTATTATGTACGGAGTCTTGACTTGTAATGAATATTAACAATAAATGATGTCTATGTCTAAGAACATTTCTTAAGAAAGTCTGTATATGCAGATGCAAATAAACGTTTTGTCTCTCATCAAGTCATCACTTTCATCATTCAGCTACAAGAAGTCCGCTACTGGGCTTCCCCCACGGATTTCCAAAAAGACCGGTTAGAACCGGTTTACATCCAGCGTCTTCCTGCCACTTGGATGCGATCTTCTGTCCATATAGTGGCTGGTCATCCTACGCTGCGCTTGTCAATATGTGGTCTCCATTTGAGAACTTTTCGGCCACATCAGCCATCAGTTCTGCGTCCTATGTGGGCGCCCATTGCCACTTCAACTCACTAATCCGCTGGGCTCGAATGTTGACGATTATTGTTCGTCTAGGGATCTCATCATTCTCTCTTTCTATGTATCTAATTTTGCCACTAAGCGCCGGCACAGATTAGATTGGCGCCGGGAAGCAAGTTCCTCCGTCATTGTACCCCAAACCGCCAGCGGGTGCGAACTTTGATCGCAGATTTTTACAAAATGTGATTCCGGTGACCGCAATGACCGTCGTCTGCCGGTTCGATACTTCGAAGTTCGATGGACTTTGCTGTTTTCTGTTACGAATCGATATGGTAGCTCGCTCTTAGTAGAATCACTCGTAGCCCCGGCTGCCTGGGTGATATTAAACGAACACGAAGGTTAAGCAACACAGGGCGCGTTCAGTGCATGGATGGGTACACCGTCTATGACTAACGCTAGTGCCATTTTTCCGAGCGGTCCCGTGCCTCGCAAGGCACGTCAAGCAGTTTGTGCCGGCTGCCGTCGATAGATGACAGTCGTTAAGCCAAGTCAGAGGCCTAAAGGCGGGTTGAAAAGTTCTGACATTAAGACCAGCCACTCACTAGTCTTGCAAGCCTCCACCAATTCGGACTTTGCCCCCGTGGTGGAGTAAGGCCTATGCCTTCCTCAGGAAGGGGACCCTTGCCCCTCGGTGGGGACATAATGGGTAGTTGATGATGATACTGATGCTGATGATGATATGGTAGCGTTAGCAACATATCCGTTTCTGACGTTTCTTCCGTGGAGTGAACGTGATACTTTCACTTATATTTTATACTATACAGTAGATTTTTGAATGTTTAGCGACTGTGTCGTTGGTGTAGCTCGTGCAAGGTCGTGGATTTGATTCCCGCTAGAACGTGACGTATATGATAAATTTAGAAAGACAAATGGTTGAAAAGAGGACATGGAGGTTAAATTGACGGTACTCAAAATAAAAAATAAAAAAATTATTCGCTGACAAGATACATTGTGACTACATCAACCATTGTTGCAATCCTCAAGTGGCAAGCAATAACCATTGTAAATAATAGAAAATATGTACTAATTTATATAAGACTACTACAGCATCCGAGTGGTCCCTTTTCCCATCTAGTGTGAGGTCAATGTAAGACCACTTACAACGTTTTTATGCTTTTTAATTTGGATTACATGAATTGAATTTATATACCAGTGATTTTTCTTTGTTACCACTAAGGCATTTCCTCTTTGACATTTTTGTTTTCCGAAAATAATTGTACTTCGAATAATTTTTACAAATCAAATCCATTTTCTTTCGGAGAAGTCTTCCGATTCAATTACTGCTCAATTTGCGAGCCTTTGAGCCTTTCAAATCCAGACTTTATTTAGAATTCCTAACTGCGGTCTAAGCAAGATTATGACCGCTCTCAAACTGGCTTAAAGCACGTACTTTCAGTGGGAGCCGAGACCTACTTTTACCCCTTCTCTATTATTTTATTGTTTTTAGGCAGTGTCCTATTTAAATATGCTGGATCATATCTCCTCTGGGATCGAAATTAATCCGAAACGTAGTTATTCGCCAGAGAACTAAAGTGATCGATATAGCTCAACGGATTAACACACAAAAGCAGGGGCAGGTCAAATCTGCAACAGGACCGATAACAGTTGGAGACTGTTTAAAAACCTATTTAGAGGCTAAAAATTTTCACCCATGCCGGGATTCGAACCCGCAACCTCTGGCTATCCGTACCAGCGCTCTACCAATTGAGCAATTAAATACCAATTAAATAGGTTTTTAAATTTGTTCCTTAGCACGGGTTAGTGCATTAAAAATAAAAAATAGTGTAGTTGGAGACTGGTTCTCGAGTTTGTTTGTTTTGTTTAAAAAGGGTCTTTATTTTTCATAAACATTACATAATGTAGGTTAACTAAACACAGTTTAATTAAAACTGTTTTTACACGGAACTATGCTCGTTTATTACATTTTTACAATTTTCCGACGTTTCTATTTGGAACGTAACTTCATAATTAACTTTTGTAATTTTTGCCGAGGGTAGTAAACTAACCGTTATTGCTTACTAGAAGACGCCTATCACCTCAGTCATCCGGGACCACGGCACCTGAAAAAGTGCCGAAACGTCGGAAAATTGCAAAAATGTAATAAACGAGCATAAATCCGTGTAAAAACAGTTTCAATTATGTCTACTGCTCGTGTTAACCTTAGAAAATACTATAAACACAGTTTAGTACCTACATAATATGTTATAGTTACTCGGCAGGCTAAGGCGCCTATAAAAGTTTTATAATAAAATTGCAATAAATTATTGAGTATTGAGTATTGAAATAACTATTTATGGTATTACCTAGGCCCCTTTGCTGAGAGCACAGCATCGCACCCGCGCGTGTGCAAGGACGGATGGAAGGAAGACCCCTATAGCGCTCAGGCGGATCATTCCATTACACCGATTACCTACACGACAATCGTCCTCCGCCACGTCTCCACTGCTGACTACGTCTCGGGTTTAAGAAGCCTAACTCTCGGCAAAAGTCCTATACCTTCTTCAACATATTTTTTGCATTAATTATATTCCATAAAAACATAAAACATTGTATGCTTTTGAATAGTTCGCATTTGTGACATGGCGTGGAAACCGCGAATAGGCAAACGCAGCCTAGGACGCCCTGTGACCAGGTGAAATGATGACTTTCGCAATGCGGTGGGCAGTGTCTGGAAGAGGAGAGCCGAAGATCGGGCTCAGTGGCGTATCTTGGCGTGTCTTGGGAGCGGTCTATGTCCAGCAGCGGTCCTGCCTGCCTGCCTGCCTGCCTGCCTGCCTGCCTGCCTGCCTGCCTGCCTGCCTGCCTGCCTGCCTGCCTGCCTGCCTGCCTGCCTGCCTGCCTGCCTGCCTGCCTGCCTGCCTGCCTGCCTGCCTGCCTGCCTGCCTGCCTGCCTGCCTGCCTGCCTGCCTGCCTGCCTGCCTGCCTGCCTGCCTGCCTGCCTGCCTGCCTGCCTGCCTGCCTGCCTGCCTGCCTGCCTGCCTGCCTGCCTGCCTGCCTGCCTGCCTGCCTGCCTGCCTGCCTGCCTGCCTGCCTGCCTGCCTGCCTGCCTGCCTGCCTGCCTGCCTGCCTGCCTGCCTGCCTGCCTGCCTGCCTGCCTGCCTGCCTGCCTGCCTGCCTGCCTGCCTGCCTGCCTGCCTGCCTGCCTGCCTGCCTGCCTGCCTGCCTGCCTGCCTGCCTGCCTGCCTGCCTGCCTGCCTGCCTGCCTGCCTGCCTGCCTGCCTGCCTGCCTGCCTGCCTGCCTGCCTGCCTGCCTGCCTGCCTGCCTGCCTGCCTGCCTGCCTGCCTGCCTGCCTGCCTGCCTGCCTGCCTGCCTGCCTGCCTGCCTGCCTGCCTGGGTGGGTGCCTGCGTGCCTGCCTTTCTGCCTGCCTGCCTGCCGTCTTGTCGTAAGTAGATCCTGATTAAAAATCTGATCTGAATGTGATCTGTCACGATTCGTGGGAGGTGGCAGTCCCTGGTCTCTGCCTACCCCTCTGGGATATAGGCGTGATGTTATGTATGTATGTAAAACACCCAAAGAAACTGCTAACCATTTCCATTACTTTTAGATGTTAGATAACCCTTGGGATTGATCGCGGTGTAATCTTCGAAAGTCGTTATATTTTATGGTCTCCCGCGGATACGAAACTTTAGATGGGTATTTTTGGCTATTAATAGCTTCAATGATGCGGTAGGGGTATGTTATATAAACGTTGAATTGCCGGCCGGGGCGTTTTAAGAAAAGCATTTGGCTAATTATAATAACAATCTTTGAAAAAATAATAAAAGCCCGTAGTAGTGTGCAAAATACGGATGTTATGTCAAAGGTTATTTACATTTAAATAAAAAAGGAACAAAATGTTAGTAAACTTTTACCATTAGAGTGCCACAGCTGTTTTGCACAGTAAAAAAATCTGATTTTTGTTAATTTCGTTGATACCAAATTAAATCTTCTGTCTATACTCTATATGTCTATACTAATTACCTACTAAATACTAATACTTATAAAGGTACTAATAATATAATAAAGTCGATAGGTTTCTAAGTTTTTAGGTTGATTTATAGGGAGAAATCTTAGAAACTTCTAATCCGTTTTAAAATTCTCTCGCCAGGACATAGGCTAAACGCTTTTTCAACCACTACATGAACAAAATTGCAGGCACTCCTGGAATAAAATAAAAATATTACAAGTTCCAAAATGTTTGTATTACTATTTGTATTGCATTATTTAGAAGCTTATTTTTTTAATAGTGAATGTTCGTGACGATTAAGCTCGCTTGTCAAGGAACGTTCTTTTCGCTGGTGCGTTAAGCTCTTTATTACGTTTAACCACGAAATTTTACACCTTAATGCTCACGGTGTTACATATTATAATGAAACCGTTATTTTTATGCCATCTTTACAGTGATTATATGACATGATACTCGTATTTATATATACGTTAAATACGCGACGGAGTGAAATTGGTATTGAAATGAAATGAAAAGGTTCTATTCAAAGTAGCGCAGAAACTGCGGCTTAATGAACGTTACAATTCAAACTAGGTGTCCTTTTCAAACTCTAGATAATTTTGAAGAAAAAATGGACAAAGAAACTCCAAACTAAGTCTTTTCAAAGTCTTTTATTAACATAGCTTACATAATTATTATAAAACATAGAATATTTGCATTACATGCCACAAATTACATCGTTGAAGCTCTGTTCAAACTCTGGTAAGTGTCCTACATTTTTAGTTATATATTAAAAGTGTCAAATCGCGATTATTTATTTATTATTTATAACTATGTATGAGTATCGCGAATCACTAAGAAATACTATCCTACATTTTTGTTATGAAATTGTATCTTTTAAGAAATATAGTATTTTTAAAAACCTATTTAGAGGCTAAAAATTTCACCCATGCCGGGATTCGAACCCGCAACCTCTGGCTATCCGTGCCAGTATTTTTTTATAGTATTTTTGTTATATTCGTTCGTAACTTGTACACTGTACTTGAATACACACTACGAAAGTTTCAATTCAAAAAATAATAACTGATGAAACTACGTTATATTGTTACTCAGCATATCATTACCAACGAATTCATTAATTCATTCCTTCATTCATTCATTCGTACGTTCGTTCATTCGTTTATTAATTTATTTATTTATTCATTCATTTGTTCTTTCATTCATTCCTACATTATTCATTCCTCTTAAGCTGGTTTATTCTTGTTCGCCTATTCTTATAACGTGGGCCACGTTCTCATAGTTTGGACCGAGATGTTGCGTCTGTCACAATAACTCAAAACTCAACCGTAGAGGTCAACAGCCTTCGATGCTCCAGGAAAAGTTGATGTTTACTGTGAGGGCACCATAGCGTAACTTTTACCACACACTTATGATCATATTTTGAGTGAAATCAGAGCATCTATAAATACAATGTGGTGTACTTACAAGGTGTAAATAAAAGTTTATATCAGGAATGAGGGTCGGTTTATTTATTAAAGTTTATATTATTTTTAGAGCACTAACCCGTGCCAATTTTAAGAACCTATTTAGAGGCTATCCGTCGCTGCCTGTACGTAATACACAGATTATTGTAAAGAGGTTCGAAATTTCACTGATGTCGCCCATTACCTCAGTTGGAAGAGAGCTGGCACGGATATCCAGAGGTCGCGGGTTCGAATCCCGCCATGGGTGGAATTTTTGACCTCTAAATAGGTTTTTATTAACTATTGTTTTTTGTTGTTCAGTATCCCCCTATCATTATTACCATTAAGCACTAGACGCCCACTACAGAACATAGCCCCCCCCTTACGGTTTTCCGAGCTTCCCAGTCATGTGCCGACCGCATCCAGCCACTTCTGCCAACGTAACCAACCAATCACGAAAGGGCTGGTCCACCAGTTCGAAGTCGCTCAGCGAGCAATGGAGAGAGCTGTGCTCGGAGTTTCTCTGAAGGATAGGATTCGTAACGAATGCATCCGACAGACAACCAAAGTTATCGACATAGTTCAGAGCATCAGCAAGCTGAAGTGGCAGTGGGCTGGCCATATCTCGCGAAGAACCGACCACCGTTGGAGTGAACGTGTTCTTGAGTGGAGACCGCGACTCAGCAAACGCTGTGTAGGACGCCCTCCGACCAGGTGGGATGACGATCTGCGAAAAACTGCCGGCAGATGCTGGATGCGGCAAGCTGAAGGGCTATGCCCAGCAGTGCCTGAAGAAGAAGAAGAACCAACCAATCTGGCAGGTGGTCTGCCCGCAGTTAGGTACCAGCCATTATTATTAGAATATTTTCGGGGCTTAATCGCGTAGTAATTTATTGCTTTTTTACCTCGACGTTTCAACGACGTTAGAGGAAGAAAAATAGTAGATTATGCATTAAGGGAATAAAACCATGTATTACGTCATGGGCGGTATATTGAACCCTGAGCGGAGCGAAGGACTCCGAGTTAACTCCCGAGCACAGCGAGGGAGTTAAATTTTAACTCCTGAGCGAAGCGAGGGAGTTATGTAGAGTCCTGAGTGAAGCCAGGGGTTCATACCGCCCGAGACTAAGACATGTTTTATTCCAGAGGTGAATACTCTACTTTTCACACCATCTGGGAGACAATAAAAAGACAGGGCTGCATAAGTTGAAAAAAAGAAAAAAAAGGGGTGAGTTTCGAACAACAATTCGAATTTCGAATTGCAATGCGGGGCTTCTTCATAGTTTTCATGCGAATTTTGACATTCTAAATTCAAATCACTTTATTCCCTAGGGAAATTCTTCATTATTATTGCTCTCGAGAGACATGGCTATGCTTTACGATGATATTTGACGGTACGTAATAAGGCATTGTCGAGCAGGAGGTGTGAAAAAACATTTATTTAACGCTACATTAAATATTAAATTTTACAGAAAAGGAAAATACAGAAACGAAAGCAGGAGTAAAACAAAAGCAGAAGAAAAGAGGAACTACTAGTGAATGAAATGAACATAAATTCCAACGCTATACGTTACAGTCTCGTGGTCACGAGAAGACTGAAAGTCGTATAAAAGTACCTATATAAAAATGTTTAATTTCTACATGAATCGCGCTTAAACGGCTGAACCAATTTGGATGAAATTTGCTGTACAACTTGACTATGTGTAACATATCAACGTAACTCAAGTTCGCTCTACATTCGCATGGCATTTAAATCCAATGCGGACAAAGACGCATGGTTCGTTCAATGAAGTCTCTGCCAGCAGTCTACTCGTAATGCGTATAGAACAAATTTAACAAACTTACCATCACTAAGACGCGCCATTGCCTTACAATCCTCCACCAACCCGGACTTGGCCCCCGTGGTGGAGTATGGCCGAACCTTCTTGCGATGCAGGAAGAGACCCGTGCCCCAGCAGTGGGGACATAAATGGGTTGATATCGACGACCTTCATTAAAGTATTTTATTATGAAGCCTATAAACGTCCCCCTGCAAGGCAAAGATAGTACCCACATACAATCTCTGAGAGAGAGAATGTGCTTGAAATCACGTGCCCACCGCGGATTGGCAATCTCAAGTGGCCAGGTATTTGAACACTTCAGACAAACACGTTTCCTCACGATGTTTACAGTTCTTCTTCTTCAGGCTATATTAGTCCACTGCTGGACATAGCCCTCCCCTAATGAGCGCAAGGTTTTGCCATCATTGGGGGGTAATGTCCATAAACCCCACGCTGGGCATGCGGGTTGGGGATCGCAGTTCGGTGAAATTGTACTGCAGGGGGCGCTGCTGCCCACCCCCCGGTTTATATCCCTTAGTCGCCTGTTACGACACCCGCGGGAAAAAATGGGGTTGGTGCTATTCTCTAGGTCGACACCGCACAGCTGAGTGCTTAGTGCGAGTTTTTTAACTACTCGATCGCGTTAACGTAAACTCATATTTCTATGACATCGAGGAAGCGCCAACTAGCGAGAATTATGGAAATTAAAATTGCTGAGTGCGAGTTGTAATGGTTTACGTTGAGAAGTAAACTTGTTTACCAGCCAAAACACGAATAAACGCGAGTGCGAGTTGTACTGTGACAGCGTTTTGCGAGTTCGAACGGTTATTTACTCATACTCACTACTCAATGCTCGATTAACGCGGTAGTAAAGTTATTCGATTGGATCTGTCAAACTCGCACTAAGCACTCTGACAGTTAGCGAGGGGTATTACATAACTTACAAAACAAAGTCATTGGTACATGCCCGTACTGGGAATCAAACCTGGGTCCCTTGCTTCAGAGTCCATTATTCTACCCACTGGACAAGCACCACTATACGTTTAAGCTTTAAAGTAATAACAGTTGGTTTAATAAAGTTGAAATTGCAAGATATTTTTAACTTTTCAGCTTGTTATTAATTAATAATAAAGAGTTAGCGAAAATCTTACAACATTCTCCTAAATGTAGTGTACCTACTAGATTATTCAGTGGAAAATCAGACTAAAGAACCGTACACACTTTGATTTAGATCAAAAAAATTAGTTCCTCCCACCCCTGAGACGAAACCTGATAAATACGTATATTTTTGCACGAAAATTCGTTCACGTTCTTTACCTACACATACTTCTCTATTTATATTTTATTGTACACAAAGAAAGAAACATTTACATAACACCAAGAATTATTCTTTCACAAAATATTTATTTTTGTTTCATTCAGATACCTATGCTGTAATTCTTCTTTCGATGGCAAAACAAATTTTATTATAGTTTACTAAACTGTTGCTGTAATTTATTCCAAATAAAATGGTTTGATTTTATTAATAATGACGTCCATAAACGTCCCATTGCACAATACAGGTCTCTCGGTGCAATTCATTTGTGTGAAGGCTTAAACAGACTAAATCATAGAATATTTTCGGGGCTGAATCGCGTAGTAATTAATTGCTATTTTTACCTCGACGTTACAGTCATCGTGGTCATGAGAAGACTGATGGCTGGTACCCGTTCGCATCTTCGGCTGATGAGGTTCCAGACCACCCTCAATCAGCCATCACAAAGCAATAATGGGGTTACGACACACTACATTTCTAAATCGCGAAAGTTTAAAATATGTTAGACTAAATCATATCAAAGAATTTTATTCCAAATTACACAGAAACAGTAACTTATCTAACGCTAAAAGTAAAGCTAGGTATCCATTTTTAAAGTTTAAGATCGTTTTGGAAAAATAATGAATAAACAAAACTTTAAACTTAATCTTTTCAGAGTCTTTTGATAATTTCATTAATAGAGTTATTGCTTAGTGTGGAGACCCCTGTTAATACACATTACTGTGTACATCTTAACGAAAAAAAACTATTCTTCATCTCCAGGCTATACTAGTCCACTGCTGGACACAGCCCTCCCCCAATGAGCGCTATAGCACAAGGTTGTGCCATCATTGGGGGGTAGTGCCCATAATCCCCACGCTGGGCATGCGGGTTGGGGATCGCAGTTTGGTGGAATTGTACTGCAGGCGCTGCTGCCCACCCCCCAGTTTGTGTCCCTTTGTCGCCTTTTACAACACCCGCGGGAAGAACTTGGGTTGGTACTATTCTCTAGTCCGACACCACACAGCAAATACTATTCTATTCTTACCCTATTGTGAAGTAGAATGACTTTAACTGCAAAAACTCTGTATAGGTTCGCTGTTTCCAAATCAGCCTCTTTATAATTATTATTCAAGCAGACGAGACCCAATATTTTAGGCAGTTTTTATATCACATCAAGTGTAAATTAAGTGAAAGGCTAAAAAGGGAAGAGGCGTCTGTTGAGATAATTAATGGGAGAATGTCAAAGGTCATTGAGTTCCGTGAACCTACGCACGCCTAGAGCTCTAGCTAAGCTCTAAGATTGATAAGAACTTTCTTTATTTAGGATACGCACTTTATTATTGTACCGTTTATCGTCTCCCTTTCTTTACGTTTCTATTTAGACTATCCATTGAACTATCAACGGTATATATCACATTCTGAACCGTCGATAGTTCTATGGAGAGTCTAAATCAAACACCAGAGCACATGACATAAAACATACAGAGTACAATTGGCGGCCTTATTGTTAAAAGCACACATATATATATATATATATATATATATATATATATATATTGTCATGTGCTCTGGTGTTCAATAAAGAATATTCTTATCGTATGAGGTCGTGAATTCGATTCTCACTGGAGGCTCAGTCTGGACATATTTTCGTGTTTGTGATGACCTTGCCTCGATACTATAGCACAGGGTGTCCTCAGGACTACTACTTGTGTTGTGTAGAAGTTATTTTTACTTAATTATTCAGAAAGGCTGTTTCACTAGAGTCGTGAAAGGTTGAAGTTTTCAGCTCCACCAAAGTAATTTTCAGTGGAATTTTGAAGATGATTTACTTTTTTAAGTTGTTCACCCTCGTTACGTACGTAATACAGAGAATAGTGTAAAATAAAAATAGTATAATCATGTGGGTGCAGCGATATCATTC